>JABWTJ010000037.1:4252886-4879403 GCA_016801875.1 Solanum sitiens | reverse complement strand
TGGGATTACGCAACCTGTGACGGTCCGTCGTGCCTACGACGGTCCGTCCTGCACTTCCGTCACGACGGACAGAGAATTGCTCTCAGTACCCAATTCTCAAGAGTTGAAGTGTTCTGAAATGGAACCTCACAACGGTCCATCATGTCTGTGACGGTCCGTCCTGCAGGTCCGTCACAGACTTCAGAGAATTGCTCTCAGTACCCAATTCTCAAGAGTTGAAGTGTTCTGAAATGGAACCTCACAACGGTCCGTCATGTCTGTGACGGTCCGTCCTGCAGGTCCGTCACAGAGTTCAGAGAGTCGATTTCAGCACTCAAATATAAGAATTCCAAGTGTTTGGAACGAGACACCCTCGACGGTCCGTCGTGCCCATGACGGTCCGTCGTTGGATACGTCGTCTCAGACAGTTTTCCAGAAATAAAATCTGCTGCTCAAAACGACTAAGCAGGTCGTTACACATACAATATCTACTTTTAGGTGTAGGCACAGGTGGACGTTAGAGCCTACAGTATGACGTTGCACCTATCCGGACATGGAGATTTCATCCGGATTTGGTAGGCCCTCATGCTTTCGAGGATGTCTACTGTTATTATCTATCTTAGATGTAGGCTTTAGCTAGTGGGGCATGTCCCACTAGTGTTTCATTTCCCATTTCATTTTAGACTTTGTATTGGTACCGTTTTGGCAAGGATACGTTTAATGCAATTATGAACTGCTTCTTTCATTTGATTATTTCTATATTAGATGGTTTATTTGTGAATGCCTATAATGTTAAGTATAATATGTTTCATATGAATTAAGAAAACAAAAAGTTCAAAATTTCCGCTAAAATTAACCTAGATGAAGTAAAGATGATGTATGTAGGCTTGTCTGCGACCTCTGAGAGGTCAACGACGCCGGTCTCGTCTGCGGTCTAGATTCCGGTGGTGACAGGATTGATGTTAATTTGAAGATTTTATCCTAAAAACTCTATGAACCCATCCAAACCATGCAATCCTTGTTTTGAGTATTTTATGGGTTAAGGTGATCATGTCTCAATGTTTATGAATTATAGTGTAGTTTTCTTTGGGTTGTTGAATGATGTAAGAATTTTATTGGATTGATTTATAGGCTGTAGATTGATAAATCTATATTGAATTGACTTAGATTCATTGATTATTGTGATTTATGTATTGAATTGATGATCATGTCCATGGGTAAGGGCCTATTGGTGATGTATTGGATGATTTAGCTATGGATTGAAGTGGTGAGAATAGATTGGTAGTACGCTGCCCTAATTCTCTTTATTTTATGTAATGTAGTTCTTAAATTATGTTGTGATTCGTATGGTCCACTTATGGTGGCGGTGCTATGTGCTTTACTTGTGAATTATTTAGTCTCTTCGGCGTTACTTTATGTATTATAAAGATCATGGCCTTATCGGCAACTACTTGATATATTATGATGATTTGTATAGTTGAATTATGTGAAGTATGCTTATATCTATCTATTTGTGATTAAGGTGATAGTATGTGTTCTTCTATTTATGATGTTAGGTGATCATGTTAGATTATGACTATGTTCTTGTATGTGTAGTCGTAGAGTGATGCATGATTCTTCCTGCTTCACTATATGAGTCTTATGATGGTTATATTTATGACATTATAGTAGTGAATAGGGTGACCTATAGATGATGTTGGTTATGCCTATGTGCTTATAGAATGATATGTTATATGTGAAGATGTGTGTGTCTTATCTTGGTAGACTTGTGTCCCTTACTTGATACATGTACATTATGAATATGAAAATCTTGACCTAGTAGTCTTAGGCCCCTTTGTCTTGTATGTGTATGGATGAATGTTGAATGAAAGTCTAAGATCGGTAGACCTAAGATGGTGCCCTTATAAGCATGACTATTATGTGGAAACTTCTATATAGAAAGAAGGTTAAGAATGATCTATCCTTATAGATCATTGAGTGGCAGGCCTAGTGGACCCATCTTTGGTAGGTGCATTATAACTAGGTAATGACTAAAAGATGGTACCTTTTCATATGCCCCTTTTTATTGAACTTACTCTATGAGAACAATGGCTAGCATCGAGTGAATATGCTATGGTTTGTTGCTCTACTTAAGAAGGGGAATAGAGTACAATGTATCTCTACTTGAGAATGAGACTAAAGTTCATAAAAGACCTTGATATTCCTTAACCATGTGCCTCCATGGGATGTGTCCTAGTTCTACCCTTGGCAAGTATAACACCCTCCATCGGGGTAGGGTAGACTCCAGATTCCATGCCTAGCTAGCATTGTCTATGTCGGTTATCGCCTATTCTCATCATGTGGGATACATTCTAGTATTTGATAAGTTCTACAACATTTGGGTAGTGGAATGGGACACTATCTAGACATTGCACGAGTAGGCTTTGATGGTGCTAGAGTGTAGGTTCCCTAGGTCTTTCCAAGACCATAGTGTGAAGTCCTTAATGAATGAAATGTCTTCTAATCAACTTAATGAATGATTATGACTTTAGCTAATGTAGGTTGACTAGAATGTGCTCTATCTACGGTAATTTTGAGGGTTGCTTAGGTAATCTTGAAGAGGTTGTATGGGCGGTCTCTTTTTGTACTACTTAGGTGAATCTTGGAGTAACCTCAGGTAAGGAGTAAATGAAAGGAAAAGGAACAATCTTATCTTAGGAAATTTTAAGGATTATTTAGGTACGTTTTAAGAGGGTGTATGGGCAGTCTCTTCTAGTCTTACTTAAGTAAGTCTTAGGATAACCTTTGGTGGGAGGTGTATACATTTATATGGGTTGAAGTGATGTTGATACTATATTATGGAATGTGATTTATGTGCATATATGTTGACTTGTAAATGACTATTATACTTGTCTTAAAAGGTTTTCTCAAAAGTAGCATGTTTCATACAAAAGTTTATTTATCATGATTTTATGCATTATGCCATACTTAGTACAAGTGTTTGTACTAATTACATACATTTTGTCTATCTCTAAAGGTGTAGGTGGCATTTGAGAGGAGTCTCGAAGTGGAATCTTGGATTAGTGTTCATTCAAGTAAAGAGTTGGTATGTCCTCACTAGATCGAGGACATCTTGATGTTTGGATTTCCTTATTGAAGTATTCTAATAAAATTAGATATTTTCTATATGATGAAGTATGGGTCGTGTCCCAATATATTCGTATGTCTAAGATGGCGACTTTGAGACTTAGCCGTTCATTATGTTTTTCTATAAAAGAGATATTTTGAAGTATTATTATTTCGTGTGAAAGGTTTTAATTCTGCACTACTTTTCATACATGTATGCAATGAATGGTACGAAAGGGCTTGTACAAGAACTCCGAGAGGTCGAGTACGCCGTGTTTCGATTCGAGAATTCCCTAACTTCTAGGGGTACTCTCGGGTCCTGACAAACTTGGTATCAGAGTACATGATTATAAAGTAGAACTTAGGAATAAAAAAGTCTCAAAAGCCACGTCTAGTAGAGTCTTGTTTATTGGTGTGAGTCGCGACACATCCATGAGCGAGAGGCAATAGGATAAATTTTCCCTTATTTTCTACTCCTATGTCATGTCGTAGAGATTAAAAGTTATGAGTGTCCTTTTTTTATGGTTCGTGTTTATAGGAAGATGAATACGAGGAGGACACCGGCTAGGAGGGTTGAGGAGAATGATGTGAATGAGGGACTTCCTCCCCCAGGTGGACAAGTGCCACAAGGTGTGCAAGTTCCTCATGCTGTTCAAGGTGCTCAAGGTGATCAAGTCCCTATTGTGGAAGAAGGTAATGAGGTACCGGTGGTTCCCCTAGTTATGGATAATAGGGAGATTAGAGAGGCTCTCCTTACCCTAGCCCGAGCTATGAAAACTCAAGTGAATAGAGACATTAGGCCTAGGGTGAATGTTGAATACTATGACCTCTATATTGAGGGACTTTGTGAGGATGAATCCTCCTATCTTCTTTTGTTCTAATATGGGAGAAGATCCCCAAGCTTTCTTGGATGAGGTGTATAAGATAGTGCATGCTGTGGGAGTGACTTCTAGGGAGAAAGCGGAGTTAGCTTCGTATCAATTGAAAGATGTTTCTCAAGTATGGTTTACTCAATGGAAGGATAGTAGACCGGTTGAATTGGGTCCCTTAGAGTAGGAAGAGTTTAAGGAAGCATTCCTACAAAGGTACTTTCCCCGTGAGAAGAGAGAGGTTAAGATTTAGGAATTTATAAGCCTTAGGCAAGGTAGAATGAGTGTTGAGGAGTATTTCTTAAAGTTTATCCTATTGTCTAAGTATGCTCCATCCTTGGTGTGTAACCCTAGGGATGAGATGAGTAGGTTCTTGACCGGTGTTTCGGATATTGTGAAGGAAGAGTATCGTACAACCATGCTCCATGGTGACATGAATCTATCTAGGCTTATGGTGTATGACCAATCCATTGAAGAGTCTAAACTTGGGAGGAGAAGTTGAGATGCTAAGAGGGAAGAACCGATGAGCAAGTTCAACCTAAATTTTTAAAGAGGGCTCCAAATCAAGATGGTTCTAGTGGTCCTAAGGCTAATTATGAGAGAGGTGGTGGTTCCCAAGTGGTTAAGCCTACTTGTGCTACTTGTGGGAAGAAGTACTTTGGGAAGTGTCTAGCCAGTACTAGTGGGTGCTTTGGTTGTGGGAAGGATGATCACAAGATGAGATATTGTCCTAATATTACGGATAGAGGAAGAGAGGCCAAGAAAGTTCCTACTGATGTTCCGAATGGTGTTTCTCCAAAGAGGAATCGCTTTTATGCTCTCCGAGCCAAAGGAACAAAACTGAATGATGATGATGATGCCGGTAAGTTATAGTTTTCTCTCTTTAGTTATATGAGTTCCTTATAAGTGGGGGAGTATGGTGAGTAGTAGAATAGTGATTTTTTGTCTCATCTCTTCTATTCAATTCAAGGTTGAGAGATAGAATATCATAGTAGCATGTTGCATGTTGCATTGTGTTTAGGAGTCTAGTTGAAATTGAATTTCATTGATTCCTTGCATTGTGCATTTCATGAAGTTATGATTATGTCTTAAATTGAGTTTATATGGTTTTATCTCTCATATTGTCATGCTTCCATCATAAATTGCTTAAGAGTTGCATTTTTAGAAAAATTGAGCATGTTTCACTGTAAATAATTTGGTGTTCACTCTAAAGATTTTTGAAAATTTGGTTAAGTTATTATTTCATGAAAAATGGTTATAATGTGTCTAGAATTGTTGTATATGAGAAACATAATATGTGGAGAAGGAAGTTCCTCCTATATGAAATGAAAATGTGAGTCTTATTGCATGATAAGTGTAGAAGTAGTTTCTATCTTCTTGTTGTGTTTTGAGTCTCTTAAATTATGTGAAATTGATGTTTCTCCTACATGTGTGTATTGTGTATTGTGTGGTATGGTTATGTGCTACTAGTCTTGAGTTTCTTATCTCTTCATAGTGTTTAAAAAGATAGCAAGTGTGACGAATGTTGTCCAAGTGGGGGAGTATTGTTACACCCTCAAAAATGAGCTAGGTTGAACTAGATCATAACACTTGTTTCATGATTTTTTAAAGCCATAAAATGGCTAATAATAGTGTTTGTAGGCAGACTATCAAGTTTGGTGAAGTTTGGAGGTTAAACGTCCAAGAACGTCCAACACATTCCAAAGTTTTGCCTTGAAAACGTGCTTGTGTGTCTTAGTGTGTTTCGTCAAGTTTTATGTGTTTTTTTTTTTGACGTCAAATTGATGTGAGAGGTTCCTAACATGTATATGAGAGTAATTGAGGTGGAAACGTCCGAACAAAACTCCCCGAAGACTGACGAAAGGGTCCTAGAGGAGGACCCAAGCCTTGGGCTAGCAAGCTGCCTCAGGCAGCAGCATTTGGTCATTGAAAGAACAAATCCGCGTTGCGAAATTGGACCACCAAGAGACAAAATATTGCTTC
The DNA here is from genome assembly GCA_016801875.1 of Solanum sitiens. NCBI lineage: Eukaryota > Viridiplantae > Streptophyta > Magnoliopsida > Solanales > Solanaceae > Solanum > Solanum sitiens. Next base: position 4,873,467 of record JABWTJ010000037.1, on the reverse strand, counting down.
GCGTTGAGGACACATGGCGTACTCCACTGGTTCAAGAATTAATTCTAAAAGAATGATGCGGGAACAGCTCCGCGTCGCGGACCTATTTCCCGACGATGATTCCAAAAATTTTGTTGAGTTTTAATTGGTTAAAAGGTCCTATAAGTTCAGGGGTCTTTCGGGTATTTTAGGGGGTAAATATTGGTAGTTATTAGACCTTTTTAAACCCCAATTAATCCTATAAATCATAAACCTCAAGTCCAAAACAAAACCTCTCCATTGTTTCTGTTCAAAAACCTCCATTGATCAAGCTTTGAATCTCCAAGGAAGAAGATAGATTTTCCAAGTTTTTCTCCATCAATATTGTGTGATTTTCTTCACAATTAAGGTATGGTTCTTTATCCTTGAAATCTCTTTCTTCAAGGAGTCAATTCAAATGATTTTCAAAGATGATCCAAAATATCAAATCTTCTAAATTGAATTCTAGCCGTTGGTCTTTGCATAAAACGTTTTGAATCATTGTATTATGATTGGATATATGTTAATTTGATGATTTTAACCTAAAAACTCTATGAAACATGCAAACCATACAATCCTTGTTTTGACTATTTTATGGGTTAAGTGATCATGTCTCAATGTTTATGAATTCTAGTGTAGTTTTCTTTGGGCTATTGAATGATGTAAGAATTGTATTGGATTGATTTATAGGATGTCTTAAATTGATAAATCTATATTGAATTGACTTAGATTCATTGATTATTGTGATTTATGTATTTAATTGATGATCATGGACATGGGTAAGGGCCTATTGGTATTGTATTGGATGATTTAGCTATGGATTGAAGTTGTGAGAATGGATTGGTGATACTCTTCCCTAATTCTATTTATTTTATGTAATGTAGTTCTTGAATTATGTTGTGATTCGTATGGTCCACTTATGGTGGAGGTGCTATGTGCTTTACTTGAGAATTATGTGGCCTCGTCGGCGTTACTTTATGTATTATAATGATCATGGCCCTGTCGTCAACTACTTGATATATTATGATGATTTATATAGTTGAATTATGTGAAATATGTTCATATCTATCTATTTGTGATTAAGGTGATAGTATGTGTTCTTCTATTTATGATGTTAGGTGATCATGATAGACTATGACTATTGTTTTGTATGTGTAGTCTTAGATTAATGTATGATTCTTCCTGCTTGCCTATGTGAGTATTATGATGGTTATATTGATGACATTATAGTAGCGAATAGGGTTACCTATATATGATGTTGGTTATGCCTATGTGCTTATAGAATGATATGCTATATGTGAAGATGTGTGTGTCTTGTCTTGGTAGACTTGTGTCCCTTACTTGATACATGTACATTGTGAATATGAACATCTTGACCTAGTAGGCTTAGGCATCTTTGTCTTGTATGTTTATGGATGATTGTTGAATAAAAGTCTAAGATCGGTAGACCTAAGATGGTGCCCTTCTAAGCATGACTATTATGTGGAACCTTCTATATAGAAAGAAGGTTAAGAATGATCTATCCTTATAGATCATTGAGTGGCAGGCCTAGGGGACCCATCTTTGGTATCTGCATTATGACTAGGTAATGACTAAGAGATGGTACCTTTTTATATGCCCTTTTTTATTGAACTTACTCTATGAGAACAATGGCTAGCACCGAGTGAATATGTTATGGTTTGTATGTCTACTTAACAAGGAGAATAGAGTACAATGTATCTCTACTTTGAGAATGAGTCTAGAGTACATAAAAGATCTTGATATTCCTTAACCATGTGCCTCCATAGGATGCGATCTAGTTCTACCCTTGGCAAGTAGAACACCCTCCATCTGAGTAAGGTAGACTCCGGATTCCATGCCTATTTAGTATGGTCTATATTGGTTATTGCCTATTCTCATCATGTGTGATACATTCTAGTATTTGATAAGTTCTACAACGTTCAGGTAATTGAATGGGACGCTATCTAGACATTGCACGAGTAGGATTTGACGGTGCTAGAGTGTCGGTTCCCTAGGTCTTTCCAAGAACATCGTGTGAAGTCCTTAATGAATGAAATGTCTACTAATTGACTTAATGAATGATTATTAATTTAGCTAATGTAGGTTGACTAGAATGTTCTCTATCTAGGGTAAACTTTGAGGGTTTCTTAGGTAAGCTTGAAGAGGGTGTATGGGCGGTCTTTTCTTGTCCTACTTAGGTGAATCTTGGAGTAACCTTAGGTGGGGAGTAAATGAAAGGAAAAGAGAACAATCTTATCTTAGGAAATCTTAAGAATTGTTTAGGTAGGTTTGAAGAGGGTGTATGGGCGTCTCTTCTTGTCTTACTTAAGTAAGTCTTAGGATAACCTTTGGTGGGAGGTATATACGTTTATATGGGTTGATTTGATATTGATGCTTTATTGTGGAATGTGATTTATGTGCATATATGTTAACTTGTAAGTACATTATACTTGTCTTAAATGGTTTCTCAAAAAGTGAATGTTTCATACAAAAGTCCGTTTATCATGATTTTATGCATTATGTCATACTTCGTACAAGAGTTTGTACTAATTCCACACATTTTGTCTATCTCTAAAGGTGTATATGGCATTTGAGAGGAGTCTCGAAGTGGAAGCTTGGATTTGTGTTCATTCAAGTAAAGAGTTGGTATGTTCTCACTAGATTCGAGGGCATCTTGATGTTTGGATTTCCTTATTGAAAGTATTGTAATAAACTTAGCTATTTTCTATATGATGATGTATGGGTCGTGTCCCAATATATTCGTATGTCTAAGATGGTGACTTTGAGACTTAGTCGTTCATTATGTTTTTTCTATAAAAGAGATATTTTGAAGTATTATTATTTCGTGTGAAAAATTTTAATTCCGCACTACTTTTCATACATTTATGCAATGAATGGTACGAAAGGGCTCGAAGAAGACCTCCGAGAGGTCGAGTACGCCGTGTTTTTATTCGAGAATGCCCTAACTTCTAGGGGGCACTCTCGGGTCGTGACACAATCATATAACAATCTTACCTTAGCATGCATACACACATCATACCTAAATCAAGTGTGTAGGTTTAAGGATGAGGGAACATTATCATCGTTATCAATACAACACAATATATATAGAATCATCATCACCTAAGTGATTAACCTATCATACATAAGTTCCATGGAGGAACAACCCTCACACCTTGTTGCCCTTCAAAGTACTTGAAGCCTCAACAAACCCATCATGCATAACCAACACATAATATAAGGCAATTCATGAAGTCATAACATAATTAACATCAATATAATAAATGTACATAATCATCATGTCAACCAACCCACCATATCAAATTCAAGATTTATCAAATTGGCGAAGAACATGGGTCCAAGGGTATTTCCAGTGAACAACATCAGGTACCCATCATTATACACCAAAACATTCCCATCTAACCCTAATTAATCATAATTTATTCATAAATTTCGTTTTAGCAGAAGACCCATGTAAAGAGTAAAACCCTAGATTTGTTTTTGGGAATTTTGAAAACATCTTTGAAAGGACCTCTTTTGGGAAAGGAATCCCAAGAGTGAAAGCAACCATACCTTAATGGAGACTTGTCAACAAAAACAGGTTGAGAACCATTAAGATTGATCCTTGTCTTGGACTGTGAATGTTCTTCAATGGAGTCTTTGGATAGAGAGATAATTTATAGAGAAGGGGAAGCTTTAATTCCAATTTGGGGGTTTTGTTTTTAATGGTGAAGTATGGTAAAATAACTTAAAATCAATTTATACTCAACCCCTAAAATACCCAAAACACCCCTCACTTAGTTGGACTTCTAAAATAAAAGTCCAACTTGATTCTTATATTTACCCATATTACTAACGAATCCCAACTTCGACCAATATGTGATCACCTTCCCCAACTTAAGGTCCTTCCCAGTATGAAATCATGCTCAAAACATTTACCCAATATTAACCACCTATTTTTTAAGGCTTAATAAATAATTATCAAGATCTAGAGTTAAATTGTGACATTTACCCGTTATTTTTGTGAGAAAACTGATGCAAGCTTCCCAAAATCACACTAATTTGTGTCTCAAGAACACAAAATACAGTAAATAGAAATTTTGGGTAGTTTTTTGTATAAAATATTCATTCTCTTACTATAGAGACGTCAAACTCATTATAACGATGATGCTATAGTGACAACTTACCTTGCTATAGAGGTCTGAGAATTGTTATAGCGAGAGATCATCTGCTATAGCGAGATATATGAAAGTTCAGCAGCTCAACATTCAAAAATAGGTCTTTTTTACCACACAAATCATTTCCTTAATACCCTTGATATAAGTATACATCATTTATATCTCCACAAAATATATCACCCTTTACCATATGGACCTAGACCTCACATACCCTGGATCCTATAGGGTGTATTTATAATTTCAGGGGACAAACTGGTTCTTTTTTCATGAAATCACGTGATGTTGCTTGGTAAAATTGTCTTCCCAATACTTAAATCATTCTCACCTTCTAACATTTGACAATTTAGACTATTATTTATGAAGTTGTCTAATGGAGATCTTGAAATTGTAGAGACACTACCATCAAAATTGTGTTTTGTCGTTCTTAATTTGTCTCTCTTCTTAATTTTCTTGGTGTTTTCTTTATTTTGTTTCTTTATCATAGAAATTTTATAAATATGCTCTTTTCAATTGTTGCAATTTCCCACCATAATTTAAAAGTTTACAACATGGAGAAACTGTAAATATAATTCACGTAACAATCTCTTTTTGAAGTTCAAATTTTAGTTGTATCATGTATGTGTGATTATTTCTGTTTTAACTTTTCCTTGTGTTGTATCATACATGTGTGATTGTGTGTTGTTTTCTTGTTCTTTTTCTTGGATCCTTTCTAATTTGTTTTACCCATCTTGATTATCATCTTATTTTTAGTACTTTGGTTCACCAAAAATTTACGATTTGCTAAATCGGATGAATTTTATTAGAAGCTCATTGTAAGATTATATATATATATATATATATATATATATAGAGAGAGAGAGAGAGAGAGAGAGAGAAAGGAGTAATGTGGCACCTCTCAATGGCCTAGGATCCTATTATCTTTTTTGTGCTTTTTTTTTGTTTTTTAATTAATAAATTCATTAAATAATTAAAAAATTAATCATATTCATTACATATGATTATATCATATGAAAGTTACAAAAAAACACTTCACCCATTTGTATTCTCTAATTAAATAACATGTCTCCTCAACTTCCGTCTACTTAATTTCTATGATTTAAACCAATTATAAAAATATTCATCTTGTTGCATGTTCGTTTATATTTTCTCCAACTTCAATATGTTAGTATTATTTTCTTATTTTTCAGCTTTATGAAAATTATAGATATATTTTTTAAAATTTATTCTTGTGTTACAATAACTAAACAAGAGTTTATCAAGATGAAGAAGAGAGTTTGAAGGAAGTGTAAGTTTCATTTAAGGAGATTATCAAAATTTAATTTTCTACAAGTCATCAAAATGAAGAATAAAGTTTAATGGCGGTGAAAGATTCATCAAGAGTTTGTCAGATTAATTTCAAAAAGTAGAAGTTTCAATAATTTACAAATATATAGATTCACTTAATGTTGATTATGTAATTCTTTCAATTAATAATCTATCCATTAGGGTATGTACCCTTCAAGAACAAGATTGTATTATAAAGCACACTTTTTGTATCTAGGGCAACATGATCTTCAACTTACTATTTTATTGCTTAAATATTTTCTTTTTTTATATATTTTCATCATATATACAAACTTTTGTCTTTTGAAAGTATTATCCATACTCCATCGATATATATTATGTATATAACATGTTAATATGACATAATTTCTCGATCAAAATTTCATCATCGTTTGTTTAGTTTCATCCGCTTCTTTTTATCAGAATTTAGACGATATAACACATTTTTTTGTTTTGTAGAATATGAATTGACAAAAAAAGAGATGAGATTCTCTCCATTAAGTTTTTTTTTTTTTTGTCTTTGTTAGCACTTATGTAAAATTGTCTATATATATGATTTTTGGATTCAATTTTCACAAAATATATAATCTTTTTAATTTAATGATTTTTTTCCGAATGAACCAAGTTTCTTCTGTTAGTATCCAATTGAAATAAACATATTTTCTTAAGTTAAGAAATCCTAAAAATAGTAAAATAATTATACATAGAAAAAATTGATATTTGTTTAATTGATGATTATGAAACTGAAAAGATGGTTTTAGCATCTTCAATAATTAATTTATTTTATAATTAAATTTTTTAGAATATTCATTACATCTCATAAATTACAAAAACCTTCCACTAATACATTTTCTACTTAAATGACATATCTCCTCAACTCCTTTCTATGATTCTCTTCATTACCTCTCCATTTAGTTTTCTCAAAATATAATGGCTTTAAATTTTTGTCTATCATTTGCACAACAGATATTCAAGGTTTACATGTAGAACATTTTCACGGATATGTTTTTTCTCTATTTGTGGTTATAAACTTTAGGTAACAAGATATACTTTAATTTTTTATTTTTTTTAAAATTAATAGGGAAATAGTAATGAGTTGTGTTGTTATTTTTATTAGTTGGTTGGTCCATCTCATGACTCAAAAAAATCCTTATCTATTTATATTTTTACTTAAGTAACATTATTTTTATAATAATTCTTTGATAATTAATAAGAAAATTGTATCTTATAAATTGAAACAATTATGATAAATATTCCAAAGCTTTTACCTAAGTATTAATCATATTTCTTCTTCTTTTTTTTTAGTATGTGCTACTTTATAAGAAAATTTTGTCTCTAAAATAATTGTTATGATCGTGCGAACATGTTAACTAGTATGATATAAACTGAAGTTCATGAAATTGGCTATCTATATTAACTACTTATGTGACTGTGACAGACATGAATAGTGAAATTAGTTATCTCCATTATGATTATGATACACATGAATAGAAAAATATTCAAAAATTATTAACATATAACTGGTCCATTTCCACAAGCTGAATGATATGGCATTTCCATCGTAGTTTGGCATATGCACAGACATCAACATTTTGTGCAGAATGGTTTCCAATAATAGGCTCATGAGGTCTTCCAAAACCTTCCCCAAGCAGGCTCCACCTTGAAGGATGCCCAGACGGCCTTTGGTGATGTTGACGGGTCATCAAAGGGGTCGTTAGGTGGGTCAAATCAGAAGAGATTCTCCCCTAGTCACTGGTAGAGGACCACTGATGTCTAAACGGACCGTGAAGCTTCCCATGGATCATGCAATCATCCATGAAGGGGATTTATCAGACATAGAGTTTAGGGTCAAATTTAAACGATCATATTTTTCAACACAAAATGAATTATGTGAACCATGACCTATCAAATTAAATATAATTGAGTCTTCTTTCAAATTCCACATAGTTTGACTAATTCCAAGCTTATAGTTAAAATTTATGCCCAAAATAGTAAATCCCTATCAGGCAGAGTTTCTTCACGACCCGTTAGACGGGTCGTGGTGGTCTTAGACAGTTCGTTTAGGCATCCTTGAAGTCATTTTGTTAGCTTTTAAGTTAGGGCTTTTGGGTCTTTTCATAATTATTTTAACTATATATTACATCGTTTTGCCTTCCATCCTATGCCCTATATAATGATTTTTACCCCCAAAATCACTCAAATCAATTCATTCTTTCAAATTCCAAAAAAAAAAAAAGAACTAGGTCATCCTCTCAAATATTTCTCTCTTTAAAGTTTTAATAAGAAGTCTAGGGTTTCAAGTCAAGCCTCCAATTTCACCATTGATAACTAGCTTTGGGCATCAAGATATGATTGTATTCACCTATGGAGTCCTTTCCTCCATAGAGTTCCTAAATTCTCCAATTTTTAAAAGTTTAATTCCCCAACTGAGATAGGGATTTAATCAATTAGCATGTGTTCCTTTCGATGTTTATCCAATTGATTATTTTATGTCTTTTTATGCATGAATTGAAGAAATTGAATGTTTCTAAGTTGAATTCCCATGAACCCATGTGAAATCCATATTTTCAAGAATTGATTATATGATAAAGCATTTGAATCATGAAAGATGCCTTAGCAACATTCGTCCTTGAATGACACTTTAAAACACATTAAGGGGCTAACAACTCAAGACTAGCAACCCAACAACATGCCACATTAACAATGCACAAACATAAGAGAAACATCACTCCACTGTGACATCTTGCAACTTTAAATAGCTGAGAATAAGCTTAGAAACTAAAAATAATCAGTTTTGGAAAGAAAAGGAAAAATCTGGAAAAAACACTCTAAGTTAAGAAAGTGAGTTTTGGTCTTTTTCAAACGGCCATAACTTCTAGCTTAGGATGAATTGGAGGTGCTTATGGATATGGGTGGAAAGATCTTGATCTAACGCTGCCCTTTTTGCACGATTTCGATATCGTATGAGTAAGTTATGCCTTTCGGAAGTTGGGTTGTTGGATTGAGGAAAGTCCCAATCTGGGAAAGGGAAAACTAGTCTTTTCACCAATTAATTTCCTATTTCGTTGTAGGGGTTTATTAAGGTAAAAAAAAAGTCTTATTTCAGTTTGGAAATGTTAGAATTACGCTTAGGGCTTGGAGAAGAGAGAAAACAAGAAAGAAAGAGAGAGAAGTCAAAAATTCGCCAAGAACGTCAAACTTTGCGAGTGAAGTTCGTCGAGGGTGATCCATATCAAGGTATGTCAGATATTTTAGTGTTGGGTCAGTTCACCCACACACCAAATTTTTTCAATTCATTGATTTACGAGTTGGTTGAATGATAAAAAGTAAATTTCTTGAGTAACATTATTGAATTCTTGTTGGTTGAGTTGTTGAATGCCTAGTGTTGATTTTATACGTGTTTCCGGGTTTATTTTGTTAAATCGATTGGGTATCGAGGGTATTAATGATCCTAAGTGTTTATAGAAAGAACCATGGAAGTTTAGAGGGTTTAGAGAGGAAAACAAAGGAGAAAAGTTGAGAATGCCTGTTTGTAGGGCCTTGGGGCGCTGCGCCTCCCATAGACCCACAGGACAATCTCTGTTCGAAGGTCCTTGGGGCGTGGACCCATCCAGAGCGCCCCAACTTGGCCTCTGAAGTTTGGGGTCTGGCACCCCCCACCTCTTAGAGCGCCAAAGACGCTACTTCACGCCATTCTTTCCCCACTCTTTTGTACTAGTTCCTAAGTGATGTACCCATGTTTCTTAGTTGATTCCAACACTATAAGGTACATATAAACATAATGAAATCATCCAAAAATATGAGATAATGAACCTTGAATCCATAATCCAATTCAAGGAAAGTTAAGATTAAAGTCAAAGAACATTAAGGGTCAAGTCTAAAAGTTAAGAAGCAAGTCAAAGTAAGTTCTTAAAGTTTTCAAGAGTCTTTAACAAACGTTTTAACTTTGTTTTAAGTCTCGAGTTGCAAGTTCAGAAAAGAGTAAAGAGTTGAGTTTATTTCTCAAAAGTTATAAAGGAACTAAGTATTCCCTAAGAGTTAAGTTGCAAGTGAAGCAAAGAGTAACGAGTTGAGTTCATTTCTCAAAGGTTGTAAAGGAAACTAAGTATTCATTAAGAGTTACAAATGTTTTCACATTTTGAGCAAGAAGTGAAGCTAGACTTCCAACACAGCCTTTGTCTAGTTTTAGTAAATAGGAAACTATGATTTTTCAAGAGAGAATTTAAAGCTAAGTTTGAGCAATTACCTCAAACAACAGAAGAAGTTGTTTTAAAAACATATGAGCTAAGTATTTTTGGGAGTAGTATTGAGCCCCGATATGGGGACACGAGTTCATATTAACTCAAGCCCTCATAAATCATGTAGCCAACATGGACAAAAGAAAGATCATACTTTTCAGATGATTTCATAGTGATTTTTAGCATAGACTAGTGGATCCACTTAGTAGTTCAGGTTCTATACTGACGACAAGGTATAGGACGGTCCTCTTGCAACGTGAGGTAAGAGGTTGTACCATCACTTAGACTAATAGTGATGGTTGTCGATTAAAGAATCTCCCACATAAACTATATTACTTCATATATAAGTAAAGTTGAGTTTGTTATTGCATTTTCTTTAACAAAATAAGTGTTTTCATTGTTTTACAAGCTTTTATATATTGCATGTGTCTTATTGCTTTATATTAAGTCAAGTTATTCATGAGTTGAGCAGATCCAAGCCAAGTGTTCCTTATTACTCTTTGTCAAGCTTAAGTTGTTGTTAACATTCAAACTCGCATACTCGTACATTCAATGTACTGATGACAGTTGGCTTGCATCCTCTTATGATGCAGACGCAGATAACCAGGATCATCATCATCCAGTGCCTCGTTGAACCAGTTGAGCACTCGGAGTCAGTGGTGAGCCTACTTGTATTCTGGAGGACACTTTTGATCATTTTTCAATCTTTCTTTTATAGGATGTTATGTCCCAATATCTATATTAGTATTATAGAGGCTTCATAGACGGTCAGATAGTCAGTTTTGAGTCTCTTATCTTTGTATGGCAAATACTTTTTTATAAGAGTTAAGTGCCACTTTGGCCAACTTATTATTCTTTCAGTTATTACATGAGACTATTTTTATTGAGTTAAGTCTTCCACTGAGTTAAGTAGGACAGGCCAAGGGTCCGCTCGAGGCAAGCAATGATCTTTGAGTGTCAGCCACGTTCAGGGTGTATGTTCGGGGCGTGACATCCACCACAAGACATAATCAATGCAATCACAATGAGGTATGAACTACATCTACAACCCACTATGCACACAACATTATCATTTCATATCATCTTAGAAGGAATTGATTTCTCCATGCAATAACCTCAACACAATAAATCAATAAAGATCTATCTAGCCATATCATAAGAAGTATAGCACACAAGTTCATTAGTTCACCTCACGAAGTTAAATATGCAACCATTATACTTAAGTTCTGCCCCACATGAAGAATACATAAATCATGAAAACTCAATGCATGAATTCTCACAAGAACATGCACACATAAGAAAATCATAAAGGAAATTCATAGTACAATTATTCCAAAACACCAACTCAAGAACTAATTGCCTCAAGTAAGGGTAGGAGTAGAAGGAAAAAGATAAGGATAGCGAGACTTCATATCGGCCTCGGCCTCCCAAGTGGCACCCTCAACTAAGTGATTCCTCCATAAGACATTAACTGAGACTACCTCTTTGTTTCTTAACTTCTTAACTTGTCGGTCTGAAATCTCAACCAGAAAATCTTCATAGGAAAGATTTTCATCAACTCCTAAACCCTCTAAGGGAAGGATGGATACCAGATCACCAATGCACTTCTTGAGCAGGAGACAGAGAACACTGGGTGAACCGGAGCCAACTCACTAGGTAAGTCTAATTCATATACAACATTTCCCACACATGTCAAGATTTGGTACATATCAAGGACTAAGTTTCCCCTTCCTGCCGAACCTCAACAGACTTTGAGAAGTCTTCAACCTCTCTTTAATGAGTCAAACTTTTTCAATGGCATCATAAACTTGATCCAGACCAATTAGAGCAAACTCACCTACTTCGAACAAACCCACCGGAGATCTACACATTCTACCACAAAGTGATTCAAACACAGCCATGTCTATGCTCAAGTGGTAACTATTGTTGTAGGCAAATTCAATCAATGGAAGATAATCGTCCCAATTTCCCTTGAAATCAATCACACACGCCCTCAACATATCTTCTAATGTCTGAATGGTCTGTTCCGCTTAGTCATCCATCTGAGGGTGGAGAGCAGTGCTAAGTTTAACACTAGTACCAAGCCCTCATTGGAACGCTTTCTAATTGTGAAGTACATTGAGTACCGCGATCCGATGTGATAGACAAAGGAACTCCATGTAACTTCACTACTTCCTCGATGTATATCTTAGCGTAGTCTTCTTCTGTGAAGAAAATCTTGACATGAAGAAAATGGGCTGACTTCGTCATCCAATCAACAATGACCCAAATAAAGTCATGTCTCTTTCGAGTATGAGGCAACCCCACAACAAATTCAATATTCACTTCCTCCTACTTCAAAGTAGGAAAATCTACATCTTGTAACAAACTCACTAGTTTTTGGTGTTCGACTTTGACTTGCTGACAGTTTGGACATTTAACTACAAAGCCCGTTATATCCTTCTTCATGCCATTCCACCAATAGACCTCCCGCATCTCACGATACATCTTGGTGGCTCCCAGATGAATAGAATATCTCGAACCATGCGCCTCTTCTAGAATATGATCTCTCAAGCCATCAACATGTGGAACACACAATCTACCTTGGTGCATAAGCACCCCGTCTCCCCCTTAGGAGAAAGCCTTAACAGACTTGTTGAGAACTGATTCTTTCAAGTCAATCAGAATAGGATCAAGATGTTTCTTAGACTTCACATCAATCACAACAGATGATTTGAAACTATAGTGAACTATGAATCCACGCTTCGAGGAATCTACTAGTTGAACACCTAAACGGGCCACCCTATGCACCTCACGAACTATGTCCTTCTTCTCATCTTCTACATTAGCCACACTAGCCATAGTCATTTGACTTAGGGCATCGGTAACTACATTAGCTTTTCCGGGGTAGTAAAGGACACTCATATCATAATCTTTTAAGAGTTACAACCACCTCCTCTATTAGATATTTAAATCTCTATGACTAAACACATATTGGAGACTACTGTGGTCAGTGAACACATCAACATTAACCCCATATAAATAGTGTCTCCAAATTTTCAAGACAAAAACTACCGCCACCAATTCTATATCATGGGTCGGGTGATTCTTTTCATGTACTTTGATTTGCCTCGAAGCATAGGCAATCACCTTGCCATGTTGTATAAGAACACAACCCAAACCCACTAGGCAAGCATCGCAATATACTACAAACCCATCACTACCCTCCGATAAGGTCAACATCGGAGCGGTGGTTAGTCTATCATTTAACTCCTAGAAACTCTTCTCATATGCTCACACCACTCAAATTTGGATTTATTTTGAGTCAGGGTTGTTAGCGGAGAAGCAATAGATGAGGAAACCTCAACGAATCTTCTATAATACCCAGCCAAGCCCAAATAAACTTTGTGTGTCAGTGGTACTTAGAATTCTAGGACAATTCTTAACCGCATCGATCTTCTTAGGATCAACCTCTATACCCAGGCTTGACACTATATGACCAAGGAAAGTAACCTACCTTAGTTAAAACTCACACTTGCTGAACTTAGTATACAATTGTTGTCCTTTAAGGACTTGTAAAACTATACTCAAATGTTCCATGTGATCACTCTCACTCTTAGAATAGATCAAAATATCATCAATAAAAATGATCACAAATGAATCAAGATATTGTCTAAACACCACATTCATAAGATCCATAAAATTTGTCGGAGCATTCGTTAGACCAAAAAACATCACTAAGAATTCAAAGTGATCATACCTAGTTCACAAGGTTGTTTTAGGAATATCAACATCTCTCACCCTTAGTTGGCGATATCCCGAACGTAAGTCAATTTTCAAAAAGTAACACCCTCGTTGGAGTTGGTTGAATAAGTCATCAATTCTAGGGAGCGGGTATTTATACTTTATAGGGACCTTGTTCAGTTGGCGATAATCAATGCACATCCTAGGAGACCCATCCTTCTTTTCACAAATAAAACTAGTGCACCCCATGGAGATATCCTTGTTTGAATAAAACCCTTATCTTGCAAATCCTTGAATTGAACTTTTAACTCTTTCAACTCAGTCGGGGTCATACTGTAAGGAGGAATAGATATGGGTAGTGTTGGGCATAATATGGTTAAAACCGACCGAACCAATTTTTTTTAAATTTCAGTTTTGGTTTTTTGGTTAGTTTGGTCGGTTTCGGTTTTGATTTACAATATGTCAGTTTTTCCGTTCGGTTTTTGGTTTTTAAACTTAAAAAAATTGGTTAACCAAAAACTGAAATTATATGTATATAATCTTTACCGAATGCCCAGACGGCCCAATTATAAATGATAGCCCAAATCCTTTATTAAAATTCTAAACCAATGCCCAGCCCAAATTTAAATCAAATTTAAGAAATCCCTAAATTGATTGACCTGATTCCTAAGTCCTAACATCAATCGTTCTCTTATCTCATCTCTCAACATACGCCGCAACCGCAACTCTCAATCTTTCATCTCTCAACTCTCGTAACTCGTAAGTCATAGATTCATTGTTGACTAGTAGTCATCACTGTCAGTCGACTCGTCTCTCATCTCTCAACTCTCGTCTCAGTTATGACTTACGCTGTAGATTGTCTCTCAACTCTCATCGTCGTTCGTTGCTCCTAGCTCCTCGCTGAGTTTTCGCAAGTCGGATAGTCGTAGGTGCAGGCGTGCAGCCTGCAACTGCTCACAACTCGAAAGTGGAAGGTTAGTTCTCACAATGCCAAATCCTATCAATAAAAACATGGGCATTTGAAGGAGAAACAAATTAGTAACAAATTTTAATTTGCCCAAGTTGTCTTCAGGTTGTTGTCACATTGTTATGTCCTCTTCAAACACCCATGTCACGTTGTTATCTAATATTCAGATTTATGAATTGTTTTATCATTTGACTAATTAAAGTGTTGTCTAATTAACTAAAACAGTAAATAGTGACATTATAAAAGTGAGGCATGGGTAGGAGGAAGTTAATATCAACTATTCAATAGTTACATTGTAAAAGCGAGGCATGGGTAGGAGGAAGTTAATATCAACTATTCCCTTTTACTGGACTCCAATTAAGTAAACACATTGTCGATTTACTAAAATTAACAAGATGCCTAGACCCAGCCCCCTGGCCACTGCTAATTGAATTTGGTTAAACCGAAACCAAACCAAAATAAACCATATCGAAATGAATCAAACCAAAATTATAATAACCGAACCAAACCAAATTTTTTTTAGTTTGGTTTGGTTTCATATTTTGTCCAAACTGAAAAACCAAAAAAACAAACCGAATTCTACAAAGCGAACCGACCGAACGCCCAACCCTAGATATGGGTTTTGTATCAAGTATAAGATCAATGTTGAAGTCTATTTCCCATTATGGAGGAATACCAAGCACGAAAAAACTCCAAAAACTCCCTCACTATGGGGACTAACTCTAAAGGAGGAGTCTCAGACTCAACGTCCTTAACCTCACAATATGGTAGATACAAACCTTAGAAATTATTTACAAGCCTTTAGACACGAAATGAATCGACCTCTAGGAATTGAATTTCCCATTTCCATTCAAAATAGACTCATCAGGAAACTAAAACTACACTCCCCGAGTTCTAAAATCAATGGAGGCAAAAAAAGCATGCAACCAATCCATCCCCAAGTTGACATCAAACTCTTAACATATATAACTCTGCCAAATCAACTTGTGTGACTCTATGAGGTAAAGAAACGGGAAAAATTCTATAGACTCTTTTTGCAACTACTAAGTCACTAACTTGGGTGGACACTAAAAAAGGTTCCATGTCACGCCCAGAACTACCCCCGAGACACGAAAGGGATCTAGGACCACAAGTCATCCCTAGCAAACGTTGTTGGCATGATCATGAGCATACTTAAAGAAAATAAACTAGCGCAAAAGATAAATCATAAATAAAATGAAAAGATGTGGAATACCCATATACTATAATTGAGATAAATGAAATACTGATGAGAGTTTAATACAAGAGGATATTTACTCAATACTAAGTTGAAACTAACTATGTCTTAAAATAGCCTTTAACTGCCTAGAAAAGATGGGACATGCCCCAGCTAAGTCTAGCAAAACTGAAACTAAAGGACTAAAAATATATTGAAAAGAAACGCATGACTATTATCCTCAGAGAATAAGGACTCACCACTGATTTTGTTGTATTGGAAATCGGGAACTGATCTAAGTGTGATCTGGATGTTGAGAACATGAACATACATCACGAGAAGATATAGCGTAGAGTATGCGTCAGTACTTGAAAGGACTGAGGATGGAGGATAGAATAAAGCTGAAATAACATATAATTGAACAAAGTAATAAAGCAATGAAATAATTTGAACATGGTATAGATGCTGAAATACTGAACCTGACTAATTTGAATGCAATGACTAAGTTATAACATGCTGAGACTGAACACTAAAACATGGTCAATGCAATGGAGTCTGACTGAACTGTGGGAGCTACTAATAACCGATAGTAAAAGCACATGAAATAAATGTGGAGTCAGATATATAAGCCCTATTGAGAAGACCCAATATACCCTGCCAGAGATATATAGGCATGCTGGCATGATCACTGAAATGATGCCCACAGATAGGACTTACAACCTACATGTCTAGTATTTCTGGGACTATGTGGGTATGATGAACCCTAAACCAACTCAGTATTATGCGACTCCCAATGATCTAAATGGTTAACTGATTATGACTGAGTTTCTGTAAATACTAGATAGCTCAAAACTGAACATGCAAACTGAGAATACAATAATTAATTAGATAATGATGCATTAATAACTGAGGCATGTATAACTGAAATATCTGACCTAGCATGTGTAATTCAAGAACTAAATAAATACATAGTTAGGGTTCTGAAATTCATGTAATAAACTGAATATTAACATACTAATCTGATTTGGATCATTCTAACTGCTAAAAACCCAATAATTCTAACATTCAAGAAACCCTAGGTCTAGTCATACTAAGAGAATTAAGAAACTGACTGAAAATTAGGGACCTAATGGGTGAAAGGAACCCACCAGTTAAATCCCACATACATGGTTGACGAATCCCACAGAGGTGCCCATGGTCTGATGTCTAGGACTAGTTAAGTCCAACTCAAAGCCACGGATAGTTCCACGAACCGTGGACCCTATCACAGTCCGTGAACCCTACTATAGCGCAATGGTGCAAGTACATTTTCTGCATTTTTTTGGGTTTGATTTCTGAGGTGTTACATTCTATTAGAGTTTTGGGGAGTACGTCATATTTCAAAACTACCAAAGGTGTAATAAAAGATAAATTAGCACTGGGTCTAACAATGCATAAATAGCAATGGATAATACTTGTAACAAACCAGTGAAAATGTCTGGGGAACCCTCTTGATCACTTCGTGGTTGGAGAGCATAAAAGTGACTCTTTTTTGGAGCATCCAAATTAGAACCACTTTGGGAAGTCTTGATTACCCTATCTAACCTTGGCTGAATGGGTTGGGCAATCTTTCAGTTGATGCCCACCCTTTTCACATCCATAGCACACACTCATACCGACAAGACATTAACCTTCATGTTTCTTACCACATTTTGCACAAGTAGGCCTCTCGACAAAAGAACCACCTCCTCTACCACTCTGTGGCTTAGGAGTAGGCACCCTTTATTTTTTGACATTGGAAGTGTTAGTGGTATCTTGATTAGAAAACCTCTTCTTAAATCTTGGTTTGCCTTGAACCTCAAATCTTCCTTTAGAAGAATTGTTATCATCTACTTTTCTCCTCTTCACTTCTCTACCAGCCTACCTGAGCTTTTCTTCCTCAATTTGTTCAGCATGAACCATAAGGCGTGAAATGTTCGTGTTTTGAATGACCATTGTTGAACGACACTCGTTTACCACCAAGGTAGATATCCCCATAACATATTTATTCCTCTTGGCCCTTGAGTCTGCCACTGAAGTTGCAGCATGCTTAGACAACTACGTGTCTTAAGGCCATATTGTTTCATACTCATACCTTATTAGCGAAGGTTGGTGAATTCCTGCATGTTTCTCTCCTCAATTCTAGTCTCCTCAATTCTAGTGGGAAAAACCTATTAAGGAAATCCAACTTGAATGTTTCCCAATCAATTTTGCCCTCTCACATTTCTCTCCCATTTCCGCTGTTCATACCAAACCTCAGCTACGTCCTTCAACTGGTAGGCGGCCGATTCTGCCTTCTCACGATTAGTCACACCTATAGAATCAACCATATTCAACACTTCATCTTGAAATCCTTGTGGATCCTCATCCACTTTGGACCCATATAAGGTAGGGGGTTCATTCTGGCCTAATCTTGGAAGCGGTTGTGCTAGAATTCATATTTGGTTGAACTCTTGCGTCCTTAGTGACTTGATCCGTCAAAGCCTGAGTCGGGGTCTGGAGAGTCTTCCTAATATTCACATTAGTCATAGCTCCCACTTCATCAAGCACTTGAGGATTCAGAGGAGTTTGGGGAAGATTCCTCTCATTGACATTATCCTCTTGCCCTCTCCTTGTATTACCTCTCTTTGTATTCATTTTCTATAATCGTAATAAAGAGGTTAGAAAGGAGATCATAGGGATAACATTTCAAGCACGAATAGAGATTAATGAAAGAAGGGAAAAATTCCTAAACATCCTATAGCCTCTCACTCATAAGTGTGGCGTGCTTCACACTTATATATGACACTCTATTAGACGTGGTTTCATGAGACATCAATCCTAAATATTATTCCCAGAACCTTATGCTCTAATACCAAGTTTGTCACGGCCTGGGTTTCCCCCTGGACGTAACATGGAGTAGTTGACCCCGGAGGGGTCGCATCCAAGCCCTTATCATAATCATACACATAATATCATTAGAAATATATGGAAACATAAAAGTTTCCTAAACAGAAGTCAAACTTCAAATTTCATAAATAAAGAGTTTTGGAAATACTAGACTTGTCTCAATAAAAACAATCTAAACATAAGAGTACAAAATTGTGGACTTAACCTCTTTACATCAATGAAAGTCTTAACATAATAATGGACGACTAAAACTAATATTGAAATAAAAATTTGGTCCTCGAACTAGAGGACTCACCAAAACATACGGAATAGTCGACCCAAGTTTTACTTTGAAGAAGGAAGTAATGAATAAATGTCCAGAACCTAGGAAGAAAACAAGGGGTTAGCACAAATATGTACCAAGTATGGAAACATGCATAAAAATATTTAAATATGCTAAATAGGACAATTTTCTTGGAAGTATGTATTTATCAAGTTTGGAAAGCCAATATGCATTTTCAACATAGAAGACAAGTTATAGTCATAATACCCTCATAACATAGTGATATCAGTACCTTAGCAACCTCTAAGAACACTTGTGCAATGTATAGTTGGCATCCCATAATACCAACCTTACTAATCACTCCTTTAATCCACATATTCATTACCATAATCTTCAAGCTTACCATAATCCATAGTCGTAAATGAGGAATTATACAAATACATGAACTAAACATAACGAAAGTCATCTATTCATATCTTATCTTACCATAAGGAAACCATTCCATAACATCCTAATAAGTCTCCTTGTGCAATCTAAAAGTGAAGTTCCATACCCCCACTCCTACCAAGTAATCTCATTAAGAAGTCATAATATAGTTCCTATCACATTCATTATATTATTGTTATTAATAGGGAATATTATCCATAACCGACATAAACCATGTGAGCTACATGGAATCCGGTTTCATATAACCCCACACCGAAAAAAATGTGTTCTTACTTGCAAAAGGTAGAACTAGTCATATTTAGCTTCTAAGAGGATCCACTAGCAAAGTGCAATGTTTGGCACATAATTATGGGATAGGGAGATTGCTACTAGAAACCTAACCTATTGCATTAGCGGAGAAGCTTCCATCTTATGAGTTTACTAAAGATGACCCAACCTATTCCACTGGCGGAGGGGTCTATTCCATATTGTCATATCCACTCGGTAGTAAGCATTATTTCCCAATCATACATAATTAGTATAGAATTGTATCTACATGTGTGAAGGCATACTTTACCCTTCGTTCAATACAACTCACTAAATAACTCATAGATTCATCTAAGTGAGAACTACCTTTCACCTTAGAATCATCATTTTAGGGTGAGTAACTTTCACATCATTATTCATAGTGTTTGCATGAGAACTGACCCTTCAATCAACACAACCACATCAATATCATCCTAGATAATTTATACATAAACATGTGTAAGGATATGGGAAATTAGTCTTCCAACAACACCTCAATTCACACAATAGGCATAGGATTCTCACCTTTCAAATGAGTTCATAATTTCATCAATAAGTATCAATGATAATGAACAATCCTTCACAATTCACCCCTTTCAAGGTCATGGACCAAGTCTCACACTTATATTTAGGATATACTATCATCAACATGAATAAGTCAAGGTTTCATAACCAAATTAACATAACCACAATACATAGTAGAAATCACTTTGCATCAATACCTTCACTGAAATTTATGAAATAGGGATCATGGGGTATTTTATTGGTTCATGGTAATTTTACTATAAAATCACCATTAAGACGTCCATTCATCTATAATATACATCAAATAATATAATAAAACATTTTTATAAAGAACCAATGACTAGAATGAAAACCATAGTTTTAGAACAATAAAACCCATTTTCAAAATTGAGTTGGGATGGCTTCATGGAGGAAATTTTTCCATGAATCATGGTTCCATACCTTAATTGAAGTTTTTCCCACGATTTGGAGTAAACAAGATTGATTCTTGAGCCCTAACCTTCAAGTTCGTGGTGTTCTTCAATGGAAGAACTTGTAGAGAGAAGTTGTTGGGGGGAAGTGGGTTTGATTTTGAGTTTGTGAGCTATGAGATTTAAAATACTTGTTTAATACTTAAAAATACTTTAATAAACTTAAATCAACTAAATACAATTGTCCCCCACCCCAACACAATTAATTACCAATTTACTAAACTACCCCCACCTTAGTTGAACTTAGGCAGCAAGCCCAGGCTCCATCCATGAGTCCCCATCCACGGGGTAGGCAGCAAGCCCAGGCTCCATCCATGAGTCCCCATACACGGGGTGTGGTTTGAACCACAAACCGTACTGGTAACTCGTTGTTTGGATCAGAGAGGGTCATATGAGGCCTTGGTGAGGATACTATATCTCAACTCACGAGACCAATCCATGGGGTATAAATTGGTACACGGATCGTACTGCACGCTCGTGGATTAGGGTTGTGACTAGGCACTTTGGAGGGTCCTTGGTAGAGACCAAGTGTTGACTCACTACCACCAGCTACAGGGAGTGAGTCAACCTACACCTCGTAGGTTGCCTTTCGTGGATGAGGCTGTTTTGGATAGCTTTTTGGACCTTCCCTTGGGACCTTATCATAAACCCTTGGGGGGTCTTAAGGAAGTCGTGTCTTGACGTTTAGGCACTAGAATCCTATTATTAAGATGGGAACATTATTTTAGGACCTTAACCGTACGTTTAGACCTCATTAGGTTATTAACTACATGTTAGACTCTAGCTCTAAACATTAGACACACTGGGTGTTACAGAAAGATGAGTTTATGAAGATATACACGTTTTTTATGAAAAATGATTTAAGTTTCTATGAGAGAAAAGCATCCATGTTTTTTTTGTTGTGAGCGGATTTCTCCCATGCACACTAAAACATTATTTTGAAACGGGTCTCTCACATAAAGTATTCTTTGAGTTGAAAGGATTTCTCTACTAAATTTTGAGTCAAGATTTTAGAGTTATTCTAATGATGTCTCTAGCTTAGATTGGTTGTTTAATTGTACCTTTCAGTGTGTGATAACATGACTTTAGCTTGTATTAGCTATTTCATGTGCCTTTCAATGGATAATAAGACAATTTAAGATAATTACTATTCTTTGGGATTTACGCTTAGCACCGAGAGGATATTGAGATGGAAGCTCAATCGTAGCTTGAGGTCTGGTTTCTAGTAACAATCTCTTTCTCCCATACCTATGTGTCCCCATAGGATTATTGTGTTATATAGACATTAGTTTTTTCATCCACGTGAGCTAGAAGTTCATGGTTTTACCTTGGCAAGAAGGACACCCTTTTTTCGATGTGGGGCAGATACAAGATTCCATGTTAATTGCTCAAATAGTCTTAATGTTGGTTAAGATAAATCACTCACAAAAATAAACTAAGGTTACTTGTATAAGTATCACGCAGATGTAATAAGGATGTTATCTTGCATTGACTATGTTTTATGACTTTATTTTCTAACCATTTTTCCTCATGATTTGGCTTGGTCATTGCATATCAAGAAAAGGTCCTTTTAGCATGCTTTCACACTTTTATTTGTTGCTATAATACTTGGTACATTTTTGTACTAACAGATACTCTTGCCTACATTCATATAAATATGTACGGTTCGACACTCAAGATTTACATCCCCTTGGCTAGAGTTCACTATAGTAGAGTTGAATATTGGTGATGTATCTGATGTACGGGTTATATCCCAATCACTCTTGATGTGCTAGATTGCTTTGAGACTATGTTATACTTGTTCTACATTTTATAAACTATTGTGTTTTGAATTTTATCTTTTAAAATATCTCAATTTGCTATTATCTTGTACGATGTATGATAGGTGGCTTGTGTAGGGCCTATCGGGGTCTTTTAGGCCTTGTCACGTCTAGGTTATACTTTGGGTCATGACAGTCCTTCACTCTAATGATTTATACTAGGTGAAACATGTCACGGTCCGATTCTACACCCTGGACATGGACGGCACTCAAAAACTATTGTTGGTCCCCAAGCGAACCCTCATCATGGCTGACTACAAACAGAAGACTAACTCAAGCATGTAAAAGCTTAAAAACTGAATAAAATTCATGAAACTTAAATACAAAGTTTTAACTCAAATTAAAACTCTGAATAAAATAAATTATTCAACTCGCCATAAAATAGGCAACTTAAGTCTTTAAAACATTTAACAAAGTAAATGAACAGACTTCTGAAACTCTCTTATGTATCTATGAAGCCTCTAAATGGCAAATATGGAAGTTGGGACAAGACCCACGACCTCCTAACAACTGATATGACTGAAAGTAAAAGTGGAACTCTAAGGAAGCAAAGAGGCTCACAATAGATAACTCGAACTCTATGTGGTATCAACAAAGCTCATATTGATGATCCTAAATACCTGGATCTGCATCATTAAAAGATGCAGGCCAAATGGCTCAGTATGTTGAATGTACGAGCATGTAAGGGGAATTATAAAGCATAACATAAGCATGAACTTGATAAAAAAATAAACTTACCTCTCCTCAACTCACTCAATTCAACTCAACTCAAGAATAAGATACTCAACTCAAAGATAAAGTATTCAACTTAGTTAAATAAATCTCAACTAAATAATAAGACACTCAACTCTTGGTACTCAAATTCTAGATACTCAAATATAAAACAACATAAGAGATGCAATATACAAAAAGGTTTTAAAACAAAACAAACAACTCAATGTATTTAAGAATACATTATACTCATATGGGGGTTGTGAGTTATTGAATTCTCCCCCATATCGGTGCTCAATACTACTCCAAAATATGATACTAGATCTTATGTTTAAAAAAATACTTTTTTCTGTAATTTGAGATAACTTCTCAAAAACATAGCTCAAAGGTTGTCTTGGTAATCAAAATTACTTCTCTCGCTTAATTGTGAAAGTACTTACTCTTTTCTGAAAACTAGCTCAAAGGCTTTTTGAAGAAACTGAACTTCACTTTTACTCTTTCTCAACTCAATGCTCAAGTATTAAAACAAAGTTAAAACATTAGTAATAGACTTTTTAACATATGTTTCATGCCAAATTATTGACGTGAATGACTCGACAAGGTTTTCAAGAACCATAGATAGAACTCAAGAAATTCAATGATACTACTCATTCAAGAATGCTCTACTCAGAGGGTTCATGTAGAATTATGAGATGTAGAATTATGAGCATGAACTAATCAACTCAAAGATACTTATCATCTCAAGACTTCTCGACTTATAGGGTTCATGCGGAATTATGGGCATGAAAAATTCAACTCAAAGACTTCATTGGTAACATCTAATAGTCCCATGATTAGAAATATAATCTCAAAGGGGATTAGGAACTCAATACTCAAGACTTCAAACTTGTCCTCTCAAAGGTACTCAAGTATTGATGAAGTTCATGCAGAATTTATGGGCATGAACGACTCGACTCAATGGTCTATAGAACAATATGGAACTCGTGTATATGACACTTCTCATCATCTTACTTAATTCCTCAAAACTTAGTTCAAATCAATAGTTGATCTCAAAGGATTCACAATTGAACTCAAAATTTTTCTTGAACTCTATTCTTAACTCTCTCTTGAATGTGAATTATGAATTCAAGAGTTATGGTTCATGATATGAAGGATCTAGGTGATAGTAAACACTCCTGAATACATTCTCCTCACTGGCATGCTCTCTTATTTGAGTTTGAAACAAGTTACTAGAAGTTGTACAAGACTCCACAAAAGGACTCAAAAGGACTTTCTTAGAATGTTCGAAGTATCTCAAAAATTAACTCTTAGCTCAACCTTGAGTTTAAATTTTGAATTCAAGGTTATGATCATGTTATGAATGATTGCTAGGTGTATAGAAGTAGCTTAGAGTAGTTAGAATCAAAAGGGAGTGAAGGTGCACTTTAAACGAACTCACACGGAGCAACCGGCCACAGACTGGATGGGGCAAGAGACACTGGGAATATGGGTGGCGCGGGGTTCCAGACCCTAAACTTAAGAGCATCATTTGGGGCGCTATTTATGCCGTGATGCTCCAGGCTCCAACCCAGAAGACCAGACGAAATTCTTTGCTCATTTTCTCACCCTAATTCACCTAGAATCAAACGGTTTCTTCCCCAATTACATGGATTCGATTTCTTAAGATAATTACACGCTAATATAATCAATACATTCCTAAAAACACTCACTTTAATCTCAATTAATCATCAAAACACCAACACAACAAGATTTGGAATGAGTTTCAAGAACACCTAGCAATAACTCATCAAAAACTCTAATCTTTTGTCACGACCCGAGTCTACACCCTGGATGTGACCAGCACTCAAGAACCATTGCTGGTTCCCAAGTGAACCCTCATCCTGGCTGACTACAAGGAGAAGACTAACTTAAGCATTCAAAAGCTTAAAACATATTTAAAATTCAATAAACTCAACTTTTCCAGGCTTTAACTCAAATGAACACCTTTGAATAAAAAATAATATATTCAAATAGTCATAAAAAAGGAAACTTTAGTCTTTAAAACATTTAATAAGATAAATGATTAATACAGACTCCTCAACTATACTGACTATCTATGAAGTCTCTAACTGATAAAGATGGAAATCGGGACAAGACCCACTACTTTCTAACTAAACTGAAAAGTAAATGAAATCCTCTAGAAGCAAGGAGGCTCACCATAGATAACTCTAACACTCGGATGTATCAACGAAGCTCCTGGTGATGATCCTGAATACCTGTGTCTGCATCATGAGAAGATACAAGCCAATTGGCTCAGTAAATGGAATGTACGAGCATGTAAGGGGAATTCTAAGGCATAACATAAGCTTGATACTTCAATAAAAAGGAAACATATTAACCTCTTTTCAACTCAACCCAACGCAAGAATAAGATATTCAACTCAAACATTAGATACTCAACTTCAAAGATATGATACTTGACTAGTGAAGCACAGACAAACTCAAGATACTCAACTTAAGGTACTCAACTTTAAATACTCAACTCATGATACTTAACCGAACTCATTTCAATATAAAGCAGTTTAAAACAAGTGCAATATAAAGAAAAGTTGTTTAAAAACATGATGTTAACTCAAGAAAATGATATCATAAAAACATATCATGCTCTCTCTCAAAGTCTACATGTGCAATGCATGAATGAAGTCTCATACCTCCATTCATACTAATCAGAACCCCTTGAGAATTCATGTAATTGATATTGTGGGAGTTTCTCTAACCGACAACCACCACTATGAGCCTAAGTGGCCACGCTGCCAGAACTAACCTATACTTTGTCGTCGCATAGAACATCCTCAACCTAGTGGATCCACTGGCTAAACTTACGTGGTCATCTAAAAAGTATTACACGTTAATACTCATGATGGCTACATGGTTTACATGGGGACTTGAGTTATCTGACCTCTCATCCCTACATCAGTGCTCAATACTACTCCCAAAATATACTTTAGCTCATACTTTTATTAAAACTTTCTTCCTTTTGGTTGAGATAATTTACTGAACCCTTTAGCTTTTAAAAAGCTCCTTTTGGAATTAATGTTATCCTTTTCTTGTTCAAAACTCTTTTGGGAAATTCTTACATTGCCCATAACTTAAATGTGAAAATATTTATAAACTCTTAGGGAATACTTAGTTCCCTTATAGCTTTTGAGAAATGAACTCAACTCTTACTCTTTGCTTAACTTGAAACTTAACTCTTAGGGAATACTTAGTTCCCTTATAGCTTTTGAGAATTTAACTTAACTCTTTACTCTTTGTTGACTTGAACTTTAAGTCTTTAAAACAAAGTGAAAACGTTAGTGAAAGACTTTAGAAACTTTATAAACTTTACTTTGACTTATTTGTTCTTGACTCTTAACTTTCCTTGAATTGAAGTATGGATTAAAGGTTCATGATCTCATGTTTATGGATGATTTCATGATTTTCAACTTGGAGGTTTCATGCGGAATTATGAGCATGAACTACTCGAATCCATAATTAAAAGGTACTTCGTAACTCAAGAATTATTGACTCATAGGGTTCATGCAGAATTATGGACATGAACAATTAGACTCAACTCGAAGGTGTAAGTAACTAGATGGAACTCATGAATATGACTCTATATTTCTCTTATTTAATTCCTCAAAGCTTAGTTCAAATCAATGATCGATCTCAAAGAATTCACAATTGAACTTAAAGGCTTTCTCGAACTCTACTCTTAACTCTCTCTTGAATATGAATTATGAATTCAAGAGTTATGGTTCATGATATGAAAGATCTAGGGGATATTGTAGACTTATGAATACATTCTCCTCACTCTCATTCTCACTTACTTGAGTCTTGAAACAAGTTACTAGAAGTTGTAGAAGACTCCTCAAAAGGACTCGAAGGGACTCTCTCAAAAGGTTCGGAAGAACTCTCAAAGCTTAATCTTGACTTTACCTTGAATTTGAATTATTGTTTCAAGGTTATGATTCATGTTATGACTAATTTATAAGTGTTTATAAGTAGTTTAAAGTGTTTAGAATCAAAAAGGAGTGAAGATACAATTTAAATAAGCTCAAACAGAGCGATCGGGGGCAAACTGGATGGGGCAGGTGACCTTTGGGATATGGGTGGTGAGGGGCGCCAACCCCTGAAGGAAATAGAAGGGTTTGGGGCGCTCTATAAGGCACGACGAGCCAGGCCCCAACCCATAAAATTTTGCTGAGCACTTGTGCTCATTTTCTCACCCTAAATCGCCTAAAATCGAACGGTTTCTTCCCCAATCACTTGGATTCGATTGCTTGACTTAATTACACTCTAATCTACTGAAAACAACAATCAAATTACTCAATTTCATCTCAAGAATTTTTCAACAACACAACACAACAAGATTTAGAATGAACCTCAAGAACACCTCTCAAGAACTCATTTTTGAACTCTAATCTTTAAACTTTAAGCATGAAATTTGGCAGAAAAATAACATGATTGGCATGTGGGTGTAAAAACCTAACACTATTGAAGATTATATACCTCTTAGGTATTACACCCATGGCAAAAATCTACAACTAAACTCAAGAACGTCGATGAACGTCTTCATCCTTGCCTCTTTTCTCCTCTTTTCTCTTTTTTTCTCTTCTTGAACTCTAACTAAAACCCTAGGTGTATATTAGGATTATAAGACTGAACCTAAAATAATTAGACCCCTAAAATATTACTAAAAATGAATTAAATCTGATTGGGTAAGGAAAGGACCAAAATACCCCTCACTATTTTCGGCTACTTTCCTTAACTGGACAGTCTAACTTCAAAAGGTCATATATCACTCATCCAAACTCAAAACTTAGCAAACTTCGCGGCTTTGGAAATATAATTCAAAGATATTTCCAATGGTATCTTGTAGCACACATAAATCATCTTGTTCTAGGAGTTATGGTCGTTTGAAGTTGACATAAAACTCATACTTAGCTTAACTTGCAAAATTTTAGATTTTGCTATTTCCAATTAAATTCTTTTTGAAACTCTTGGTGCTACATCTAGTGACCTAAGCTTAATACTTAAGAAAATTTTAATTCCTTGCTAAAATGTCACTCATTACGATGAACGTTTCGAGTCGTAGTCCGAAAAAATTCTGGGGTGTTACATCTTTAACCTTCAAGAATGGAATTGCGTTGAAGATAACATGTTTGGCGTGTGGGTGAACTAAACCAACAGTATACAAACTAACATACCTCTTAGGCATCAAACCCATGGCAAAAATATGTACCAACATGGAAGAATCTCGACGAACGCTTGATCCTCTCCTCTTTTCTCCTCTTTTCTCTTTTTGAACTCTCAACTAAAACCCTAGGCGTATTTTAGGATTATAAAACTGAAACTAATAGGATTAGATGCGAAAAACATTACTAAAAATAAACTAAATCTGATTAGGAAAGAAAAAGATCAAAATACCCCTTGCAATTTTCGGGTAACTTTTCTTAACTGGACAGTCTCATTTCAAAAGGGCATATCTCACTCATCCGACCTCGAAACTTACCAAACTCGGTGGAGTTGGAAAGACAAATTAAAGATCTTTCCTAAGGTATCTGGTAGCACACCTAACTCATCCTTAGATATGAGTTATGGTCATTTGAAGTCGATCCAAAACTTATACTTAAGCATAACTTGCAGAATTTCAGATTTTTCTATTTCCAATTTAATTCTTTTTGGATCTCAAGGTGCTACATCTAGTGACCTGGCCTTAACACTTAAGAAATTTTACATTTCTTGGTAAAATCCTACTCACAATGAAGGATGATTCGAGTCTCAATTCAAAAAAAAATTGGGGTGTTGCAAAACAGAGCCACAGTATCAATTCTACCGGCATAGTCAGTGGTAAAAGGTAGAGACAAAGACAAAGGTAGAGCAGAGGGAGGGAGACACCCACCATGAATAGACCTATGGTCATCTTACGCATTTTTTATTTCATATTTTTATCTAAAGGAATATAGGAGACCATGTATTTAGCCTCACTACTTTCAAATCTGAGAGTGAGCTACTTGTATTTGGATTTCCACAAATCTTTTTCATTCTTATGTATTTCTTTATGGAACATTTATATTATTACTTATTCTATAGTTATTTTTACTCTTAAACTTTTTAGTTAGACGGTTTAGTATGATGACTTTTGGATTCTGAAGATGTAATAGTTTAGACTTCTACTATTTTATGATTTATTTTGTGACTTATAATTAGTTTCTATATGTCTACATTTTGGCTAGAATTGTTAGATGTTGCATGAGTCAGCATGTTAAGCATTGGTTCGCTCATAGATGTATTAATGTGGGTGGTATTCATGGTGGTATGAATTGTGACATCATTAGTTTAGCTTATTATTATTATTAGCTTTCTATGTTAGACCAAGGGTTTCTTGGATCGTAAGTGTTTTTTATTGTCGGCCACACTTACGGTGTAGATCAAAGGCATGACACTTTTCGTATTTTAAGATTGTAACACAAATTTAGAGACGAACCTAGAAATATAAAGTTTATAATTCACATTGATATGCTAATATAATTCTGCATGATAATAACTATATTCATAGTCAAATAAATATTCACAAATAATTAGTGGATTTCTTAAATTCACATATGCTCATAAATATCACGATAGATAAAGCCTAGTATGAATTGGAGGAAGAAAGTGAAAATATCAAATTGGCAGACTGTGCTTTTATTTAAATAAGATAAAATATTCTCTAAGTTTTCAAAGATAAGTATTCTCTTAACCTCAAACGTGTCTTAATTATTTTCTTCAACAGCAATGACATGTGCAAAATCCTAGGACACAATGTGGTTTATATCCACAAGAACATTTACCCAAATAAATATTGTCTTTATTAAAATAAACACTCCTTCTTGTTCCCTCAATACATCCACAAATTCCGTCAGTACAAGTTGGAATTCCAAGTTAACAAGAAGGAGCACAATTTTGTGTTGTTTGACACTTTTGACCTTTTCCAAATGCTATACATGATTGTGAAACTATATCAAAAATAAAAGAAAATGTTAATTTCATTAGTTCAAGTAAATTCTTTGACGATATGTAGAATTCAAACATATACAATTTCTTCAAGTTACTACCATTATTTTAATAATGAAAGACAATCAATTAATATTGATATAATCTCTCGATCATAGTTTATTTTACAAACTTCAAATGTATAGAAAATAAAGAAATATATATTTCCTATATTATGCTATGTACATTAGAATTTGGTCCTTATAATTGCCTCAGTGAAGTCATATAATCAATATAAATAATCTAAGTTTACCTTAAACTATCAAATTATTATTTATGTATTCTCTGTAATAATTTGATGTGTACCCTATTTGAGAATTAAATAAATCTAAATATACTCTTAGATAATTAATAAATATCCACAAATACTCTTACTTGGGTTGCACCAAATCAATCAAATTAGACTCATTCTTCTGTGGAAAAATAATTATTGGGAGAAAATATATTTGAAACAAACGATAATAATATGTATATATGTAAACATATAAAATATCTAATACAAATCCCATATGTTAACCTCTTTCTATGTATGTGGGTATGTGAAAAAGAAAATTTATTAACATACCATATAAGAAGAGATAATGAGAGGGAGAAGGAGAGAGAAGAGGAGGGGAAAAGGAGACGAAATTTTACTGAGCAAAATGAACACCCAAAGAAGAGCGAATACAATGGTTGATTCCTTCTTCATCTTTTATACAAAGAAACTATATTTGAAATCTCAATGATGATCTTTTTTATTTTTGTATATTGATTCAAAGTAAGTGATATACCAACTTGCCAAGTGAATTCAATCATCAAATTTAAAATTTAAAAGAAGTGGGTAAGTTAAAAGTTCAATGCAACTAGTCAACTATTCTTTGAAAGATGGAAGAGAATATTAATTAGTTTTTGCACTTATATTTAGAGTTTAAATAGAAATTAGATTTATGTAATCCATATTGTTGAGACTCAATTCTGACTTACATCTCATTTTGATGATTATTTGGTTAAATAAATATTTTTAAAATTAATTTATTTTATTTATATATGTAATCTATATAGTCTAAATTATTAGTACATTTCACAATTCCGACTGTTATGAGTGGCATTAACACTAAACAAATTGGTGGGAGAACCAGCTAAACCTAAAACCAACCCAACACCATTTAATGAAAACCAAGTATATTATATAAAATAAGAGAATAGTTTATACATAAATGAATTGAGTCCCCATAAACGACACTCAATCGTCTACCAACAACCAATACGGAAATACCCCTAAGAATTGAAAGTCACCATACAAAAACTTTAAAACTATCAAACTGAGATTCAATCCTAAAGATCAAGATAATAAAGTCAATACTCCATTTCCAAACAAATGGATGAGAAAATGTGGATAAATCCATGGAAGCCTGAAAGACAAAGCTCACCCTTAGACTCAAAATCAAATGTCTCTCAACTGAGGTCTCGGATCGATCGCTAGAAGATTTGTTGCACTCAACAATACAAGAAACAAGTGTAATATCACTACACAATCACCATGTACGGACGCGACCGGTTCAACATATGTGTATAAGAAGTTAACTACCAAATAGTTATAACAAGCAATACACTATATAGAAACAATTACAAACCACAGTTAGACTATCAATCACATGACATGAAACAACTATACAAGAACAAACCAATGCATAAACATGTCCAACATGATCATAATACAAATATCGATCCTCTCATGGAACCTCAATCTCATACCTGATCTTCTCACAAAACTTAAGCCCAAGTTTAGTATCATACCAGTCGTAATATATGAGCCAACTATATATAATCATACCAGGCATGGTATCCGAGACAATAAACAATATCTTCTACCAGTATAGTACTTGATTCAACTAACATGCACATCAAGAATGTATAATCATATAACACAACAAGCATGTATAATCAAATAGTAATGAACAAGTCCATTTAAAATCACAAATTACAATACCAAGTTTATTTCATATATTTGCTAGCATACATTAGACAATATGACACTACAAGCAATAAACATTCATATATACATAATCCGGGAGCTTACAACCATCACTTACCTCGAATCAAACCCCTTGAAAACTGTAAATAGCCCGAGTTTTGCCCTTGTGAAGGGCCTTGGCTAGTTCTTGGTCTAGTATAAATAATGAATTATAAATGGCCTATTAATTTACCCATATTACTAACGAATTCCAACTTCGACCAATATGTGATCACCTTCCCCAACTTAAGGTCCTTCCCACCATGAAATCATGCTCAAAACATTTACCCAATATTAACCACCTAGTTTTTTAAGTCTTGAGAAATAATTATCAAGATCGAGGAGTTAAATTGTTACCTTTACCCGTGATTTTCGTGGGAAAACTGATGTAAGCTACCCAAAATCACACTAATTTGTGTCTTAAAAACACAAATACAGTAAATAGAAATTTTGGGTAGTTTTTTGTGTAAAATATTCATTCCCTTAAAATTGAGACGTCAAACTCACAATAGCGATGATGCTATAGTGACTACTTACTTTGCATAGAGGTCTGAGAACTGCTATAGCGAGAGGTCATTCGCTATAGTGAGATCTATGAAAGTTCAGCAACTCAACATTCAAAAAGAAGTCATTTTTACAACACAAATTATTTTCCTAATTTCTTGGATATGAGTATACATCAGTTATATCTCTACAAAATACCTCACCCTTTACCATATGGACCTAGACCTCACATATCCCGGATTCTATAAGGTGTATATATAATTTTAAGGGACAAACTGATTATCTTATAATAAAATCACGTGATGTTACTTAGTATAGTTTTCTTCCCAATACTTAAGTCATTTTCACATTCTCCATATCACAATCTAGACCATTCTTTATGAAGTTATCTAATTAAGTGCTTGAAATTGTAGAGAAACTACCATCAAAATTGTGTTTTGTTAGTCTTAATTTCCTTGGTGTTTTTTTTATTTAGTTCCTTTATTAATAGAAAATTGATAAATATAATCTTTGCCATTGTTGCAATTTCCCACCTTAATTTAAAATTCCACAACACGGAGAAAAAGTAAATACAATTCACGTAACAATCTCTTTTTGAAGTTCAGTTTTTAGTTGTATCATGTATGCTTGATTATTTTTCTATTTTAACTTTTCCATGGGTTGTATCATACATGTGTTATTGTGTGTTGTTTTCTTCTTCTATTTCTAGAATCGTTTCTAATTTGTTTTACCCATTCTTGGTTATCATCTTATTTTTAGTATTTTAGTTCACAAACGATCTATAATTTGTTAAATCGGATGAATTTTATTAGAAGTTCATTGTATGATCAAGAAATTAAGTATCTTTTATAATTAATATGTTTTGGTCCAAATATGATATAAACTGAAAGTCCATGAAATTGGTTATCTTTATTACCTACTTATGTAATTGTGACAGACATGAATGGTGAAATTTGTTATCTCCATTATGATTGTGATACACATGAATATAAAAATATTTTAAAAATTATTCACATAAAACTGTCCATTTTCCACAAATTGAATGATATGGCATGTCCATCATAATTTGGTATGTGCACAGATATTAACATTTTTTGCAGAATGATTTCCAATTAATGGGCTCATGAGATCTTTCAGAACGTTCCCCAAGCAGGCTTCACCTTGAAGGATGCCCAGACTGCATGCGATGATATTGACGGGTCGTCAAAGGGGTCGTTAGGTGGGTCAAATTAGAAGGCGTTCTCCCCTAGTCACTGGTCAAGGACCAATAATGACTAAACGGCCCCTGAAGCTTCACAAGGATCGTAAAGTCATCCATGAAGGGACTTTATCAGACTTAGAGTTTAGGAATAACTTTAAACGATCATATATTTCCCCACAAAATGATTTATGTGGATCGTGGCCTATCAAATTAAAGATAATTGAGTCTTCTTCTAATACCACCTAGTTTACCTAATTCCAAACGTATAGTTAAAATTTATACCTGAAATAGTGAAGCCCTATTAGGCAGAGTTTCTTCACGACCCGTTAGACGGGTCGTGATGGTCTTAGACGATCCGTTTAGGTATCCTTGAAGTCGTTTTGTTAGCTTTTAAGTTAGGAGGTTTTAGGTCTTTCCATAATTATTTTAACTCAATACTAAATCGTTTTGCCTTCTATCCTATTTCATATATAATAATTTTTACCGCCTAAAATCACCCAAATCAATTCATTCTCTCAAATTCCAAAAAACAAAATCAAGTCATCCTCTCAAATATTTATCTCTCTAAAGTTTTAAGAAGGCTATAGTTTCAAGCCAAGTCTCCAATTTCACCATTGATTTCAAGCTTTTGGCATCAAGGTATGATTGTATTCACCTATGGAGTCATTTCCTTCATAGGGTTCCTAAATTCTCCAATTTTATAAAGTAAATTCTCCAACTGAGTTAGGATTTTATTCAATTGGTATGTGTTCCTTTCAATGTTTATCCAATTGATTGTTTTATGTCTTTTTATGCATGAATTTCATGTTTCTAAGTTGAATTCTCATAAACCCATGTAAAATCCATGTTTTCTAGAATTGATCATGTGATAAAGCTTTTGAATCATGAAATATTAGTTTATGAAGATATGCATGTTTTGTTATGAAAATCGATTTTAGTTGCTTTGAGAGTAAAGCATCCATGTTGTTTTTATTGTTGTGAAAGGATCTTTTCACTGGCCTAATTCATCGGTGATCCCCTAAAATTGACATTCAATTTCACTCTGACACTTCAACTGGATGATATTCATTTTAAAGACTTTAAGTAGGGTTATATTATGGCATTTTTACAGTTTTTGTTGGGTTGGCACATTATGTGTGTTACACTTACTTTGAGAGCGTGAAAGGTGTAATTTTTGTGATTTTTTTAATTATTTTTATTTCTTCTTCTTTCTCTCTCCTTCTCACACTTCCTCCG
This sequence comes from Solanum sitiens, assembly GCA_016801875.1. Classification (NCBI taxonomy): domain Eukaryota; kingdom Viridiplantae; phylum Streptophyta; class Magnoliopsida; order Solanales; family Solanaceae; genus Solanum; species Solanum sitiens. The sequence goes on along the minus strand of JABWTJ010000037.1, from coordinate 4,838,430 downwards.
TCGTATACAACCACCTTGCCACCATTGTATATTCAACTTTCTACTCTTTTTGCCATTTCTTGATGTGAAATATTAAATTAATAATATATATCAACAAAAATAATTTAAGAAATGACCAAAATATGTCTAGATCGTATTTCTTTTTCATGATATCAAATTTCTCCACCTAATTTTTTCATAGTTCCATTGTTGGAAAATTCGTCAAATCCTTTCGTTGGTCTATTTTCACCTCTCTCTATTTAAGTTTTTTTTTTTCAGATTCAATTTTTGAAATACTAATTTTCTACTACTAAAAACTTCTAACTTTTTCTATTTTGAGGACCCATTTCAAGTAAATTCATAAATAGATCTGATTTTATCATGAATAATTTTTTTTTGGTACTTTGAAACTTTCAAAACGAGTAGTTTCAATGGTTAAGGTGATTGAAGAAAGAGATGGTAGTAATTTGAAGAAGAAGGCATCAAGGTAATAGTGGTTAGAGGAGGTGGAGATGTGGAAATGTTCAATGATGGAACTGGTGGAGAGACAAAGAAAGGTGTTGTAGATTATTTTATTTTTTTCCATTTTTTCTTTATTGAAAAGGTAATTTTTAAAGTAATTAATTAATTAAATAGTTTTAAAAAAAGTTTTTTCATAATATATTTTTTAAATTATTATTTTCCTTATATATGTCACATGTTATTATGTAATTCGCTACTTTGATAGGTCATCGGTAAGTGTAATATACATATCTTATATATTTGGCTGGTTGTCAAAAAAATGTCAATATGACACAACGGCCCCCTACTTAAGTTGTTTAAAACGAATAAGGCTTACTTGAGGTGTTCAAGTGAAAATTAATGTGGACTTTAGGTGGCTACGGTGGGTTATGCCTTTCTCACATACATATGAAAGCATGATTGTAAAAGGGGTCTCTCACATAAAGTATTCTTAGATTTGAAAAGATTTCTCAACTGAACTTTGAATCAAGATTTAGGAGCTATTCTAATTATGTCTGTAGCTTGGATTGGTTGCTTAAACTATTGCTATGTAGAACAGGAAAAAAAATTGTTGTTATATTGTAGTAATTAAGGTACTTAATTTGTATACTTAAGCTTTTTTTTTCCTAAAATATATATTTTTTCTGCTTATTTATTTTATAATAAAACATCACTAACACATACAACCAATTATTATTAATATTACTTTGTTTTAGCTCTTATTAAAGATATATCATGATTTTAAAAAAGATTTTTCAAAAAAAAAAAAAGTTGAAGATTGACAATGTAACGATAAAATAAAAATTTATAACTATCATTTGACATATGAAGAATATCTATTATGCAAAGTTGGGGGTTTAAAGGCTGTTGATCCTTTATTTAACTGAACAGAAAGTGACTCATTCTCCATATCGTTAGATTAGTGCAACTGTGCAAGTCATGTTCACTTGAAACGACTTGTTAATATTTATTCAAGTAATTAAACAAGATTAAGGTAATAGTCAAACAATTTGATCTCCTCGATATCTAACAAGAATGTGTTTGGTATTCAGACATTTAATGTACTGTTAAATATTTTGCTTCTAAACCGCTAATATAATATTTATGTATTGGAATAAGAAATTTATACATACACATGTAGAAGTCAGAACGAACACGTGTAATACAATATCACAAAAGAGTATCTATGATGACTCCATTAATAGAGTGTTCGAATCCAAGACTAATTGGTTAACTTGACCTCCAAGGCAGAAACGAAATTAGTAAAAAGCTCATGTTTCAAGGATAGAACAAAAGGACAGATGCAAGAGGTATATCTCGACGAGATTATGCAAAATTACATAAGAAAATTATATTACTTCATGGAAGAAGTAGGCTGCATATAAAATATGACTAGTAGAGGTGTGTATTGGTACGTGAAAAAGTCAATTTTCAATTAAATGCCTAGATCGCCCAATTACTCAGAAAAGAACACTATGGGGATCTTATCAAAAGGGTTAAAGACAAACTTCAAGCTTACAAAGTTACTTACTCCATTTCATATTAATTGAATTTTTGAGGGGTTTCACACTAGATTAAGACATTAATTGAACATAGTTTTATATCCTTATTAATTATTGTGGAGTCATCCCATTGAAAGTTCAAATGAAGGGTAAAATGGAAAGTAGCAATCTTGAAAACTGAATAATTAAGTTAATTTGAAAAGTGTAAATTTTGTATATAGCATAATATGTAGTATTATTATCAAGTTATGGCATTAGAGTTTCAATTTCATTTTGTAGCATTTAATATCTCACTCTATAGCATTTAATTAGTAATTATATGGTTAATTATAATCTATTAACAGGATTTGTTATTAAAAATTAATTAAAAATTAAGTGGATAAAGTGATAATGAGTAATTAATTTTAATGACTAAGAATTCTGACAACATAATTAAATGGCTTTTGTAAGTGATAATTACTGCATTAATTGAATGTGCACGCCAGAGAATTTGAAGAGTTTAACTTTTTATTGAGTTAAATTAAAGGTAGATAAATGATTAGCATTACAATTATTCTTCATTCCAAAATTTGTCTATTATTTTTAAATTTCTTTCAACGTATAATTCATTTTTTCCCCCAAGAATTGAAGATTATTTTCATAGCTACATATTTCACTTCTGATGGATAACTTTGTGTCAATTTTAATTAAACATGGTGGAAAGTGGAATTATTCGGGTTAGTTTTTAGTTTTGATTTGTTTATTTTAATTATGAATTGTTAGTTTGTTGTTTTTTACATTTAAAACAGTGTTAACTTACCAATATTTAGTTGATTGTATATTAACAATACCACATTTTAACTTTTAATTAGGTGATACCTTCAACAGTTGATCTACATGTTGTAGCTGAAGGAGCAAAGAAGTACATTGTAAACTTAAACACAAGGATGTGCAGTTGCGGAAGATTTCAACACTATGAGATACCATGTGGTCATGTAATTGCAGTTCTCAGATACAGAAAATTGCATGAATCAGATTTCTGTTCTCCTTTTTACAGCCTGAAGAATTTCAGAGATGCTTATGCCATTCCTGTCGAGTCTATACCATGCGAGAGTACATGGGATATACCAAGTTATATTTCAGAGCCTAAAATGCTGCCACCAGGTCCAAAGAGAACAGCGGGTAGACCAAAACTTGAAAGATGGAAGGGGTTCGCTGACGTGAAATTCAAAAGGACGAAGATGACTTGCAGTAGATGCCGTCAGGTTGGACACAATAAAAAGACATGTTCAAATTATCCTATGCAAAAATAATGAGTTTGTAATGTTAAATTTGTTATTATGTTGTTTTGAATGTTAGAAACACGTTTTGTTTTATTTATGCAGTAGTTATAACTGATATTTATGGTATTCATACAGTTTTCATACAATTTTCATATATGTATCATTTGTTTCTGTTACATATGTCAAAGTACAATATGACATTCATAATTGATACAATATTTATACATAATAAATATAAATTGAACTATACTGCCATTCATATGATCTTCAGGTTGTATTAATACAATGTTCATACAGTATTCATATAATGTTCATATATATCATTTATTTCTTTTGCATATATCAAAGTTCAATATTGCATTCATAATTCATACAATATTTATACATAATAAATATACATTGAACTATACTGCCATTCAAATAATCTTCAGGTTGTATTCATACAATATTCATACAGTATTCATACAATGTTCATATATGTACCATTTGTTTCTGTTACATATATCCAAGTTCAATATGGGATTCATAATTCATACAATATTTATACATAATAAATATACATTGAACTATACTGCCATTCAAATAATCTTCAGGTTGTATTCATACAATATTCATACAGTATTCATACAATGTTCATATATATCATTTGTTTCTGTTGCATATGTCAAAGTTCAATATGTCATTCATAATTCATACAATTTTTATACATTATAAATTTAAATTGTACTGTCCTGCCATTCATAAAGTGTTCTATATATTATTTATACAATGTTCATACAATATTCATACAATGTTTATATATATATCATTGGTTTCTGTTACATCTATCAAAATCTATAAGGCATTCATAATTCATCCAATGTTTATACATTTAAAATATACATTGAAATATACTGAAAATAATAAGCTATTATGACTTGTTATATTATAAAAAACATTAAAAATAACATAAATTGTTATAATGTTTAAAACATTGAAAATAACAGAAATTAATAATTATAAAAAAACATTAAAAATAACAGAAATTGTTATATTGTTAAAATAATAAATATTTCAATAAGAATCCAAAACGTGCATTTAAATTTTTTCATTTTCTATTCTGTGTTCTTGGAGTGGGATAATTGGTGGTGTCCATAACTTGTTCTTTTTGCGTGCGAGGTCCACCATACTTGCTTACAACTGTACATGTAACTTCACTGTCACTTATTGTTCCCTCTTCATTCTTTGCTTTTGCATAGTGCCAAAGTAAAGTTGCATACCTCTGACGATGGTATGTTGCATCTACTTCAATATCAAACAAATCAAAAATACCATTGCTGATATATTCAGCAAAAAGAGAGGTGTACAGACCACAATCACTGTAACAAAAATCAAATTAGAAATTTTTTATATTAACTAAATATAAGAATTAGATATAATATAGAGATTACATACTTGGAACTTTCTTGTTGTTGAGGAACATCTGTCTCATATTTGATTTCGAGAGGTTCTGATTGAGACTTGTTTTGATATTCAGGAATATTATTTGCATACAAATCAAGTCGTTTGAAATAAACTTTTTACTAACCTTATCAACTTTTTTTGTTTTATTTTTTTGTTGAATCTCTGCATCTTTTTTGGAAGACTTCGTTGTTGAACGACCAATTTCAACTCCTTTTGATTTTTTCGATTTTGTCTTTTCAACAAAGTCAGAATCGGATTCTGACGATGTTACAATTTCTTTTCCTTTCCTCTTCTTGCCTCTTTGGTTTTTTTCCCTTCGATTTGTGAGTTTGAGATTGTAACAATATATCGAATGAAGGAGCATGAAAGTCGTCTTCCTCATCGATCAATCTTTTACTTTTCCTTAGATTTTCACTACCTTTCTTCGACATTGTCTATAAAATTAATGGGGAACGGATCTGAGATTTTAGTTTGTGTTTTAGGATGAACTGATATGAGAGATTTTGGGGAAGATGCAGATTTGAGAAAGATGGCAAAGTGGCTGCGTTTTTTGTTTGAATTGATGATTGAGGCGCGATTTTTTGGGAATATGCAATAAATTCAGGCGTGGGGAGAGGTTGAGTGTATTGGGAAAAGATAAAAGAGTATTGGTTGATATGGGGTGGTAGTTATTGGGTAATTAAATATTAATCAATTATTTAAAATAAAATCCCTAATTTCTAGTTTTTGTTTTTTAAAAGATAACTATATAATATGAAGTTTAATTAATATTTAATAAATAATAATTTATTATTTATATTATAAACATTAAAAGGTAATTGATTAATATTTAATAATTTATTATTTATATTAAAAAGTATAAAAGATAATTGATTAATATTTAATAATTTATTATTTATATTAAAAAGTTTAATAGGTAATTGATTAATAAATAATAATTTGTTGATAAAAGGTAAGTGAATAAATGAAACTAATTATTTAAACATAATAATTATTAGTTAAATAATAAAATATTTTTTTTAATTAATATATTATTAGTTAATATGCTATAACTTGATAATAATATGCTATAAATAGTTTACATTTAATAATATATTTTTTAATTAATATATTATTAATTGATGTGCTATAAGATGATAATAATATGCTATAAGTAGTTTATTTTTAAAAAGTATGTTTACAACTTGATATTTATTCTCTTAAATGTGTGTGTGATGTTAATTTTCCATTTGAAAAATAGAAGATGGCTTAAAAATTCAATTAATATGGAATGGAGGGAGGGAGTAATATGTTATCTTTTGTAGGCAAAGAGTGTTGTTGTTTTGCACTGTATGACAAAGCATTCACATTCATGTGATTTTCCCTCCTAAATGTGTGTGTAACAAAGGAGCTGGACAGAATTTTCGTTAAGCTCTTGTACGCCCCGGAGAAGGTTTGTCTTCCTAAACATGGAGGGGGGTTAGGTTTTCGATCAGTAATTTTAAAGCTATGTATGTTAAAAAGTGGAGGAGTAAGGATTTTGTTGTCTAAATAAACATTACAAAAAGCAAATTCCAACCATGGTGCAATGACCCACAAGTATATTATGCTGGAGAGTAGAATAATTGTACAACAGAATTTATAGTGGGAATAACTGGACAATGTAGATCCTTCATATCTTCTCAAATCAGATATCCAAACTTGTCATCCTTTATCTGACATTGAGGTGTTTATAAATGGAATTTATGATTCCCCACCTCAGGGTGAGTTAAAAATTGGATCATGTATGTTTTTTACTCAACTAGTAAAGGCAAGTTGACAGTGACTAATTATTAGGAAAGAGGATGGTGACTAGTCATGGTTAAAAGACTTGGCTTTGGATGGAGTGGCAAGGTCCCAATCGTGGCCAACATGAATCTCAATATTTCCCAGTAATGTTCTTCTTGTCCATTACTGTTCACCTCACCACCTTTTCTTGAGAGGAGATTCGGCTATGCGTGTGCAGAAATATTATACCAAGACTAAGACAATCTTGGAAACAATGGTGGGACTTTGATGGTAATGATAAGACTAAAGGTAGTAAGTATATCAAGACATCCCAAATACAATTCATTCAACAAGAGTCCTCATAAAGGGTTAACTACCTAAAAGCTTAGGAGATATACCTATAGTCACAATTGAAAACCACTAACATCTACTTAAGAGAGAAAACAGCATGATGGTTTTTGCACTCACAAAACACTACTTTCATAAATTTGCCTAATCTGATGCTGATATATTTTTCACACATTCATCACTTCAACCATCGATAGTGATTAATATTCACTCTTTTTTTTTTTACGTGTTAAAATTGATCGCTGTATTGCACACAAAGAGCAGGTTACTAAGGTTTGGGTGGAACGGGCAAAGGTAACCAGTAAGCAAGCACCAGCCAATACAGAAGTCCACAAGTGCAGGCAGCAGAGATGTTACCAAACTTTCAACAAGCTGACAAAGACTATTTTGCACAGGCAACAACTTATGAGGAAAATAGCACTAATCTGGCTTTATATAACATTAGCTAGCACAAGTACAAGAAACTAATGCAGAATAATTCTAGTGGGTATTAGCAACAACTCTTCATACTCAATATCACAACATTGAGAAATTTGCATGCTAATGCAGGAACACCATAGAAATCATTAACGGTACAGCAAATCCAGAAAGTGCCAAAGCAGACAAGTCTCCACAATCCTTCAAATTTTATCACCTCACTATTAAGAACCACGTTGATGCACAAAGCAGAAACCTTACTGCCACTTCATGTCTTCAAGCTAGACAACTGGCACATTTGCAAGGAAGACCTCATTCTCATTAAGATGGCACTGCATTACAAAGATGCACCAGATTAAGCTCCCAAACACAAATGGACAAATACGCAACAACTACATAACCCACAGGAGACGGCACCTATGCTTAGAAAATACTCCAAAAGCAACAAAAAAAAATTTGAAGATGAATTATATGTTTCACCTTTTGTGCCCACATCACAAAGAACTATTCTTATCAGCAAGTAAACACTATTTGTACCATATCACAAACCAAACTTTCTAGAATTTGGAGCACTTACATACAAATTTATTTCATTTTCTATGGCAATCGCTATTTCGACTTCTGAATTTCAGTAAATGCCACACCCATCCACTCCCCTCTACAGAAACACCAATGAGGATTCTAACTAGTGGCATGTACCAATCACAAATCCCACATTGTAATACCCTCTGTGTCTAACCAAAGCCATGGGAATTATCCCATCAACTTTATTTTCTTCTCACAGCCATTGTGGTTATGTTCACAATAAGATTAGTCAGAGAAAAACCAAACATTTAACTAGCCAACAAAGCTTCAGAACTAAGCATCAAGAAAGACGTACTGTATGTAGAAGTATCAATCTGCTCAGGAAGTTCTTTAATATCCACTTCAAACCTCTCCTGAACCTACAACAGGTATAGAAAGCACAAGAAATGCTATCAATGAGGATGGCATTATTAAGCATAACATAGTGAAAAAATAGGAGGGTCTGGACTCTCAACCTGATTAAGAACTTCAGAATCTGATGCAGATGACCCAAAAGTTATGGCAAGCCCTTTAGTTCCAAATCTACCAGCTCTTCCCACCTACCAATATTATTCAAGATTAAATAATAATACTCCTTGGATGAAATGAGAACCTAAAACAATTAGTGCAAGACAGGCAGGACATACTCTGTGAAGATAAGTATCTGCAGAATCTGGCATGTCATAGTTAATAACAATATTCACCCTTTCAATGTCTATGCCTCTACCAACCAAATCAGTTGCTACAAGAATTCTCTTGTGCCCTTCCTTGAAACCCTTGTAGCGTGTCAGTCTGCCAAGCCGACAAGGCAAGAATTAAACTTACATAACATGTAAACAGAAAGATGTCAACAGCAGCATAGCATGATTTCTACAAGTCACACAAATTTCAGATCAGAGGAAATGACATGTGCACAAGTTAATAACTCCACGGGAAGAGAGAGATTGGAGTGAGATGCAAAAACATTAAAGGGTGCTTCTGATCCTTGTTCTTGTCACAGAACTGATACAACAATCCTTGAGGGAAAAAGTGATCTTGTTGGGGACTGACAGTCTCATTGACACTAAACTTCTCACAGATAGCATATAAATATTTACTGGCACTGATTAAACCATACTGCATAGGCAGACAACATAAAGGAGTTGAATGCAAAAGTTACACGGACCTTTCTTCTTGACTCATGCCAGAGTGGATGCAGATAGATGGAAAATTACACTCCATAAGTAACTTGTTCAACTCTGCTGCTCTGCTCACACTCTTGACAAAAATTACAACTTGGTTGAAGTCCAACGCATCCAATAGGTCATTCAGCTTCCGGTTTTTCTCCGTCTCACTCAATTTGATGTAGTGCTGCCATCAAATAGAAGTTAAGGAAGATTGTGATAACTAAAAACCAAGGCAAAAGATCTTGCTTCAAGATGTACCTGTACAAGTCCATGCAGGGTCAACTTGGCCTCATCGTCAACATAAATTTCCATTGGCTGAAAGGAATAAAGGTTATAGTAAAGGATATTAGGAGCTTCGTGAGCTAACGGAATCTGATAACGAAATGAACGATGGATGAAGATCCTCCATCTGTGAATTTTCTCCTTGCAGCTTAGAGTAAAAGCACCCAACTAGTCCCCATTCTTGCTCAATGTGTTTATACAGCGCTTATCATAAAGCTTCCGTTAGAACTCCAAGCATCAAACCCCAGGTTATCCCATTTCAACTAAAGACCTTTCCCACCCCTCTCGACATCTTTAACTATAGGACAAGAACATGAAATACAAAGATATAACGAAGACTACAAGCTTAGTGGAAAACTAGCAGTTCAGCACAGCAACCAGCTCCTGAGACACCTCATCTCTGTTCTCTTCCCCCATAAAATTAAATTTAGACAGATTATACCAAATAAATTCACTACTATCCCTGCAGAAAGCTGAAATTATGGAAATACGGTAGACTTCTAAATTCAAGAACTGGCCACAGGACATTACATCTTGCATGAATTTCTTGCAAACCGGGCGAATCTCCTTGCTGAGAGTTGCAGAAAACATCATGACTTGCTTGTCATGAGGAGTCATCTTGAAGATTTCCTGCACGTCTCTCCTCATGTCTGCATATGTAAAAGAAGTACTTGAGAATCAAAATAAAGAAGACAATAGGAATTTTAGGAATGAGAGTAGGAGAAAGGCTTAGTTAAGACATACCAAGTGATTCAAGCATCTTGTCACATTCATCTAGTATAAAATGCCTCACATTCCTCAAAGACAGGTCCTTGTCTCTTGCCAATGCAAGTATTCTTCCAGGAGTTCCAACAACAATATGAGGGCATTCATTCTTCAGCAGCTCTTTGTGGAGCTTGATGTTGACACCACCATAGAAAACAGCAACCTTGATATCAGGCAGATAAGTGCTGAACCTCTCAAACTCATGACAGATCTGCAGATAGTGTAGTCAGTTAGCAGATTAAACATTTTTTCACAAGTTGAGCCAACTAGATAATCCACTAACACTGTGCAGCTGTAAAAAGCAGAAAACTTTCAGATCATTACACGTACCTGATAAGCTAATTCCCTAGTGTGACACAGAACCAGGGCAGCAACCTGGCCAGCAACCGGTTCAATCTGTTGCAGAGTTGAAAGGACAAAAACAGCGGTTTTTCCCATTCCAGATTTAGCTTGGCAAATGACATCCATACCCAGAATAGCTTGCGGAATGCACTCATGTTGCACTGATGATGAACCAAACACATTGGGGGCAACGAGACCTCAGTTTCAGTTTAAAATTTTACCATGGTACATCTCCAAATTAGTAGTGATAGGAGTAATTACCTGAAAACAGAAATTAGAAAGAAATTGTCAAAAAAAAACCTAACTAGATAATGGTTTAGTATATAAAAAAAAAAGAGAGAGAGAGACCTTCTAGTTAGCCACACTCCAAAAACCCTTTTAAAAAAATACCAAACCTAAAATGAAAAATTGAGACCAAACCCTGCTATAGTATGTATTTCTTACTTATGACCAAATTCAAACCATACAATAGTTTCTCTCCCTACATAAGTTACATAGAAATCTAACACAAGCTCAACATAATATAAGGATTGAGCCTACAAGTGACTAAAGGTTAAAATGCATGCCGAAATAAAAGGTTTCGGTGGAAAAGTTAGACCAGACAATCACAATTGCATTAATGCTAATGCCCTCTATTGGGCTCCCGTTACATAGAAAGCTAACAAGCTCAACATAAAATAAAGGATTGAGCCTACACAGGTGCATAATGGTTGATGCAAGAGATTCAGTTGGAAAAGTTAGACCTGACAATCACAATTGCATTAAAGCCGATCTCCTCTTATGGGCTCCCTCACTCCTACAAAGACTAGATTCCTCAAACTTCCTATAAAGTTACAATAAAAATAACCATCGGATGGATATCCAATTGGCAAAGAAGGAAATTGATGGAACACAGTCCCACAGGTTTTTCCTTAATAGGGGCAAGTATGCAGTGGAAGAAAATTACACTGTATCTCAACATTGGCAAGACACGTAATAGCCAAAAGATCTGGGGGAAAATGTCCAAGGGAACTGCACCATTATAGCTCACCAGACTATCACAAGTTCACAGAACATGCCAATTATATAATGAGATGGATGTGTGAGAATTCTAGGATAGATACAATTAGGAATGTAGATACTGTGGAGTAGATAGGAGTGGCCTCAATAGAGGGGAAGATGCAGGACAAATCTAACACTTATCCATAAATATGTACTACAAGACAAAAGAATACATTTTTGCAACTACTGATTTTTCATTAAAAGAAATTGAAACTATATCAGACTTGTATGATCCAACTTGCGGTAGTTCTTTCTTCTACTTAGCACAAAAAATACCCCTCCCTTTAGCTTGATTCAGAAACAAGAGGAAGCTAGGCATGGAATATGCCTCGTGCTCAACCTTAAACCCTAAGGGATTGTTTGGTAGAGTGTATTAGAGAAAATAATGCTTGCATTAGCTTGAAGAGTGTAATACTAATACCATCTATTTCTATGCATTAGTAATGCAATGGGTTCTAATGCATGCATTAACATTATTAAAGACACAATTGCCCTCAAAAACTTTTTTTACATCCTTCCCACTAAATTTGTGGAGGGTACTTTTGTAAACAAATATTTTTTTCTAAAAATAATTATGTAATGCATAATAATTTAGTACACCAAACCAAACATTGCATAAGAAAATCTCATCATAACTAATGCAAGCATTACTAATACACTCTATTTTACATTATTCTTATACACTACCAAACGACCCCTAAATGTCTGTACTCAACCAATCCAAATACCAAGGATGGAAATATTTTGGTAAAATCAGGCAAACATGTATTTACAACATCTTGCTAGTCAGCTTCAAAGAATACAAGGTTAAGCATGTGTACGAAAATGCTCATAACAATCACACCACAAATAAGTTTAAGTAATAGTATTAGAAAGCTTATTATTAGTTGGCTATCACTTTTTTAAGAGGATAGTGCTGAAATCAACAATTTTAGTTCGGACGGACCAAAAATGCCCAGATACAAGGTAACTTGCCTTCGGACGGATGCTCAAACCCAGAATCAACAATAGCACGCAGCAACTCTGGCTTTAGAAGAAAGTCTCTGAAACCTGAACTGTGAATCCCAACATAACCCCTGCATCCACGAAAAATGACCAGAGTATTTAACACCAAGGAATTGACTTTACATGAATACTCCATAATACACCATACTAGGACCCATTTCTTTTCATTACTAAACAAAATTGACTTACTAAAATATAAATAATAGTCCCCCCTACTGCAGCTCAATCACAAACAAGCAAGACTAGGCTATATTAATCCTTTATATCTATTCCATTCTATCTAGGCCAGTTAGATTCCACACACCGATAAAGAGAGAACAAATAAAAAGCTCATTTGTCAAAGCAGATAAACCACTCCAACATAAAAATACAGACATAACAAAAAAAATCAAATAGGTGTAGTTAACTCATTAAAAACTATAACTTTCAACTCTAAGGAAACAAGACAAATAATAGAGATATAGGGTTTTTTTTCCAGGCTGCAAATCATTAAAAACTTTAATTTTCAACTCTAAGGAAACAAGACAAATAATAGAGATATAGGTTTTTTCTCAGGCTGCAAACAGATTTAACAAAACCAAGAGAAGAACATATTTCAGCAGCAAATAGACTCTCATGCAGATACATAAAAACGAAAGCAAAAAGCATAAACTTTAATCAATCAACTAAGTAGCGAGGGTTAGAAAAATGTATACTAATTAGGGAAAACAGAAAATTTAATGGTGGAGCGAAGATCTCACTTTTTGGCCGACTCGCCGTTGACTTTTGTGGCGGAATCAGGAATTTTTTCGTCATCTTCTTCATAGTCGAGAAGCTCCTCCTCATAAGCATCGTTCTCCTTGTTTTCTCCCATATTTAGCTCCACTATTACTAAAAAACGCCAGATCCAGTAACAGAAGATCAGTTCAGTTTCTAAAATCTAAGAAAACAATTGCGAAAAAAATACTGAATACGTGTGTAAAAGAGAGATTTGGTGAGAAAATTGCTTTTACCTTGCAAGAATCTCAGAGGGGATTAGGGTTTCGGAAGCTGCAGAAAAAATGTTAGGAAAATACAAAAATCGTATGAGACCAAAGAGTGATAGGGTTTTGTGTTAAGAGGGATAGATAGATTATAGAAGAGAGGATGCTGAATTTTTGTTGACGACTTTATCCTTGGCTCCTTTCCAGAAATTACTACCAACTCGGTTTTGATATTTTCCCTTCTAAAAAAGGTCACTTTTCTTTTTCCCATAAAGATATTCTTTCGACCTTTAGCATTAAGGGATCGTTAGGTTATATAAATACTTCCTCCGTTTAAAAAAAAATAACCTTTTTTCCTTTTTAGTATGTTTTAAAAAGAATGATCTTTTTCTTTTTTTGGTAACAACTTTCCAAATGGCATGTTTAAGGCCACAAGATCAAAGGGCAATTTTGTACATTTGACCTAATTTTAATTTTAGACCACAAAATTCAAAAGTCTTCTTTATACTCTTAAAGTCCGTGTCAAGTCAAACTAGGTCATTCTTTGTGAAACGGAGGGAGTATTAGTTATTGAGAAAAATTTAGAAATAACAAACATAAATAGATATAATTAGGAGAGTTTATGATTCGGTTTAGATAGATTATTAGTTAAAATCAAAATCAAATTAATCTAGACATTTTAAATTTCTAAAATTAAATGAAAAAAATAACCGTCAATTTGGTTATTGTCGATTTGGTTCGGATTATTTGGCTTTTTCAATTTGAAAATAATAAACTAAATGTGTTGAGAGTATACGCATCTCGATAGACAAAGATTGGAGTTATCATGGATGTAATTAAGCAATACTAGAGTTATTATTATACGAAGCGCTTTTTTAATCGGTTTGGTTCGGATTGCGGTTCAATTTGATTTTTAACCATAACCAAATCGATTAAATACACTGATATTATTTGGATTTGGTTTAATTTGATTTTAGATTTTCAAAATCGATAGTACTTGGGTTAGTTATGATTTTGTTAAAAAAACAGAAGAAATAATCGAACCGACAAATTATTATACATTATTTTTATAAATAATCTTAAGGGGTCGTGTGGTAGCGTGTATAAAAGTAATATCCAATAGAGTGTATTAGTAATGCAAGCATTAGTAATGCATGTATTAGTTATATTTGTATTAGTTATGCATAAATTATTTCTTATGCATTGTTTGATTTGGTGTATTAAAAATTGTATGCATCGTATAAAAATATTTATTTACAAAAGTATCATCACAATTATTATGAAAATATGTAAAAGTACTTTTGAAGAGTAAGTGGGTCTTTAACCATATTAATACATTTATTAATTCATCTTTTGCATTACAAATGCCTAGAAATCCATGGTATTAGTAATACACTTCTCAGTACACAATAAAGTGCATTACTAATGCAACCATTAGTAATACATAGTATGAAAATGTAACACCTCTAAAACGAGTCAGGTTAGACTAAAGCATAACATGTGTGTCATTAGGTTATAATGTCCTAAAATGGTTAATAATAGTGTTAAAAGTCACTTTGAGGAGTTTGGAAGTGAAACGTCCGAGACGTCCGGAAATGTAATGATCCATTTGGCCGTTTTGAGTACTAGAGCTTTTTATTTCATTGAATACTTTCTGAAAGTTTCTAAATAGATATTTTGGACTATTCGTAATTATAATTATGAAATTAGTGGGATAGTTTTAATAATTTATTTAGTTGGTGGTTAAAAAAAGAACATTAAAATAAATAGTGGGTTACTTTTACCACTTTTTATAATTGGTTATATGATAATTAGGGTAATAAATAATCAGTAGAAGTGAAGAAAATAAAAAGAACGGAGAAGAGTAGTCATGCTGCATCTCAATGATGAACACGACAGGTAACTAATCTATGTAATTTCTTTACATCTTGGTTACATAAATTTCATTTTTTAAAATTGTAAATGTCATTTAATATATATATATATATATATATATATATATATATATATATATATATTGGGTGAGAGATGAAATTATTATAGTTATTTGAGGGAAGATCAAGTTGTTGGAGGTTGTTATTTTTACGGCGAAACAAAATGGAAAAAGTTGATAGTCAATAATAAGGCAATGATTACTCTTATAATTGGTATTAGATTGAATGTACATATAGGTTCATGCTTCAGTTTTTCCGTAGCAACCAAAGGTTTCGCTAACAGAGAATTCCATTCTAATTAGTTTAGTTTTATCATCATATTCTAAATTATATTTTTATATATTAAGATAGGTAATTAAATATTAGGTGTATCGAATTATTTAAATTTCATTAAAGTTATGCTAATTGAAGGAATTAAGACTACCCGTAGGTTTGAACATTAGGAAGATTGATTATAGAATTTGAGTGAATTTTCGGGTCTAGGGTAGACATATAGTAAAAGGGGGGTCTACAGACTCGTTAACTTACAAATTATGCATACTTGAAAAATTGAAAAGTTCGGAGGTATTTTGAAAAGGAAAAGCATTGGAGAAGTAACTTGCTTGACTTCGGTTCTTCGGTGGAGGTAGGTTATGACTTATGTTATTTGATAGCAAACCCTTAATAGTGATTGATATGTATTGAATGATATTATGAAGTTTTTTATGTACTTGATTATGTGATTGTGTAGCTTGGTTGTGTGGTTTGTGATTGGTCTGAAATCCTCAGACCGTGAGATTTATAATCTAAAACTCTCAATCAAAATGATGCCTTGAATAAAGAAGGCTTGATGAAATATTGTTAATGAATTGAAAATGGTGATAGTAAAAGATAAATTAATGGTATTATTGGATCGGAGTGTCACGTTCCGACACGGAATTCTTGGATCGGAGTGTCACGTTCTGACACGGTATTCTTGGATCGGAGTGTCACGTTCCGACACGATAATATTAAAGCAAAAACATATTGAAATAACGGAATGTATTCAATCTCAAAGAACTTGATTCGCCTAATGGTTTAGTTTGAGGCATGAGTCCTCATGGATTATGTTGATATTGTTGACTTATTACATACTTACTTTAGTGTTGTTGACACTGGTTCATGTTGTTTGTTGCTTATCACCTATTAAGTGTTATAGTTGAGTTCATACTATTATTCATTGTATATTAGTTTCTATTTTGGGTTGACCGGTGATACCTACTCAGTATATGTTGTCCCATACTGAGCCCTACTTGTGTTTTTCTTTGTTTTCCTTTTATGGAGTGCAGCGAGTGTACCAATGACTTCAAATTGCCCTCTGCTCTAGCCAGTCTCCAGCATATCAGGTTCCAGGGTGAGCTATTCATTCAAGCTCGTGTTGGATTCTCTCGGTCATGACATGATGTCCTATTGTTTCGGACACACACCATTCTACTCTTTTATTTTGGTGTATTTGATATTGTTAGACTTAGTATTTGGAGATTAGATGTCCTTAATGTAATGACTTTCAAATTTTGGGAAATGATACATTAATAAGTTTTGAAGCTTCTGCATTATTTTTGTTATTCATAGTTGAATTATTGGTATATGTTAGGGTTTGGATTCCTTGATTCGCCCACCTAAGAGGTTAAGTGTGGGTGCCAGTCACGAATCATTTTGGATCGTGACAAATTGGTATCAGAGCATTAGATTCAGTGATCTCATCACACAAGGTTAAACTAGTAGAGTCTTGAGGAATGGTACGGGGATGCCTTTACTTTTCTTCGAGAAGTTATAAGACTTTAGGAAAACTTCATCCCTTCTTTCTTTCGTGATAGTACTTGAATCCAATTGGTATCTAGGTGATACAAATTGGTATCTGAACTTTTTTACTCTATTTAAAATATGATTAGTATTAGAGAATTAGAAGTTGCAACATCAACACCAGGAAAACAAATATCCTTGAAAATAGGTATATTTTATCGATTGACTACAGGGCCTGTAATGACTAGTGATCAACATGTTTTTTTTATTAAGTTCATAAAGTTGAAACCCTCATCCTTCATGGGTATTTATTTTGAAGATGTTTATGCCTTAATTGTTGATTGTTTTGAGTTGCTTCATAAAATGAATATAGTGAAAAGGCTTAGTATTGAGTTTGTGACATACTAGTTTTTAGGATACATATAATGTGGTGATAGTCTCATGTTGAGTGTCGATTAGTAAAGGCACTACCTATGACTTAAGGCAACATTTTTCTAGATTCTTTATGAAGAAATATATATCCTAAACTTTGAAGGATAGGAGGAGATGAACTACTGAATAACAAGAGGTATATGTTGCACCAATTGACATCAAAATCTCTACTACGATCCATAGATTGAGTGTACATAGGAGAGGGTCATCGATGCTTACTTAGTTAGAGTTATGAAGTCTATTACTTTTGTTATTGACTTCATATAAGAAGTAAATGAAATTTCTTGGGCTAGAGATATAACATATATGATAATGTTTTGCAGTTATTCAATGGGTAGAAATGTGTGGGCTATTTGGGTACGAGTCTCGATAAGTATGATGTGTTCTAGTGATAGATTTATTGGCCTTTCACGGTGCGGTACTAGTGTAATGTGAAAATAAATACATCGATTGTCAAGTGTGAATACTAACTACTTAAGAAGTTATTAGAGATATGACATTCGGTGTTGCCTTCACATTTGAGAAATCAACTAGTCTATTACTACGGGAACTTGGATTGAACATTATCAAGTGTGAATACTAACTACTTAAGAAGTTATTAGTGATATGACATTCGGTGTTGCCTTCACATTTGAGAAATCAACTAGTCTATTACTACGGGAACTTGGATTGAACATTATTTTTAAGGAAAATTTTATTGGTGGATTTTTTGGACAATACTAATACATTGAGGTTGTGAAATGTATCTTGAGGGTTTTGAATGAGGCCAGGTGATTTTATCTTAGGCTTAAAGGGTAGATTGATAATAGAATGACAAACTTATAGGGAAAGAAAGTCCTACCAAGTATACTTTGGGTGACGTAAATTAAATATTTTAGTAAAGAAATATGTATAAAATGGGGTTAGTCTCTTGAATTTAATTTGTATAACTGAGTTTGAGGTGTCATGTCGATGAAAAAATCGATTGTGTAGTGATGACAAGGATTTGGTGAGCATGATAGTAATACTAGTTAGTGATGGATTGTGATTGAGATGCAACTATAGAAAATAAATTGTTGGTTAACCAAAAAATTTATGGTAATAATGACTTGTGAGTATATAAGGTTATGATTTTCCACTATTCAGTGAGTAACGTGATTGTATGGAAAGTGTTGAAAAATGTTGAGGCACCACTCAAATAGAATTAAAAGGAGCTAGAGTCATGCTAAATAAAAATAATTAAAGAAATGTAGGGTAACTTTCAGAAAGAGGTGAGAGAAAAAAATATTTTTTTCTCTAAGGGTGACGAGGTATCTTAAATGGGATTGAGAATTGGGTTTGGAGATGCATAATTTCATCTGTTTTGCTCTGGTTATCGTAATAGTGTCACATTTTAATCTGGGTGATGTAAAAACTACTGGATAAGACTTGACAAAGAAGTGTACAGATGTCCAGCCCGAGTATGATGATAAGTCATTTTGAGATTTTGAATTTGATAATGAGTACGATCGAATTCTTAGTGAAGGATATAGTAAGATTGATGGAGAGGCGATCAATGATAAATTAAGATACACGAATTCATAAAAATCTTCAAGGTATGAGCTGATGTTGATAGATAAGGAGATTAGGTTGCACAATTGAATTTACAATTCAAATTTTTAGTAGTAATTAGTGGTATATAATGTCAAGGATTTTTTGCCAGAGAATAAAATTAGTAAGCGAGCCAGCAAGAGGAACAATAGTCGAGTGTATTGAATGGTTCAGGATACTTAAAATTTTGTGTCATGAGAAAAATATAAGAAAAAGTGAAGGAATAGGACCTTTCATATAAATCCTTGGTTTGTAGTTGAAAGTTGTATTTATTTTTGCAAAAGAGATTAGATATAACTGTAAGATGTGAACTAGTTTTGTACAAACTTACTAGGGGCGTATTGTCGGCTTTTCTAAAGATTGAGTTTTGATTTGTGACAATCAATTATATGTGTAAGATTATGTGTTGTTATGTGAGGATAAATTGTTGAAATTATGATAGGTGACTCATGGATGCGCAATAGTCTGTACCTACAGTTATACATGGTTATCGAGGATTTTGAGGGGATTGAAACTATTATTTTAAATAGGACTACACAAACTGATGTGATGTGTTTCATAGACACTTGATAGTAAATAGAGGTTATGTGCTCATAGTATATAAACTAATGGTGGTGACAAAAAATTTCTTAAGTGTTGGTATGAGGTATATAATGATTTGAATGGTAGTATAAACTAGGTATATGAAAGATTGTGTAGAGTCGACATTGTGTGTGATTCAATAACTCTATCTCGACAGGAGAGTAATATTACATTTGAAAGTAGTTCTATCAGCCTTGGGTGAGACCTATATCTATCATGGGATATTTAAATGGAAAGGGAGGGAGCTATAGTTTGAAATTATTAGAGGCGACACTGTGTTTTCTAAGAAGACTTTTATACGAGTGATAGTTTGATAGTAAGGTAAATGGAGGGTGTAGTTATTATTTTTGTTTGTATTAAGATTGTTGAATTTAATGGAGTATTGCAAGAAATATTCAGGATTTGATAAATCAAATATATGTATTATTGTAATAAGGACTAGACTGGTTGATTGTTGGTGTCTAAAAATCAAGGAGATAGAATATGATGAATAGAAATATTTAATGTAAGCACTATGTAAGAAGTATATTGAGTTATTCGACCTTTATTCCGAACATTCTTATGGGACCACCTATTTAGTCTGGGACATGATTTGGAGTATGATTCACTAATTATTCGCATGCATGTATTTACTTCTATGAGTGAGACCTTAGTAGAGGATCGGGTGTATCGATTTTGTGGTAGGGTGGCATCTTTAGTTAGACTTGCTCATTTCAATTATAGAAGATTTCTTGTTGTTTGAAATAGTTGAAGAATACTAGTGATTCTACACATACCTTTACTTATGATAATTTATAGGATACCATGAAAATGTAAAGTTGTTTGATAGGCTTAAGATTTATCTCATCATCGGTATCATGATTTGGCTATGTGAGATTGAATGTGAGGACCATTAAGTCTAGTTTTGTCATTCTTAAGGTTTGTTTATAATAGCTACTAATCTAGCATTTTGACAATGTTGTTAGAGGTTATGTATGCCTGAGTGTATCGCTCGATGGGTGGTTACTTGATCATTTGCTTCTTTGAGTTAGATAAGTTTGGTTCTCCCTTGATGAATACCTGATGGCTAAAGACTAAATTTTTATAACTTAAGCTCGTGGAAAATTTATGTTGTGAGAAGACAATATTGATAGGATCTATGATGGTGTGTGCACTATGAGTGTGTGGTGATTATTTCAAGTTCACTACTGATTATAGCCCGTATTGGTTTTAAGATTTTATCATGGTTATGTGAGAAAAGATTCCACCAAATGGTTGTGCCAAGGTGCTTGAGAACATGTTGAGGATGTGAATACGATTAACTTTGATGATTATTGCAAATAGTTTTGTTGTTAGCCGAGTTTACATACAATAATAGTTATCCTTCACGTATTGAGATGACCCCATTTGAGACATTGTATGAGATGATGTGTAAGTCTCCAATTGATTAGTTTGATACTTTTGATATGAGACCTTAGGTACTAATATTTAAAAGAATTGTTCAAACAACTATCCTTTCTTACCCTCACCTTTTTTTGATCGTTCGAGGACGAACGATTGGTAAATTGATATCTAATGTAACGAGTCATTTGGCCGTTTTGACTACTGGAGTTTTTTATTTCATAGAATACTTTCTGAAAGTTTCTAAATAGATATTTTGGACTATTCGTAATTATAATTATGAAATTAGTGGGATAGTTTTAATAATTTATTTAGTTGGTGGTTAAAAAAAGAATATTAAAATAAATAGTGGGTTACTTTTACCACTTTTTATAATTGGTTACATGATAATTAGGGTAATAAATAATCATTAGAAGTGAAGAAAATAAAAAGAACGGAGAAGAGTAGTCATGCTGCATCTCAATGATGAACACGACAGGTAACTAATCTATGCAATTTCTTTACATCTTGGTTACATAAGTTTCATTTTTTAAAATTGTAAATGAATATATATATATATATATATATATATATATATATTGATTTTTAGTTATTTGAGGGAAGATCAAGTTGCTGGAGGTTGTTATTTTTACGGCGAAACAGAATGGAAAAAGTTGATAGTCAATAATAAGGCAATGATTACTCTTATAATTGGTACTAGATTGAATGTACATATAGGTTCATGCTTCAGTTTTTTCGTAGCAACCAAAGGTTTCGCTAACAGAGAATTCCAACTTTTAATTAGTTTAATTTTATTATCATATTATTAATCAAATGTTTATATATTAAGATATGTAATTAAATATTAAGTGTATCAAATTATTTAAATTCCATTAAAGTTATGCTAATTGAAGGAATTAAGACTACCCGTAGGTTTGAACTTTAGGAAGATTGATTATAGAATTGGGTGAATTTTCGGGTCTAGGCTAGACATATAGTAAAAGTGGGGTTTATAGACTCGTTAACTTACAAATTATGCATACTTGATAAATTGAAAGTTCAGAGTTATTGAGAAAAGGAAAAACATTGGAGAAATAACTTGCTTGACTTCGATTCTTCGGTAGAAGTAGGTTATTGTTTATGCTATTTGATAGTAAACTCTTAATAGTGATTGATATGCATTGAATGATATTATGAAGTTTTCTATGTACTTGATTATGTGATTGTGTAGCTTGGTTGTGTGGTTTGTGATTGATCTGAAATCCTTAGACCGTTAGATTTATAATCTGAAACTCTCTATCAAAATGATGCCTTGAATAAAAAAGGCTTGATGAAATATTGTTAATGAATTGAAAAATGGTGATAGTAAAAGATAAACTAATGGTATTATTGTATCGGAGTGTCACATTCCGACATTGTATTCTTGGATCGGAGTGTCATGTTCCGATACGGTATTATTGAATCGGAGTGTCACGTTTCGACACGATATTTTTGAATCGGAGTGTCACGTTCCGATACGGTATTCTTGGATCGGAGTGTCACGTTCTGACACGGTATAATTGGATCGATGTGTCACGTTCCGACATGATAATATTAAAGCAAAAACATATTGAAATAACGGAATGTATTCAATCTCAAAGAACTTAATTCCTCAAATGGCTTAGTTGGAGGCATGAGTCCTCATGGATGATCTTGATATTGTTGACTTATTACATACTTACTTTAGTGTTGTTGACACTGTTCATGTTATTTGTTGCTTATCACCTATTAAGTGTTATAGTTGAGTTCATACTATTATTCATTGTATATTAGTTTCTATTTTGTGTTGGCCGATGATACCTACTCAGTACATGTTGCACCGTACTAAGCCCTACTTGTGTTTTTCTTTGTTTTCCTTTCATGGAGTGCAGCGAGTGTACCAATGACTTCAAATTGCCCTCAGCTCTAGCCAATCTCCAGCATACCAGGTTCCAGGGTGATCTATTCATTCA
Organism: Solanum sitiens; assembly: GCA_016801875.1. Taxonomy (NCBI): domain Eukaryota; kingdom Viridiplantae; phylum Streptophyta; class Magnoliopsida; order Solanales; family Solanaceae; genus Solanum; species Solanum sitiens. The sequence goes on along the minus strand of JABWTJ010000037.1, from coordinate 4,815,477 downwards.
AGCTCGTGTTGGATTCTCTCGGTCATGACATGATGTCCTATGTTTTCGGACACATACCATTCTACTCTTTTATTTTGGTGTATTTGATATTGTTAGACTTAGTATTTGGAGATTAGATGTCCTTGATGTGATGAATTTCAGGCTTTGGGAAATGATACATTAATAAGTTTTGGAGCTTCCGCATTATTTTTGTTATTCATAGTTGAATTATTGGTATATGTTGGGGTTTGGATTCCTTGGTTCACCCACCTAGAAGGTTAAGTGTGGGTGCCACTCACGACTCATTTTGGGTCGTGACAGGAAACTAGTCGAAGTTGAACTAGTGTGTCGTAGTGTTTTGTAGTGAAATTTTGGAGGATGGTTTGAAGGTGAATTTGAGTATCGATACCCAGACTGACATGTAGAGGTTCAAAACGTTCGAGAACGATGTCCCGGGGACCAGCCTAAAGTTCCCTAAGGAGGACCCAAACATGGGCCAAGCTAGCTGCCGCGCCAGCCAAGAATTAGCAGTGGCTGTGCTTTGCGCAGCCTGCACTGAGAAGTGCAAATTTTGCCCTGCGACGCGGGGACATCACAAACTATTTTGTCTCAAAATTTTCCAAAACCAAGAATTGAAAATGCCTCCGCAACGCGCTGTAACCTTCAAGTTTTGGTCGCGTCATTTTTAAGTCAAATTTGAATTGGTTAAAATGTCCATTAAGTGCAGGGGTCTTTTGGGTAATTTAGGGATGAGTTATTGACGGTTATTGACTCTTTTTAAACGCCTAAACTCACCAATAAAAGTTAAACCCACAATTCGACACAAAACCTCTCCATTTGTTTTCTCCAAAACCTCTATTGATGAAGGTTTGAAGCTCCAAGGAACAAGACTGATTTTCCAAGCTTTTTCTCCAACAGTTTCGTGGGCTAATCTTCCATATTGAGGTATGGTGTTTCATCCTAGAATCCTTTTTCTTCAAGGAGTCAATTTCAATGGTTTTCAAAGATGATCAAAAATATGAAATCTTCTATTTTGGATTCTAGCCATGTGTTCTTGCATAAAACTTTTTGAATCAATGATTTATGATTGAATTTGATAATTTAGATCAAAAACTCCATGAACTCATTCAAATCATGATTTTCTTATTTTGGCTATATTATGGGTTATTTGATCACGTCTCAATTGTATTGAATTCTTGTGTAGTTTACTTTGGGCTATTGAATTATGTAAGAAGCGTGTTAGAATTGTATATAGGTTGTCCTAAATTGATAAAATTTATATTGTATTATCTTGGATCATTGTATATTGTGATTATTGGATTGAATTGGTGACTATGGTTATTGGTAAGAGCCTTGGTATATTGAATTGGTTGAATTGGCTATGGATTGGAGTTGTTGACATTGGAATGGTGGTATGTTGACCTAACTACTTCTATATTATGTAGTATAGGTATTTAATTGTGTTGATTAGTATGGTCCACTTATGGTGGCGGTGCTTATGTGATATACTTGTGAAGAATGTGCCCTTGTCGGCATTACTTTCATAAGTTGTGATATTATCATGTTGTGACTTATGATGTTGATCAAGTGAAGTATGGCTTGGATTATGTATATGTGTAAGGTGAAAGCATGTGTTTTCTTATTTGATTATAGGTGAGCATGATAGACTATAGTGTTGTCTTTAGGTGTGTATACTTGATGTTGAAGTATGATGCTTCCTAATTGACTATATGAGACTTGTGATGGATTCTATTGATGTTCTATAATAGCGTGTAGGGTGAATTGTAAGTATGCTTAGTTGACCCTATATGCTATTTGAATGATATTGTACATGTGTTAAGATGATAATGAAGTGTGTCTTGTTTTGGTAGACCTATATCCCTTACTTGATACATGAAGAATAGGAATATGAATCCTTGACTTAGTAGGCTAAATACCTTTGTCATGAATGTATATGTATGATTGAAATGTGATCTTGAATAAGGTTAAGAAGGTCATATATGTGGAACCTTCTAGAAAGGAGGTTATGATATCCTTGAAGTTGAAAGTCGTAATGGTATATTTCTTGTGTGAATGGTGGACTTAGGGTTAGTTGGCTGGAACGATATGAAATCATCCTTAGAAAAGTCATTGAGCTATCCTCTTAACCATTGTAGGCATCTCTAGTGGGTTCTCTTTGGTAAGGTGTGATATGATTGGGTTATGACAAGATATGATACCTCTTCATATGCTCCTTTATTGAATTACTCTATGAGAAAAAAGGCTAGCACCGAGTGAGTATACTTGGGGAGTAGCTCTAGTTGAGATGGAAACTAGAGTACAAATAAACCCTTTATATTCCTTAACCATGTGCCTACATGGATTGTGTCCTAGTTCTACAATTGGCAAGTAGAACACCCTCCATCGGAGTAGGGTTGGCTCCGGATTCCATGCCTAGCTAATATGGTCTATGTTGGTTATTGCCTAATATCATCATGTGGGATACATGCTAGTGTTGGATAAGTTCTATGAAGTTTAGGTAGTGCATGGGACACTATCTAGGCATTGCACAAGTAGGCTTTGAAAATGTTAGTATGTAACTTCCCTAGGTTTTCTCCAAGAACATTATATGAAAGTCTTTAATTGATGAATTTCTCTTAAATGGTTTAATGAACATAATGACTTAAGATAAAGACATGTTAATGAAAGAGTACTTATCTAGAGTAGCTTTAAGGATTGCTTAGGTAGGCTTGTAGAGGGTGTATGGGTGGTCTCTTCATGTCTTACTTAGGTGAGTCTTAGAGTAATTCTAGGTAGGGAGTTTAATTGATGAAATGAGAATAATTTTATCTTAGGTAGTCTAAAGGATCTCCTTGGTGTGTGTGAAGGGGTTGTATGGGCGGCCGCTTCATGACTCACTCAAGAGAGCCTTAGAATCACCTTTGGTTGAGAGTCTCATGGTTATGTGATTTGAAGTGATATTGATGTTATATTGTAGTATGTGACTATATGTGCTTATGTTGACTTAGTGTGATCTCTTATATTTGTCTTATGAAGTTTTACTCAAAAAAATATGTTTCATACAAATGTCCTTTTAGCATGATTTTAATTGCATGTCACCATACTTAGTGCATTTTAATGTACTGATTCCATATATTTTGTTTATCTCTAAAGGTGTAGGTGGAATTTGAGAGGAGTCTTGAAGTGAAGCTTGTATTAGCATTCTATTCAAGCAAGTGTTGGTATGTCCTCACTAGATTCGAGGCCATCATTATGTTTAGTTTTCTTGTTAAAGACATTGTAATAGACTTAGATATTTCTATATGTTGAAGTATGGGCCATGTCCCAAGATATTCGTGTGTCTAAGATGGCGACTTTGAGACTTAGCCTTTCTTTATTATTTTCTATAAAAGAGATATTTTGAAGTATTATTGTTTCGTGTGAAAAATTGTAATTCCGCACTACTTTTCATACATGTATGAAATGAATGATGTCAAAGGGCTTGTACAAGACATCCGAGAGTTCAAGTACGCGTGTTACGATTTGAGAATGTCATTTCTTCTAGGGTGTGCTCTCGGGCCATGACAGAAAAAATGCACCAAATAAGGAATAACTAATACATATGATTAATGGATGCATTATTTTTGCTAATACACTCTGCCAAACTACCCCTAAGGGCATCTCAAACCCAAACACCAAATTTTACATCAAATTTGGTGTCAGTACTATTTTTGGTGTAATCGACTCCAACCCACTACACCAAAAAGAAATATTTTTCTTTCTCTACATTATTATAGTATTATCTCTTATTTCATTTATATTTTCATAAAAATAATTCTTTCTAATACATTCACCATATATAGTTCATATTATCTCCTTTTATAATCATTTACACCTTAATCTTTAAATAATATAAATTGCTAGCAAATATTATACATTATACATAATAATGGATAACACAAATAAAAGTGAAATCATTAATGAAATACAATTAAATAAACATTACATAATTAAAAAAAAATATTTTAAATTATACATAAATATTCAACTTTCAAGATCACTATGGTGCTCCCGTAAATAGGGATGACAATGGGGAGGGGTGGTTGCAAAGCGACGCGGATAATAGTGTTTATGGGGCAGTGCGGGTTAGTATTTTTGCGGGGCGGAGCGGGTACACAATATTTTAAAAGAAAAATATTTGGGGGGGGGGGTATGTGTTAGGATTTTTTTTCTTTTGAACTTAAACTAAATTAAAATTGGGCTTACAGTGAATTAACGATACAACGGTCGATAAAACGCAATGGAGATCTTTCTCTCGGGTCTCTCTCGCTAAATGCCATTGAAAGACGAGGTTTTCTACTACCTTTTCCTCTGTTGATTCTTTGTAATGTACTACTCTCCGTATTACAGTTGATTCTGCTCCAACATCTCGATTTATTGCTCGACTGAAAGATTCGCTATCCATATAGCAGCTTCAACGTCCGCTAAGCATGTTTTCTCGAACAATCTATTTTCTATTATGTTACTGGTTAACTCTAGTTTCACATATGTAACACTCCTAAAAAAAGAACTAGGTTAAACTATAGCCTAACATGTGTGTCATAAGTTGGTAAGGTCTGAAAATGGTGAATTAAGTGTTACAAAGTCAGTTTGAGGGAGTTTGGAAGAGTTTGGAACTGAAACGTCCAAGAACGACCAAGACGTTCGAAAGTTTGCCTTTGTGTGTGCTAGTGTGTTCTAGTGTGCCTTTGCATGTTTTACGTGTTGTTTGGAGTTCAAATTGATAGGAGAGGTTCCTAACATCTAGGTGAACATGTTTAGGGTTGAAACGTCCAGGCACAACTCCTCAAGGACCCAAACTTTGGCTTGAAACTGCCCAAGGCAGTCCCAAATGACGAGCTCAAACCACGCCTCGTCAACCCATCTACGCCCCGTCGATGGGGGGCGTCACTCTATACTTAGGTGTGGGAGCTTAAGCCCCCAAACACCAGTCTCTGACCAAAACCACGGACCAGCAGGACGGTCCATTGGTCAGTTGACGGTCCGTCGACTCGTTCGTCGATTGACACCTGCAATTTTCTGCAGGTGTCTCGGCCAAGGCTGGGGTAATTTGGGAAATTCACCTAGGGTCTTACTTAAGTCATGGACGTTATTTTGGGTCTTTTACGGTATATTAAGTTGGTTTATATTCCTAGACCCTAACTTAGACTTCATTATTCAAAAACAAAACCCAAAACCAAAAGAGTTCTTCCTAGACTCCATTCAATCTAGGAGCAAGGTTGAAGCTAGGAGCTTGATTTCTCCGTTGATTCTTCATCAATTTCGTGGATTATCTTCATTATAAGTATGATGTTTCATCCTTGTCTATTCTTCCATTCAAGGAGTCAAATTTCAAATGTTTTTCTAAGACTTTCTCAAACCATAAAGTTCTATTTTGAGTTGTAGCCATGGGTTCTTGCATAAAAGGATTTGAATCAATGTTTTATGATATAATTGATATTAATTGAATGTTTTTAGATCAAAAACTCTATGAACCCATGTTTTTCATGAATTCCTATTTTTTGGTTCTAATGTGGGTGATTTGGTCATGGCTTTATGGTATTGAATTCTTGTGTAGATTGTATTGGGCTATTGAATAATGTATAGATCATGATAAAATTGTTTATAGGCTGCCTTAATTTGATGATATTCATATTGTACATTGTTGGATCGTTGGTATGGTTTGATTGTTGGCTTAGTATTGTGTATATGACTATTGGTAAGAGCCTTTATGAGGTGAATTGATTGAAAAAGATAAGGAATGTTGATGATGATGATGGAAAGGTGGTGAGTTGACCTAATCTCTCTATATTGTGTAGAATTGATAGTGAATTGTATTAATTGGTATGGTCCACTTATGGTGGTGGTGTTTATGTGTTATAATTGTTATGAACGTGGTCTTGTCGGCATTATTATGTGAATTATGATGTTATCATGTTATAACTTGTATAGATGAACATGTGAAGTATGATAATGTGTATATGTATATGTGAGGTGAAAGTATGATTCTTTCTAATTGGTTATATGTGACCATGATAGACTATGATGATGTCTGTATGTGTGTTGGTAGGGTATCTTGCTAGGTAGAATTAGTTGTCCATATATGGTACTTGAATGTTATTGAGTATGTGATATGATGTTGTGTCTTGATTGGTAGATTTAGGTCCCTCTACTTGATACATGAAAGTTATATGAATGTGAACTCATGACTTAGTAGGCTTAAGCACCTATGTATAAGCATCTATGTCATGTATGTGTATGAATGATTGATGTATGACTAATATAGGACCTTGAACATGTAAAGAAGGTCAAGAACTTGGAACCTTTAATATATAAAGAAGGTTAATAGAAACCTTGAAGTTGAAAGTCGTAATGGTATCCTTCTTGAGTGAATGATGGACTTAGGGATAGGTTGGCTGGAATGACATCAAACCATCCCTAAGAAATTCATAAAAGCTATCTTATTGACCTTGAGTGGCATCCCTAGTGGACCCATCCTTGGTAGGGGTATTATGGTTTGGTAAGACTAAGATATGGTACCTTCTCATATGCCTTTAGGTGAATGAACTTACTTTATGAGAACAAGGCTAAGCACCGAGTGAATATGCTTGTGGTAGTGGATCTACTTAAGATGAGACTAGAGTACAAAGAAACCCTTGATATTCCTTAACCATGTACCAACATGGGATGTGTCCTAGTTCTACCCTTGGCAAGCAGAACACCTCCATCGGAGTAGGGTAGACTCTGCATTCCATACCTATCTAGTGTGGTCTATGTCGGTTAATGCCTATTATCATCATGTGGGATGTACTCTAGTGTTGGAGAAGTTCTACAACGTGTAGGTAGTGAAATTGACGCTATCTATACATAGCACGAGTAGGCTTTGAAGATGCTAGGATTAGGTTTCCCTAGGTCCTCCAAGACCATTATGTAAAGTCCTCTAAATGCTTTATTGTATCTTAATTAGCTTAATGATGATGATGACTTACGTTAATGCATGTGAATGGAAAGGTTATTATCTAGGGTAGCTTTGAGGATTGCTTAGGTAGGCTTGAAGAGGGTATATGGGCGGTCTCTTCATGTCTTACTCAAGTGAGTCTTAGAGTAACCTTGGGTAGAGAGTCTAAATATGAAAAGGGAATAATCTTACTTTAGGTAGTCTTAAGGATTACTTAGGTGTGCTTGAGGAGGGTGTATGAGCGGTCTCTTCTTGTCTTACTTAGGTAAGTCTTAGGATAACCTTTGGTAGGAGGTCTATTTGCTTATATGGTTTCTAAGTGATGATAGTAGTATATTGTAGATTACTTGCATATGTGTTATATGTGAAGATTGATGTGACTGTGGTTCTTATACTTGTTTTATGAGGTTTTCATCAAAAAAGCATAAAAAACATGTTATAAAGCAAATGTCCGATTTAGCATGGTTTTATTGCATGTTACCATTCTTAGTGCATTCGATGTACTAATTTCATATGTTATTTTATCTCTAAAGGTGTAGGTGGCAAATGAGGAGTCTCTTGGAAGTGAAGCTTGGGAATAGCATTCTCTCAAGCCAATTGGGTATGTCCTCATATGATTCGAGGACATAGTTATGTTTAATTTTCTTTTTCAAAAGACATTGTAATAGACATTGGTTTTCCATTTTATTGATGAATGGGTTGTGACCCTAAGATTTTAATGTGTCTAAGATGTCTATGAAGAGACTTAGTCTTTCTTATGTTTCTTTAAAAGAGATTTGAACTATTGTTGTGAAAAGTTTTAATTCTGCACTACTTTTTATATATGTATGCGATGAAAGATGTCTAAGGGCTTGTACAAGACCTCCGAGAGGTCGAGTACGCCGTGTGGCGACTTAAGAATGCCCTAACTTCTAGAGTGTACTTTGGGTCGTGACAACATAGTATAATGCAATTGCTTTAGTTGAATTTGTATGACTTTTAATGGCTAATTCTTGTATGAGTTTATCTAGAATTGCTCATTTTTGTTCGTGTCTTTTACAATATGTTGTTACTCGATTTTGATTCTGTAAAATCTATGTAAATCTACTACATATATTTTGATCGGATTTGATTTTGTATGTTTTGTTTCTTTTTGTTGATTTTCTTATAGTACTAGTAATAATTCGTTTATCTTTTAATGTTTTCTTTTGTAAGTTGATGGAGTCTCAAGACGAGCAAAATCCAACTTTTTCATCCTTTAATATTGTCCCTATTGAAAATGAGAGTCAAATGCCTTCACAAACAAATGAAACTACTAATGAAGTTATTGAAATCGAGCAAAGAAGATTTACTTCTAAAGCTTGGCAACATTTTAAACCAGTGAAGATTGATGGTGTCCGTTTTAGTGTTTGTAGGTATTGTAATGCTCATATCAAATCGACTAGAAATTGTACAACATCTATGTTAGAACATTTCCATAGATGTCCCAAAAAGCAAACTAAGTTGACGATTGAGGGTGGTTCGGAAGTGAATTATGGCGGCCAACAACAATACTTTGATCAAGACGTTTCAAGAAGAGAACTTGCTCATGCCATCATTTTGCATGAGTATCCACTGTCCATAGTTGATCACGTGGTATTCAGAAAGTTTGTTGCTAGTCTCCAGCCTTTGTTCAAAATGGTGTCAAGAAACACAATCAAGAATGATATCTTGAAGATTTTTGATAATCTGAAATCTAAAACGTCCAAGTTACTAGAAACACTCAAATGTAGAATTGCAATAACAACTGACATGTGGACTTTAGACAACAAAAGAAGAGTTCATGGCTATTACAACACATTTTATTGACGATCATGGAGGCTTTAAAGTCATATTTTAAGATTTGTTTATGTTCCTGCTCCTCATGATGAGGATAATTTGTGTGGCGCGTTGCTCAATTGTTTGTTAGAGTGGAACCTTGCAAGAAGAATATCAACAATTACCGTTGATAATTGTAGCACTAGCAATGCTATGATGAAGACCTTGTTAGATAAGAAACTTTGCAATAAAGATTTGTTGTTGATGGGGCGGATTCTTCATGTGTGTTGTGTTGCACATATCTTAAATTTAATTGTGTAAGAAGGGCTAAAGGTGATAGGATATAGTATTAAAAGTGTGTGACACTGTCTTATATTAGATAGGGTCATAGGAAAGAATTGAAAGATTTGAAGAATTTGCACGCTTGCTACATGTTTCCTGTATCAAAAAGTAAGAGTATGATTGTCCAACTCGTTGGAACTCAACATTTCTAATGTTGAGAACTGCAATTGAATACAAAGAGGTATTTCAAAAGTTAAGTCTAACGGATGTCAATTATCATTGTTTTCCAACCGAAGAGCAATGAAGTGAAGCAGAGGATGTTTGTGGTAAGTTGAAGCTCCTTTATCATATTACTGAACAATTTTCAGGAAATAGTATCCTACTTCAAGTCAATATTTTTCTAAAGTTTGTGAAGTTAAGCTCGAATTAGAAGAATGGCCAAGAAGTTCCAATCTTTTGATTAAAAATATGGCAGAAGCAATGTTATCAAAATTTCTAAAATATTGAAATGATATGCATATATTCATGAAAGTATATCCGAGATATAAAATGAAGTTCCACTAATTTATGGTGAAGAAGCTTTAGGTAAAATTCAAGAAGTTCGTACTCACTGTGATGATTTATTTAAAGAGTACAAGAGTAGAATATTTTCTCCACATGAGTTAGTTGAAACATCTAGTTCAAATGAAGCCATTGTCCTTTCGGAAAGGGATCGACTATCAAGCTTTGACAGATTTGTTGCTTCTAGTAGTGCTAATGCAAAGACAAAATCAGAGTTGGATATGTATTTATAACAAGAAAGTGTGTTACCTCGAACTCCATCATTTGACAACTTAAGTTGTGGAAGACAAACGGATTAAATTTCTACTTTACAAAAAAATGGCTCGTGACCTCTTAGTCATTCTTGTGTCTACTGTTGCTTCTGAATCGACATTTAGCACTAGTGGAAGGTTGATTAGTCCACAACACAGTAGACTCCATCCTACTACTTTGGAAGCTTTGATGTGTACTCGCACTTGGTTATGGAACGAAATAAATGATCTCTAACTTCTCAATGACTTGTAATTTTAACAATTTTTCAGTTCTTAATACTTTAATAACATTCTTTTCTTCTTAGGTTTGACTCGAGCATTAATAGAGTTTTATGTCCGACCTTGCTTGATGGAGAAGAAGAGTCGGGTTCAAGTTGTAGACCATTTCGAATGTCATGATATAGTTTATAGAAGATACTGTTGATTTTAATCTTTTGTTTTTAAGAGTTGGTGTTGCTTGAATTTGTAGGTTGTTGCTTTAAGTTATAAAGATTGTTGCTTTAAGTATACTGTTTGGAATCCTTATTGTTGTAACAAGGCATGGAAAGTTTTTTTTTATTTTGTTGAATGTTATTAGTAGTGTCCTGGAGAGTCTTTTGATTTTGTTGAATGTGATTAGTAATCTTTTGTTGTTGTAACATCCAAGAAAGTTGTTAGCAATCTCTTGTAATTGGAATCTCAATTCTTGAAGTTAAAAAATTCTTGGATTTCATATGTGGAGTTGGATGGAAATATATGTTCGAAATCAGCTTTGATGTTTCAACGTTTCTATGCATACAATCGGGTGGATGATATCGACGTTCGAAGCGGTGTATATTGTATCCAATTTTCCTGTTAATAGTAGTTTTGTAAAGATTGTTTATAGAGGAGTTGACTGGGTGGTTGTGACTATGTATGTTAGTTGTATGGTGATCATTTCTCCATTTAATTTGATCTCAACTTTTTAGTATTTGAATTGAAATGATATTTGAACTTTCCCTCAAGCCTCAGTTTGTACTTGAAGACAATGAAGCATGTATTTATTTTAGGCAGAAATTTTGATATTCAATCTTTTGTAATTGGAATCTAAATTCTTGAGTTTAGTGTTCTGCAAATATCAGATATTACCACATTTTGAATAACAGATGTGATTAAATAACCTTTAAATAGGTACAATAGAATATTAAAGCTATGCGAGGCGGGGCGGGGCAAGAAAAAATAATTTTGCTTTGAGGGGTGGGGTAAAGATTTTGCGGGTTTATGCGGGTTTAACCCGCACTCGCCCCTCCCCTCCCATTTTTTATCCCTATCCGTAAATACTCTAGTAATGCATTACATAGTTCAAAATGAGCTTCTTTATCCTTTATTTTTTATATCGAGTTAGAAATGATTGAAATTGATAATTTTCATCTATTGTCATTCCTACGATCGGAGTTGGACCTTCCGACGTATCTTGAATTGGTGCATTAAAATCACATTCATCCTCAATTATCATGTTGTGCATTATAATACATGAAGTTAATATATCATGTAGCACTTCTTAATTTTTTTAAAAGTCATATATAGAAAAATTAATTTATAAAAAAGCTAAATTTTATATCTAAAATTAATATTATAAAAATGTTATATAAAAAATAATTAAATGTACAAGAGATTTAATTAAAACATATAATTTATATAATGTTGTATAATGAAATAATATTAAAATATTCAAAAAGTAAATTGGTTTGATGAATAGTCTTACACCAAATTTGGTGTAACATTATTCACACATCAAATTTGGTGTAAAAATTGGTGTGGAACGAAAACACCAATATAGAATTTGGTGTTGGATTTGAGATGGTTTGATATCTTATATATGTTTTCACCAAAATTTATTTATAATTTACTTATGAAAGCAAAAAACCCAAGATAGGAATATTTATCTAATTAGTTTTATGTATATGAGTGTCTATGACAATTCTTTGTGAGATTAAAAATATCATTATCTTTTCCTTCTAGGTCAAAATAATGAATATTGATTCTTTATTCATAGTAAATTAAATGATAGAAAATTATATAATGTCAGTCATTCTAACTGTTTTTTGTTTTGAATGGATTGTTGTCACTTTTTTCACGTATTTGAATGAATTATTTCTTTTATTTTTGTCTGTGATTAATAATCGAATCAAACCAAAACCGATAATAATTGAATCGATAAATATATATTATATTTTTTTTAATTTTGATAATTTTAAAACCGATTAAGTTAATTTGATTTTACTTTTGATCAATAACTAATCTAAACCGACCCGTGAACACTCCAACCAATCGAATGCAACATTGGTACAGAGGGCGACTAAAAGAATCTTTTCCCATTGCCTTTTATTGTTTTTGATATTTCAAAGTTAGATTTCCTTGGTGTAATAACTCGATAGGTCCCTTTTGAGAATTTTAAACTATTTATTAATTTATTAACGGATAATTATAGATAAATGACTTAATTAATAATTAATAAGTTAAAGTGATAATTTATTTAAGACCATATATCTTTTAGCCTATATTTAATAAAATAAGTGAATTAAATTTATGACCTTGGTAAATAATTAATTGAGAAAAGAAGTAAAGACGAGAAGAAGGAGCGAACAAGGGTTTCGACATCGCAACTGCATCCGGGTGAGATTTCAAATTGAAACTCTTTAAATACGTAATGAATTGTAAATTCATGAAGCAATTAATATGTTTTCAAAGGGAAGGATAAGGAGTAGCATATTGATTTTTGAAGCTATTGTTGCTTTCAATTAATGTTGCTACACGTGTGTTCTTTGAATTTTGGGGGGGGGGGGGGGGAATTTTAGTGGGTAATTATTTTAGGTAATTATTGAAATGATTATAAGGTAGTCATGAGGTGATAGTGGCGTGATTGACTCATACTGAAAGTATTGCTAATCATTCATATAGGTTGAATGATGTTATTGTTCTTTAATCTCTATACATGTTACTCCTTAGGTTGATCTTAGTGTTTCTCCAGATTCTTTATTATTAAGATAATTAAGATGTAAAAGAAACAAACGGTGAGAAAGAGAAAGTTGGATTTGGATTGATATATGCAGTGGGTTAGAGTAACAAATCTGGAAAGTGGGAATTGTTTCAAATTAATAGTCAATGTTGTTTTCTCTTTTATAGAAAGATGTTTAGTGGAGAACTATGACACTTGGCCATTAATAGCCTTATGATAGGGTAGTCATGAGGTTTATGTGATAATGATGACTGGAATGACAAAGTTTGACTCTATAAATTGTTTTCGATCACTACTTTGGTTCGGTTCTTTTTTTAAAAAATGTTTGTGTGTTGTTACATTATAATTTCAAGTTTTGATATATTGAAATAGGTAATTAAATATCGAATAGATTATATTATATGAAAGCAATTAATTGTAGTTTTAACCTTAGGCTTGAATTTGAGAAATATGAGAGTTGAAATATTAATTGACATCAAGATTAGAAATATAATTATAGATTTTGAGTGAGTTTTCGGGTATAGACTAGATGCATAGCAATATGAGTGTTGTTAGTTTTGAAATTTTTTCGTGGTAATTTGTTTGAATAAATTGCTTTGAGTTGGAAGTCCAACGAAAAGAGGAAGACTCAAACCCCGGAGTGATTGTTCGACTATTTGAGGCAAGTGAATTTCTAAACCCTTGTTAAGTGTATGAAATTTGTATATTTTTTATGGTATATGTTTGGGAGTAATGAGACTTGATAAAGGGTTGACTTGTCCACCTTGATTGATTCTAATGATGAAAATGGATGATAAAAGACATTGTGATCAATTGTTTATGTGTGATGGGTTGAGGATGCACTACAAAAAAAAGCCTATATAGCAGGGGTTTATTTTACATATTGCGGGGTCAGGAACCCCTACAATTTGTTGTAGCAGAGGTTTCAACAACTCCCACTGTTAGATCTGTCACAATTAATCTTTGGGGTTTTTTCACTAACCCCTGTAACAAGGGGCAGGGGTCAATTTGCAGCAGTTTGAACCCCCATAGATCATAAATAGCGGGGGTTGAACCCCCACAATTTGTGAATTATCTTTCTAAATTTTTGCCTTCAGTTAAACAACGCTTTTGACGGAGCCTAAAGTTAATTAAGCCAATAATAGTTTAACAAACCATAAATTTACTATTGCTGCCAACAATAAAGAAAATTTAAGAAGAACCTTCACATTGCTAAAATAAACTGGTTTGCATATCATTTGGTTGTGAAAGCTTTAATTATGCCATACAAATGTATTCAACTCCACCACGAGTACACTCATGTTATCCTTACTACTCCGATCAATTGCTAAACACATCATTCTCTCTAAGCATTATGATTCGATCCATCATACAGTTACATTATCGAAACTAATTGCTAAACACATCATTCACTCTAAGTCAAGTTTCTTTCCCGCATGAACTGCTCTATCTTATCTACATCTTCCGGGGGTGTCAACATTGTGGGTCTCATGATCCACTTTTATCACCTGCATACAGGATGAGATCCATACACTATAAAAACACTCATAAATTAATCTGAACTAGTAAATGGATAAGTCAAGCTTGCAGATTTAGTACCTTGATCTTGTATCCATTCTCAAGGACCTTCAATATAGACGTATCACCCAATACCTGAATTCCAAGGTGCAGCAAATAAGGAAACTGAGGATTAACCGTGCCAAACTTGAAGTTTGCACAAAAGTGATCAGATTTATCACACGGTAGACAAGAAATATCACTGCAATAGACTTTTAAGAAAATCATGACTAACTTGTTAGAAGGGATCAATCCACGTGGAAAATAGATTGCATAACCATGACTGTCAATCATACATTTAACACGATTTGAATCAAATGCATCCTCAGGTTTCAAAGACGTCACAACATGCTAAATACCACGTCTGGTGCAGCCTGCATAAATACAGAGTCCTTAGAAAATTAACATCACTTCATAAATGGAAAACTATACCAAGTCAAATACTAACTTAAACTAGACTACTATAGTTTTATATTGCTTCTCTTTTCTTTCATATTTTTACTTTGTCGGGGGATGTTTTGTGGTTAAAAAAAGTAGTCAAGTTAGGTGAAATGGAGACATACCAACGTGATCCAATGTAGCAGCAAGTTTAGCATGTTCCCATGTTCTGAAATTTGAACAAGAGGTATGACTTGGACTACATCATGTCTTTCTTGAATTTCAAGAGCCACCTCAGTTATAATTGCTTGAAGTTTTGTGCAACTGCTAAGATTATCTTTAATCAATCTAGTGGTTAGTTCTTCTTCAAAACTTTGACGGAATGAATGAAATGGAAAACAAGTAAATGAAATTCTTACAACTAAAGACAGTATGGATAGCCAAAACATAGCTTGCCATCCTGAAAGGACAGCATTTGTATTGGTAAATAAAGCTAGTTTTCTTTTACAATTAGAGATAATATGACTTGAAAAGAAACAATCATGGTCGTTAACATTACCGTGGACATTCAACAAAAGATAAACAACTATGGAAAATCATAGCAATGAACTGCAAATGTATAACAACGATCATAAATATTTTGATACCTCTAGCTAGTACAATGTAGCACATGATCAAAACCTGAGAAGAATTAAGTAATTTGTTTCAGTTTTAGTCGAATGACACGTACTTGATACCCACAATAACCTTGAAATCATCCTCCAAGGATCTTTTTATGTACTTTGGAAACTTAAAGTTACTTCCAGGGCTAAATGGACCTGCAACAAGAGGAAACAATAAACCAATTAAGAAGTTAATTTATCTAATCGGAAAATGAGTTACTAGCAAGTTTTCCTCCATATAAACCTTGTTTAATCAGATTATCCACATTGAAACTCTTAAAATTCGAGTTTTAGGGGAAATTCAAAATTGCAATAGTTAAAAACCTTAGACAGAGTGAAACTTTGCATCTGTTTCACTGGGAAATATTGAGTCGTTAATATTTATTTGACTTTGAAACCATGCATCATGACTTTATATGAAAACATCATAAAAAATGATACAGCAAGCATTATACCATTTACATACTTATTTTAGTCATATACAATAGTGATAATATCACATAACCCATAAAACATTTAAGGCATAATCACTGTAAACTCCTTCCATTTACAATAAGCTTTTTTTCCCCTTTACAGTAAACTCTTTTTCTTCTTAATTCCTTAACTTCCCAAGTAACCCTTTATTGATACGTGATGCAACGTATAGATAATGTCCCGTTACACTATCAACACTCAAGTATCCCCTTAAGACCACTAGGTAGTCATACACACAACCCTCATTAATCAATACATATATTCATAGAACCATTTCATATAATAAGACATATACTCCACATTTGACCAACATACTTTATGTACCACATAGAAGAACTCATTACAAGACAACTTTGAAGTCAAGACTTACCAATATCACCATAAGAGGCATTAGTCAATATTGAGTCGTTAGGCAAAGTGAAACTTTCCATCTGTGTGACCGAATTACGACTCTCTCTTTTAGGCACAAATTTTTTTTCTCTATTATCATCCAATAACTCACAAAACATAGAATTTTAAGTGTTGTTCTTGCACTAATTAACACTTCCGAAGAGCTTAGGAATTTAACTTTGGCTAAATCTCAAATAGACAGTGTACGATTCATAAGAAGATATTCTCACTTTTGAGAGATTCATTGATGACAGCAATGAGAGCACATGTGTTGAGGTTGGAGAGTACTCATCGGTAATATGAGCTTCATCTTACTCGATTGGACTGCTGATTTAGGAATGGACGGTGTAATACTGACACCATACCGATCTTATGAAACGTATGTGTTTGGCGGTTCATTCTGAATTCTCCAATTCAAAAGTTGATCGACGGCAACTCGGAGTTCATCTAAAATGTCCATTATTGTTCGTACTTCAAGGGAAAATTGTAAGAATCAGTACCTAACGAAGCTCCTTTTCTCATCCGTGAAGTTCTGTTGAAGCTTCATCAAATTGATGCGTGAACCCTAATATTTTGGGAGCGAGAGGAATTCGAGAGCCATTCTCGTGTGAACCCTAATTTGATGGGAGAAAAAAAAGGATACTTTGTTAGCCTAACACTTATAATGTAGGTTTTTTTAATAATTATAAAACATGGAGGTTCAAAACTGCCGGCAATTTTATTTTTAAATTGTATGGGTTGAATAAACCCCCACAATTTGGTGTAATCTACGGAGGTGAATCTGGCCCCTGCTATTTAACTGCTGCAAATAATGTGTTTTTTTGTAGTGATGATACGATAACAGTGTTATAAAGACAAAATTTATTACTATAGAATGTGGATTGTAATCCAAAAATGCCAATATGGGCATTAGCTGATATATTATTGACTTGATTTATTATGTGTGATTGTGTTCTTTATTGAACCCGTATAATTGTGATAATTGAGGTGATTATATGTCATAACAACATTTGATTTATTGAGATGTTGCATTATTCTTTTTATTTGATATCATATTGTGCACGTGCATTGACATGAGATTGGAGAGTAAAGGTCTAACACGTGGAGATCGTCCATATTGCGTTCGAGTATGATTATAATTTGGGCACGTGGAGATCGTTTGTGCGATGAATTGATTATGACTATAAGTTGGGCACGTGGAGATCGTCCGTGGGGATTGTTTAATTTTATGATAGTGCGTTGACATCGTCCGCACAGACACGTGGAGATCGTTCGTATCGGTATATGGACCTCGCGAGTCCCCCATTGGTCATGAACTCTTGATGTATTTCCGAGGAGTATCATGTATATACGATTGAGAGAGTACTTGATATTTTGAGTCATATCATTTCATAGTGTCATATTGCATTGCATCCATGCCATCCTTCATTCTTGATGATTATATATTTTATTGATGGTTGGATAGTACTTGATATTTGTTATCTCTATTTGATGAACTTGATATTGTTTTCTGCTGATATTGTGAGTGCTTTTTTGTGGAGGTTGGAATTGATGAATATTTGCTTGTAAATGGTGAATTGTTAGGTTGGGCTGGTTTTATGTTGTGGAGGTTCTGTGGGAGTATAAGGAGCACCCATATTTTATCTCCTTAGCTTGTGTTTAGAGGTTTACTTGCTGAGTACCGTGTGGTAATTGGTACTCACCCCTTGCTTCTACAATTTTTTTGTAGGTTACTAGCCCGGACCTTTGTGATATTTTCCCTTCTCCTTGTATGAGGCTTCTTATGGAGATCTGTGAGGTAGTTGCTTGTCATTTCAGCGGACCTTCTTACTCCTATATATGATCTTGTTCTACTCTATAAACAATGTCATATGAGACTTGTATTTTTCTTTTGATTCAGTTATAATACTTTAGAGGCTTGTACACATGACAACCATGTTTGGGGGGTTTAATTAAGTTGACCTTGTTTTCTGCAGTATTTTATAGTGTTAGACTTTTATTCACGTTTTACTTCCGCATTCACTATATTAGTTGGATTTTAGGTTGACTTGTCTTGATGGGATAAGACGAGTGTCATCACGTCCATTTTTGGATCGTGACATTTGTCCATTTACTCGTGTATTAAATTTGTGTTAAAAATATATAATATCTCATTTAATATTGTACACGTGTGAAAAAGATTAAATTATTGAATTCGCCCATTTAAATTGATTAAAATTATGTTCAACCTAAATTATCCAAATATTTTCTAATGGAGCGAAATGAAGATATATAGAGGATTCCCTAATATAATATACTTGTACTTGTTAACATGTACATGTGATTAATATCTTAAGGAAGAAGTAAAGAGGCTTCCTCATTCATATTTAAGTTTAAAAGTTATTACACCATGACATTTCCAATCTCATAGATAAATAATCACACCAACATAACTTATTTTTCCACACTAGCATATGATATTTGATGTGTACCATGAAGCACAAAGAACATAAAACCCAAAGTCTATAAAGATAAGTATGGCTAGAAGGCCATAGAAGCAATCAAGTCTACCCTTGTTAATACTCTCACCTACCCATCCATTATTAATATTTGTGGTGGTCACCTTCTTAACAATAGATATCAAGAGGCTACTAAAGAAGAAACCAAGTGCCATAGTAGTAAGGAAGAGACCAGTGCTCATTGTTTTCATTCCTTTAGGTGATTGTGTAATGAATAAATCCAATTGTCCTGTATACATGAAGCCAACTCCTGCACCTACCAAAAAGAACTGTGGGATCAACAAAAAGACACTTATTGGTAAGGTGTTAGGTGTCTCTTCATTTGCTTTTGCAATTGATAGTCGTTTAACTTCTATTATTGATGCAACACCCATACCCAAACAAGATAGAAATAGACCTATTCCTATCTTTTGTAAACTTGTCAAACCTGCAAAAAAAAATTTAAAAAAAATCATGAACAAATTCTTGCATTTAATATTGTCTATGTAAAACAATGATATTCCCTCCGTTTCATAAAAGAATGACATACTTTTTTTTTAGTCTGTTTAAAAAAATTAACCATTTTTTTTTGCAACACTTAAATCACGTAACATGTTTAGTGCCACAAGATTAAAGGACATTTCGATACAATCGACATAACGTTAATTTAAGATGACAAGATAGAAAAGTCTTTTTTATTTTTCTTAAACTCCGTGTCAAGTCAAACTAGATCGTTCTTTTTTAAACGGAGGGAACATATATAATAAGAACATTCACAAAACAACAAATTAAAAAATGAAACATTTTTGTGATTAAAACACACATTATGTTACCTGATTTCTTTGCTGTCCATTTTTTCAAGAATGGTAGAATTAAACGATCATATGTTGCAAGGGAGATTAATATTGCTGATACAAAGAAGGCAGTGAGAGATGCAGATGGTATTCTGAAGTTGCCACCAATTGATCTATCCATAGTAGATGCTTGTTCTACTGAAAAGGTAACAAGTTGTGCATATGCTGTCCAGAATAAAATAGTTGTTGTCCAAATTGGTAATAATCTAATAATCATTTTTACTTCCTCCACTTTTGTCACTGACGAAATTCTCCAAGGATTTTCACCCAAAGAATTAATACATTCATAATCTTCCTTTCTCAGAATTGCAGCCTTGTCCAATATTCTATAAATTTAGATACAATATTTAAATAAGTTATAATTTCAAAAAAATAATATTGAATATAGGCTATTGTTTTGGTGGACGACTATAAATTATAAAATTCCTTAAATTTGTATATTAGATATACCCCAAAAGGTTGAGTCCGTGTGTCTTTATATATTAAGACGGAAAGTACCGTTTAAATTTGTAGATGAGGTGTTACCACCTTTCAATATGATATTAAAACAAATAAATTCCTGAGTTATAATATAATCTCACTATGTCTTAATTTGTCTGTACAATCTTGATTTGATATAGAATTTAAAAAAATAGGTAGACTTTAAAATTTTGTTCTAAAATAAAAATATGTAGAATGTATCAAAATGTATCTTTTTAAATTTAATTTTGTGATTTAAAAAGTGTATATTAAAGAGCTGTAAAAAAGGAACATTATTTTTTAACGGGAGCTAGAAGAAAAGTAAACAAATAAATTGAAATGAATAAAATATTTACTAAATCAAGATACAATTAATTAATTTTTCCGTTTTGCTCTCAAAATTACTCCTCTTTTTTAATGTATTAATATTGTAAAAATCCAAAAAAGTTCCTCCATTGTTAATTTTTATATGGATAGACAAGACAAATAAATAAAGTGTATTAAAAAGAATTAAAACATAAATGTAAAAGAGAAAGTTAGACAATGGATATAAGACAAATGAATTACTCCCTCGGTCCCATATTATATAGACACTTTCTATTTTTTATTGCAATTAAGAAATTATTAATTGATTAATTAATTTTATTATTTTATCCATAGTTTATACCAATATATATAAAATTTAGTTAGAAAAAATATTCATAGAGTATAGAAATAACTAGTATTCAGAATTGTTCACATTCAAATGTCATACTAATTATAAGGGTAAAATAAAAAAGCTTTAATTTATTTTATTCTGATTCTATAAGTAATCAAGTGATATGAGACAACTATTTTTAATAAGATATTCATCTAATATGAGACGGAAGAAGTACGCACCGGAATTGATGAGTGTGAGAAATTCTTGAAGAGTCTGAATTATCTTCACAAAGAAAACAATCATTCTTAGGAAGTTGAAGTTTTCTTTTCCTAATTGCAGCAATTAGAACCTGAAGAATTTGAGCAATAGGACTTTTCATAGTTTTCTTGTATCTATACCTTTTAGTCCCTGACAAAAACATTAGAATAGCAACCAACATAGAGAAGGAACAAATTCCATAACCCCAACTTCTACCAACTTCATCTTGTATATAAACAAGGACAGTAACAGCCAACAAAGTCCCAAGAGTTATGAAGAAAAAGAACCAATTGAAAAATAGTGTCAATTGAGTCTTTTCTTTTTCATCAGTTTCATCAAATTGGTCAGTGCAAAATCCTGAAACACTTGATTTTAAGCCACCTGTCCCTAATGCCATCAGATATAAAGATAGGTATAGAACTGACATTTGAGATGTAGTTGCTTGTTCACAATTGCTACTTTTGAGTGAATAATGGACATTACATGGAGTTGGTTGAAGTTGTGGAAGCCTTGTTGATATAGCTAACATGCCAGTCCCCTGTTTACATTGAATTGAATACTATGTGAGATATTGATGCAATGTACAAATAATTTTTAAAAAATATGTGAGGTATTTCCTTCGTTCTAATTTATGTAATATTATTTGACCAGATACAAAGCTTAAAAAGGAATTAAAAAAAACTTCTGAAATATGTGATTCAAAATATGTCTAAAGGGTTCAGATTGAATAGAACCACGATAAAATATTTGGAGAAAAAAATAATTAAATAACGTAACATTCGAGGCTGACATGAAAGTGAGATTTGATACACAAGTCATTCGAAAAAGAGGATGTTTCAAGTATCTCAAGGGTATTATCCTAAGGAAATGGAAAAATTGACGATGATGTCATACATCATATAGTTATAGGGCGGATGAAACAAAGACTCACATCAAGAGTTCTGTATGATAAGAAAGTGCTACCATTCAGAGCGATGGTTAGAACATAGTGAGTGGAGTATTCACTACAAGAAAATTGTGAATTACATGGGAATTTTTGTGGGGATTAGTATGAAAATTCGTAGGGAACTTATTTGGCGGAATTACCTGGTAGACCCTTACACTTGTATCAGTTTGTAAGTTGGACAATTGTACTTCTGATTTTGCCAACTGAACCCTTAAACTCATTCAAACACAATATTTCAAACCCCTTTCTCATCATTTGTGTGTGTGTGTATTACACTCCATTTACACATGAAATTCCACGTCATTTTTTAATGACACATCAGTATTTTTATTATTTTTTAATGACACATCAAAAATTAAATATTTAAAAATAAATAATATTTTTTTAAAAGGTGCAAATTTTTCTCTCTCTCTATACTCATTTTCCATATTCCCACTTCATCTCCCCACCCTTTACCCTTCACCCCAAAAAATAAAAATCACCATTTTTCGTCTTTCTCACACTCAAAATTTTTCTTATTGCCAAAATGTGAAAGATTATAGTTAGCTCTTACACATACTTTCGGTTCTATTTATTTAGATTTGGTAAAAAGATATATCAAGAAAACTTTAAATTGAAAAAATATATGTTTATAAGTAAATTCAAGCAATAGATCTTGAAAAATTAAGTTTTAAAAAGGTGAATGAGATGTATTTTAACAAAAGCTTTTTATTATGATTATGTTAATGATATATATGTCAAAAGAAAAGAAAAGAAAATGGATAGGGGCAGGGGGTGGGTGGGGTGGGGGATCTGGGGCTGAAAAGAAGAAGAAAAAGGTGGGACTAGGCTGAAGAAGAATAAGAAGAGAGAAGGGGTTGTGGCGGGGATGGATTGAGTGGGTTGAAGGAGTTTTTGATTATTTTTTGAAAAAGTGGTGCGGGAAAGAAGATAGATTCTTTTCTTTTTTAATTTTTTTATTATATAATTTTAATAATTTAAATTTAAAATTTAAAATTTAAAAAATGATGCTCACTCGCCTTAAATGCGTGTGATCACACTCTCTCGCAAAGTCAACTATTTTAATATCACATAAGCATGGTCAATGGTCAGAGGGGTTTAATATATTAAGTTTTATTTAGTTTAAGGGTCCAAATGACAAAGAGGTAAGTAGAAGAGTTCAAAATAAAAATTGATACAAGTATAAGGGTCCACCAGACCATTCCGCCAACTTATTTTCCTGCAAGTTTTCCTACTAAACCCCAGAAATATCCCCATGTAATTTATATTTTTCTTGTAGTGATTGGTGTGGAAATGAAGATATTGAGCTAGACGTGTGGGCATAATAAAAGAGCCATTATTAAGAATAAAAATATCTGATATAAGGTAGGCATATCCTAGATAGCGATGAGAAAGAAAGGCATAAAACACATTAAATTCAATTAAAAAAATCCTACATAGAGGACGAGATGCGAAAAATGGGATGAGATGGTTTAGACATATGCAAATGAGGGTACATATATCACAATGCGTAGAATGGAGATGTGAGAGGTTGGACTATGGATGACTTCAAAAAAGGTAAAGGCAAGCCGAAAAAGTATTGAGGAGGTTTGATTAGATATGAGATAAAACAACTTCAACTTATTGATGACATGACCTTATATATGAGGTTATGTAGGACACAATATATATAGGATAAGAGATTAGATAGATAGTTGAGTGTTGTCTCGTTTACTCTTCTATACTATTAGTCGCATTATTTCTCTTATAATTTATTGTTCTTTTAAGTTTGATAATTATGTTATTTTATTATAATTATCATTTTATTTTGTTATGACTATCATTTATGATGATTTCTCTGGCTGCCTATATGATTTTGCATGACTATCTCATTTTCGTTATTTATTTATTTGTCTACATGACTGCTTTTCACGGTTCTTTCTTCGGCGAAGAGCTTATATATAAAAAATAATCTCTCTATCTCTAAGATAATAATAAGCTATATGTATATTCTATCCTTCCTAATTTCCTTGTCAAATTACATGAGGTATTTTATTGTTATTGTATATATTGTCATGAATAAACTTCTTTAAATACACAAACAAATTACAAGAAGAAAAATAAAAAATTTAAAACATAGTAAAAGTTTGAATATGTTGAATTCAATTCAACCTAAGTAACTTTTGAGCGACTCTTTAACTCAACCTGCTCAAATTCAGGCCAACTTTCGGCCATTTAACCACCCTTGTGTTTATAGTATGAAAAAGTTTTGGGAAAAAAAATATATTCCACACGAACTAATATTTTTTATTTTTCTTTTCTATTTCCAAGAAAAAACTGTACGTCACTTATGTAAAGATTTCATCTTCCTTATAGTTATCTTTAATTAATTTCATATATTTATATTATGAAAAATATTTTCCAAACACCAAGAAATTAAAATAAATAGAAGTAACATTTTGAAGAAAATGATTTTCAATCATATAGCAAAGACTTACGAGGGTTTGTATTATAGCAAAAATAGCAATGGTCTTGTATCTCCCCAAGAAAGAGTCAGCTATAAGGCCACCAAGCAAACATAAGAGAAATGAGGTGCCCATAAAATCAGAGACAATCTTGGCTGAAGTAGCACTTGGGAGATGCATGGTCCCAATTAAATAAGTCACTAGGTTTACTGCTATGCCCATTGTTGATAACCTTTCACTCACTTCAATTCCTGCAATTACAATATCAAATTATAATTATAAATATTATACTACTCTCACCGTCTCAATTAACACAAAGTTTAAGAAAGTAAAAAATATACGTATACTAATGACATGTTGAATATACCAAAATTTCATCTAATCTTAATAGTTCATATATACATATGACATATGTGGAGAGTTGAAACTAAAAAGTACAGTAAAAAAAGAAAGAAACATTCTCTTTTTAAAACGAACTAGTAAAAAAGAGAGAGGAAAGTATAACAGACAAATTGAAAGTATTTGTGAAGTAGTCTTTTAACTTTCAAATGATGATTATATTGCATACCTACAATGAGAGCATTGGAGAGCCAACCCCCAGTTTTAGACCTTATAGCTAGCAAACCTTTGTAGTCTACTGCTGCATTGCCTACTAAATCATCCATATTATAATATATATTCACCCCCAAAATGTGCTATATATCACAAACAATTTTGTAACAATGGAACGTGTCTTCAAATATTTTATAAGTTACAATTATATTTCTCAATGCAAAAAGATGAAAGAAAGGTATATCGTAGCTACTCAAAAAGGATTGTTTTCATTGCATATTGCTTAAGGACTTGAAATCTTCTATGCTTATATATACATGCAGATAACACATACGGCATGCTTCACGAGGGCGGAGCTAGGTGGGGTTTATGGGTTTGGACTAACCGATTGGTTTTTTCGTAGATTCTATGTTTGTGTTAGAACCTCCAAAAGAATTGATATAGAACTCCCAAACTCCTAACTTTTGGCTCCGCCTCTAATGATTCACGCCAAAACTATTTTCTTCCTTTCCCCCGTAAAAAAATTGTACTGATTCTTTTTCATGGGCCAATTAGTACGTAGAAATTATTTTTGAAATGAGTGACGATGAGATTCAATCTCAGGACCTTTGCCTGCTTTGATACCACATTTAAGTGTGTAACCATCTCATCTAAAAACTTGAGTTGTTAATAAGAGCACACTTTTATTAATTAATTATATTCTCAATAATTTTTTCTTTACGAGAATTAGCAACAGATCAATTTTATAGCTAAATGATAAAATTTGTTATATATTAATCCTATTTAGCGGTAGATTAATAACAAATAATTAAAAAATCATGTTAGCTACAAGGATTTTAATATAGCAATTAATTAGCAATAAAACTCTTAACTAATTTTAATTTTTAGTGATCGATGCTTTATTTTGTATTGGTGGGGTTCAAAATCAACAAATGAAAATCTCCACTATATCAGTAACAGATGTAAATTTGTCGTGGAACTCTTTTTGGTAGTAAAATGGTTGACATACTATGAATGGCATGATCTGCGTGCCTCCACTGATTCGTCTCAATTTATGTGTTATTACTATTTTATTATTAAAACTCAAAAATAATTAACTTTTTTTATATCTAATTATAATTAAATTTAATATTATTTTACAATATTGAAATTATTTTGCAGATATAAAAGTTTTTTTATTATATTTCAAATCACAAACTAATTAAGACAAATTCAAAATTTAAAAATTACGTGTGTCATGCTACTATAAACGGTAACATATGAGATATTTTGCGAAAGGAGTAGTAATATTCATAGAGAAATCATATATCATTATCTTTGACCAACATTTTTGTACAAGATATAGTACTCTTGTCTACCTGGTTTTGGTAAGATTTTTGAGCAGCTTTAACCACTAACACCATGAGCTTCGTTGTTCTATAGGTGCTACATATTATTATATTTTTACTAATTCTTATACAAGAATTTCAATCAAAATGTCTGAATATTGTGACACCCTAACCTTATTTCATGTAAGTTCGCCGTTGACCATAATTTCAAAAATCTTTAATTCTACTACTATTTTTAGTTGTATATCATTTTTACCTAATATTTTCATTTCTATGAATAAGATATTTATTTTTACACGTATAAAATCTGATTTTCTTCTATTTAATTTATAACGGACCAGAAAAAATTGTCTTTTTCTTCCATGAAGAAGAGAATGGAGCTGAGCGTAAAACAGTATTTTCAACAAAGATTATCACTTATTATGTTGACTTAGTTAGGTTACGAATAAGATTGACTTCCATAATACTAATAATAATAATTGACAAGAAATGGGACCAATTATAGCAAGATTGGTTTATTCCATGTGGCCATCATCGTTCAAGATTACAGTGGCATATAAAAAAATTTGTAAAATGTGATAAATAAATAAATAAATTACTATACTAATAAGTTGATGGGATTTTTATATTTTATATTTTTATTTTACTAAATATTTTTTGTCTACAAATTATATATGAAGTACTTTTTTTTGGGTTCCCATATCGTTTTTTTAGATTAACTAATATTCACGTTCAGTGCATGACTATTACACGATCAGTAAGTTTTTTTGTTTTCTAAACACTACTTAATTAATTACTAAAAACAAAGGAAAATGACTTTTAAAAAAACTTTTTTGCTTCTATGGTGTTGGATTCTGTAAATTCTTCTTTAATCGAAAAAAAAAGGAGTTGATAGGAAGGGCATCAACGAGAGTTGGAGATAGCTCTTCAACACCAAATAAAAAAAATCAAAAAGAAAAGATGTTGGTGGGAAGAGCATCAACCTTGGAAGTTGGAGAGAAGTGTTCCAACACAACCAAGAGAAAAAATATTGTGAGACGGAGAAAAAATGTTCCAACATTTGAAAGTTGGAGAGAAAGTGCTCCAACACAATTAAGAAAAAAAATGAGAAATGAAGAGAAGTACTTTAACGATTGATTGAAGATTGAAGAGAAGTACTCAAATAATTGAAAGATTGAAGAGAAGTACTCCAACAATTGAAGATGGAAGAGAAGTACTCAAATACAACAACAATAACAAGAAGATAAAGGCAAGAGCATACAACTTTGAATTAGGAGAGAATGTTGAATATAATAATTCAAAATTGGAGTACAAATTCTTAGTTGGTTAGAATTTGTTATTTATGGTATATACTTATTTATGTTTAATAAGGATTTGTTAATTATAGTAGTTCCTAATTTTTAGTTTAATTTGTTTCTTATTTTTATAAATAGGGATATTGTTAATTATTTTAATATACAGAAAATATAGAGTCTACGGAAATATACAAAATAGATAGAACTTAAAATCAATTAAGATTCAAGAATCTTTGAATTTATAAGTAAAATATTTTTCTTCCGAAAGAGAAAAGATTTTTCATTCGGTAAAAACAAAGAGACGAAATCAGCCCATTAAAATCACGCTATTTTTGGTAGAAATAATTAGAGTCTAAATTACTCCTTTCTTCCAATTCATTATATTAAAACTAATTATCCAACAATACAATTTCTTTGCACCTAAAAAGTATAGGACAAATAATTTTATATAATAAATAGATATGAAAATTGCACCTACTAATACACATTATTTAGTGTCTCGTCAAAAGTTAGTTGTAATGGATAACTCTTTTAACTTTTTTCATTTAAAAGTAGGCAATTATGCCACTTAAGATGAACTTGGCTCTGTGGTAGGTACTGGTGTAAATTGAAATATCCTTGTGGATAGGATAACAATAGATCTTCTTATCAAAAACTTTTTAGGTTAAAATATATATATATTTCTTTACTATTATTAGTAACATATAGTCAACAGAATAGACAACAGTATTTATAATATTATCTCCAGGTAATAAAGTGGATCAAGTGGAAACAGGCATATTACTTTACATTACCTTACAACTATATAAAAAGGGCTAAAAGTGTTTCTTCCTTGTCTAGCATAGGATATTTATACATTTTTTTGGACTTTTTGGTTTTATTTGTAAAAATATTTTTATATATTTAATGATATGTAAAAGATACTTTGAATCACAATAATTTATAACTTAAAAGGTATATAATTATTTTTAGTTGACTCTTAAAATTTTATCGATGCCATACAAATTATGACAGAGGAAGTAACATATATTATTTGAAAACGAAGTAAAAAATATTATAAATCACAATAATGAAAATTTAAAATATTTGAATGCACATAAAAATTTGGTTAGCTATTGAAAATCTATCTTTACCACATAAATTGAGATAGAGGAAAGTAAGATATATTTAGAGCTGTCAATATGGGCTAGTCCACCCCATTCGGGCTAATTCATACAGGCTTTGACATTTTACGGGTCAGGCCGGGCTAGCCCATTTTTGGCGTGGGCCAGAAAACGGCCGGCCCAACCCACAAGTACGTGGGCTACAGGCTTGCCGGGCCAGCCCACTTTTTAAAAAATATATTTTTTAAAAATAATTATTAAATTAAGCTATAAATCATAATTTTAAAATATTATCATAAATATCGACAAAACAATATTACTTTATGCTAATGTTACTACTAGTTAATCAAATCCACAAATAAAATTAGGGATAATTTCAAAGACCTCCATCCAGGTTTTGCTCTATAACACTCACCTCCCTTGTGGTTTACGATGTTACGTCTATCTCCCTTATTTCCATTTTCTTGTAACCATTCTTTAAATCTATTTAAAGTAAATAAAAATTAATTTAAATTTGACAATTTTACCCTTATATATACAAGTTTAGATCTAATTTTCAATGATTTATCTCTATTCGTTGGATCATATTTCTTCTTCGCTCGTGAAAACGTTTAACTAGACAAAATTTGATTGTTCTTATCAACTTTTTCTTTTTTCATTTTTATCTTCTAGTTGAAGAAATTATTGCTGGAAAATGATGGGTTATTGTAGGGGAAAATCTACATGATTGATAAAGGTGAAATGGATATGAAGATTTAATATTTAATGAAAATGGTGAGTCAACTTGAATGAAAACTTTGATCTTTGTTTAATAAAAAAACATGTATTTGTGCTAATTTATTTTAAAAATATTTGTTAAATAAGTTGTTTTTATATAATATTTATTAATATAAAGAAACTAATGTAAAAAGGGTAAAATAATCAAATCTAAATTAATTTATATTTATTTTAAATAGATTTATAGAATGGTTACAAGTAAATGGAAATAAGGGAGGTAGACGTAATATCGTAAAATCACAGGGGAGATCAGTGTTATAGAGCGAAACTTGGAGGGTGGTCTCTGAAATTATCCCATAAAATTATCTTTATAGTATTTATTAAGTTTTTTTCCAAGAAAAGGTATAGACATCTAAATATAAATATTAACTTAATTGTTTTGAGTTTGGACTCTCTCTAATTTTAAATTTTAATATTATATTATATTTTTTAATTAATTTATATTGGCCCACGGGCCGGCCCTACCTATATTTTTCAAGCCCCACAAATCAACAGGCTTATTCAGGCTGGGCTAAAAAACCCTTTTCTTAAATGGGCTTCAAAAATCTTAGCCCAGCCCTATTAAATCCCGGGTTAGGCCAGGCCGGCCCAACGGGCCTAGCCCATATTGACGGCTCTAGATATATTATTTAAACATTACATAAAATATTATAAATTATACAAATTAACACATAAAATATTTAAAAATCACATAAAAATTTAGATGACTTTCCGATTTTTATTTTTGCGACAAACTGAAATAAAAAAGTAACTTGTGTTGGCCGTGAAATAAAAAAAGTAACATGTATTGAATCGTGAAATCAAAAAAGTAACATATATTGGATCGTGCTGACGTTTACTCTTGTATCTAGTGATTTGGGTGGAAATTCTTCCCTTATAACTATATCATTGTTTGTTCACATGCGTAGAAATTAATCAATAATAACAATAAACCCAATTTATTTTAATAATTTGGGTGTAAGATGGGTGCGATCCGCGAGGTGTACACAATTTATATTCCTACTCATATAGAATAGAGAAAATATTTCTGATAGATCGTTAAAAATAAATATAACGAGAGTTATAATCTCTATAATTCTCCATATGACCTTTGATTTGGATATTGATCTTGAATTTGATGGATTTAAACTTTGATTATTTTTTAATCTAAGGATTTGGAGCTTGATTTTAAATCTTTTATTTTGATCTTTAGATCTTGTAGAATAATGCCTGAGCGTATAAATGATTGTTAGCTTATATATAAATTTGTAACAATCTATGAGCTTTCTGTGACTTCTCGATAAAAATTTGATGTCCTTTCTAAATTATAAAGACCCTATTAATTATTGTAAGAAAGAAAAGTATGATAAGGACAAATGTATTTTGATCAATAATATTATAATTAATATAGATTGATCAAAATTATCACAATTCAAATTAATCCTCAATGGGCAAACCACATCTTACCAATTAAAGCATATCATAAATTACACATTGAAGCGCATATAAGATATTAAATAAGAGTTCTCAAATATAAATAAAATAAACGTATGAAAATCTAACGAGTTAATATTTTATATGGTCATTCAGCTATCCACTATTTTTTCATAAAGTCACTTAACTTTGTATTTTACCCTAAAAGTCACTCAACTATCTATTTTTCAATCAGAAAGTTACTCAACTTTAAATTTTAACTCAAAAGTCACTCAACTATTAATTGTTCTCTCAGAAAGTCACTCAACCTATTTAATTGATATTTTAATTAAAATTTGCTAATGTAATTCTTTTTATTTAAAATCCAAAATTTTAAAAAATTAAAAAATCTCATTTAAATCATTTAATGACCCATCCTTAAAAATATAATATTGACCCATTTTATTTTACCCAATCAATAAAACTTTCACCCAAAGTTGCAATCAAATTTCCAGCCAATGCCTAATTATATATGTTTTCTACTCAAAAGAAGTGTAATGTAACTTTAATGTAATATTGGAAGAATTATTGTTCTCTGTTTTGTTTTTCTTTCGCTTAATTTATTGTAACAGTGTCTCGTTGCTTCAAATATTATATTTACTCAAATTAACTATGGACATTAGTGCTTCGCTTGCTTTAATTAATGCAGAAATTAAACCCTAAACTAATTTTCTTGACATTCAAATAAACGATAATTGATCCAAAAGAGAGTGAATAAGGTATAAGAATGGGTAAAATAAAGTGGGTCAATATTATATTTTTAACGGGTAGAGTCATTAAATGAATTAAATGGTATTTTTTAATTTTCAAAATTTTGGATTTTAAATAAAAAGAATTACATTAGCAAATTTTAATTAAAATATCAATTAAATAGGTTGAGTGACTTTTTGAGAGAAAAATTAATAGCTGA
This sequence comes from Solanum sitiens, assembly GCA_016801875.1. Taxonomy (NCBI): domain Eukaryota; kingdom Viridiplantae; phylum Streptophyta; class Magnoliopsida; order Solanales; family Solanaceae; genus Solanum; species Solanum sitiens. The sequence goes on along the minus strand of JABWTJ010000037.1, from coordinate 4,783,719 downwards.
GTGACTTTTGAGTTAAAATTCAAAGTTTATGAGAGAAGAATAGATAGTTGAGTGACTTTTGAGATAAAATACAAAGTTGATTGATAATCTGAGACAATAATAGATAGTTGAGTGGTCATATAAGAAATTAATCTAACTATTACAATCCCCAAGATTTAAAAGTCATTGTACAAGGACTCTAACTAACAATGTGTAAGAGGAGAAAACTAACTAAATAAAATAAGTTCGAAAAAGAAATAGAAATCTATCCTAATTATATAAGAGGATCCATTGCAACTAAATAAGAGTGTAGCTCACACTCAGATCGCTCAACCGATTGCGTTAGATATGAGATCGCATGGAAAAATCTGGGTCATAATATGTTGATAACACTCAATTAAGATATATATATCCATATGCAAAACAACACCCGACTAAGGAATAAGGGTTGAATCCACAAGGATTCGCAAAGAGGATTATCTACTATTTATTCGTCAATTCATATTAGGGGTATCAAAAATGAACCCAAACATATGTAACTCGTTCAGAATTTTAAGGGTTGGACTCAAGATAATTTGCATTGAGTTCAATCTCAACTCATTCAAGCTTAACCCATTTGAAGAGAATTCTCAATTGAGCTCAATTCAATCTCCAATTTCAACCCGTTTTAAAATTTTTTATCAAGATATGTTCCTATATTTAAGGTATGAATTATTATCTATTTAACATATTTTAGAATTTATCTATTCATTTGTTATTTTTTTAACAAAAAAATTTTGAGCGGAAATTCAAATTGTGATTATAAAAGTTAAATATCAATATGTTAAATTATTGAGATTAATCGGGTCAAATTTGGCGGATCAAGACCCAACCCGCTTTTTAATCCATTTGAGCCCAAACTAAACTTGGGCGGGTCAAGATCCAATCCGATTTTTATTCAACCCATTATAATATTTCTATTTTCAACCCAACCCACCCATTTGACACCCCTAAATTCATACCATCAAGCATGTTGCAACAACACAAATATAAAAATTAGGGGATTTGTAACAAGGGAGTTGCTTCAAACTTCAAGATCACAACGGAACAGAGCAATACAAGAGTTGATTTCTCAAAAAATGGAAGGACTAGAGGTGTGCATTTGATGAGGTATCAATTTTATAGGTATTCACTAACTAGATTAGAATCAATCATAATATGAATAACGTTTGGGTAAGAACTATATTCAAAGTTCTCTCGATCCATGAGTATGCTTATTTGGGTTCTTCTAAACATCAAAAACTTGTCATACATATCACCAAACATTAGCTTGAGTGGATGTGTAACAACATGTCTAGTCGTTATGAGTGAAAGAATTTGAGTCAGAAACTTTCAGATACTCACTTAATATTTTTTGGCTAGGTCAGCCTCGGACAAAATTTGAGCTAGACGTGATCTAGGACAATACGGGAATGAGTGTGGTGTATTTTAAAGTTTGATTGATATATTCTTGTATCCAAGATGTTAAAATATTTGTAGGACTTCACATAATCAAATTCGGGTGAGCAAAAAATTTCAAAATTGTTTTCGTGTGAAAGAAATAGTTCGGGACGTCAAAAAAAGTAGGTATGTGGTGAAAATAGGATTTTCAGGATTTCTAAGTCATTGAATTGCATATTCCACTATATCGTGACTCACTATAACGGAGTGTGCAGATCGTTATAACGCGATAAGTTCCGCTATAACAGGATGGAACAAAATTTTATGAAGAAATAGCCCCAAACCCTTCTATTTTTTGCACTTTTGTTCTTGGACTTGGGAGGGGAAATTTACGGCTGTGTGTACTCAATTTCCCTCAGAATTCGTCGTTAAATGTAAGATTGTTACTCCCAACTTTTTATATTGATTCTTAAGCCTTAGAATCTAATTTATTCTTATGTGTGGGGGGTGGGGTGGGGTTGACATGATATCATAGTAGGAAAAATCCTAAGTTGTGGAAGATTCTCATTCGTCGTTAAATGTAAGATTGTTACTCCCAACTTTTTATATTGATTCTTAAGCCTTAGAAGCTAATTTATTCTTATGTGTGTGGGGTGGGGTGGGGTTGACATGATATCATAGTAGGAAAAATCCTAAGTTGTGGAAGATACTCATGAATTGGCCCGTGGTTAGAATTTTTTTTATATTCCGGGTTAATTAGGCCTTTGTGGATTGCTTGTTGCTTTTATTATTTATTTTAGATCAAGAATAAGCCAAGATACTTCAAAAAGGGAAAGATGGGGTTCTTTAGAGTTTTCAAAAGGATGCAATTTGTCAAAATTCCACGTATACCTATGGTGTTACCACCATATTTAGTTCATTTTAGTCTATAATGTATATATTCAGGTATTGCTTATTCATGATAAAATACATACAAAAATTTATCGTAACTAAAGAATTTTCATAAATGTTTAAGATAATTTACGAAGAAACTAAAATATATCTCCATCTATTTCCAATTTAAAATTGATTTTTTCGAACACAAATTGTGTAACTATAAACTCTCCAATATAGGCTCATAAGTCTTGGATATGTGACGAAGGACAATTGTAAACATTGGAGTGTTACATTGACTTTGCCAACTATATATTTAGATGGTTCAAATTTACCATAAATATCACTTTTTAGAGAGAAATCGTGCGCTAGATCGAAATAATCTTGTACATAAGAAATGATAATTAGGATGCAATAAGATGTAAAGGTACAAAATTACGATTTGAATATAGTTGCAGAAGCTATTGCTATCACTGGAATTTTGTATTAACAGGCAACTCACCCTCTCATATTAAGATAGACTCCTTGAATATTTTTTATGGTATTTGAAAAGTGTCCTTAAAGTGTGACATTAGAGGTCAATGATTTGTTACTATTCAACATATGTGTCATGACAGAGGGAAATACCCTGACATATTTTCTATTAAACACCTAACGTCAAATCCGCACTTGCAACAGACTGCCTCCAATTATTGCACATACAAATCCTTGACATTCCTATCAAAAAGAGCTCATGTTCCAATGGCAGCAATGGGGGATGTCTTAATCATAAATTTTGCCTCAGATCAAAGTTACATAGATGAAATTTTGAATAATAAATACAACCATAAAGATTTTAAATGGGGCATCTCTGATTTTTGAGATAATGAACTAACAAGTCCCAAGGGTCCTATTTGATTCGTTATGTACGTATATTGTTAAATCACATAAATCTCACTAATTTAGGAACTAATTATCTCATTTTCCGTGAGTTTACAATATTACTAATCCTACCATGATTCGCACCTTGGATACATGTATCTGGTGTATGTAGATACATATATTTCAGATATATATTAATTAAATACATATAATTAAGTGTATTTAAATAAGAAATGTAACGGAAAGACATACATTACGGAGAAAATCATGCGTTTAAAAACTTTGAGAGAATTTGAAAAAATCAAATTTATTTGTATATGATATGTTCATTCAATGTATCTAAATTGTTGTTCTATGTATATGATATATAATTAATGAATAGATGTATCTAATTTGTTCATTTTATGTATCCGAACTATTCTTCAACAAATCTAATATAATTTCATTCACTACTAAAAAAATAGTGAATACGACCTAGAAATATCGACCTCCAGAGGTCAGTATTCCTGAAATATCGATAAAAAACCGACTTCCCAGCTGAAATATCGGTATTTACTGACCTGCGGAGGTCAGTTTTAATTTAAGTCGGTAAAATTTTTTATTTTATTTTCCGACTTCCGAAGGTCAGTTTAATATATTTGTTTATTTTTTATTTTTATAATTTCCGTCTTCCGGAGGTCAGAATTTTTAATTATCAAATTTTAGAATACCGACCTCCGGAAGTCGATATTTTTATTTCCTATTTTTTAGATTCTGACCTCCGGAGGTCGGTATTTTCATTTCTTATTTTTTAGATTCCAACCTCTGGAGGTCGGTATTTCTATTTCTTATTTTTTAGATTCCGACCTCCGGAGGTCGGTATTTCTATTTCTTATTTTTTAGATTCCGACTTCCGGAGGTCGATATTTTTATTTCCTATTTTTTAGATTCTGACCTACGGAGGTCGGTATTTTTATTTCTTATTTTTGAGATTCTGACCTTGTCGGTATTTGTATTTCTTATTTTTGAGATTCCGACCTCCGAAGGTCGGTATTTCTATTTCTTATTATTTAGATTCCGACCTCCGGAGGTCGGTATTTTTATTTCTTATTTTTTAGATTCTGACCTCCGGAGGTTGGTATTTCTATTTCTTATTTTTTAGATTCCGACCTCCGGAGGTTGGTATTTCTATTTCTTATTTTTTAGATTCCGACCTCCGGAGGTCGGTATTTTTATTTCTTATTTTTAGATTCCGACATTCGAAGGTCGATATTTCTGCTACAAATCTGGCAGCATTGAGCTGCAATTTTAGTATCCCACCTGTATATTTATATCAAAACAACCCAAAGAATTTCAAATAAGCTATTTCAAAATAAACTTCATCCAACTCAAAGAATTCCAAATGAGCTATTTTAAAATAAACTTCATCCAACCAAAATAATACAGTATTTTCAAAATATACATTAAACTATTTCAAAATAAACTTCATCCAACTTCAAATTAAACTAAAATACGATCAAACAATTCCAAAAATATAGAAGTCTAAAATGTCAAACCAATACAACTACTCCTTATCACCGTCACTCTCCTTATCACCCTTATCATTCTCATCACCCTCCTGATCAGCTCCATCATCACTACTTGCGGGATATGGAGGAAGAATATTTCCTGATTCAAAAAGAAAAGTTAGTTAGGCCTGAAGCGCTGCATACCTCTTGTTCTCTGCCTCCTTTGATGCCGCAATCTCCACCTCTCTCTTCCTTTCTCTGTCGGCTACAGCAGCAAGCTCGGCATTGAGAAAAGTTATCTTACCCTCCATTGCAGATATTGTCTCTTTATTCCCGCCATCGAAGCTATAGGATGATGAACCACAATACCAACTCTGCTTCTTTTGATATGTCTTTTCTGGATAGCCGTAGACTGAACCTCTAATCGGTTCACCTGCACTTTGTTTTCAAAGATTCTCACTTTCTTCTTGTGTAAATGATCTATGCCGGCTCTCAAGAGGTAGAGTACTACGATATTTCTGAGACATTCGTATAAACCTATCCTATAATTTAAACAAAGAACTCTACAAATAAGAATGTAATATATACAAGAAAGAGAAAAAAAGATTAACTTGAATAGATTTCTTACATATGTCTCTTTTGCACGTGGCTCAATCCATCTTTCTTCTTCTTCGGGGTTCGTACTCTTCTTGACATGAGTAATCTTGAACATCTCTTCTACAGCTACCGGCCTACCCAACTCTTTTTCCTGTAAATAACACAAGTATAATTTAATCTCCAAAAATTACTTATCAAAAAAGAAAAACAAATATTTTACAAAATTAATAAAGTATACCATTATTTCCTTTCTAGTAACTAGGATAATAGCTTCACCGGTGTGCAAAGAATCTCCCTTTTCTGATGCGCCAGCCATCTTCCCAATCTCACTCCTCTTTTTAAGCTTTTCATCAATATCCCAATGTTCCATTAATAGATCCCATCGAGTTGGTACCATAAAATTAGGAATTCTATTATTTTTCCGACATTCACTAAATGTGCTAGAAAGCAACTTTGAAGCTTTAACCTTAAAGTTTGCTTGAACTTCTTCCTCATGTTCGGGAGCCCAGACATAATATTTCTGTAATGAAAAATGATTAAATATTTATTGCTCAAATGAATAGTGAATTTAAATGTATATGACGTGAATTTAATTGATACACATTCTTACCTTAAATTCATTGAACATCTGCCCCCTGTTGTTAATTGGAATCGAATCCCAAGTCGGATACACACCATTATAGTGAGTACCGATGCACTTTAAAATAATCTTTGACATACCCACATCCGGACGGAAGCTGAAATATGATTTCATTGACAAAGAATGGTAAACAAAAAATAATCAATCAATTAATTAAAATATCAAAAGACAAATGAAAAATGAAACATAATTAAATCATACTTGTATCCTAACGGCTCGATGACAAGTCTCCGAAAATTGTCTCTATCGCCTGGCTGAGGACCACGTGCATCTGAGTGCTGGGTGGTGGGAGTATTAGGTTCCGATCCATTGGATTCAAGATGAAAATTTGAAAATCTAATTGATCCACTATTAGTATTCAAATTATTGCACTGACTAGCACTAGCTGATGGTATGGTAGACTCACGACCAAGCTGTGAATATCCCTGCAATGTTTGGTAACCTGTTCTAGGTACCACAGTGGTGTAGATATAGTATAACCAGATTGTGGAGCCACATGAGTAGAGGCATTATGTGTCTGGTTTGTAGAGTGAGTAGGTAAAACTGAGGGTCGTTTTGAAATATTCACTCTAGAGGGCTCATCAGATATCACCACCCCAGTGGACCTTGTCACAGCATTGGCCTTAAATTTCTTTTTTGGATTAGCTGACATTTTTGATTTACCCTTGTCTTTATCTACCATCTATATCAATTAAACATAAAGATTAAAAAAGAATAGTACAAAATAATGTCACAATGTCAAACAAATATATCAAACAAAGTTATCATAACGTAAGGCTTAATCCAAATGGTCTTTCACAATGTCAAACAAACAGTAAAACTATTAAAATATTAAGTATACTCAAATATGAATAGCTAAAAATCCACCAAGTAAACATAAAAATTGTTATTCATCATCTTCGGATGTTTCTTCATCATTTATCCATTCATTTGCATCATCTTCGGATGTTTCCTCCTCATCTATCCATTCATCTTCTTCAAAAGTTTCATCCTCCTCCATATTTGTTGGCATATCTAATTCTTCTCTATTAACTTCTTCTAAAATGTGATCAGGATGCTCCAAATTCATTTCTAACTCAGCATCCACCACTTGATGAACACTTGATATTTCATTTTGATATGCAACATTCAATTCATTCTCAACTTCCACTCGCCCTATTGGTTTTGTTTTGATTACAACCCACCAATCAGACTTGTCCCTACGCAACGGATAAGGAGCATAGTATACTTGTTTAGCATTCTGCGCAATAATAAAAGGATCATAAGCCTCATACTTCCTAGTGTGCTTGACTTCAATGATATTATGCTGCTTATGCTCCCTCGTACCTCTTGAAGTTGGATCAAACCACTTGCATTGGAAAAGTACTACTTTTTTGATTGGCCAACCCGAATACTCCAACTCTAGAATCTCCTATACGACGCCAAAATAATCAACATTCTCATTTTGATTTCCATCATCACCTTTAACCCAAACAGCACTATTATTGGTTTTCTTATTCTTTGAGTATTTCTCTGTGGCAAATTTAAAACCATTAACAATATATTGAGACATTGTGTGAACAGTAATCGGTCCCCAAGAAATATCCTTGAAAAATTGATCAAATGTGGCAGTATTTTCTGAATTGTAGACCTATATATGGTTAGTTAATTAAATGATTGTTAGTAGAAAGAGGAGTAAACTAATATATGAATAAGTGTATACATTACAACACTTACCCAATTAGTATACCACGGTATAAATGATGGAAACACTTGATCATGACCATATTGGCTCACAAAGTAACTGTAGAATCACATTCAAAATACATTAACTTATTTGAAGAACTTAACTACTTTCTAAGTCTAATTAGTTAAGTTTTAACTTACTTCCAAACACTATATTCACCAACGAAATCACATTACTTATTTGGAAAACTTAACAACTTTCTAAGTCTAATTAGTTAAGTTTTAACTTACTTCTAACACTATATTCACCAACTAAATCTTATTAAGTATTTGGAGAACTTAAAGACTTTCTAAGTCTAATTAGTTAAGTTTTAACTTAATTCAAACACTATATTCATCAACTAAATCACATTAACTTATTTGAAATACTTAACAACTTTCTAAGTCTAATTAGTTTAGTTTTAACTTACTTCTAACACTATAGTCACCAACTAAATCTTATTAACTATTTGGAGAACTTAAAGACTTTCTAAGTCTAATTGGTTAAGTTTTAACTTACTTCCAAACACTATATTCACCAACGAAATCACATTACTTATTTGGAAAACTTAACAACTTTCTAAGTCTAATTAGTTAAGTTTTAACTTACTTTCAAACACTATATTCACCAACGAAATCACATAACTTATTTGGAAAACTTAACAACTTTCTAAGTCTAATTAGTTAAGTTTTAACTTACTTCTAACACTATATTCACCAACTAAATCACATTAACTATTTGGAGAACTTAAAGACTTTCTAAGTCTAATTAGTTAAGTTGTAACTTACTTCCAAATACTATATTCACCAACTAAATCACATTATCTTATTTGAAATACTTAAAAACTTTCTAAGTCTAATTAGTTTAGTTTTAACTTACTTCTAACACTATATTCACCAACTAAATCTTATTAAGTATTTAGAGAACTTAAAGACTTTCTAAGTCTAATTAGTTCAGCTTTAACTTACTTCCAAACACTATATTCACCAACGAAATCACATCCTTATTTGGAAAACTTAACAACTTTCTAAGTCTAATTAGTTAAGTTTTAACTTACTTCCAAACACTATATTCAGCAACGAAATCACATAACTTATTTGGAAAACTTAACAACTTTCTAAGTCTAATTAGTTAAGTTTTAACTTACTTCTAACACTATATTCACCAACTAAATCACAATAAGTATTTGGAGAACTTAAAGACTTTCTAAGGCTAATTAAGTAAGTTTTAACTTAACTGAAACATTATATTCATCAACTAAATCACATTGACTTATTTGAAGAACTTAAAGACTTTCTAAGTCTAATTAGTTAAGTTTTAACTTAATTCAAACACTATATTCACCAACTAAATCATATTAACTTATTTGAAGAACTTAACAATTTTTCTAAGTCTAATTAGTTAAGTTTTAACTTACTTCTAACACTATTCACCAACGAAATCACATTATTTGTTTGGAAAACTTAATAACTTTTTAAGTCTAATTAGTTAAGTTTTAACTTACTTCTAACACTATATTCACCAACTAAATCATATTAACTTATTTGAAATAATTAACAACTTTTTAAGTCTAATTAGTTTAGTTTTAACTTACTTCTAACACTATATTCACCAACTAAATCACATTAAGTATTTGGAGAACTTAAAGACTTTTTAAGTCTAATTAGTTAAGTTTTAATTACTTCCAAACACTATATTCACCAACGAAATCACATTACTTATTTGGAAAATTTAACAACTTTCTAAGTCTAATTAGTTAAGTTTTAACTTACTTTCAAACACTATATTCACCAACGAAATCACATAACTTATTTGGAAAACTTAACAAATTTCTAAGTCTAATTAGTTAAGTTTTAACTTACTTCTAACACTATATTCACCAACTAAATCACATTAAGTATTTGGAGAACTTAAAGACTTTCTAAGTCTAATTAGTTAAGTTGTAACTTACTTCCAAATACTATATTCACCAACTAAATCACATTATCTTATTTGAAATACTTAACAACTTTCTAAGTCTAATTAGTTTAGTTTTAACTTACTTCTAACACTATATTCACCAACTAAATCTTATTAAGTATTTAGAGAACTTAAAGACTTTCTAAGTCTAATTAGTTCAGTTTTAACTTACTTCCAAACACTATATTCACCAACGAAATCACATCCTTATTTGGAAAACTTAACAACTTTCTAAGTCTAATTAGTTAAGTTTTAACTTACTTCCAAACACTATATTCACCAACGAAATCACATAACTTATTTGGAAAACTTAACAATTTTCTAAGTCTAATTAGTTAAGTTTTAACTTACTTCTAACACTATATTCACCAACTAAATCACAATAAGTATTTGGAGAACTTAAAGACTTTCTAAGGCTAATTAGTTAAGTTTTAACTTAACTGAAACATTATAATCATCAACTAAATCACATTGACTTATTTGAAGAACATAAAGACTTTCTAAGTCTAATTAGTTAAGTTTTAACTTAATTTAAACACTATATTCACCAACTAAATCACATTAACTTATTTGAAGAACTTAACAATTTTTCTAAGTCTAATTAGTTAAGTTTTAACTTACTTCTAACACTATTCACCAACGAAATCACATTATTTGTTTGGAAAACTTAACAACTTTTTAAGTCTAATTAGTTAAGTTTTAACTTACTTCTAACACTATATTCACCAACTAAATCACATTAACTTATTTGAAATAATTAACAACTTTTTAAGTCTAATTAGTTTAGTTTTAACTTACTTCTAACACTATATTCACCAACTAAATCATATTAAGTATTTGGAGAACTTAAAGACTTTTTAAGTCTAATTAGTTAAGTTTTAACTTACTTCCAAACACTATATTCACCAACGAAATCACATTACTTATTTGGAAAATTTAACAACTTTCTAAGTCTAATTAGTTAAGTTTTAACTTACTTTCAAACACTATATTCACCAACGAAATCACATAACTTATTTGGAAAACTTAACAACTTTTTAAGTCTAATTAGTTAAGTTTTAACTTACTTCTAACACTATATTCACCAACTAAATCACATTAAGTTTTAATTTAACTAAAACACTATATTCATCAACTAAATCACATTAACTTATTTGAAGAACTTAAAGACTTTCTAAGTCTAATTAGTTAAGTTTTAACTTAATTCATACACTATATTCACCAACTAAATCACATTAACTTATTTGAAGAACTTAACAATTTTTCTAAGTCTACTTAGTTAAGTTTTAACTTACTTCTAACACTATTCACCAATGAAATCACATTACTTGTTTGGAAAACTTAACAACTTTTTAAGTCTAATTAGTTAAGTTTTAACTTACTTCCAAACACTATATTCACCAACTAAATCACATTAACTTATTTGAAATACTTAACAACTTTCTAAGTCTAATTAGTTTAGTTTTAACTTACTTCTAACATTATATTCACCAACTAAATCACATTAAGTATTTGGAGAACTTAAAGACTTTCTAAGTCTAATTAGTTAAGTTTTAACTTACTTCCAAACACTATATTCACCAACGAAATCACATTACTTATTTGGAAAACTTAACAACTTTCTAAGTCTAATTAGTTAAGTTTTAACTTACTTCCAATTACTATATTCACCAACGAAATCACATAACTTATTTGGAAAACTTAACAACTTTGTAAGTCTAATTAGTTAAGTTTTAACTTACTTCTAACAATATATTCACCAACTAAATCACATAACTTATTTGGAAAACTTAACAACTTTCTAAGTCTAATTAGTTAAGTTTTAACTTACTTCTAACACTATATTCACCAACTAAATCTTATTAAGTATTTGGAGAACTTAAAGACTTTCTAAGTCTAATTAGTTAAGTTTTAACTTACTTCCAAACACTATATTCACCAACGAAATCACATTACTTATTTGGAAAAGTTAACAACTTTCTAAGTCTAATTAGTTAAGTTTTAACTTACTTCCAAACACTATATTCACCAACGAAATCACATAAATTATTTGGAAAACTTAACAACTTTCTAAGTCTAATTAGTTAAGTTTTAACTTACTTCTAACACTATATTCACCATCTAAATCACATGTATTTGGAGAACTTAAAAGACTTTCTAAGTCTAATTAGTTAATTTGTAACTTACTTCCAAACACTATATTCACCAACTAAATCACATTAAGTATTTGGAAAACTTTAAGACTTTCTAAGTCTAAATTTAAAGCTAAGTGTTAACACTAGATGGACACAAATCGATCTTGCAAGAAAATCAATTTTGTCATCAATAGGATCAACTAGTGTTGGTACTTATGCTTAACAAGTATATAATATCTAAATTTAAAGCTAAGTGTCAACACTAGATGGACACAAATCTATCTTGCAAGAAAATCGATTTAGTCATCAATAGGATCAACTAGTGTTGATACTTATCCTTAACAAATATATTATTTCTAAATTTAAAGCTAAGTGTCAGCACTAGATGGACACAAATCAATCTTGCAAGAAAATCGATTTTGTCATCAATAGGATCAACTAGTGTTGGTACTTATGCTTAACAAATATATTATATCTAAATTCAAAGCTAAGTGTCAACAGTAGATGGATACAAATCGATCTTGCAAGAAAATCGATTAAGAAAATCGATTTAGTCATCACTAGGATCAACTAGTGTTGATACTTATCCTTAACAAATATATTATTTCTAAATTTAAAGCTAAGTGTCAACACTTGATGGACATAAATCAATCTTGCAAGAAAATCGATTTAGTCATCAATAGGATCAACTAGTGTTGATACTTATCCTTAACAAATATATTATTTCTAAATTTAAAGCTAAGTGTCTACACAAGATGGACACAAATCAAGTAGGTGGATACAAACATATTATATAAAATAATTGTACTTGAACTTTAGAGATTTAGAATCACCAAACCTTATCTCCAACTTTGATGAAAGAAGCAATATAATGTTGTATCAATTTTTTATATGTTGAGCTTCCTGAGTTGCCTAGCACGAAAAGAGGTAAAAAAGTTAACACTAGAAAAATAGAGTTTGAACTTACTTACACGCACATGTTACATACAAGAAGATCAAGTAGGGCATTAAGTCATACTCTTAAGTCATTTGTATTTTTATTTCAAAATAGTTCGATTTGATTCACTAACATCAATAGCTCAACTCAAGTATGGATTCCCACCAACCTACTAATTTATCCCAAACACGAGGATGTATGATTTTTTTTTATGATAGAACCATTTATTACCAATAAAAATATTACAACTCTACCATAATAATAGTACTTCAAGCACTTCAATAAACAAAATTGGAAATATGTTTTCAACTAGAGATTCTAATAACACTTCAAGCACTTCAATAAAAATCTTTTAAGGGAGATGTGCATACAAAAACGCAAGCAAATTCTGGAAAAACATAAAGAATAAATAAACAAAGTATATTAGCACTCTAATTTTGAGACACTTTAACTAAACGGAAACAAAAAAGTTTTGTTAGGAAGGTTTTAAAAATTCATCTTGAGTTAAACAGACGGAGAGGCGCCGATCGCCGGAGGCGGCACAAGATGGTGATGGACGCGGCGCCGATGCCGACGGAGGCGGCGCGACCTCCAACAGGGAGGCGCGACCACTGCTGCGCGCGACCCACTGTTGCGCGCGACTGCAGATGGCGTGGGTAGTGCTGGTCGTCTACAACGTGGGATGGGCGACGGCGGCGGCGAAGCTCGATGGCAGCAGCGACGGAGCGATGGGCGGCGGCGGCGGTGATTGTGAATGAGGGAGAAGTGAGAGAGAGTTATTTGACTAGGGTTTTGAATTTTGATATTATCCTTTTTTTTTTTAAGAGAAGTGTTTAATTTACCGACCAAGTGATGTCGGTATTTTTTAAAATAATTAATTTACCGACCAAGTGATGTCGGTATTTTTTAAAATAATTAATTTACCGATCATGAGAATATCGATATTTTTTAAAATAATTATCTATATTTAACAATATTAAATGCATATCGACATCGTGAAGTCGATATTATTCAAATAAAATAATAATTTTAAAATACCAACCTCTTTGGATCTGTAGTTATTAAACTATTATATATATATATATATATATATATATATATATATATATATATATATATATATATATATAAATCAATGGAAGTTTAATTTAATAAATTTAATTTATCGATCAAGTTAATTTTTTTAATTTAAATTATATTTCACTTAATTATATAAATTCAAATCTAATATATAAATCTCGCCTTAAATTGATCATCGATATTTCTTTAATTGATCATGTGTTTCATACATAATTAGTCAACGTATTTCATACTCAGATGAAGTATACTTTTACATGTCATCATAATTAGGATGTGATAACTACGTACACTTGATATACGTTCAAGATCGAAAGTATATAATAATACTATCTCACATTTCATACTCGAATAGATTATATGTTAGCTCTTCACCTCTACATCATAACATGAGATATTAAGTTCACGATTAGACGACGGACTAATAGATTTGTACATTACTCTAGAAATATAAGTATAATTACATCCTAATTCATATCAACGTTTATACTCTAAATATGGATTATATATATTGTTTTAATTTATTCCTTGAAATCTAACTTGTTATTTATAAAAGTATACAAAATTGTTACATTTTTCGAACAATTAATTGTAAGTTTCTAATTAAATTTTAATATTATGCTAAATAGCAAAAAATATGATTAATAGAAATATTTTAAACAAACCCACCTCCGGTTGTCACTTTTATTAAAATGAATTAGATATAATAAAAATATACCGACATCATGAGGTCGGTAACACATTAAATTTTAAGATAAATAAAAGTAATCATATTAAAAAAATAATATTAACATTGAGCGGTATATATATACATATATATATACACCTCTCGATTATATAAATTTAATTTTATCGATCAATAAAAGTTTATCAATATAAATTCTAATATATAAATCTCTTTAAATTGATCATCGATATTTATTTAATTGATATTGTATTTCATATATTTAATTAACGTATTTCATACTCAGATGAAGTATCCTTTACATGTCATAATAATTAGGAAGTGATCACTACACTTGACATCGTTCAAGATCGAAAGTATATAATAATACTATCTCCCATTCATACTCGAATAGATTATATGTTAGCTCTTCACCTCTACATCATAACATGAGATATTAAGTTCACGATTAGACGACGGACTAATAGATTTGTACATTACTCTAGAAATATAAGTATAATTATATCCTAATTCATATCAACGTAGTTTTATACTCTAAATATGGATTATATATATTTTTTTAATTTTTTCACAAAGTTTAACTTTTTATTGATAAAGTATACAAAATTACTACACTTTTTGAACAATTAATTGTAAGTTTGAAATGAAATTTTAGTATTATGGTAAATAACAAAAATTATAATTATTAGAAATATTTTAAACAAACCAACCTCCGGATGTCGCTTTTATTAAAATGTATTAGATATAATAAAAAAAATACCGATCTCATGAGGTCAGTATCACATTAAATTTTAAGAAAAATAAAAGAAATCATATTAAATAAACAATATTCACATCGAGAGGTCGATATTTTATATTAGTTTATTTTTTAACTTATGTAAAACCGTTATCCAGAGTACGATTTATTTAAAGTTAATTGCACGATATAAATATTTAAATTAAAACTAATTAAATTGCATGATATTTAATTTTGATTTTTTAAAGTCGGTATTATAATATTTTTTATTTTTTAATTTATGCAAAACCGTCCTCATGAGGTCGGTATTTAACTGAAATAACATCACCGACCTCATGAAGTCGATATTTAGACGAAGAAAAGATACCGACTTCATGAGGTCGGTATTTCGATGAAATAAAAATACCGACTTCATGATGTCAGTATTTGGATGAAATAAAAATACCGACCTCATGATGTCGATATTTGGATATGCATGAAATAAATATACCGACCTCATTAGGTCGGTATTTAGATGAAAGATAAATACCGATCTCATGAAGTCGGTATTTGCATGAAGTAAAACTACCGACCATAAGAGGTCGATATTTGGATGAAGAAAAAATACCGACTTCATGAGGTAGGTATTTGGATGAAATATAAATATCGACCTCATGATGTCAGTATTTAGATGAAATACCGACTTCATATGTCAGTATTTGGATGAAATAAAATACTGATCCCATGATGTCGGTATTTGAATATTGATGAAATAAAAATATCGAAAATAAAATATGTTTATTTATTTATTTTATTTAATACCGACATCAAAAAGTCGGTTTTTATTGTAATTAATTTTTTTCGCGAAAAATATCGACCGTTTGAGGTCGGAATTTTTTCCCCCCTCCTTATTTTGCATAAAAATCAACTAGTTTTATTCTTTTTAACAATACTGACCTCCAGAGGTCGGAAAAATTACCGACATCATTTGAGGTCGGTAATTTTTAGGTCGGTATTTACTGTTTTTTTAGTAGTGATTTGTTTATCTCTCGTACTTCGTACTTTTTGCTTTTGTTCACGATCAAATATTGAATCAAGTGAACACTCAACCGCGTCATCACGATAGACAAATGCACTTAGATGATGATATGTATTTGATCTGTCCATTTGTTTATCTAAATAATTTTTCTATAGATTTATTTTGTGTCTCTAAACTATATTTTATGTATCTGGTATCCAATCAAAAAGGCTCAATTTCATAATTTCAAGATTAATGCTCTCCCTACTGTTTCTCAATTTTAGATATACATTTATTACAAGTAAATTGGGAACTCCCAAAAAAATTTCTAATGAAATGTAGTAGACAAGAACTTTCAAATATTTAACAAGAATTTTTCGTAAGTAGCATACTCTATAAAGAGAGGTGATAGTAATTTTGCAAATTTGTGAAAGAAGAATTACTTCCTCCGTCTCATAAAGAATGACCTAGTTTGACTTGACACGGAGTTTAAAAAAATAAAAAAAACTTTTGATCATGTGGTTCTAAATTAAAATTATGTCAAATGTACAAAATTGTCCTTTAATCTTGTGGTCTTAAACATGTCACGTGGAAAGTTATTATAGAAAAAAGAAATAGGTCATTTTTTTTAAACATACAAAAAAGGAAAGAAGATCATTCTTTTTTAAACGGAGGGATTAATAAGTAAACATAAGAATTAATGGATATGTTCAACTTTTCTCTATTCTTGCTGGGCTTTTTGCTCAAACGCCTATTGAAATCGTTGACGGCGCTGACCTCTTTACTGGTGGGGGCGTGGATAATGAGAGATACTATTGGCTAAAAAGATTGGCAGACTGGAACAGATGATGAGAAAGAAAGAAACTAACCTTAATTGTGGTACTAAAATAAAAGATAACAACTAATTCTAGTCTTTTAAGGGATGTGGGTATTTATTATATCTTTAAAAATATATGGTGTAAAATACTAAAAATGAATAATATATGTCATTGTTTAAAATTAGAGGTAAGTTTAGTTTTTCCTAATGTTTATTTCTTCTATTCTCTTTGCTTTACTTTTGTTTCTCTTCTTAGAAGACTTTGGGCTCTATTGGACCGAGTCTTTTGGGCTCTACATTTGTTGTGGGCTTTTGGGCCTTCTCTTGTAGGATTTTTCTCTATTATTAGGGTAAGGCCAATTTTCGCATAGGGGTGTATAAATTGAACCAAAAATCAAATTAATTCGCAAATTGAGTCAAATCAAAAAAAAACTCGATTAGTAGTTTGATTTGACTTGTTTGGTATTGAAAAAAAAACTCGACTATATTTGGGGGTTTTGGTTTTGACAATAAAAAAACAACCCGAAACCAAACCAACTGGACGTTATATAAATAATTTTAAAATTTTATTTTATACATAAAAATGTTTACGTTGATATCATTTTAAAATATTCTTATACTATTTCATAGTTTTTATCTTTTAATATATTATTTTAAGTTTAAAACTTAGAATTCGGAATAGTCCAATAAAAATTATAGTTCATAGATATTGATAATTATTATAAAACTTGAATCACAATCCAATTAATACTAATGCAAAAAGAAAATCAATTCAACACTAACAATGACAATAATATTGAATATTTATTCTTTAGTTTTCATTGGTTTAGACAATTACAATACATAATCTAATTTTACTTTCCTTAAATATTTAGTAATGTTACGAATACTTATTAAAATTATTTTAGCATGATTTAGTGCTTTTAAATTATGATTATTTCATTATAACTTTACAATATTTATTTTATATGAAGATTTCATTATTTTGTTTTATTGAATATTTTTGTGTCATCAATACTCATCTCATATTTTGTGTTATTTTTTTTAAGAAACACCTTATATAATTGTATTTTTGTTGGACTAAAGAAATATTTGGAGCACAAGTTAATTATATGTTTGTATGCGAACTTTACCTAAAAAATCCCAAAATATGGAAAAATCTGAAGTTAGTTTGGTTTGGTTTATAAATTTAATTTTTTACACAAATGGTTTGGTTTGATATTTGGAAAACCCGAACCAACTCGGTTACGTATACCCCTAGTTGCCGCATATAGCCACTCAAAATAAGTTAATTAGGCTCTATAACTATATGTTGCTCATTACGATTCGTAGTCACATGTTATGGGAGGCGAGAGGCGAGAGGCGAGAGGCGAGAGGCGAGAGGCGAGCGAGAATGAGAGAGGGAGGAGAGAGGCGAGTGAGATTGAGAGAGGGAGGAGAGAAGCGAGCGAGAGCGGACACTAATTTGTATAATTTGCACCTCGTTTGTACAACTCGTAGATACGTTTGTATAATTGAGTCATAAAAATCTCCGAATTATACAAATATGAACTCGAAATAACGAATTTATACAAACACAAACATCTTAACTTAAAAAAGTTATACAAATTATATTATACAAAAATTTGAAAACTACACATTTATACAAACTTTAAAAAGTTATACAAAAGATAAAATGACCCCCCCCCCCTAATCTATATCCGAATTTCCAACTACACACTTTAACTATACGAAAGTCCTATCATCAAACTGAAACTAATACCTCCCCAAATGCTTAGTTGACAAAGATAGTGTATTTCACTCTCTTTGAGAGAGTGAAGACAAAATACAAACATTAAAACTTTATTATTAATATCTCTTTTGAAAATTTATGTATTTTTTTTCTTATTTATTGTCTTCCTCTCCATAGTAATATAGACCAAATTCCTTCATCGAATTCACTACTGTAGATTTCACACAAAAATTTAAACTCTCATGTAAAATTATTTTTTTAAAACCAATCAATTCAATTTAAAATAAAATAACATGTATTTATATCATCCGAAAAAGAGATCTGAATCAGATTCGAACAAAAAAATAATCAAATTGGGTTGACATCAAATTTAATTGAACTTCCAAATGAGAATGCCTTTTCTTTTTTATTTATAGATTTCTTAAGTATCAAATCTCAAATTTAAATCAATAGAAAGATTATACTCGTCTCAGTTGACATCCATTAATGGCATTGCTACTACCTTCATTCATCCTCCATCTTTCCTTGCCCACTTTTTTTAGTTTGTATTTTTGTTCCCCTCTCTTTGCTGCAACCATTGTCGTCTCCTCTGGCCAAATCCAAACCCCCAACAAAAACTCTTTCCCCCCTCGCCCTCTCCTCTTATCTCTCATTTCAAGACAACCACCATGAAACTATCATTTTTCCATACCTTTATTCCTCACAATTCAATAGGAATTTGAAAGAATTGGAGGAAGAATTTACTTTAGAAATTTGAAGAAAATGGGTGAGTATAGGCGAAAGCGGAAAAGAATTATGAAAATAATAATAAAATAATAATAAATTAATTAATTTTCACCAGTGTGAAGTTCACATGCCAAGATAGATGTGGTTGTGATTTTTTAAAGGAGTAATTACTACAGTTTTAAACAATTTAGGTAGGTGATAGAACTCCCATAAAATTAAAACGTGTAGTTGAAAATTCGAATATATAGATTAGGGAGACTTTTGACAGTTTTCTCCATAAAAAAGATGGAATAAATCTAGTGAAAAAATTGAAAAAATCCCAAAGGAAAACACTGTCATATACAAAGAGTAAATTGACTAAATGACAGGAAATGAAAGTAGAGTATGAATTTAAACAAATGACCTTTCTGTTTACGATAAAAAACAATACAGTTGAATTTATATGAGGTTAAGAGCATATGGTTTAATCAAACTCTTTAGATTTATATATCTGTACTTTGAATATTGATTTATTCCTCCAACAAATTGGACAATAATCATAATTGTTACACATAAAATTACACGGTTAAGTAAATTTATATTACTCAATTAGTCATCATAGTTATAGTTTGCTACAATACCATTTGCAACTAACTGTAAGTTTTTTTTTTTTGGTAAGCTAAATTTTTATTTCAAAACCAAAGTAAATCATTACAAAACTAAACAGGTGCAGACCACCTATTTCTCAAATCTGCTAACCACTTCCATCTATACTAGTCCTGCTAACTATATAAAAGAAAATAACAAACGCTATGTGAGAATCAAAACAATCTATCTCGAACCTAATCAACAATTACTATGACCAGTGTCAGCCTATCCCTACGGTATTCCAACTATCAAGGTAAGAGCAGCCTTCCATGTTGGACGAGTTTGAGCGCTCACATGAAGATGATAGGCAATTTCCCTTAATAACTTATCCACATGAAGCTGACCCTGTTCAAATCTGATTCTATTCCTCCCCCTCCAGAGCAATGCTACCAGTGTGACGAAACAACAACTAACCTACACATCTTTTCTAGATGTTCCTTTAGCTTGAACATTAACCCAAAGTAGTTCATTTGTCTAGCCATCAATACTTCTGGTAAAGCCTAACCAAATCAGCAAGTGCCCATAACTCCTTTGTGATAGTGCAATCAAAAAACAAATGTTCAACAGTCTCCGTTGCATTATTACAGAAGCTACACTCAAGAGGGACATGGATACCAATTTTTAGCAGCTTGTCAGCTGTAGCGAGTCAGTGCCGACCAACAAGTGAATTTAAATCTTGGATGAATGATGGGATGCAAAACAGTACTCTTCCATGTCATCTTTTGGTAAATAGGGAGTAGGCTAATGTACATCTTTTTGATCGATAATCTACTATTGTGGACCATCAGCGCTAGACTGCTCTTTAGATCACCTTGCAAGTGTTGTGCATTCAAGATGATTTTCCAAACCTCAACAATCTTTCTCAATACCCAAGTAGCATTCGTTGGGATGGAGCATAATTCCACAGTCATATAATATACCTGCAACCATTTAATCCACAAGCTCTCCTTCTCTTTTGTTACTTCCCACAGTAGCTTAAGAATAGCTGCTTGATTCCAAAGTGCCATAATTATTATGTTCTGGCCGCCTGCAGCTTTAGGACTACATAACTTTGCCCAAGATATCAAGGCCTTCTTGGAATTTAGAGTATTACCTGTCCATAAGTAGGTGTTAGAATCTATGCGTCCACTTAACAGTCAATGGACCAGGTCCCTTGACACACAAACAAGTATGAACAGAAAGTAAATGCAGTTTAACAACACGGCAGTTTTACGTGGAAACCTCCTTGCTCAAGAGAGTAAAACCACGACCTGTCACACAGGATTTTTCAAAACTGTTTCACTAATCTTCACAAGCAAAAGTAAAACCAGTTACACAAATGTGAGAGAAAGTTTTTAATCTCACAATCAAGCAATAACTCTATTGCTTGATGAGCCTAAGTAGAAGTTATTCTACCCACTAAGCTATGCCTTCTAGATAACTTACAGTTTCAACACCACCACACTAATTCCTTTATAGATATAGGAATAGTTTACAATGTAAGACCTCAAAAATGTATTCTCAAACAACCACACGTTATGCTTATGAGTTTTTGTTGTTCTTGAATAATTCTTTTTCTTTTTGTTTTCTGTGGCCTGTGCAAATGTTCTTGAAAGTGCTTGTTCAAGTTGCAAAAGCCAAAGAAAAAGTTTAAGGAAAGATTACATTGTATAGACAAGTCACTTTCCTTAAACCCATGCCATTGGTTGGAAAGTTCTGACGTTTCTGCCGCGTCTGTCACTTCTGTCACTGTTGGAGACTGTGCACCAACTATTTGTACTTTCTCCAACTTGGAGTCAACGGCTTGTTCATGTAGGGAACCTGGTACCTTTACAAGGTCCCTGAGTTTGTCACATCATCAAAACTTACAAATAACATTTTCCCCCTTTTTGATGATGACAAACACTGATCCAGACACTCTTCCAACTTCATAACGAGTTCCCCCTGAATTACTTGTCCATCCTCCTGAAAAGCAAAGAACAAAAATATTCTGACTGTATGTATTCCCCCTTACTTATATTTCTCCTCACAACCATGTGCAGCTACCACTTATCAGTTACAATGGTTTTATTCCCCCTTTTGGCATCATAAAAAAGAGATACAGTAAACCAGAGAGATCAATAATAATATCAGAGAAGAACAAAGCTTGATAGCAATCAAACAAAAAGGAAAGCATTCACAAGAGATAGTAGCTAGAACACCGGAGGAATAAGATAAATAGCATTCCAAGATAAACACTTAATACATTAATAGCAAACTGAGAATCCAACGACAACAAGACAAGCCACACAAGGAAGACACAGAAAATGATTTGGACAGACTAAGAAGGGGGAGGTTGATGAGAAAGGGATTGAATAATGAGAGTGAGTCTGGCATTTGCAGCATCATTATCCTTTATTGCCTTTTCTTGTAAGGCAATGACCTTCGCCCTCAACTCTGCATTTTCCCTTTCCAGGGCTTAAACCACAGAAGTACCAGGTCCCTCTGTCTGTGCAGTGAGCAGCTTAGCTTTGAGTATAGCAATTTCAGCATCTCTTCCACTCAATCGCACAGTTAATTCTTCAACTTCATGCTTGAGTTGGTTCTGGTCTTCTATGAGTTGAGCCATCTTGCTCTTGGGATTCCCTTTCCCTTCAATACACTCACATTCAACCAGAGTAGTCTCTGAAAAAGCTTGTTTCACTATACCAACCTTGCCAACGCTCAAAGGAATGTTAAAGTATTTGAATACTTCAGTAAGAAAGTATCCATATCCCATTCCATGTATTCCTTTTCTCTCGACGACAGTCTTGTACATGTGTTCAAGGATGAGCCCTGGGAGATTCAGAGGTTCAAATTTGCACAACAACTCCATCAAGTACAAATCAGCAGAAGTAGCTGAGGTCCTCTTTTCAGTTCGAGGAAGAAGGATTTTGTTTACAAATTCAAACACCAACTGATACTCACTTTTCATCACCTTCTTAAAAACCCCTGCACACTTTGTTGTGGGAAGCTTTGAGACCAATGCCACAAACTCAGTCGAAAAATTTTTCCCATTCACAGACCTGGTACCCTCTCGAGGCACCCTAAGAATTTTTCCCAACAGAACCTCATCCAGTTGCACTGCAATATCATTCACTCTGGTATGGACACTCCCATCTTCCTTGAATTGAATGTTGTAGTAAAATTCATGCACTTCCTCTTCGTGCATATAGGAGATTTTTTGTTGAAGAGATGTATCCATGACTGGATTTCTACCATATCATGCAGAAAGTCCATTCCAGGAAGGTTAATTATTCCCATGTCAAAAACTCTCCCCGCCAGCACAGACTGCTTTCTCAAGTTGTCAACAGTCTCTTGTTTGGTGACCTCCTCTTCAACTTTACTTTGGGTACCAGATCCCTGTGATCTTTTCCTTTTTCCTATAGAACTCATTTTCTCCTCCTTTTTGAAATCTTTTGACTTTGTTTTTTCTGACCTTTTCTTCCTGCTCTTCTTTTCTGTCTCTTCAGCAGACAACTCTATCACTCCAGATTTAGGCATTTTAAAGTTAGACACTTTGAATGTTCTAGCACTCCTGATTTCTGCTGTAGACCTTGCACTAGCCTTTAAGACATCAGCCAACAACTTTCTCGCATCAGATCTAGTAGTAGGTCTCCTTCTAGGCACCTCTTCTACTAATTTTTCTTTTCCCTTCCTTGACACACTACCACCCCTCTTCTCAACTTTCCATTTGATAGATTCATCATTACCTTCAGAGTCAGAGGAGTTTGAAGATGGATACCTCCCAAAATCAGGAGTTCTATCAAAAATGGGTTGAGTTTCTCTAGCCTCTTCCCCTTGAAAAGGTTCATTTTGTTCTACCCTGACCTCTTCCCGCATCATTGCAAGACTTTCAATTACCAGCTCTTCACTAGCAGCGAGAATGTTTGACTCAGAAGATTTGTTTCTTGGTAAGTCTCCTTCAAACAGAGCATCTGGCAGCATTTCAAGATGAGGACCAGGTCCAGTAGGAACACTAGAACTGTTCAGATCTATGGAGTGAAAAGGGTTGTCAGGAGTATCCTGGGGAGGACTTGAAGGAACACTAGACCTAGACTTTTCTGCAGAAGGAGAATAGAAGGCAATAGGTTCAATTTCACTGAGAGCACTAAGCATTTGCTTAGAGGCAGATGAAGGATCAGACATCTTAACCAAAAGAAGAGAAGAGTAACAACTTTACGAAGTCAAGGAGAAAGAGATAAAACCAGATATCGACTTTTCACTTTTTTTTTAGTAGAGAAATGTTAAACGACACATTGAAGAATGAAAATGGAAAGAAAGAGGTTTTTTTAAAAAGATGAAACGGTGCCAGGTCCCTTGATTTGATGCGTCACTTGAATAATAAGCGATGGGACTAACGGTCAGAATGACCGATGACTAACACGTGGCTTGATCAACGGTCATAATTTTCAGTTTAAAATTAATGTAAAAGATGCTAACCTTGACTAGGACCAGGTCCCATAATACAACTTTATTTTCATTCCTCAACTGTTCTAGCCATATCTTTGTTCAGCTATTCCTCGCTGAATGTATACCTACAATAGGTACAAAAAATGATCTAGTCCAGATAAAATATAATTGACACAAAGGATACCTGTACTACAAGTTTAGCCATCAAAAGAATTTTAACCATTGAATTTTTGAAAATCAGTGAGAGGACATCATGCCCAACTTCAACCTATTCCTTTCAAATAGATCTTTGCTGAGAGCCTTGGTGAAGATATCTGCAATTTGTTCCTCCGTTGGGCAATATGTAAGCACAATATTCCCTTTTTCTACATTGTCTCTCAGAAAATGATGCGTAACATCAATGTGCTTAGTTCTCTTGTGTTGAACTGGATTCTTTCCCATACTGACTGCACTCGTATTGTCGCACATAAGAGGAATAGCTTTGATAATTACACCAAAATCCTCTAAATGCTGCTTTATCCATAGCAATTGTGAACAACATGCAGCAGCTGCTACATATTCTGCTTCAGCTGTTGAGAGAGCTACAGAATTATGTTTCTTAGTTCCCCAAGAAATGAGTGAAGATCCAAGAAAATGAGCCATTCCAGAAGTACTCTTCCTGTCAATTTGATAACCAACAAAATCAGCATCTGCAAAACCAACAAGATCAAAAGTGTCACCTGCTGGATAGAAGAGGACCAGGT
This sequence comes from Solanum sitiens, assembly GCA_016801875.1. Lineage (NCBI taxonomy): Eukaryota > Viridiplantae > Streptophyta > Magnoliopsida > Solanales > Solanaceae > Solanum > Solanum sitiens. Next base: position 4,758,577 of record JABWTJ010000037.1, on the reverse strand, counting down.
CCCCTGTCTTTTTCAAATATCTTAGAATACGTTTTGCAGCCTTTAAATGTGAATCACGAGGACATGCTTGGAATCTAGCACACATTCCAACACTGTATACAATGTCAGGTCTGCTAGCAGTCAAATACAAGAAGGAACCAATAATTCCTCGATACATGGTTTGATTCACAAGAGAATCAGATTCATCTACTATAAGCTTGGAGTTTGTCCCCATAGGAGTATCAATAGGTTTTGAATCAGACATATTGAATTTCTTCAACAACTCCTTAATGTACTTCTCCTGACTGATTGAGATTCCGTTTGAAGATTGCTTGATTTGTAATCCCAGAAAGAATGTCAATTCACCCATCATGCTCATCTCAAATTCCTTTCCCATTAAAGATGAGAATTCTTCACACAGATGTTTTGATGTAGCTTTAAAAATTATGTCATCCACATACACTTGAATAATAAGCAATTCCTTTTCTCTTTTCAATAAGAATAAGGTATTGTCTATTTTTCCTCTTCTGAACCCATTTTTCAACAGAAATTTTGACAACCTTTCATACCAAGATCTAGGAGCCTTTTTCAACCCATACAGAGCCTTCTTTAATCTGAACACATGATCTGGTAGCTCGGCATCTTCAAACCCAGGAGGTTGTTTAACAAACACCTCCTCTTTCAGGTCTCCATTTAGAAACACACTTTTGACATCCATTTGATACAGCTTGAAACCCATGAATGCTGCAAAAGCTATTAGAATTCTGATGGCTTCCATCCTTGCAACAGGTGCAAAAGTTTCATCATAATCTATCCCTTCTTCCTGATTGTATCCTTGAACAACTAATCTGGATTTGTTTCTAGTGATTTCACCATTTTCATCAAGCTTGTTCCTGAAGACCCATCTGGTTCCTATCACTGTTCTGCCAACAGGTCGAGGAACCAGGTACCATACCTTACTTCTTTCAAACTGATGAAGTTCTTCTTGCATTGAATTAATCCAATCTGCATCACTTAATGCTTCTTTCACATTCTTGGGTTCAATAGATGATATGAATGCTGAGAATGCAACTAGATTTCTTGTTTTTGATCTAGTGTGAATTCCAGAACTCAAGGGAGAGATCAGATTATCAAGAGGATGTGATGAACTATGTTTCCATCCTGGTCTCAAAGTCAACTGGTTCAGCTGATCAGCATGTTCTTCTTCTTCATGGAGCTCATTAGTTTCTGGAGAGTTGGAGGTATTCTGACTGGAGTTTAGAGTAGTACCAGGTCCCTCATCACACTTTTCAACTTCATCAGTCTTTTCAGACAGACTATGATTATCATTATCATTGTTATTCTTCAACTGATCATTTTTGCAAGCTTCACTTCTTTCAATTTTCTGTGAATTAAACAACTTGCTCAACTCATCTTCATCATTTGATGCATCACTTCTCACACTTCCATCTTCATCAAACACAACATGAATACTTTCTTCAATACATTGAGTTCTTTTGTTGAAAATTCTGTATGCTTTACTTGATGAAGAGTATCCAACGAACACTCCTTCATCACTTCTAGGATCAAATTTTCCCAGATCATCTTTTCCATTGTTAAGCACAAAACATGTGCACCCAAAAGCCCTAAGATAACTCAACATAGGTTTTCTGTTATTGAGCAACTCATAGGGAGTCTTATTCAATAAAGACCTTATTAGACACCTGTTAGTAACATGACATGCTGTGTTAACAGCTTCAGCCCAGAAACTTTGAGGAAGATTTGACTCAATAATCATGGTCCTAACAATGTTCACCAAGGTTCTGTTTTTTCTTTCCACTACTCCATTTTGTTGAGGAGTTCTAGGAGCAGAAAAATTATGACTAATACCATTCTCCATGCAAAATTGATCAAGTTTTGAGTTTTCAAACTCAGTTCCATGATCAGATCTAATTCCAACAATTACTTGATTCAATTTCGTTTGAATCATTTTGAAGAACACTACCAATTCTTCAGGTGTTTCTGCTTTTGATCTTAGGAATCTTGTCCATGTGTATCTAGAGTAATCATCAACTATCACCATAATGTATTTCTTACCCTTTCTACTTTGAACCTTCAAAGGTCCACATAGATCCATGTGTAACAGCTCCAGTACTCTTGATGATGTTACTTGCTTCTTTGACTTGAAGGATGATCTGATTTGTTTTCCTTTGACACATGCTTCACATATTTTGTTTTCACAGAACTTTAACTTTGGCAACCCTCGGACCAGGTCCTTAGAAATCAGTTTATTCAATAAAGATGAGCTCACATGCCCTAGTCTTCGATGCCACAGATCAGCATTTTCATTTTGAGCACTAAGACATGTCAGATCATCTCCATGAGACTTTTCTAAGTTGGCCACATACATGTTTTTACTTCTAAAGGCAGTAAGAATCACTTTCTTTGTGGTTAGATTAACCACAGTGCACTTCTCAGAAGTAAACTTCACTTCATTTCCCTTGTCACAAATTTGAGATATACTCAAAAGACTGTACTTCAATCCATCAACATGATACACATTATCAATTGATTCTTCAAGAGATTTTCCCACTTTACCAACCCCCAAAATGTACCCCTTCTTTCCATTACCAAAAGAGACACCTCCACCTTGAAGTGTCTTGAGTGAGAGGAAATTTTTTATATCGCCAGTCATATGTTTAGAGCTGTCCATATACCAACATTGACTGCTGCTCCTCTCACTCACCTGCAACAAGAATCACTTGTTAGGCTTGGGAACCCATTTCAATTTGAGTTCCCAGAAAACAGACAATGGAGTGATCAGATTTGTTTCTAGTCCAATAGGGTAGTTTTTGACTCTTTTTGACAAAGGATTTTGGAGAAGAATCAGATCCTTTGTTTGAAAACCTTTTAGCTAAAACTTGTTTTGGGGGACCAGGTCTCGTTTTTGTTTCTCCTTGCTTCTCTGTGTACTTAGAGAGTTTCTCATGAGACTTTCTCCACCCAGTACATTCTTCCTTTAAATGCCCATTTTTACCACAGTGAAGACAGAGCAAATTGTCAGACACAAAAACATACTTGCTGTGAGGATTAAAGGGAGGAGTAATATTCAGATTTCCTAGACCCATCTTATTGAAATTGCTTTGATTTGTTACACCAGACAGCAACTTAGGCGATTTTGTCCACTTAAGAGATTTTTCAAATTCTTCCTTAAGTTTGACAATATCCTTTTCTAAGTTGTTACTCTTCTCCAAAGTCAGCCTAAGATTTTCCTCAGAGGTTTTCAGTTTTTCTTCAATTTCAACATGCAAACCATTTGACCTTCCATTTTGCTCTTTAGATTCTTCATTTTTCTGATATAACTGTTTTTTAAGATCAGTCTTGTCACGTTCCAGTGAAGCCATTTTATCTTCCATTTTCAACAATTTCTCTTCCATTTTATCTTTGTTTTCAGTTAAACTGTCAAGTTCAGCATTCATAATGTCTCTTTCAGAGGTTAACTCAATTACTGAATCAATCATAACATGTGCTAATGTTCTCAATTTTTTAAGAGAATAATTACTCAAGTCATGTTTCATATCAAGAAGAGTTACCTTATCCTCCTCTTCTTCATTTTCTGAATGAGCCATGAGAGCAAACATCTCATTGAATATTGTTTCCTCATCATGAACCACCACCATAGACACATCATTTGATTCAACAGGATCTTCTGAGTCACTTGAAGAGTCTCCCCATGCAGCAAGCGCCTTTTTGATCACATAATCAGCAGCAGCTTTCCGATCATTTTTGTTGAGTACCAGGTCCCTTCTCTTTTCTTTATCACCTTTTGATTTTTGATATTCTTTATTTTCAGCCTTGAGTAATGGACATTCTCTCATAAAGTGCCCAGCTTTTCCACACTTGTAACATGTATCATTTTGGGTGGCAGTTCGAGGACCATTTGCTCCCCTTTTAAAACCTTTGTTCTTTCTCACGATTTTTTGAAATCTATTGATGATATAAGCCATATCATCATCACTGGAATCTTCTTCAGATTTGTATTTCAGTATCAAGGACTTATCCTTTTTCACTTCCTTCTTTGACTGGTCATGATTTCGATTCATCTCATGAGTCTTCAGATTTCCAATGAGAGCATCTATTGTTAACACTTTCAGATCTTTAGCTTCAGTAATAGCATCAACCTTACTTTCCCATGACTTGGGAAGGATTCGAAGCACCTTCCTAACTTGCTTGCTCATACTGATAGGTTCTCCAAGATTTCTCAACTCATTTGTAATGGATGACAGTTTGGTGAACATCTCATGAATGGTTTCACCTTCTTTCATCTTGAAATTTTCATACAAAGAAGTGAGCATATCAATCTTTGACTTTTTACTTGTTCAGTTCCCTTATGAGCAGTCTTCAAGCAATCCCAGATCTCTTTAGCAGACTCACAGGCTGAGACACGATTGAACTCATCTGGCCCTATCCCACAGACAAGAAGTGTCTTTGCCTTGTAACCTTTTTCTATCTTCTTTCTATCAGCTTCATCATATTTTTGTCTAGGCTTTGGAACAAGCCTGGTTGTTTCTCCATCTTTCTCTTCAATCATTGGAATAAATGGTCCATCTAAGACAATGTCCCATAGCTCACTGTCTTTAGCCATAAGAAAATCATGCATTCTGACCTTCCACCAACTATAGAAGTGTCCATTGAAACGAGGTGGTCTAGTCGAAGACTGACCTTCTTCAAGATTAAGTGAAGCAGCCATCCTAAAGCAAATGTCACTTTCTTGGTGTTAACCAGATAGAAAGTGCCTGCTCTGATACAACTTGTTAGAATCTATGCGTCCACTTAACAGTCAATGGACCAGGTCCCTTGACACACAAACAAGTATGAACAGAAAGTAAATGCAGTTTAACAACACGTCAGTTTTACGTGGAAACCTCCTTGCTCAAGGGAGTAAAACCACGACCTGTCACACAGGATTTTCCAAAACTGTTTCACTAATCTTCACAAGCAAAAGTAAAACCAGTTACACAAATGTGAGAGAAAGTTTTTAATCTCACAATCAAGCAATAACTCTATTGCTTGATGAGCCTAAGTAGAAGTTATTCTACCCACTAAGCTATCCCTTCTAGATAACTTACAGTTTCAACACCACCACACTAATTCCTTTATAGATATAGGAATAGTTTACAATGTAAGACCTCAAGAATGTATTCTCAAATAACCACACGTTATGCTTCTGAGTTTTTGTTGTTCTTGAATAATTCTTTTTCTTTTTGTTTTTTGTGGCCTGTGCAAATGTTCTTGAAAGTGCTTGTTCAAGTTGCAAAAGCCAAAGAAAAAGTTTAAGGAAAGATTACATTGTATAGAGAAGTCACTTTCCTTAAACCCATGCCATTGGTTGGAAAGTTCTGACGTTTCTGCCGCGTCTGTCACTGTTGGAGACTGTGCACCAACTATTTGTACTTTCTCCAACTTGGAGTCAACGGCTTGTTCATGTAGGGAACCTGGTACCTTTACAAGGTCCCTGAGTTTGTCACATCATCAAAACTTACAAATAACAGTAGGTTCTACAAATACTCTCTATCATCTTCAAAATTCTTTTAGGCAATAGAAAATTTGTCCCCTATATGTTTGAATGCCAAAAACAACTGATCTAATTAATTGATTCCTTCAACACCTGATTCTTGTAGTTATGTTTTCTAACTATTGGTAAACATTGTGCCACAGATAGTTTCTTTGAGGATAGTGGAACCCCCAAATATTTAAACGGTATCTCACCTTCTTGATAGCCAAATTTCCTGTTTCACCCCAGTCATATATTTATGTGTTGGCCTGCAGTCTTGAAGGAAGCTTTAGAAAATCTTCGTGTAGCATCTGAATAGACTTCACCTCAGCTTTAACAAAAAGCAACAGGTCATCTGCAAAACAAACCCCAACCTTTTACACCTCGGATGATACTGGAAACCAATGCTTTTGTCCAATTGATAAGAGTTCCCTTTGGAGGTATATTCCATAGCAAGCACAAGAAAGGTAAGGAGACATAGGGTCCCCTTGTCTGATGCCTTTCTTGCCCTCGAAAGGTTTTGTGAGTCCTCCAAACAACAATAATGAGTAGATATGATACTGAAGTAATGCAAGCCATTATCACACACTTTATGAATAAGTAAAGGAAATCCCAACTCACCCATGATTGAACCATTCAATGGAATCATAAGCTTTCCTTAGGTCTACCTTCATAACACATCGAGGAGATAACCCCTTTCCACTTTAGGATTTCATGACTAATCAGTACATTATCAATAATACTACTCCCCTCTTTGAAAGCAGACTGTGCAGGACTAACAACATGATCAACCACTAGCTTCATTCTGTTCGTTAAGATTTTTGTAATGAACAAGCTATAGGTCTGTAGTCTTTTAATTGTAACTGTTAATTATCTGCTTTGTGTTTCAGTTTGTACAATTCGCAAGTAACCATTTTTCGTTAGATTTGTATTTCGTATATGATGGTAAATTTATTTAAAAGTTTGATTAAACCGGGTGCTCTTAACCTCATATAAATTCAACTATATTGTTTTTTTTATCGTAAACAGAAAGGTCATTTGTTTAAACCCATACTCTGCTGTTTCAACTATATTGTTTTTTATCGTAAACAGACATTTTTCTCTTTGTGATAGCTGAGAACCGTTCTAAATACTTTTCGACACGGAGAGAGTTCCAACAAAAACGCGATCTTCTACAACGGAAGCTAACGTGAATGTTCCACTGGCACCGGGGTTCGAAGGTCACGATCATCGGAGCAATCAACGGAGTGTTTCCTTCCGTAACGGGGGAAATTCCTTATTCTAAGGAAATCTTTTTGGTAAGAAAGCCTGTCCTAGAAGGAAGCCTGCCCGCAAAAACTCTGGTTAAGTGCCCTCCACCACAACCGACATAACATAAAGAAAGAAGGAACCGGTCCCATGGTCGCCTTCGTTCGTAAGGTAAAAACGAATAGACATTCTTGTCTTGGCCCAGATGACGCACATGACCGGGTCATTTGTTTAAACCCATACTCTGCTTTCATTTCTTGTGCTCTGTTACGTAATTTTCCTTTTCACAACTTTCAAAGTCCTCGATAATTTTTGAACGAAACACATTTGTTACATCAGTGTCATAAGTTCATTAGCTATAGTGCATGCGTATGTATTTTCATTAATTCGTTAAGTTGCTGCCTCTAAAATATAATTTCTAGTATGTTATTTTGTAATTAGCTAGATGAAAGACTTAATAAGCATCTTAAGTAAAACTAGTAACTCTTCATATATGTTAATTTGCTCAAAAATGTATTTAAACTATAAATTACATCAAAGTTGAGATATTGCGATGAATTTCCTTCTAATCATGCCGTGTTTCATATTCCTAAGCTTCACTTCTTCAATTTCTTGTCAAATCCTGAAAAGAAAAAATACAAGATACTATAAGAAAAAATGAAAATGATGAAATAGAAACGTTATGTTATAAATGTACTTCTTCCGTCCTATCTTATACGAGTCAGTTTGATTTATAGCTAAATTATGTACTTACTATGAAAATATGTCATTCTTTTTTAAATTTTTTTAAAAAGAAAAGTGAATCATATAAATTGAGACAGAGAGATGAGTGAATACAAACAAAAAGAGAGGCAAATGAATTACTGGACATATTCGATGTTGATTTTAGCATTATGAGAATTTGATATTTGAGCAAAAGCATCAGTTGACAAAGCAATAGTTGATGGACATGGCCTTTTGGTGCAATAGTCAACAACTCTCACGTCTATTGTTCCTTCCTTGCATGGCCTGTTGTTTCCACTCAAACATCTCAGCCTGTAACGCCGCCCACACGCCGCCCCGTTATCCCACAGTCCTTCGCTCACTGCCACAAATAGATTCCCCGACGGGAACTGATCTGACCTGTTCCCGCCACATTTCGTCGCTGCATGCATCCCATTCAAACATACATAAAACAAAGATGAAATGAGTTTTTGCAAATTCTTAAATTTTTTAAATGTTATGAATAATCAAATATGTTTGATCGTGAGTCGTAGAAAAACTAGAACAGAAAACAAAATGGTGGTAAAAAGAAAACAAATTTCTTCATAGAAACATCAAGAATCAAATTGATATGGAATAAATTAAGATGAAATGACAATTTCGTTGCTTTCTAATTCTTTAAAAAATTGAAATTTAATTTCGAAATGTAATGATTTTTTCGGAGTTGAACTCCCCCCAAAAAAACTAAAAATAGAAATTATGATTAAACGTCTCGATAACATTTTTTCTCGGTACGAGGACAAAATTACTTACGTGTATAAGGGGAATTATAAGAAGTAGCTGTGCCAATGTCTCCCAAGACTAAGCTAATGCATAATAAACTGAGGAGGATAAAAAAGCATATGACAAATCGACCCATCTTCATTTATTTGGTTGTGTGTACGTAACGTATATAGGTGCAAAAGACAGTATATTGCAAGTGTTTAATGTGTCTAAGTTCGGTATTACGACCGACTATTTATAGTTGACAAAAGTTTATTACCTACTCTCTTCACATATTTTAAACTGATTCACTGAATATTGTTTTTTATTTAAAAAATATTTAATTATAAGTAAACTCTATCACGTTTTTTTAACAAGGTTAAGTTCGAACGAATTTAATAGCTTTCTTTAGATTTTGTATATAAACACAAAACTGATTAACGATTCAATAATAAAAAATGGGTTATGGAAATATTTTCGACCCAAGGTTTTTGGGTTAAAACTCCCATATCAACAAGAGTTATTCTTTTTTTTTAAAAAAAGATGAACAGTTTTTGCAATATTTTTTTTCTTTCTTTTATAAAATTTAAAATTTCAAAATTTAAATTCTGACTCCGATAACTCGGATAATAATATACTTTTAGATGAGTACAACAGGAGACTCAATAAGAAGACGTTTTAGTGATGTCTGTCTCATTTACAATTAGTGACCCTCTAAAAAGAACACGTGTTAACTATAGTAGAATGTGTCACTTTCTTTGTTTCATATTCTACTACCGCCACAAATGAGGCACTAAATTAAAATTTTGACTTTTTTTTGGGTGGTGGTGGTGGTAAAATTTGGCCTTAACCAATATGTATGGACTCAATATATTCTCTTTAGTTTAACATGTTAATAAACTTATTAATCTCATTTATATTACAATAATATAAAATATACTAATATCATCAAAGTTTAAAATTTAGAAAGAGTTTGTGACTTTTAGGTGGAAATCTGATGTAGTTTGTTATGTGTATTATGAAATTAGGATGGTGGAGAATCTAATTATCCTCTTTCATAGTGTTAGTGATCACGCTTGAGATCTTCCTTTCATAATATTGGCTAGTGTTTATCACTTCAAAACAGAAAGTGGTTGAATTAAAAATTCATATTAAATATGAAGCACAATCTTTGATGATCGATATTCATTGTACATCGTTATCTACTAGCATAATTAAGAAAATTAACTTAAAAATGCATTATAAAAAAAGTAATCAAATCCATATCTAATCTGATTGACTGCATGCTGTCATTAACAAGCACTTCTAAATTCTAATTTCTCAAACGTTTGTCCCAAATGGGCTTATATCAACTAGACAATTAGTAAAGCGGTTCAAACAGAACTACATATACATGAGTATTTGAGTATTTGGGGAAGATAAAGATATAGATAATCATGCATTTTGAAAAGGTCCAAGTGAAATTACGAGTATGAAAACACTATTTTTTTTTTTTAAAAAAAGGAGCACTAACTCGAAGAAAACTTATTTACACATGACACTATTTGCACACCATGAAAGTTTGGGAGATGCTGGTGGACATGAGGGTGAGGGTGTTCATTTCCGAGAATTAGTTTAAAATTTGCATATGGTGTTTATTAATCTTGAAATGGCTTACAATAAAGTCCAGAGAGAAGTCCTTTGAAAATGTTTGGAGCCCAAAGTGTATCAATCACTTACATTAGGATGATAAAGGACATGTATGAGGGAGTCAAATTTCGACTGAGAATAGTGAGAGGAGATTCAAAATACTTTCCAGTTGAGATGGGTTGCACTGGTATCTTAATCAATTTCTATTTGATGATGGATACATTCATTAGGATGATAAAAGACATGTATGAGGGAGTCAAATTTCGACTGAGAATAGTGAGAGGAGATTCAAAATACTTTCCAGTTGAGATGGGTTTCACTAGGGATCTTAATCCATTTCTATTTGATGATGGATAAATTCATGTTATATAATAAGGTGTCATGTGTATGCTATTCACACAGACAATATTGTTTTTGATAGAAGAGGCTCGCAGTTAACAATAGGTTGGACGTGTGGAGATAACCTCATGAGTCCAAATAATTTAGATTGACTAGGATCAAGACTAAGTATTTCAAGTGTAGACTCAGTGATGTAATGCATGAGTGATACACTCAAACTATACTTTCCTAAAGAAGTATAAACGGTCGTATACAGTAAAGAACCCAAATGTTAGATTGGGATTGATCCCACGAGGAAAATGATTTAGACTTAACTTTAATCTACGATTACTTCTATTTAGTCAAGTTCTTTCCGAAAACAAACAATTAATAGGGGAGGGAGGGTTTGTGTAACAAAAGTAATTAATTAAGTCTAAGTAAACAAGTAGCAAGTTCAAATATTTGATGTTTATCAAGTGATGAGAGCAACTAGGGCGTAAGTGTTCCCCATAGGTTCATAACGCAGTAACCCTAACTATAACAACTCTTTCCTAGTATCTTGCATGCAAAGTGGTAAGTTATGTATCCCTAATTCCTTGGTTTGGCAACTAGGAAATTTCACCCCGCACCTTGATTCGGCTACGTGTGTCTACTTTACTAATCCTTACCTTTACCTCATATTAAGCGTCATATTCAATGTGTGACTAAGTTACTACTTCGCACCAATTGAAACTAGCCTATTAGATAGTGTATACTAAATCTACGTTGATAATTCTTTTCTTATTATCTACCTCTTTGGTCCGGCAAGTAGCAACAAGGCGAGTTATAACGTTGGCCATCGTTAAAAAGACTTCTAAACAAAATAATTATCAATACATGCAAGAAACTATTCTAGAATTGTTATTTTAGCTAGTTTTACTTTGTTAATTACCCATGGTTCCCACAACCCTAGTTGTGAATTTAGTTACCCATGCTAAGTATTACACAATTCATGATTAATAAACAAAAAAATCATATACTTACTTTAACAAGTTGAAGAAAACCCAGAAAATACCACTTGAATTAATGAATATATTGTAAGAAACGATTCCGGAAAGTATAAGTATTTTCCAAAACCCAAAATTTTCTTCCAATAACACAAGTCTCAAAAACAATAAAAGAGTCTAACCCCAAAAACGAGGTTTTTAGTCCTATTTATAATAATAGAGTCCTAAAATAAAAGGAAACCTAAATAAGGAAAAATCTGTCCAAAACGCGTCTCGAGTCAACGACCTTACTGACGGTCCATCGATGGAACGACGGACCGTCGGTGCCTCCGTCGGTCCATTCTTGAACTCTTTTCAGCTGCCATTTTCTTCAATCATTCTGTTACCATCGACGGTCCGTCAATGGCCTTACGGTCGATCGATGGACTCCGTTGCTCCACACTTAGAATTTTTTTTAACTCGGGTACTGGTACTACATTCTTTTAACACCAACGGTTTGCCAGGACGGTCCATCGATGAGTCGACGGACCGTCAACCCTTCCGTAGCCCCACACTTAGTAAGAATTCCCCGATATTTCTTCAGCAGCCTAAATCTTCAGTCGACAATAATCACCTACGAACCGTCGATGGATCGACGGACCGTCGATGGGTCGACGGACCATCGATGAATCGACGGACCGTCGATGGCTCCGTAGGTCACCACTTTTGCACTGATTTCAGCACAGTCTTCTACGTTTCCATTTTGGACAGTTTTCCTGCAAATAAAGATAAAATACATTAAAACTACTACAAAGAGGCCTTAGACACATACTAAACTTAAGGAAAAAGCATTGGAAGTTCCGTAAAACCACTGTACATCAACACCCTCAACTTAAATTCGTTATTTGTCCTCAAGCGACGCACTATGACTCACCACAACACCTTTTTACAAAAGTATCCTTATTTTAGCTTTCACAATCATCTGGATATCAATCCCAATTATTTTCATTATGTTCATGCATGATATCACTATTAGGCTTGCTCATGTGGATCAGACCATGACACAGACTCACCACGCACCGACACCTCTCCTCTTTTATCTCTCACCAAGGTGCCAACTTTCCAGTATTGCAACTAGTGTCCTTACTTTAAAAACAATATCCTCTTTTTTCACACAGTGATTTCAGTTTGAGTATAGGATTATTTTTCAACACTCACTCTCAGAAAAACTTCTCACCTCATTGATACTTGTCGCCATAGGCTTGCCCTTATTTTCACTGCTTTAAGTTCACCATATTAGACTCTCAGGATCACGATAGGACTTTCTAAGCTTGTAACGTAGGGTCAGGGTCAGGTAAGGTACATTTGGATGCATTTTAGTGACTTGTTGTCCTCCTTGATATAATGGCTAAGCGTTCTACCTTTTCATCGTTTATTACGCCTTACTTTTCATATTCTTATATTCTTTGCCTTGCTTTTCTCCTTTCTTTCTCCTTTTGTGTAAATGACTCTTCTTTTATTTTTATTTTCAAATGTTCAAATTTTTCACTTGATTTCAACTTTGCTTGAGTCACTTTTTTTTTTAATTAACTCTTTCAACCCCACTTTCCGGAACATTCCTCATAATAGCCACCCTCAACTGATTGCTTTGCCATGAGTTAAGGTACACAATACCCAAAGTTGGGTCAGGGCCAAGACGAGATTAGTTTCTTCATTAGCCACTCTCAACTTATGCTTTTGGCATAAGATGAAGTGCACATGTCCAAGGAGGGTCCAGGGCCAACACATTGTACCCAGAAAAGATAAGTTGGGGTAGAAAAGAAAGGTCCATTTTAAGCTCAAATCTTTTGGATCAAGAAGGGATTAATTTCATTTGGTTTTCTTTTATTTAGGCTAAAGATTGATTATCTTGAACAAGGGCCTATGATCCTTTCCTAATTTTCTAACATGGATTACTTTTAGCAGGACTAACCGGGCAAGTTCTAGCTCAGTACCAACGGTGGACTATTCAACTTTCCTCACACTCACTTAAAACCTCATTACCCTACCAGATTATCACACCTAATTCGAGCTTTAGATTGAGGGTCATGTAGTAGTGTATCTCTATGTCATGCTTAGAGTCACACATTCATCATTCACTATGCCTAATCATGCAAGCATTTTCTTTAAAACAGGATATCATTTTATTTAGCCATCCTGCTTCAGATTTCATATCTATACTATGTACAAGATACTAACGTGCCGGTTCAACAGTAAAATAACCAGTCTCTTCGGGAAAAAGAACACATGCAAGAAAACCCCAAGAGAGGATCATGAGTTGGGCTACTCAGACTTCACCCTAGCACTCACTTTCCATTTACCCCACCCCCAACAAAAAAACATGCAATTGTCCCCAATGCATAAGAAAAGCAAAACAAGGTGGTAGATGAAGCAAACCTGAGGCGCATAGCGCCGACGATCAACAAGCTGGCGGGTACGGTTTCCCGAAACCCGCTCCCTCTATAGTAGGGACACCATCAGTAGTGTCCGCTGCAATATCAGCACCCTCAGTAGTGCTCCTCTCAACATCAGCAATCCTGGAGCTAGACGCCCCAGCAACCACCTCCTGAGCCCTCATCTGTCGGGCCTCCTCATCAATCAGCGAGGCTCTCCTCGCAGCCTCTAACTCAAGACAATCTCTCTTCCTAGCTCGAGTCTCATCATCCTCTCTGGATCGGTGTCTCTTGGTATGCTCACGTGGTGGAGGCGGTGACACCACAGTGGTCTGGAAAAGTGCAGCCAATATTGTATCCTCAGTAGGTTCCGTAGATGGGGCCTCAGACTCGGGCACCCGGTCCTCCAGAATGGCATCCATATCTGCCCTCAGACTCGCCACAGCAGCCTAAAGAGTCGTCAAATCTACAGTAGGGGCTGGCCGGGCGAGCACCCTTAACTCGAAGGCATCAAGGCGCTGGTGGACCGCCAGAATCTTCCGCTCAGTCTGCTGGGCCATCTTCCTCTCGATCCGCTCCTCCATCTCAGCAATGGACTTCTGCATCCAAGGCTGGATATGATGTAGAAGTGTGGCCATTTGGGCCTCTAACTTCTGGACCCTAGCGATCGGGACCAGTGCTGCAGATGGGGTGGAGCGGGAGGAGCTCGGAGTCGTGCTAGTACCTAGGATAGGCTTAACCGGGGTGGTGGCGGTAGGCTCTGATGTAGCCTGATCAGCCCCTCGGGCTTGCTCTACCGTGTCCGCCAAGTTCTCACCAAGCGGCTGCACCTATGCTCTGGGCCCTCTGTTGGGAGCTAGCTCATTGGCCTCATCCCAGATGAGACCGATATCAAATATGCCAATCGGGGTCTTGAGGGGGGCCCTAGGGCATCAACATCAGCACCATATAAAAACCTGCGAATGGTAGGCAAAGAGATATCCACCCGCTTTCCGCGGACACGAAAATACTCAAGTGGTGCGTGTTTGGCGGGGTTAGCCCGCTTGTCCAAACGAGCCCTGAGAGTTGCCACATTAGTTGCGTAGAACTCTCGCACCACCTCCTCGCTGTAATGGCCCACGCTCCTAGCCGTCCACTCTATCCGATGGCGGGTGAAGAGGTCATGTATAGCTGGCATCGTGGGAAAACTCCCGATAAGAACTCGCCGCTCGACTGTCAGAGTCCGAGTCATGACCCCCTTGTCGTTGAGCAGCTTCGCATCCCTGTATATATGGTATTGGCCCTCAACACACCACCGGTTGGGCTGATCAGCAACCGGTGCAGGTACGTCGGTTAGGGGTGCTGGAGTAGAATCCGCACTGTCAGCTTCATCAGACGAGGCAGAGTGGACCGATGTAGCTAGATCAGTGGCACCATGTGAAGATGACACTTCCTCAGACCCAAAAGCCTCCGCAGAGCCAGACGGTCCCTTAGACTCGGAAGCCTCCTCAGAGCCAGACGCTCCCTCAGAAACTGCAACAGACCCAGAGGGTGTGCCGGTCAGTGTGCGCTCCTCATCAGACAGGGAGACAGTGACTACGCCGGACGCCACCTTCGTGGGCGTGACTCGGGTGGTCCTAGAAGGACGTGTGGGTGTACGGGTGCCTGGTGGCACGTATTATGGGTCACGATCATCGTCTGAGCCTATCACCATTCGGCATGACGGGGCCACAAACTTTGATCGTCCTCTAGAGTAGACTACATCAGGCTTGGGTGCCATTTGTACATGTAAAGAGAGGTTATTAGTACCAATTTAAGCATGCAACACACTCAAAAGAATCAAACACCAAAGGGGAAACACAAAACAGAGTGGTAGTGCAGAACTGCAGAACTGACTGACGGACACTGCCGACGGTCCGTCGATGGAATGACGGTCCGTCAGTGGTGTCCGTCGGTGGACATTTAGTAAAAAAAATTTGGAATTTCTGAAACACAGGTTCTGTTAGAGACGACAGAAGTGCAGGACGGTCCATCAACGAAACGACGGACCGTCGACCTAGGCCGTCGTTGGACACTTAGATTTTTTTTTTGATTTTTAGAAACACAGGTTTTGTTAGAGACGACGGAAGTGTAGGACAATGACGGACCATCGACCTAGGTCGTGGGTAGATACTTGGGCAAAATTAGAGAGACCCTCAGAAAATAGGGTTCTCTTACAGATCACGGATGTGCAGGATGGTCCGTCGATCAGTCGATGGACCATCGACCACATCCGTCATTTTGGAGTTACACAAATTTGGGGAGTGACCATCGACGGACTCCATTGACAGTCCATCGATTGACCGACGGTCCGTCGATCGGGGTCTCATACTGTAGGTTAGAGACAACCATTGTTGGACCCCCCAAAGAGCAATTTACAATCAAAACAAGACACAACAATTTCATATAGCATGTAACACACCATTTCGTCATTCCTAGGGCTTTGATTAGTGCAATTTTACTCTTAGATTCTCAAATATTCAACAAGCCCTAAGTCGGAAAACTACTCAACTACTAGCACAGTTCATTGAGACAAAAACACTCCCGACCCAGTTACTTTCCATCATTCTAAGGGACTAAGGACCCCAATTTTATAGTTTAAACATGTAATTTCGTCCCGAATTCAAGACCCACATATCAACATTATGAGTTCCAAACAAAGAACATAAAATTAGAATCAGATGAGAGAGACATACCTGTGTACTGTAGTAGGGAGACTGTGTAGGTGAATTCTGCAAGTAAGCAACACCAAAAGAGCGACCTCGAACATCGACTGGAAAGAAGACAGAAGAAGATGGGAGTTTGGGAGAGAAAAGCTTTTGGAATTAATGGAGATTTGGGGAAGAGGGGAGATCAGAATGTTTTAAGTGGGAGTAAATGGGTGAGTGAGTGGGGAAGTTTGAAGGGAAATGGGGAGGGAAACGGTTGGGAAAGGGATTTGAAAGGGTTGGGGTAACTGAAAAGTTTGAAAATTAATATATAGCTGATCGGTTCGGGTCGGGTTAGTGGGTCTGACGATCCGACGATTCCCCGTCGATGGACCGTCGACTGCTTCGTCGACTGTGCCCTAAATTAGAAAACTTTTTTAAAAAACAAACCTGGGATCTACGGACCCTACCGACGGTCTGTCGATTGGTCCGTCGATCAATGCACCAGACCAATTTTCTGCAGATTTCTGGTGATTTGGTCCCTGCACATTTAATACCTAATAAGCTAATATTTTTGTATTTTCTGGAGACTTTTTAGACACGGACTCTAGTCTACTCTCTAGCCAACACTTCTAAAAAGAAAGCAAAAGAAAATTCATACGTAACTACGCCTATAAAATCACGAAAAACCTATTGTTGGCTAGAGGATACATATTGGGTTGCCTCCCAATCAGCGCTTGATTTAACGTCGCGGCACGATGCCAGACTCTTGATTACTCAGACTTCATCAAGATGGTATGCCTCGATCACTTCATTCGCATTTTCAGCATGCCTTAGATAGATTTTGATTCGTTGCCCGTTCACCTTGAACCTTACACCCTCCTTATTCTCCAACTCAACCGCTTCATGAGAAAAAACTTGGGTGATCAAGAATGGACCAGTCCATTTGGACTTGAGTTTGCCTGGAAACAAGCGCAATTGAACAAAAACATCAAATCCCCAACCACAAAATCGCGCTTCTCAATCTGGTCATGGTACTTCTTCATCTTTTCTTTGTAGAGGGCTGAACTTTCATATGCCTTCAAGCAAAACTCATCAAGCTCATTTAACCCATTCAACCTTTGTTCCGCTGCTTCATTCCAATCCATCTTCAGTTTCTTCATTGCCCACATGGCCTTATGCTCTAACTCAATCGGCAAGTGAAAAGACTTCCCATATACAAGTTGGTATATAGACATACCTATGGGCGTCTTGTATGGTGTCCGGTAGGCCCAAAGAGCATCATCAAGCCTCCTTGACCAATCTGTTCTACTCGCATTCACTGTTTTCTCCAGAATCTTCTTGATTTCCCTGTTTGACACCTCAACTTACCCACTAGTCCGAGGATGGTACGGCGTGGCCACATTGTGGCGAACCCCATATTTCTCCAACAACCCTTTGAACAACTTGTTGCAATAGTGGGATCCCCCATCACTAATAATGGCCCTTGGGGTGCCAAATCTGGAAAATATGTTCTTTTTCAAGAACGCGGTGACATTGTTCCCTTTATTATTTGCAAGTGCTATGGATTCCACCCATTTTGACACATAATCAACCGCCACAAGAATATACTTCATCCCATGAGAACTCACAAAGGGGCCCATAAAGTCAATACCCCACACGTCAAACACCTCAATTACAAGAATGAGATTTAAAGGGAGTTCTTGCCGTCTAGAAACACCTCCATCTCTTTGGCACCTATCACATGCCTTGGCAAACTAATGAGCATCTTCGTGGATGGTTGGCCAATAGTAACCACATTGCAAGATTTTATGGGCTATCCGGATACCACTATGATGCCCACCCACAGGCGAGGAGTGGCATGCCTCCAAAACACTCAACATCTCAACTTCCGGCACGCAACGCCGAATAATCCCATAGGCACAACTCCTATATAAATATGGCTCATCCCAAAAAAACTTTTTCACATCATGCATGAACTTTTTCCTTTGATGAAGGACAAGTTCGATGGGACGATATCACTAGCCAAGTAATTCGCAAAATCAGCGAACCATGGAATCAAGTCTTGAGAAGCGGCCAATACATGCTCATCAGGGAAAGTATCATCAATTTCAGCCTTTTCACCCAATTCTCTCATAGCTTCATCCTCTAGTCGGGACAAGTGATCGGCAACTTGATTTTTGGTCCCTTTTCCATCTTTCACTTCAAAGTCAAATTCTTGCAATAGTAATACCCAACGAATCAACCTCGGTTTCACATCATTCTTTGCCATCAAATATCTCAAGGCAGAATGATCAGTATGCACTATAACTCTTTTGCCAAGCAAATAGGAGCGAAATTTCTAGAAAGCAAAGACCACCGCAAGGAGCTCTTGTTCAGTCACAGTGTAGATCTTTTGGGCTTTATTAAGGGCTTTACTGGCATAGTAAATGTGGTGAAGGATTTATCCCTTCTTTGACCCAAGACTACACCAAGCGCAACCCCACTAGCATCACACATAACCTCAAATGGCTTACTCCAATCCGGGGAAATAATAATGGGCGCATACACCAATTTCTCCTTCAACTCACAAAATGCCTTAAGACAGGATTCATCAAAATAAAATTCACACTCTTTCTCAAGTAAGTTGCACAAAGATGTGCAATCTTTGAAAAATCCTTGATGAACCTCCGATAGAAGCCCGCATGCCCAAGAAAAATCCTCACACCTTTTACAGAGATGGGTAGAGGAAGTCTCTCTATCACCTCAAATTTAGCTCGATCAACCTCTATACCCTTCTCTGAGATTCGATGGCCCAATACAATACCCTCTTTTACCATAAAGTGACATTTTCCCCAATTTAGCATAAGGTTGCACTCTTCACATCTTTTGAGAACTTCAGACAAGTGACTCAAACAATGATCAAATGAGTCACCAACAACAGAAAAATCATCCATAAATACCTCAATGGTGTCCTCCACCATATCGGAGAATATATACATGATACATCTCTGAAAAGTAGCCGGTGCATTACACAACCCGAAGGGCATCCTCTTGAATGCGAAAGTTCCATAAGGACAAGTAAAAGTGGTTTTCTCTTGATCTTCCGGTGCAATAGAGATTTGATTGTAACCCGAATAACCATCAAGAAAATAATACCACCCCTTTCCTGCAAGCCTATCCAACATCTGATCCATGAAGGGCATAGGAAAATAGTCCTTCTCAGTCCATGCATTCAATTTCTGGTAATCCATACACACTCTCCATTCGGTCACCGGCCTCATTGGAACAAGCTCATTTTTCTCATTAGGGACCACAGTCATTCCCCCTTTCTTGGGCACACACTGAACAGGGCATACCCAGCTACTATCAGCGATCGGATATATGACTCCGGCATCCAACCACATAATAATTTCCTTCTTCACTACCTATTGCATAGGTGAATTTAAACGTCTCTGGTGCTCAATACATGGCTTATGATCGGTCATGAGTCAGATTTTGTGTGAAAAAATATCGGGAGGGATCCCAATAATATCCGCAATAGTCCACCCAATAGCTCTCTTGTACCTCTTCAACATTTCCACCAAACACTCAACTTGGTGCACATTCAAATCTGATGCAATAATAACCGGCAAAGTGTCACCTTTTCCCAAGAATACATACCTCAGATGAGGTGGTAGATCCTTAAGCTCTAATTTTAGAGCCTCTTCAATAGATGGTTTTGCGGGTGGAGACTCGCAATGCATCATATCTAACTCTAATTTCTTGGGTTTGAACCGAACATCACCTCGATCAAGTGCCGCAACCAATGACCCATACTCTTCAATAACATCACTCTCAAAGTTCATAATCAATGTTGCTAGTGCCTCAACACAAAGATGTTCTTCTATTTGGACCTCTGAGGAACTTTCAATTCTGTAGG
This sequence comes from Solanum sitiens, assembly GCA_016801875.1. NCBI lineage: Eukaryota > Viridiplantae > Streptophyta > Magnoliopsida > Solanales > Solanaceae > Solanum > Solanum sitiens. The sequence continues at coordinate 4,738,442 of JABWTJ010000037.1, read as the reverse complement.
ATATCGCAGATACCGATTGGAGCTCACCACTCTGCCTCATGGACCTAAAAATGTTGAAAGTGACTTCTTCATTGTTTAACCAAAACTTCATCTGCCCTTTCTCCATGTCAACCAAAGCGCGACCGGTAGCAAGAAATGGCCTCCCAAGAATAATAGGCACCTCAAAATCCACCTCACAGTCAAGAATCACAAAATCGGTCGGAAATATGAACGACTCCACCTTCACTAACACATCGTGGAGTATCCCAATAGGCCTCTTCACTGTTCGATCGGCCATCAGTAGACGCATCGCAGTGGGCTTTGGATCACCCAAACTCAACTTTTTGTAGATGGATAGAGGCATGAGATTTATGCTTGCCCTAAGATCACATAATGCTTTAGCGAAGTGTAACAGCCCGATTGTACATGGAATAGTGAAAGCACCCGGATCTTTTTTCTTTTGCACTAGAGACCTTGTAGCAATAGCACTACAATGTTGCATCCTATCATCATCCTCAAAACTAACCGATCTCTTCTTAGTGACCATATCTTTCATGAACTTGGCGTAACCGGGCATTTGTTCAAGATCTTCTATCAAAGGAACATTGATGGAAAGTTGTTTCAACATATTAATAAAACGCCGGTATTTACCATCCTCGGTCTTTTTCACCAACCTTTGCGGGAATGGTGGTGGTGGTCTTGGAATGAGAGTCACCTTTTGGGGCTTCTCTACTTCTTTTACCGCTTCATCTACCAACTCACCACTAACTTCTACTACCTCATCTTCTTTTCTCATCTTATTTTCTACGCCAGACGGCATACGTGGATCTATGGTTTGCTTACCACCTCGAGTACTGACTACCATACAATGTCTATCATTCTTCGGATTTTGAACAGTATTGCTAGGAAGAGTACCCGGTTGACGAGGGTTCACAGTAGACGACAGTTGGGCCATTTGCATCTCAAAATGCTTGATTGAGACTGCATGTGCATCCACTTTTTGCCCAATATTAGCCAAATCACCTCTCAATTCCTTGGCGTGCTCATCACTTCCGTCAAACCTTCTCATCATCTTTTGCAACATGTCTTCAACTCGCGCCATACTACCTCCACCATCCCTAGGAGCAACTTTCCGATTTTGAGGTGGAACATAGGGCCCACTTTGATCATTTCTGTTTCCATAGTTACTCCGGTTGAAGTTGTTGTCGCGGTTGTAGTTTCCTTTACGAACATAGTGACCCTCTCGGTTGTAATTCCCATAGTTCCGACCTTGATTTCCTTGACCTTGGCGCCAATTATCATGATTGGAGCCTTGGGCGTTCGGTCGGAAACCCCCGTCTGCTCATTCACTACATAAGAATCCTCCTCATAGTAAAACTCATCTATCGGCGGTGGTGGCTTAGTCAAATAATTCACCGCATTCACTTTCTTTGCACCCCAGTGACATGTTTCAACACTAACCCAAGCTCAGTTCTCATTTGAGCCATCTCTTCAAGAATCTCATGTGCGGCTGTGTTGTGTGTAGATTGCACCGCAAAAGTGTTTCTCCCAGTAGCTGACTTCCTAGTGTTCCAAGCTTTATTATTTCGAGAGATTTTCTCTAACTTCTCAGCGATCTCTGCATAAGTACACTCTCCATAGGAACCACCCTCAATAGTATCAAGCACCGCCTTATTGTTATCATCTTGCCCCCGATAAAAGTACTCTTTGAGCGACTCATCATCTATGCGGTGGTTTGGTACACTTCTCAAGAATGAGGTGAACCTATCCCAAGAACTGCTTACTGATTCCCCTGGTAATGCCACAAAGTTGTTCACCCTATCTTTGTGGTTGAGCTTTTTAGAAACCGGGTAATACCTTTCTAGGAACACATCTTTCAACTGCTCCCAAGTATATATTGAATTGTAGGGCAACTCAGTAAACCAGATTGCGGCCTCTCCCATCAGTGAGAGAGGGAACACTCTTAACCCAATGAAGTCCATGTCCAAGTCAGGCCTCCCTACACAACTCTTACACACCGACCTAAGTTTGGCGATGTGAGCATGTGGATCCTCAGATGGTAGCCCCGAGAACAGACCTCTAACGGTGAGCATTGCATCAAGCTACTAGTTACCACGAAAGTATGACCATGTGGTAGAGGAGGTAGGACAAATGGCCCATCAGAGTCAGTGATGTTAACTTTTCCCCTATAGTACTCTTGAGGGCGTGAGGCAGGAGGTTGCCTCCTCGGATTACCTTCACCAGGGTTATCAACCATCACTTGATTATGAGCATCAACCGGCGGGGAGGTTGAGGATTGATCTCATCCTTGATATAAGCAGGATTTTTTTGAATATTCATTCTGAGAATTGTACGGTTTAGTTATGGATCAAGTGAAAGTATTGGTTCTCCTCGACTCCGTGTACTTGGCATACACTAAAGCTAGACCTGCTAGAGACAAAAACAAAAAGAAAAAGTAAAATCAGGAAATTATTGACTAAAATTTGGTAATGTGCTTAAAGTTAATCTGAAAGACACTTTCCCCGGCAGCGGCGCCAAAATTTGGTACGCTCAAACTATACTTCCCTAAAGAAGTATAAGCGGTCGTATCTAGTAAAGAACCCAAATGTTAGGTTGGGGTCGATCCCACGAGGAAAATGATTTAGACTTAACTTTAATATACGATTACTTCTATTTAGTCAAGTCCTTTCCGAAAACAAACAATTAAAAGGGGGGGTTTTATGTAACAAAAGTAATTAATTAAGTCTAAGTAAATAAGTAGCAAGTTCAAATATTTGATGTTTATCAAGTGATGAGAGAAACTAGGGCGTAAGTGTTCCCTATAGGTTCATAACGCAGTAACCCTAACTATAACAACTCTTTCCTAGTATCTTGCATGCAAAGTGGTATGTTATGTATCCCTAATTCCTTGGTCCGGTAACTAGGGAATTTCACCCCGCACCTTGGTCCGGCTACGTGTGTCTACTTTACTAACCCTTACCTTTACCTCATATTAAGCGTCATATTCAATGTATAGATAAGTTTCTACTTTGCACCAATTGAAACTAGCCTATTAGATAGTGTATACTAAATCTACGTTGATAATTCTTTTCTTATTATCTACCTCCTTGGTCCGACAAGTAGCAAGAAGGCGAGTTATAACTTTGGCCACCGTTAAAATGACTTCTAAATGAAAGAATTATCAATACATGCAAGAAACTATTCTAGAATTGTTATTTTAGCTAGTTTTACTTTGTTAATTACCCATGGTTCCCACAACCCTAGTTGTGGATTTAGTTACCCCTGGTAACTATTACAGAATTCATGATTAATAAAATAATAAATCATATACTACTTGAACAAGTTGAAGAAAACCCAGAAAATACCACTTGAATTAATGAATATATTGTAAGAAACGATTCTGGAAAGTATAAGTACTTTCCAAAACCCAATTTTTTCATCCAATAACACAAGTCTCAAAAACAGTAAAAGAGTCTAACCCCCAAAATGAGGTTTTTAGTCCTATTTATAATAATAGAGTCCTAAAATAAAAGGAAACCTAAATAAGGAAAAATCTGTCCAAAACGCGTCACGAGTCGACGACTTTACTGACGGTCCGTCGATGGATCAACGGACCGTCGACGCCTCCGTCGGTCCATACTTGAATTCTTTTTTAGCTGCCATTTTCTTCAATCATCCTGTTACTATCGACGGACCCCATCGACGGTCCGTCAATGGCCTTACGGTCCATTGATGGACTCCGTTGCTCCACATTTAGAATCTTTTTCAACTCGGGTACTGGGACTACATTCTGTTAACACCAACAGTTTGCCAGGACGGTCCGTTGATGAGTCGACGGACCGTCAACCCTTTCGTAGCCCCACACTTAGTCAGAATTCTGCGATCTTTCTTCAGCAGCCTAAATCTTCATTTGACGGTCACCATCTACGGACCGTCGATGGGTCGACGGACCATCGGTGGGTCCGTAGGTCACCACTTCTGCACTGATTTTAGCACAGTATTCTATGTTTCCATTTTGGACAGTTTTCATGCAAACAAAGATAAAAATATATTAAAACTACTACAAAGAGGCCTTAGACACACACTAAACTTAAGGAAAAAGCATTGGAAGTACCGTAAAACCATGGTACATCAATGATCCAGACTTGGAACTGAGTTTTGGCTCTCAAGTTGTCCCCACTTTATTCCATTCAGAGTGAACTATAACTACCAATAGTTGACTAAAATTTATGTCAAGGAGATAGTAAGGTTTTGGGCGGGGGGGGGGGGCTTTCTATCATTTCAGACTTTGACATTCCGTTTACTTATGTTCTGGGGTATGTTACATAAAGCAATGGCCACTCAACTCACTTTTAGCACAACCTTTCATCCTTAGAAAGGGACATGTTGAGAGCATGTGTAATTGACTTTAAAAGTCATTGGGATCACTTTTTGCCTATGTGTGAGTACTATTATAACAATGCAGTTATTACTCAAGCATACATATGACACCATTTGAAACACTTTATGATAAATGTAGATTATCCATATGGTGGTTTGATATTGGAGATGTGAAGATTTTGGGTGTTAATGTGGTAAGAAAAGCTAAAGAGAAGGTAAAAAGCATAAAAAACATGATGTTGACCGCTTAAAGCAGACAAAAGGAGTATATAGACCTTTTAAGGTAAGAGATATGAAATTTCAAGCTAATGAACACGTTTTATTGAAAGAGTCATCAATTTTTCTGGAGTGTTGATGTATGGAAAGAAATACAAGCTTAGCCTTTGTTTCATTGATCTGTTCGAGATTCTTGACAGTGTAGGGATAATGACGTATGTGTTAGCATTTTAACCCAACTTCTTTGGAGTTAAAGGATGAAGAGGAAATGATTGCAATTTTCGATTAGGATGTCCGAAAGTTGAGGAAAAAAGAGATAAAATTAGTGAAAAGTCAATGAAAGCATCTTTCGATTGAGGAAACTACTTGAAAAATTGAGATGGACATGTGGGACAAGTACCCTCACTTGTTTGAGGATTCATGCACTATTTTCTTTTTTACTTAGTCCAGCCTTTTGTTATTTGATCATTCAGAAACGAGTGATGGATAAATTGATATCTATTATAGCAACTCTTAATGATCGTCATGGTTAGACTAATGGTAAAAGAATCGAGTAAGAATTTTTTTTAATAGTAACTTAAAATTTTTAGCCTAAATTTGTTCCAGAAAAATGTGAGCACGGTGAATTATAGAGCAATCAAGAAAAGAATTAGTAAAATGTCTAAGATTGAGCTAGTTTCTCTATTATCTACGACATTAAGGAGTCTATATGAATTTTCAAGAGTTAATTCGAGTAAGTAGAACTCCCAATATCAAATTCAATGTGAAATGGTTAGTTTGAAACGTTAAGGTTCGAAGGTGCATGTCGAATGGTCTAGGGAAAAGATTTCCAAATTTTTGTATTTGTGCAAGCCGCTAAGCGAGTGGGGTTCCTATATTGTGGATTAGTGGTGTCTATAGCAGGTCAGTCGCGAATTGATGCAGAAAAAGTTTAAAACCCCTCATTATTCTACAACTTTATTTTTGGGAAAAGAAAGAGGAACTTAGGGCTTTCCTTAGTTTTCCACCAATTTCTTTGGTAAAGTAAGTTAATTACTCCTGTAACTTGTAATTATATTCTTAAGCCTCAGAACTATGATGGTTCTCTTAGGGGAGGATTTTGACTTAAATTAATAATCGAGAAACTCTAATTTGGATAGGATGATCATGAGAATGACATAGGGTTTAGAATTTGAGTATAATTAGTTCATTGTTCATTGATTATTTTTTTTGTTATTATTCTAGATCAAGAACAAGCCAAGACATAATAAAAGGGGAAACTCAAAAAGTTTTTTTCAGTTTCAGGGCTTGATACGAGGTAGGTGATGATCATTTGTTTTCCAAGTTATGTGATGTGTGCATGTTAACTGTTTTATAGTATTACTTGGGTAAATCATGTGGGGAAAAAAAGAGAGACGAATTTGACATGCTATCATGTTCATAATCTGCATGGACCCGTTTAACCTACTTGTGGCTTCAAGTGTAATTTTCCATTGTGATTGATTATGCATGTTGTTTGTGATTATTAATTGACTCAGTTACTACATCGATACAGACTACTAGCGCTTGGTTCAGATATCACGCTTGATACTAAATATCATTTGATTGGCTCGAATATAAGGACGATACACTAACAGTTTGTGTATGTGAGTTTCATGAGAAAATCAAATATGTGATATTGTGATCATGTGAGACATTTTCATGTCAAAGGTTAAGTCAAGATATTGGGTTAAATTGCTGACATGATTTATGACTTGTTCATGTGTTATCTAGTATTATTGTAAGTTACTTGCTTATATTTATATTTTTTAGAGCTGACCATGATTCTACTAGTACATTGTGAGTTGTATAATGATATTGTATTTATTCTTTCTGTAACACCCTATAAAATTAATTCGAACTAAGACTCGAACCGTTCTTCGCAGAGAGTGAGATTTTACTAAGGAATTAAAAATCTCTTAAGTGTTAATGTCACTAAATGTATCACCTTGAGTTCCAAAAAGAACTAAATTAGAAATAGCAAAGTCTGAAATTTTGCAAGTTATGCTTAAGTTATGAGTTTGGGTCAACTTCAAAGGACCATAACTCTCAGTACAAGATGAGTTAGGTGTGCCATGAGATTTAAAATGGAAGGTATTTGAATTATCTTTCCAACGTTAACGAGTTTGCTAAGTTTCAAGGCTGTCCAGTTAAGAAAAGTTACCTAAAATAGTTGGGGGGGTATTTTGGTCTTTTTCTTATCAAATCTGATTTAATTTATTTTTAGTAAGGTTTTAAGGGTTTAATCCTATTAGGTTCAACTTTATAATCCTAATATAAAACTAGGATTTCAGTTGAGAGTTCAAGAAGACAAAAGAGGAGAAAAGAGAAGAAAAGGCCAAGATTTCGTCCAGTTTTTGAGGATTTGATTTCGGATTTCACCAAGGGTTTAATTCTAAGAGGTATGTAAGCTTCCATAGTGTTGGGTTCTTTCATTCACATGATATAATCTACAATTTTGGTTCTCATCCAGGAGATTGGTTTATTTTGGAGTCTTGGAGCAAAACGTTTTGCACAGCCAGTGGCCCGGTGGATACTACAACAAACAGATAGCGATAATAGAGGAACTTCTAGATACTTAAGTTTAGGTTCATATGCCAGAAATTATAATATGAAATGTTTTGAATATTCATTCCCATCTCTGGTCAATCATTTAGCTTTATGTACTTCACTAGAAGATGACCATTATAATTTTCTCATCAAAGGCCAGTTAAGGTCAATTGCCTGGAGATACCATTGTATAGGTCAAGGAGACTAAGCATATACCTGATTTACAGTTGCTTGACCTTTTCCACCAGCCGGAATTTCTTAAAATTTATGCTTCTGTGTAGGGCGCTTGTCCTTCTCAGTACCTGTACATGTCTGTGAAGTGATGCTTGGTCGCGTTGTTGCTGGATGAACTGTGGTAGTGGCTGGAGATGTAGATAGCCTAATAGCCAAAGCAACTTGCTGCAAAGCAAAGGCTTGGGATATATACCATCATAACCAATATAGCTTGTTTTAATTGTAAAAATTGATGAGGATAACAACTGGTGGGAGGTTGAGAAGGCACATGATTCAGTGAGCCTAGAGATTGAGGTATGTACCCTGAGGAACAACACCAGTCACACCTGCAGCTGCAGTCACAAAAACTACTGCTGCTGTGAGGAGCTAAAATATGTGAAGCTACATTGGTTGTGGGTATTTTATTGATATCTAATTCACTTCCAGAAACTTGAAAGCTGGATACCGTGGAGGTGGAACAACTCCATAAACCTTGTAAGAAGAGACTCTATAGATTGACAGTCACAGATATGAGGATTCAGGACTTAGACCAACAAAAGAAAAAGAATTATAACAAAATAATAGCCCACATAAACCTCTTCTGAACGAAAGTTAACAGGTTGCAATCACATTTCATATACACAAAGCAACATGCATACCTAAAAGCACCATACTCTGGACAAATAGTATCCAAAAGATTTTTTCCCGAAAGCTTCGCTCGCTCAAATCACGAATTTCCTGTGATTTGTTTACCTCATTAAACAAAGTGATTAATTACTAGTTGTTAATGTATGGTAATAAATTGTTGGGTTAAACAAACCTGACCAAAGTCAAGGGCAAGTTGCTGAAGTTGTTCCTCAGAAAAGCCAAGGAGGAGGCGCATCTCCACCTAAGAAGCCTTCTTCAGTGAGGGTACTGTGTCCGTGCAGGAAATGTTGAAAAAGTGCGAGATCTTAAAGCAATAATACTTCAATCAATCAACGTACTGGTTACAATTGAGAATTTATGATTCAAAACGAGATGAAGAAGAAGGAATTAGGGTTTATTAGGCGTGAGATTTATGGGTAAATAGCAACTCTTATTAAAATTTTGGGATACAAATTTGATTTAAGAGTTAAAAGTTGTTTATATTGAGAGATTTTTAATTTATTTTATATGAGTTCTTTTTTTGGCCAATTGGAAATTAGAGGGAGAGTTGAATATGTTGGAGGGAATAAAAATCTTAGTGAAAATTTTAGGAAATTCATAAGGCCACACTTATAAAGTGTTGTTTTCTAAATTATAAAAATACCACACTTTGAAAATGTATTCATAGATGTAAATAAGTGTTGCCAATTATATCATGATATGACTACACTTAAAAAATGTAGCTTATACTACAAAAGAGAACGCTTGACAAATGTTGCTAATGTCACCGTGGTCAAAACCTAAAAACTAAGGCTACACTTTAAAAGTGTGCCCAAAAATATTTAAGGCAACACTTTGTAAGCGTTGTCTAGATTTAGTGTGGCCTTAGGCCTAAAATGGTGTAGTGATGTCTAGTATCTCATCTTCATCATCGTCATCATCAAACTTTTCACTGCCCAAGTCACTATCTTAAGTTGTAGTTATACTAAGTCTTGAAACTCCATCTTCTAGCTCATGGCTTTTTTCCAATATCTTAATGATAATGGTTAAGATCTTTTTGGAGTAATCAATTGTCACCGCCATAAATCGATTTGCCTTACTTGAAGGCACAAATATGGGTGCTTGAGGACTTAACTTACTCTTTGCATGTGCAGAGATATGTTCTTCTTCCTCAACCAAATTTGCCAATCTAGAATCACTTGTTTCCTTCCCCAAACTCTTGTCATTGTTTTTGCAGATTAACTGTTGTCCAAATATTTGTTCTCCAAGCGATTCCAGTGATGGAGAATTAGGAACATCATGATTCGGGGTGTTGATTATTGCCATAGGTTGTTTGACCATTGGGTTTTCTTTATTCAACATTGTGGCATGTGACTCTTTGATTATTCTTATAGTTTCTGGATTCGAAACTTGAAGAATTGGAGTGGAAAATGGTTGGAGCTCTTGATCAGAATTGATCATTAAGGCATCAAAGGTGTTAGAGCACACAACATTCCTTGATACTTTATCTTCACAATTCATAGTTTGTGCTTTGTGTGTTCAATTAGTACAATCTAGTTGTTGAAGTTGTGTTATTTGGTGTTACCTAGAAAAAACGTTTTGCTTGGTACTTTAGTCCAACCTCCCTTATCACTGTCTTTCAAAGTAACGTCATGATCACTTATACCACCAGGTTCAGAAATTTGATTCAAATTCTCTTCACACTGCCGCACCTAATTAGCTTGGCTAGAATCTTCAGTCGTGGCCAAACTAGAATCTTTTCCAGATAAAACACCAGCATTAGGTAGTTTAGGATTTTTATTTGCATATGCAACTCGAGTATTATCAGTAATACTTTGATCCATGTTTGTTAGTCCCCTCTTCTCATTTAAAATTTGTCGCAAATCACCTTGAAATATCTCACCATGGAATTGTTCATCTCCAAGCACTTCATTATCTTTTCGATTGTTATCTTGATTCTTTTTCAAAATCAATCGACAATCGTTTTCATCATGACCTTGATTCTTACAATGGTTACAATATAAAGGTAAATTATCATAAAAAAATCCTGAAAAACCTCTTGAATCTTACCGGTCTGCTTGTCCAAATACTGGAGATGTATCCTTTTAATTAGGCAACTCGTCCATAAGATCGAGTATCATATTTAACCTAGCAGTGCTAGGCCTTGTCTTGCCTTGTGTTGACTTGTCGATAGCTTTTGGCCTTCCAACCGCTGATGCCATCGACAACAAGGATTTCTTGGCAAAGAATCTATTGATAATCGAGGCAACTAAATCCACACCGCGACCATTGAAGTTTCTTCTCTTGAATTGAAATCTATTGTCCAATAAAATACCCTATAAAGATGTTGCTATTCATTGAAAGAAAAAAAACTTAGTAATTTTGATAGAGCAACTACATAATCTTCATATTGGTCTATCCTTAGTAGAATATATCTACGAGCACCCTAGAAAAGTGTGGCCTAAACTATGAAAAAGTGTGGCCTTTGATAAAAGGCCACACTTTTTGACTTTAAGCCACACTTTTTCAGGGGTGGCTGAAAGCCCCGTAACCTTAGAGTTTAGGCAAAAGCGTTGCCAAAAGGCAAAAAGGCCACGCTTTTGCAGCTACGCTAAAAGTGTTGCCTTATCAGCTACACTTTTAAGCGTAGCTTTAAAGGCAAAAAGACCACGCTTTGCAGCTACGCTTAAAAGTGTTGCCTTATCATCTACACTTTCAAGCGTAGCCTATAGGCAAAAAGGACACACTTTGCAGCTACGCTTAAAAGTGTTGCCTTATCAGCTACACTTTTAAGCGTGGCCTTTGCTACCATATTGCCCACAATTATTAATTGTTGCCTTTTATATCTAATATATGACAACACTTTGAAGTGTAGTCTTTGCCCATATGCATACACAATTTACAGTCCTATGGCTACACTTTTTAAGTGTGGTAATATTATTTTGGCTATAAAATATTGATATGCCACAATTTCTAATTAAAATACATCAATATTATTTTGCAATAAATAATCTCAAGAATTAAATTAGCTAATAAGTAATTCAAATTTATAGATTTTCCATAAACTTAAAAATATAATATGTGTTATGTACAAACACATACTTATAAAGCAATATTTTAAATGTGTACACAATAGTTCAAAAAATACTCTTACACTAGTTCAATATATTCTAGCAATGATATATTTCACAAAATCAACCATAATGTATCCAAATATTTAAAACAGTTCAAATATTCTCCATCATCCACTTCAATGAGATCAATTTGACTTGTGGCAGCCCTTCAAATTTGTTCACCTTCACTTCCCTAAAAATTTAAAATGTACAGCAAAATCAGATTGCAACAGTTATAGAAGAGGGAAGAAGTTCAAGATAAATTCCATATTGCAACAGTTTAATATTACAGCAGTTTAATACTGCAGACTGTAGAATTTTTGAGTTCACTTTGCAGATTCTGAGGCAAATTTAAACCAAATTGTAGATTGGAAATTACACTTCCAAGTTCCAGATCTATTCTAGATTGCAGCTTTCAGTTACACATCAACTAGTTACAAAAATTAGAAAAACACTCAGATGGACTGGATTGACATCTTTCTCGTGTTTTATCAGATGCAATTGTTGCATATTCGTGTTATACATGGTAATCAAACAGCTCATCGGACAACTAAATTGTTATTCACCTTTGCTCAGTATAATTAGGAAAGATTAAATAGATTCAGAAAAGACCATCAACTAGATTTGCGCATTTAGAAGTTCAACTGTATTTTATTTTTTACAACTACTATTAAGAATCAAGCAACATCATAAGGCAGAAGGCAGAAAAAATAATGAGATTAATAATATATTAGGCTATTAGGATAAATATTTTTTCTATTTGAGAAGGGAAGTAATAAGGCAGAACTAGTAGACAAAATAGTGTGACCATGTTCTGCCAATAATACTAGAAGAAAAATGTTGTGCTCTAATTTTCTACATCACAGCATACACTAGGAATCAGTACATTACCTCAAGTACAATGAGATGTCTTGTCATCCTTCTCCAATTTTGGTATTGCTTATTGATTTGGCAATACCAGCCTCCTCCTCCTTGAAATACAGTAGAATCTGTTTGTTCCGTCAAAGAACATAACAGCAGCATACATATCTCCTACTATATTCATTAGGTCTTGTCATTTGTACCTGTTTATATTATCCCGTCAAGTTAAATGACGTAGGATTTCCATGAAATGTGGCCTAGTTGATTGATTCTTCTACTAAAACAGAAGGAGCAAGTAAGTCAACATCAAATGCAAAGGCTAAGATATGGCAAACCTGAGGCTTAACTTCAACAATGAACTGCCCACTCTTCACAACAACATGCTCAGATGCAAGAACACTCTCAAGATGGTCTAACATCTCTTTTGCTTAGCAAGACACAAAACCAAGATCTGTATCTCGACAATGCCAAACAACAACATTCTGTTTTGTTTCAAAGGAAGTACCATCTGTAGCTTCGGTATACTATTTCATAATAGGTTCAGCTATTTGCATTCACTCAAAATTATTGTTCTGCCCAACGACTTCCTATTAATTATCTACAGACCACCTGGTAAATAAAGATAATAAGTTCATGTTGACATACGGATTATGAAAAATAGAAAAAATTACTCTACCAAAATTCTAGTTCCAGCCAGTATGATTTACTCTAGTGTCAGTAGTGATAAATGAAGTGACAATACTCACAAATTATTTACCACCATTTGAATATATTACATCGAATTGGCAAAAAGTCCGGAAACAATACTCATGCAATGAATCAAAAGAAGCAAAAAAAGAAATTGTATATACTACTTAAACTAATAAAGCAACCTATTTTGTGTTCCTCTATACATATCAAATAGATTAAGCAGCATCCATTATAACCTATGGTCATCACATACCTAGAAGGAAGAACTACTTGGGAAACGAAAGGCGAATGTGATGTCTCTGTCTTAGCTGCAATCCTCTGAGCTTTTTGAAGCTCTTTCAATACAGCTTGAAAATCTAAAACAAATTTAGCATTAGTAATTTTCTTGCTAGCATGAGAGCAAAGAACGAATTTACGATTACAAGCAAAAGAGACCAGTGTGACAGAAGAAGAGCAAGAAATAGATATAAGGCAGAAAAATTCTTAAAATATAAACGAAATTTGATGAGAAAAGATTAATACATGTTTTGCAAATACCTATCAAAGTGTAGAACTACTATAAGACAAACAGAGAAACAGAGGAAAGACCTTTTGAACTTAAAGAGACTTCGATTCAATGATCTGTTTAGCTGGCTTGCTTAACTTTTTTAGAAGTATCTTTCACCAATAGCTGAATTGGTAGTCTTGTCTTGTGCCCGCATTTGAGAAAATCAGCACAAGCATGAAACATTTTTGAAATTTTTTAATGTAGTAATACCCACTATAGAACTACACTTTTCTATGTGCTTCCCTCAGTCTATCTGCTTCAGTGTTTTCCTTGTTGAAGATATTGATGTCAGTACAATGGAATCCAGAAAGGAAAATGGAAGAGAAATACTGCTCGTGTTGCTTTTCTTATATATCATATATCATTATATTATACAAACACCAACAAATGATAGCATTAAACCATAGTCAATAATATGGCATGGTATCAACTGAGAATTAGAAGATAAAAAGAATAAATATTTGCACCTAAATCTCCCAAGAACAAATTCTTGATTTGCAGCAGCTGCGCAATACTGATATACCTACAAATACTAATACCAGCAATATTTAACAACAATCTGCCATAAGTTAGAATTTGGCGGCTACATTTCTCAAAATCCATATGTTAGGATTTGGGAGAAGCCTTTGTAGTTCAAGTTCAATGTAGAGGATGCTCTATTTGGCATGATCTGGTGTGTGCAACTGAATTAAGGAAAATTGTTATAAAAAAAATTTAGCATTTGCTAAAAATTAAGATAGCTATTAAGGTAGTTTTATGTACTTTATTTAATTTTTATATACAATTTTGTATCTAGATGCATATTCTTTTCAGACACCATGTGTTTCTCCTTTTACTAAAGAAGAAACATTGTCATAAGAATCAAGGATAGGCACAACAGTAAGTAAATATCACATTTTCCTACTTTTCATAATTTATAGGCTATACTGCATACACCTACCCAAGCAAAAGGAAAAAGTGAGGAACCAAAAGAAGGCACACAGTTGAAAATATCCCGGGTTTGGATTGGTTCATTGCTTCGAAGCGACGAATCATCACACTTAAAATAAAGCTATTCAAAATGTAAAATTTTCGAGTTAACATAGTGTTTGTATGTGATTAAGATAGGCTTTGTTACTACACTGTAATAAAAAAGACTTGATATTGACATATTTAGGAAAATATTTGAAATAATAGAGGTCATAATTTGAATTTGAAAGTCAATATATGATATATTTCAGAGCAATCCCAGTCTAGAAATGCCTAACAAAGATAGTATAAATCCAAGAGCAAATTCAAAAAAATAAGCTACTCCGCTGATAAAGAACTTCCTACTTCAAGCAATGTAAATAAGCATATATTAACAGGGGCAGTTTACACTCTACTGGTAAAATGTGGAACTGCTGGTAAATGGATAAAACTTAGTAAAAATGAAACATGTCATTCTGTGTACTAATCCTCAAGTTTCAAAGTTAAACAAGTATCCACTATTGTCACGCTAAATATTGCACTAACAAACAATAAGCTTGTTTCTAAAGTAATGCACGTGTTCGATAGAATAAAGGATAAGTGCAAACAAGAGTAACATACAATATCATAAGCATACAAGAGAATCAAATAAAATAACTAGGGTTTAGGGTTTAAGAAATTGATAAAGAAGCACAGATAATAGCAGCTTTGTAGCAACTCGATGTTATTACATATATTTGGAACTTCTTGTATTTTTGGATAATGTACACCTTACCTCGAATCGAGTCATTCATGATCATAAATTCCACATGAACTTCATACATTGAGCATATTTGAGAGGAGTAGTATCTTCGAGTTTTAAGTCTTAGAACATTGAGTTTCTAATCCTTTTGAGATTATATTCCTACTTATGGGACTACCACATGTTACCCATTAAGTCTTGAGTTTTGAGTATTATGGTTCTTCCTTGCTATTAAGATCCCTTTTGAGTCGTTCATGTTCATAATTTCACATAAACTTTATGATTTGAGTTATAAATTTTAAATTTTCTTTAAAGCCAACACTTGAGTTCGTAAAATGAGTTTTGAGAAAAGAGTTTTCTTGATTAGTATGACAATCAAGTATGCCATCAATGTATGAGTTGTATATTATCTAGATATATCATCAATGTTTATGCAGTATGACTTCCCGAGTCATCAATGACCATATTATGATATGATTTTAAAAATGTTTTTGAGAAAGATCAGAGTTGAGTTCATTTTCTTCAGAATAGTATATGGTGACTATGTATTCCCAAAGAGTAAATGTTTTCACATTTGATCAATAAAGGAAATGTCATTTTCCAAAAGATCCTTTGAGTTAGTTTTCAGTAAAGAGTAAATATCTTCACCTTCAAGCAAGAGAGGAAACACTGATTTCCAAGAGAGCCTTTGAGCTAGTTTTTTGAGCAATTATCTCAAATCATAGAAAGAGTTATGTTCTTAAACATATAAACTAGTTACATTTTTGGGAATAGTATTGAGCACCGATATGGAGGAAAGTTCAGACAACTTACAGACCCATAAACCATGTAGCCAACGTGGGTAGAAAAGAGTCATACTTTAGATGATTCCTTAGTGATTTTTATCATAGACTAGTGGATCCACCTTGTAGTTAGGCTCTATACCCTGACAAGGTATAGGATAACACTGATAGCATGAGGAAAAATATTGTATCATCACATAGCTCATAAATGATGGTTATCGGTTAGAGAAACTCCCAATGAGATATTTGTATTTTTATATAACAGAGTTTACTTGTATTTTGATATTCAAATAGAGTTTATATTGTATCCTTGCATACAAACTAATCATATTGTATTCTTAAATACATTGAGTTGTTTTCTACTGTTTTAAAAACTTTCCATATATTGCATCTCTTATTGTTGCTTTATATTGAGTTGAGTATCCATAATTGAGCACCCAAAGTCGAGTATTTGATAATTGAGTTGAGTCTTA
The DNA here is from genome assembly GCA_016801875.1 of Solanum sitiens. Lineage (NCBI taxonomy): Eukaryota > Viridiplantae > Streptophyta > Magnoliopsida > Solanales > Solanaceae > Solanum > Solanum sitiens. The sequence continues at coordinate 4,722,303 of JABWTJ010000037.1, read as the reverse complement.
TTTCACTGAGTTGAATATTTTATCACTGAGTTGAGTTGAACTATTTTATATTTGATTTGAGTATTTTATTCCTGAGTTGAGTTAGTTGAGTGAGTTGAGAATAGGTAAATATGTTCCTTTTTTTTTATTATCAAGTTCAAGCTTATGTTATGATTTAGAATTACCCATACATGCTTGTAAATTTCACGAATTGAGCCATTTTTCCACATGTAAATATGTCATGATGTAGATACAAATATTCAGGTTCTTCAACAGACGATTCGTTAATACCACATGTAGTTCGAGTTAGCTATGGTGAGTCTCCTTGATTTCGGAGGGTTTTCTTGTATTTTCAGTTATATTAGTTGTTAGGATGTTGTGGGCATTTTCCCGACTTCCATCTTTGTCAGTTAGAGGCTTCATAGTTAGAAAGTAGAGTTTGAGAAATCTGTTTCATTTATCTTATCAAATGTTTTAAAGACTTGAGTTGCATATTGTTGTCTAGTTAAATGTTCTATTTATATTCAGAGTAAATCATTAAAGTCAAAGCTTTGTATTTGAGTTTCATGAATCATTTAAGTTTTTAAGATTTTGCATGCTTAAGTTAGTCTTTCGCTTGTAGTCAACCAGGATGAGGGTTCGTTTGGGGACCAACAATGGTTCTTGAGTGTCGACCACGTCAAGGGTGTAGACTCGGATCGTGACATTTTCTTTATTGAGTACATTGTATATTCAGGCGATTGTTTCGTATATCAATTGTATGACTGACGTTATCTATGTCACGGCCCGAGAGTACACCCTAGAATATATGGCATTTCCTCGAATCGTGGCACATCGTACTTGAACTCTAGGAGGTCTTGTACAAGCCCTTTGACATCATTAATTGCATGCATGTATGAAAAGTAGTGCGGAATTAAAACTTTTCACATGAAATAGTAATACTTCAAAATATCTCTTTTTTAGAAAATCATAAGGAAAGTCTAAGTCTCACGCCATCTTAGACACCCGAATATGTTGGGACGTGGTACATACATCAACATATAGAAAATATCTAATTCTATTACAATACTTTCAATAAGGAAAACTAAACATAATGATGTCCTCAAATCTATTGAGGACATACCCCAACTTTGCTTGAATGAATACTAATCCAAGCTTCCACTTCAAAGACTCCTCTCAAATGCCACCTACACCTTTAGAGATAGACAAAATATATGGAATTTGTACATTAGAATGCACTAAGTATGGTGTCATGCATAAAATCATGCTAAAATGACATTTGTATAAAAAATGCTCTTTTCAAGTAAAACTTCATAAGACAAGTATAAGAGATCACATTAAGTCAACATAACTACATATAGTCACATTCCACAATATAGCATCAATATCACTTCAAATCACATAACCATGAGACTCTCCTACCAAAGGTGATTCTAAGGCTCACTTGAGTGAGTTAGGAAGCGACCGCTCATATAACCCCTTTCACACATACCAAAGAGATCCTTTCGATTACCTAAGATAAGATTATCCCCATTTCATCAATTAGACTTTCCACCTAGAATTACTGTAAGACTCACCTAAGTAAGACATGGAGAGACCACCTATACACCCTCACCAAACCTACCTAATCAATCCTCAAATATACTCTTGATAAGTACCTTTTCATTAACGAGCCTTTAACTCAATTCACTATGTTCATTTAACCATTTAGGATACATTCAACAATTAAGGACTTTCACATAATGGTCTTGGAGGAGACCTAAAGAACCTACATGCCAACATCTTCAAAGCCTACTCGTGCAATGTCTAGATAGCGTTCCATTTCACTACCTAAACTTCATAGAATTTATTCAACACTAGCATGTATCCCACATGATGAGAATAGACAATAACCAAAATAAATCATACTAGCTAGGCATCGAATCCGGAGTCAACCTTACTTTGATAGAGGGTGTTCTACTTGCCAATGGTAGAACTAGGACACATCCCATGTAGGCACATGGTTAAGGAATATCGCGGTTTTCTTTGTACTCTAGTCTCATCTAAAGAAGAGACACTCCCCAAGAATATTCTCTCGGTGCTAGCCTTTGTTCTCATAGAATAATTCAATAAAGGAGCATATGAAGAGGTACCATATCTTAGTCATAATCAAATCATGATACATCTTACCAAAGAGGGTCCACTAGGGCTGCTTATAATGGTTACTAGGATAGCTCAGTGACTTTCCTAAGGATGATTTCATGCCGTTCCAGCCAACCAACCCTAAGTCCATCATTCATACAAGAAGGATACCATTACGACTTTCAACTTCAAGTTTATCATAACCTTCTTTCTAAAAGGTTCCACATAAATGACCTTCTTAACTATATTCAAGATCATATTCCATCATACATATACATTCATGACAAAGGTGCTTTAGCCTACTAAGTCAAGAGTCATATTCACATTCTTCATGTATCAAGTAAGGGACATAGGCCTACCACAACAAGATACTTCATTATCATCTTATCACATGTATAATCACATTCAAGTAGCACATATGGTCAACTAAGTATACTTGCAAGTCACCCTACACATTTCTATAGAATCATCAACATAGTCCATCTCATAACTCACATAGTCAATTAGGAAGCATCATACCTCAACATCAAGTATTAACACCTAAAGACAACGCTATAGTCTATCATGATCACCTATAATCAAATAAGAGAACACATATCTTCACTTTATCAACATCACAAGTCACAACATGATAATATCACTATTCATGAAAGTAATGTTGACAAGGCCACATTCTTCACAAGTATATCACATAAGCATCGTCACCATAAGTGGACCATATCAAACATCATAATTCAAGACCTATACTACACAATATAGAAGAGGTTAGGTCAACATACCACCATTCCAAACTCAACATCTCCAATCCATAGCCAATTCAACCAATCCAATACACCAAGGCTCTTACCAATAGAGATAACCACCAATTCAACCCAATAATCACAATATATAATGATCCAAGATAATACAATATGAGATTTATCAATTTAGGACATCCTATATACAATTCTAACATGATTCTTTCATAATCCCATAGACCAAAGTAAACTACACAAGAATTCAAAAATATAGAGATAAGATCAGATCACATATATTCAAAATGGAATCATCAACTTAACATTAATTCAATCATAAATCATTGATTCAAAATGTTTTATGCAAGAACCCGTGGGTAGAATTCAATTTAGAAGTTCATCTTTTGAGAAAGTCTTGAAAAAACACTTTAAAGTTTGGATCCTTGAAGAAAGAAGATTCAAGGATGAAAACCATACCTTAATTGATGCTAAACCACGAAATTTGAGAAGATTTGATGGGGAAATCACCGCCCACACTATTTTTAGGAAGCTAGGTGAATTACCTAAATACCCCTAGACTTGGCCGAGACCCTATAGAAAATTTGCAGGTCTCCATCTACGGACCCACCTACGAGGCGTCAACCCATAGACAGGCCATACTGGCAACCGTCGATTAGGTCAGAGAATTCCAAATGGGAGAATAAGTTCCCTAGACTAAGTATCCACCCACGCCCTCAATCGATGGGGTGTCAACTAACCTACTGGGCTTCGATTGCCTCCATCGTTTGAGACTGTTTTTGAGAGTTTCATCTCACAAGTTGGGTTCTCCTCAAGGACTCTTTGGTTGGTTGGGGAGTTTTTCCCAGACGCTTCCAACCCAAATAAATTCGTATACAAGTTAGGAACTTCTCACATCAATTTCAACCAAAATGAACACGCAAAACATGCCAAAACACACTAAGTCACACACACATTTCAAGGCAAAACTTTCGAACGTCATGGACGTTTGACCTCCAAACATCACCAAACTTTAGACACTACCTAATAACACCATTATAAACCATTTTAGGACTTTAGAACCTCATTACACAAGTGTTAGACTCTAGTTTCACCTAAGCCATTTTAGAGTTGTTACAATCTATATTTAATAGTGAACTATTTCTTCTGGGCTACCGTGATTCATTTTTATCTTTTAGTCCAATATTTAGACTGATAAGACACTTTTAGATTATAATTACTTTATGTTTTGGGGGTTATATTCCCCATTCTTGCTTATTTTGTAGTTTTGGTACTTCAACTTTCAATTTTTAGGGGGGTTAATTTTTTGCATAGTGTTTGATAACAAATTTTGTTTATGAATATTGAATTTGCTAATGGTATAAATTGTTAATTAGTTCAAACTGTTTGTAACACCCCCTATTCTAAAGTTCTATTTATATGATTCTTATAAATTGGTTGTGGTATAGTTATGGACTCTGTTTTCTATGCGACTAGTGACAATATAATAGGTTTAAAGTGAACTGTCTTTGGATTTTTATGCGACCCGATTAAGTTGACGTCAATAGAAATATTTAAACTTGAGATCATAATGTGGTATTTGAGTATAAAGTTTAAAGTGACATAGTGTATATAATTTTTAAGTTATGTAAAAGGTATTAAGGTCTAGAAATAATATTGAGGTGCTTGCTTGACTTAAGTAATGTAGTAGGTGATAAGTAGGTGCATCACCTACTTTGACTTATTGACCACGTTATAAAACCAAGTAGGTGCATCACCTACTAAGACTCTTTTGACCATGTTTTTGGGCCAAGTACACTACACTTACTTGCATTAATCTGACCCAAGTTGAATAGAAGAATAAGGACAAAAGGGTCAGCCAAGGCCCAATCTTTCCAAGTCCACAAAAAATAATTTGAATGAAAAAATTGGTGCATCACCTACTTAAATGTGTGAACTAAATTAAAGGCACATGTTGGTTGCAAATGAAGTACAATAAATGTGGCAAAAGAAAACCTATTAAGGCTAAAAATCTGCTACAAATATCTCATTTTCCTCTTATCCAAATTTTAAGCTCTCAAGTTTATATATTTCTCTCTATCGAGATGATATTGCCATCCAATACTCCCACTAGGGTTCTAACTATTTTCTATCTTGTTTATTCCAAAGAAGCCACAAGATCACCTTCTTTCCTCTATTGTTTCAAGTATATTGGACAATCCTTTAAGGAGAGTGAACTAGAGATAGCTATATATGTTGGCAGCCAAGGTTCTGTCGCTCTCTTCCAAAGATTAAGAGAAGATTAATTGAAGGAGAGTAACAGATTAGATAGCCAAGGTAACGGTGCTGCCACAACTTCTAATTATTAGTTTATTTGAGAATTATAGACTTACTTGATTACTGCAACTCGTGGGATGGTGATTAAAAAACATAAATTCAAGTCTTTTGATTATTTTTTAGTGTTGAGTACTACAATTGTATTATTTGTTTATGGGAGATTATGGATGTACTCAGAGAATGATTGCAGAAAGCTGTCGGGGGTATATTTATAAGCTATGTAATGCACTATTAAATTAAAGTTTTGGTAAGCTCACTGACCGTTCCATGGGTAGGTTGTTTCGTGTGAATAATTATAACAGACAAAAAATTTGAAAGAAAATAATCAATTAGAAGGGTTATAGGCTGATTGCTTGACTACTGTTTTGATGAGTTAAAATAGCCCGAGTTGTTTGGTAAGCTACTAATATTATCCTTAATGATTGATTATTGGAGATGAAGACTATGACGTTAAAGGACAGGTTGACACTTTGTAAGCTATATAAATTGGGAATTGAGGTATGTAAGGCTATTCAATTTCCTATTTCTTTGGCATGCAACACTTGTATTACAAATTAAGCTTTCTAAGTGCCCTTGGTAGTGACTTGATTTATAGTTGCAGTTCCTTCTCCCTAGATCATCAAAGTGAGTACTCCAAAATGAGTTTATTACTAAATGTGTGGTCTTACTCTGCCATGTATTAGCATGCAGGGTATAAACTTGTTTAATAATCAAAGTACCCTTTGCACATATTCCCCTTATACAAATCAAAATCATCTTAGATTACACATGGTACATATGTTTATATGTTGGATATACGATCTGCCCATATCTTGTCAACTTGCTTCAATTGTCTATTCCATCATATATGTCATCTTATAACATGTTCATATGTTTCCTTTATTGGCTATTACTCTCATTGTGTTAGACTATAATGTTACCTCTACAGATCCATACTTTCTCTATTGTACATTTTATATGTACTTACTTAGAAGATGCATCCGTCCTTAAGTTGAATCTACCCACGTTCTCTCTTGGTTCCACGTTCATGTATATCTTGCATTTGATATTAGTTAGTGAGTATTTGACTATCATATATAGAGTTCAAATCTCCTGGTTGAATGTTAAATGTCTTAACTTAATATGTGCTTCAATTCGGAATGAGTCATATAATCTCCTAAGTATTACACGCTCATGTCACATTTGCTTCTCATGTTATTGTTATTATCATAAGTCCATATTCATATGTCTTCTACTACTGGTCTTGTAAGATCCTGTAAATGACTTAGGTGAATCTAGAGCCTAACATGGTTGTTGTGGTCTAAGGTCCTAAAATGGTCTATAATGTAGTATTGAGGCAGTGTCTAAGAGTTTAGGCGCATTGGAAGTCAAACGTCAAGGGACGACTAAGACGTTCGACGACTAAGTCACCTAAGTGCCTCATATGTGGTTTTATGTGTTTATGTGTGATTCATGAGATTATGAGGTCCTTAAATGAGTTAATATGGTGTATATAGTCAGTGTGTCAAGTTTCATGAAGTTTGGAGGTCAAACGTCCAAGAACGTCCATGACGTTCGAAAGATGTGCCTTGAAATGACCTTGTGTGTCTTGACATGTTTCGTCAAGTTTTACGTGTTCTTTTTGGATGAAATTCATGTGAGAGGTTCCAAACTTGTATACAAGGATGTTTGGGTTGGAAACATCCCGGAAAACATCCCCAAGGACCATCCAAGGGTCCTTGAGGAAAGACCCATGTTGGTAGCCAAAACTACCTAAGGCAGTCCCACCTACGGATGGAAAACGACAGCCAGTGCCTTGGTCGACGCCCCGTAGGTGGAGGGCATTGTTAGGAACTTAGACTAGGAATATAATCTCCCATTTTCCAGCCTCTGAACCCATCGACGGAGGACAGGATGGTCCGTTTGTGAACTGACGCCCCGTCGATGGTCAGTCCGTCGATGGACTGTCTCCTGCATGCAGTTCACTGGTAAGTTAGGGATGAGTTGGTAAATTCACCCACGTCCAAATTAGAAGTTCGGAGATTCATTAAGGGTCTTTTGTGTATTTTAGACATATATATAAGTCTTTAACACTTAGAAGAATTCATTCTTGAAAATCAAAACCCAAATTCTCTTAGAAATTTCATAGAACTCCATTGAAGCCAAAACCCAACGAAGAGCTTGGATTGGAGATTTGAGTGGTGATTATTCATCAAATTGGAGGATTAAAATCATTGAGGTATTTATTTTCATCCTTGAAACTCTATTCATCAAGGAGCCCAAATTCAAAGAAGTTTTCTAAAGTTTTCAAAGATGAAGTTGTCCAATTTCATGATCTATCCATGGGTTCTTGCATTAAAGGTTTTGAATCGTTATGTATTGATTATATTTTTGTTAATTAGATGATTTTAACTCAATTAACCTATGAACCCATGTAATTGATGAACCCTAGTTTTTGACTACTTTATGGGTTAAGTGATATTGTCTTAATGCTTATGAATTCTAGTGTAGTTTTCTATGGGCTATTGAATGATGTAAGAATTGTAGTCAATTTATGTCTAATTGGTCTTAGATTGATAAATATATATTGAATTGACTTATATTCATGGAGTATTATAGTTTTTGTATTGAATTGATGTTCATGGCCATGGGTAAGGGTCTTATGGTATTGAATTGGATGATTTAGAGATGGATTGAAGTGCAGAGAATGGATTGGTGTTACGCTGCCCTAATTCTCTTTATTTAAAGTATTATAGCTTGTGAACAATATTGTGATTGGTATGGTCCACTTATGGTGGCGGTGTTATGTGATTGATGTGGCCTTGTCGGCGTTATTTTAAGTATTATGATGATCATGGCCTTGTCGGCAACTACTTGAAGGATTATGATGATTTGTGTAGTTGATTATGTGAATTATGATCATATCTACCTACATATGAAGTAATGTGAAAGTATGTGTTTCTTGTATTAATGCTATTTAGGTGATCACGTTAGACTAGGACTATGTATTATGTGTGTAGTCTTAGAGTTGATGCATGATTATTCCTAATTGACTATATGAGTCTATGATGGTTATATTGATGATGATATAGTAGTGTATAGGATGACTTAAAGATGATAATGGTTGTTCAAATGTGCTTCTAGAATGACATGCAATATGTGATAAAGTGAAATATGTTGTGTCTTGTTTTGGTAGACTTGTGTCCCTTACTTGATGCATGTATGAATGTGAATATGTGATGTCTTGACTTAGGATGCTAAAGCCTCTTAGTAGTGTATGAATGAATGATATGTGAGACCTTGAATGATGATAAGAGGGTCCTTTATGTGAAACCTTTAACCTAGTGGTAAGGTTATGAAACATGAAGTCGAAAGCCGTAATGGTATCCTTCTTGTAATGAATGATGGAATTAAGGTTGATTCGCTGGAAAGACATCATATCAATCCTTAGGAAAGTCATGATGAGCTTCTTGTCTCCATTGTATGGCAGCCCTAGGGGACTTCTTTGGTAAGGTAAATGTAATTAGGTTATGAACTTGATTTGAAACCCCTTTGTATGAACCTTAAATGTGAATTACTCTATGAGAACAAACGCTAGCACCGAGTGAGTATGGCAAGGGAAGTAGTTCTAGTTAAAGGATGAGGATAGAATATAAAGTAAGCCCTTCATATTCCTTAACCATGTGCCTACATGGGATGTGTCCAAGTTATACCATTGACAAGTAGAACAACCTCATCGGAGTAGGATAGAACACCGGATTCCATATTTTGCTACCATGGTTTATGTCAGTTATTGCCTATTATCATAATGTGGGATACCTATTAGCATTAGAGAAGTTCTATGAAGTTTAGGTGGTGGTATGAGACGCTATCTAGACATTGCACAATAGACTTTGAAGATGTTAGTGAGAGTCCCTAGGTCTTTTCCAAGACCATTACTTGAATGTCCTCTATGTGATGATTGTCTCTTAATGAACTAATAAAATAACGAATTATGTTAGAAAGCATGTAAATGAACAAGTACCTAACCTAGAGTGACTTAAGGATTCCTTAGTTAAAGTGTGAAGGGGGCATAAGAGATGATCTCTTCATGTCTTATCTAGGGAAGTCTTGAGAATGATTCTAGTTAGGGAAGTTGGTTGATTTCTAGGCATGATCTAAACTTAGGAAGTCTATAGGATTATTTAGGTAACCTTGAAGAGGGTGTATGGGTGTTATCTTATAGGAGTACTTAAGTAAGTCTTTTCATAGCCTTGGTAAGGATAATGTCACATCTTAAATATTAAGGATGTTGGTGTCTTGTGAATGTATATATCTCATTCTAAGTAGTCTTGAGGATCATTTATGCATGCTTAGAGAGGGTGTATGGGCAGTCTCTCTTTGTGTTGCTTAAGTGAGTCTTAGGATAAATTTTAGTGGGATAATTACATGATATAAGGTGTCTTAGGTGAAGGTAAGCAACTTCACTGTAACAGTGAAGAAGTTCACTGTACAGTGAGTTGAGGTCATTGAAATGTGTTTTTAAAAATGTACTAAATTGCTTAAATGTTATCTTATGTGTTTCTAAGTTGGTAAATGTTGTTATTATGATTATATTATGATATTTAAATTAAAAATAACATATTTCCAATAAATGTCTGTTTTCATGATTTTTATGCACTATGCCATACTTAGTGCATGTGGTTGTACTAATTCCATGCTTTTATCTATCTCTATAGTGGTTGGTAGGTGAGGAGCATTTGAGAAGCAAGACTTGGATCGTAGCATCGTTCAAGTGAAGTTGAAGTATCTCCTCATTTGACTCGAGGGCATAGATGTCTTTTATTTCTCTTATTTAAGTATTGTAATAGACTTAGTAGTACTATATTTCTATTGTGTATGGGTCGTGTCCCAAGTACTCTTGTGTCTAAGATTTGATTAAATGAGACTTAGTATTTCCTATGAGTTTTATATGAAAGAGTTTTTAAAGACTATGATAATATTTGTGAAAAGTGTTAATTCCGCACTACTTTTCTCTATGTATATGCGATGAACGATACGAAAGGGCTCTTTTAAGACCTCTGAGAGGTCGACTATGCCGGTTGAACTCCGAGAGTGACATATCTTCTAGGGTGTGGTATCGGGATATGACAAGCTTGGTATTAGAGCATAGGATATGAATGTAGTCTTAGGAATGAAAAAGTCTCATCAAGTCACGTCTAGTAGAGTCTCGACCATCGGTGTGAGTCGCGACACATCTATGGGCGAGAGGCTATAGGACGATAGAGTTTCCCTTATTTTCTTCTCCTATGTTGTGTCGTAGAGTAAATGTTATGAGTATCCTTCTTAATGTGTTTTCTTGTGTTTTTAGGAGATGAATACTAGAAGGATGACCGCTAGAAGGTTGGAAGAGGAAAGGGTGAATGAGAAAGTTCCTCCTCAAGTTGAGCAAGTTGAGAAAGTTCCTCAATATGGGCAAGGAGTACAAGGTGCCTAAGTGCCTCCCAAGGTGATCAAGTCCCTAATATGGAAGGAGGTAATGAGGTTCCGGTGGTTCCCACCGAATTGAGTAATAGAGATACTAGAGAGACTTTGCTTTCTTTAGCCCGAGCCGTGACTACTCAAGTGAATTTGAGTTTGGTGCCTAAGTTGAATGTTGTGGAGAGCACTATGACCTCTAGGTTGAGAGACATTGTGAGGATGAATCCTCCTATCTTTATTGGCTCTGAGGTGGGAGAGGATTCCTTGATGGTGTGTACAAGGTGTTGAGTGTCATAGGGGTTACATCTAGGGAGAAGGCGGATTTAGCTTCGTATCAATTGAGGGATGTTTCTCAAGTACGGTACACTCAATAGAAGAATAATATGCCGGTTGAGTCGGTCCTATTGAGTGGGAAGAATTGAAGGAAGCTTTTATTGGTAAGTATTTTCCCAGTGAGAGGAGGAAGGGTGAAAGTAGAGTAGTTTATCAATCTCAAGCAAGGAAATATGAGTGTTTAGGAGTACTCTTTGAAGTTCTCTATATTGTCTAGATATTCACCGTCCTTAGTGTCTAATCTTAGGGATGAGATGAGTCATTTTGTGACCGGGGTCGCCGACTTAGTGACGGAAGAATACCGTAGGACCATCCTACATGATTATATGACCTTAGCTAGACTCATGGTGTATGCTCAATATATTGAAGAGTCTAAACTTGGAAGGATTGCTAGAAACTTGAAGAGAAGTGGTTCAAGTGATCAAGGGCAACCTAGGTTCAAAAAGAGGGCTCAAACTCAAGATGGACCTAGTGCTCCTAATGTGAAATTTGGGAAAGGCGGTGGTTCTCAAAATGGCAAGCCTACATGTGTCACTTGTGGTAAGATACATTATGGTGAGTGTCTAAGGGGTACCGGGAGTTGTTTTGGATATGGAAAAGATAGACATAAAGTGAGGGATTGTCCTGATAGAGATGGTGAGAAAGTTTCTCCTAATGTTCCAAAAGATGATGCTCCAATAAAAAGGTGTTTCTATGCACTCTGGACTAGAGGAGAAAAGCCCGATGTGAGTGATGATGATGAAGGTAAGTCCTTGTATTTCTCTTTTTAGTGATATGAGTTCCTTCTAAGTGGGGGAGTATGGTTAGTAGATGATCTAGAAGTGTCCTAGACGTTTGTTGCATGTGCATGGTGTTTAGGAGTTTTTGTTGAAATTTAATTTCATTAACTTCTTGCATTGTGTATTTTATGAAGCTATGATATTGTTGAAGAAAAAAGGTGTTTATATGATTTTACCTTGCATATTAGCATGTTTTTATCATGAATTGCCTAAAAGTTGCATTTTTTAAAAAACTTGCCTAATTCCCTGTAGCTTTGCCTGCTCACTGTGAGAATTTTGAAGAATTGACTAATTCATTCTTTGGTTGAAAATTGTTGTAATGTGGTTGGAACTGATGAGTATGATAATGAATATAAAATGAGTTTTTGCTATTTGAAATTAAGGATGTGAGTTTTATAGCGTGATGAGTTGTAGAATTTATTCTAGCTTCTTGTTGTGTTGTGATACTCTTGACTATGTGAAATTGATGTTTTCTCCTTGATTTTGTGTTATATGGTATGGTTATAAGCTGTTAATTGAATATCTATTCTTGGAAGTGTTCGGAGAGTGACAAGTGTCATTCGAGGACGAATGTTGTCCAAGTGGGGGAGATTGTAAGATCCCGAAAATGACTTAGGTGAAGCTAGAGCCTAACATGGTTTTCATGGTGGTCTAAGGTCCTAAAATGGTCTATAATATGGTATTGAGGCAGTGTCTAAGAGTTTAGGTGCATTGGAAGTTAAACGTCAAGGGACGACTAAGACGTTCGACGACTAAGTCACCTAAGTGCCTCATATGTGGTTTTATATGTTTATGTTTGATTCATGAGATTATGAGGTTCTTAAATGAGTTATTATGGTGTATATATGCAGTGTGTCAATTTTCGTGAAGTTTGGAGGTCAAACGTCCAAGAACGTCCATGATGTTCGAAAGATGTGCCTTGAAATGACCATGTGTGTCTTGGAATGTTTCGTCGAGTTTTACATGTTTGTTTTGGATGAAATTCATGTGAGAGGTCCTAAACTCGTATACGAGATATTTTGGATGGGCAACGTCTGGGCAAACATCCCCAAGGTTCATCCAAGGGCCCTTGAGGAAGGACTGATACGCTCAAATTACACTTCCCTAAAGAAGTATAAGCGGTTGTATCAAGAAAAGAACCCAAATGTTAGGTTGGGGTCGATCCCACGAGGAAAATGGTTTAGACTTAACTTTAATCCACGATTACTTCTATTTTAATCAAGTCCTTTCCAAAAACAAACAACTAAAAGGGGGGGTTTTGTGTAACAAAATTATTTAATTAATTCTAAGTAAACAAGTAGCAAGTTCAAATGTTTGATGTTTATCAAGTAATAAGAGAAACTAGGGTATAATTGTTCCCCATTAGGTTCATGACGCAGTAACCCTAGCTATAACAACTCTTTCCTAGTATCTTGCATGCAAAGTGATAAGTTATGTATCCCTAATTCCTTGGTCCGGCAACTAGTGAATTTCACTCCGCACCTTGGTCCGGCTACGTGTGTATACTTTACTAAACCTTACCTTTTACCTCATATTAAGCATCATAATCGATGTATGGCTTAGTTATTACTTCACACCAATCGACACTAGCCTATTAGATAGTATATACTAAATCTACGTTGATAATTCTTTTCTTATTATCTACCTCCTTGGTCCGGCCAGTAGCAACAAGGCGAGTTCTAACGCGTGCACTCGTTAAAAAGACTTCTAAACGAAAGAATTATCAATACATACAAGAAACTATTCAAGAATTATTATTTTAGCTAGTTTTACTTTGTTAATTACCCATGGTTCCCAAAACTCTAGTTGTGGATTTAGTTACCCATGTTCATAATTACACAATTCATATTAATTAGACAAGAACTCATGTACTTACTTTGATGAGATTGAAGAAAATCCAGAAATCACTTGAATTTGAGAAAATAATGCTATAAATGATTCCGGAAAAATGAAGTATTTTCCTAAACCCTATATTCAAAAACCAATATTACAAATCAGAAAAATAACCCAGAGTCTAACCCCAAAAACGAGGTTTTTCGTCCTATTTATAATAATAGAATCCTAAACATAGAGGGAAACCTAAATAAGGAAAATCTGTCCAAAAAACGCGTCTCACATCGATGACCTTACCGACGGACTGTCGAGGCAACGACGGATTGTCGACACCTCCGTCGGTCCATACTTCAACTCTATTTTCAGCTGCCTTCTTTTCCAACTCTCTGTTACCATCGACGGACCAAGACGACGGTCCGTTGATAGGACGACGGTCCGTCGATGGCCTTCGTTGATCCACATTTAGAATCTTTTCAAAAATCGGGTACTGAAGCTACATTCTGTTAACACCAACGGATCACCAGGACGGTCCGTCGATGAGACGATGGACCGTCATCCCTTCCGTAGCCCCACTCTTGTCAGAATTCCCTGATCTTTCCTTGGCAGCATAATATCTTCTTGGCGACGGTTTCCACCTACGGACCGTCGATGGCTCCGTAGGTCATCTGTTCTGCAATTTTCAGTACATCTTCAGCGTTTTCATTCTAGATAATGTTTCCTGCAAACATAAAGAAAACATTAAAACTACTACAAAAAGGCCTTAGACACACACCAAACTTAAGGAAAAAGTATTGAAAGTACCGTAAAACCATGGTACATCAACACCCTCAACTTAAATTCGTTGTTTGTCCTCAAGCGACACACTATGACTCACCACAACACCTTTGTACAAAAGTATCCTTATTTTAGATTTCACAATCATCTGGCTATCAATCTTGATTACTTTCATTATATTCATGCATGATATCACTATTAGGCTCACTTATGTGGATCAGACCATGACACAGACTCACCACGCACCGATACCTTTTCTCTTTTATCTCTCACCAAAGTACCAAATTTCTAGTATTGCAACTAGTGTCCTTAAAAAGAATATCCTGCTTTTTTACACAGTGATTTCAATTTGAGTATAAGGATTATTTTTCAACACTCACTCTCAGAACAACTTCACACCTTATTGATACATATCACCATAGGCTTGCCCTTATATTCACTGCTTTAAGTTCAACATATTAGACTCTTAGGATCACGATAGGACTTTATTAGCTTGTAACGTAGGCTCAGGGTCAGGTAGGGTAGATTTGGATGCATTTTAGTGACTTGTTGCCCTCCTTGTCATAACGTCAAAGCGTCCTCCCTTTTCGTCGTTTGTTCTGCCCTATTCTTGATTTTCTTATATTCTTTTGCCTTGCTTTTCTCCTTTTGTGTAAGTGACTCTTCTTCTATTTTTTTTTATTTTTTTTACTTTCAAATTTTGCAATTTTTCACTTGATTTCAGCTTTGCTTGAGTCACTTTTCTTTTCTTCTTTCTCTCTCTTTATTCTTTCAACCCCACTTTCCGGAGCATTCCTCAAAATAACCACCTTCAACTCATGGGTTTGCCATGAGTCCAAGGTACACAATACCCAAGGATGGGTTAGGTCCACGACAAGGTTGTTTTCTGCATTAGCCACCCTCAACTTTTGCTTTTGATGTAAGCTGAGGTGCACATGTCCAAGGAGAGACCAGGGCAAACATATTGTTCCCAGAAGATAAGTTGGGGTAGAAAAACAAAGGTTCATTTTAAGCTCAAATCATTTGGATCAAGAAGGCATTAATTTCATTCGGTTTTTTTTTATCTAGGCTAAAGATTGACTATTTTGAACAAGGGTCTATGATCCTTTCCTAATTGTCTATTACATATTACTTTTAGCAGGACTAACCGGGCAAGTTCTAGCTCAGTACCAACGCTGGTCTATTCAACTTTCTCACACTCACTTAACACATCATTACCCTACTAGATAATCAGACACTTAGTTCGAACTTAAGATTAAGGGTCATGCAGGGGTGTAATCCTATGTCATGCTTAGAGCCACACATTTTATCATTCACTATGTCTAATCATGCAAGCATTTTCTTTAAATCAGGATATCATTTTATTTAGCCATCATGCTTCAGATTTCATATCGATACTAAGATACTAACGTGCCGGTTCAACAGTAAAGTAAATAGTCTCTTGGGGAAAAAAACACAGGCAAGAAAACCCCAAGAGGATCGTGAGTTTGGCTACTCAGACTTCACCCTAGCACTCACTTTACATTTACCCCACCCCCAACAAAAGAGCATGCAATTGTCCCCAATGCATAAAAGAATATAAAATAGGGTGGTAGGTGAAGCAAACTTGAGGCGCATAGCGCCGAATATCAACAAGCTGGCGAGTCTGGTTTCTCGGAACCCGCTCCCTCTGTAGTAGGGACACCATCAGTAGTGTCCGCAGCGATAACAACACCATCAGTAGTGCTCCTCTCAACATCAGCAATCTTGGAGCTAGACGCCCCAGCAGCCACCTCCTGAGCCCTCATCTGTCGGGCCTCCTCATCCATCAGCGAGGCTCTCTTCGAAGCCTCCAACTCAAGACGCTTTCTCTACCTAGCTCGAGTCTCATCCTCCTCTCTGGATCGGTGCCTCTTGGTATGCTCATGTGGCGGAAGCGGTGGTACAGCAGTGGTCTGGAAAAGAGCAGCCAACACCGTATCCTCAGCAGGATCCACAGGCGTGGCCTCAGACTCGAGCACCTGGGCCTCCAGAATGGCATCCATACCTGCCCTCAAACTCGCCACAGCAGCTTAAAGAGTCATCAAATCTACAGTAGGGGATGGCCGGGCAAGAGCCCTCAACTCAAATGCGTCAAGGCCCTGGTGGACCTCCATGATCTGCCTCTCAGTCCGCTAGGCCATCTTTTTCTCTATCCGCTCCTCCGCCTCAGCAATGGACTTCTGCATCCAAGGCTGGATATGATGCAGAAGTGTGGCCATTTGGGCCTCTAATTTCTGGACCCTAGCGATCGAGACCAGTGCTGCAGATGCGGTGGAGCGGGAGGAGCTCGAAGCGGTGCTAGTACTCGGGAAAGACTCAATTGGGGTGGTGTCGCTAGGCTCTGATGTAGCCGGATCATCCCCTTGGGCCTGCTCTACCGTGGCTGACAGGTTCTCACCTAGCGGCTGGACCTCTTCACGGGGCCCTCTGTTGGGAGCCAACTCATTGGCCTCATCCCGGATGAGACCGATATCAACTTGGCCATTCGGGGTCTTGAGCACATCAATGTGCCACACGGGCACTCTAGCAGACCTGCACAACTAAAAAATCATGCAAGGGAAGGGGTAAGTAGTGGTGCCCTTAAAGGCCCTCTCATGAATGACCGCCTGCAACAGCCACACGAAGTCCACCTCGAACCCAGCAACCATCGCAGCGATCATGCTCGATCCCATGTGATGATATTATTAGCAGCAGTGGGGGAGAGGCAATGACAGACCAAAAGCCATAAGAATTTGGCCGTGAATGTGAGGTTGGCCTTCTTTATTCCTCCTTTGGGCTCCAACACCCAATCAGCACCCTCGCCATCCACAGAGATGTTCTGGGCTATCCACTTCTTGGTGGTCTCTCTCAGCTCTCTCTCGCACTGGAAACGACTGTCCTTGATCAGCTTCCACCTATAGTCAAACTCGGGAGTGAGGGGGGCCCTGGTGGCATCAATGTCAGCACTATATAGGAATGTGCGAATGATGGGAAAAGAGATGTCCACCCGCTTGCCACGGACACGAACATGCTCGAGTGGTGCGTGTTTGGCGGGGTTAGCCCGCTTGTCCAAACTAGCCCTAAGAGTTTCCACATAAGCGACGTAGAACTCTCGCACTATCTCCTCGCTGTAACGGCCCAGACTCCTAGCCGTCCACTCTAGCCGATGGCGGGTAAAAAGATCATGTATGGCTGGCATCATGGGAAGACTCCCGGTAAGAACTCGCCGCTCGACTGTCAGAGTCCTAGTCATGAACCCCTTATCGTTGAGCAGCTTCGCATCCCTGTAAATCTGATATTGGCCATCAACACACCACCGATTAGGTTGATCAGCAACTGGAGCGGGGACGTCGGTCAGGGGTGCTGGAGTAGAATCTGCACTGTTAGCCTCCTCAGACGAGGCAGAATGGAACGATGTAGCTGAAGCAGTGGCCCCCTGTGAAGATGAAGCATCCTCAGACGCGGAAGCCTCCTCAGAGCCAGATGTTCCCTCAGAAACTGCAGCAGACCCAGACGGTGTGCCGGTCAGTGTGCGCTCTTCATCAGACTGGGAGACAGTGACTACGCCAGACACCACCCTCTTGGGAGTGCCCCGAGAGGTTCTAGAAGCACGTGATGGTGTCTGGGTGCTTGGGGGAACGTATTCGGGGTAGCGTTCATCGTCGGACGACCCAATCACCAACCAGCGCGAAGGGGCGACAGACTTGGAATGCCCTCGAGAGTAGACTAGGTCTTGATTGGGTGCCATGTGTACCTACAAGGAGGGGTTATCAGTACCAGTAGAAGCATACAACAACTCAAAAAGAATCAAACACAGAAGGGGGAACACAAATAGAGTGGAGATGCAGAACTGCAGAACTGCGTGACGGACCCCAACGACGGTCCGTCGACGGAACGACGGTCCATCAGTGAGGGTCCGTCGGTGGACACTTAGAAAATTTCTTGTGTAAAGTTTCAGAACAAAGGTTCTGATAGAGACGACGGACCTGCAGGACGGACCGTCAACTGAACGACGGTTCGTCATTGGGGGTCCGTCGATGGACCCTTCGAGATTTTTTTGAATCTTAAAATAACAAAGTTTCTGTTAAGGATGACGGACCTGCAGGACGGACCGTCAACTGAACGACGGTCCGTCAGTGGGGGTCCGTCGATGGACCCTTAGAGAAATTTGGAGGAACTTCAGAAATAAGGGTTCTATAAGAGTCTACAGTCATGCAGGACGGTCCGTCGACCAGTTGATGGACTGTCGTCTACCCCCGTGGGTAGACACTTAGACAAATCAGGGGAGATGTTGTTGATGGACCCCAACAACGGTCCGTCGACGGGGTCTCGTTCTGGCTTTCAGGGACAAAATTTTGGCAGCCATTGTTTCCCCCAAAGAACAAATTCAGGGCAATCTAAGGAACATTAAGTTTCCTCTAGCAAATAACAAAGCATTTCATCATTTCTAGGGCTTGAATTATCGAAGTTTTAAACATAGATTCACACAGTATCAACCCTACGTCGGAAATAATAACACTAAAAACACAGTAATTATCAGACAATACACCCCCATTCCATTCACTTTAATTGATCTAAGGTACTATGTTTGAAGATTTTGAGCATGCAACGGTGTCCCAAATTCAAGAACCACTATCATATTCCAGCAATTTAGCATGTAAAGTGATGAGAGTAAATAGAGCGCATCAGAAAGACATACATGTAGACTGTAGTGTAGGAAATGAGGGAATGAATTCTTTCAAGTACGAAACACCAAATAGCGACCTCGAACACCGACCGGGCAGAAGACAGACGAAGATGGAAGAGTGGGGAAGAGAACGGATTTGGGAAACTGATGGAGATTTGGGGAAGAGGAGAATATGACTGATTAGAAATAGAAGTTAGTGGGAGAGGAAGTGGGGGAGTTGAAGGAAATGGGGAGGGAAACGGTTGGGAAAGGGATTTGAAAGGGTGGAGGGTAACTGAAAAGTTTAAAATCAATATATAGCCGGTCAGGTCGGGTCGGGTTATTGGGTCTTGGGAACTAATGATTCCCCGTCGACGGATCGTAAGTCAGTCGACCGTCTGTCGACTGCTCCGTCGATGGTGCCCTAGCTTAGAAAAATTAAAGAAACAAACCTGGGATCTACGGATCCTACCGACGGTCAGTCGACCGGGCGACGGTCCGTCGATTGGTCCGTCGATCAGTGCACCAGAACAATTTTCTGCAAATTTCTGGGGATTTGGTCCCTGCACATTGAACACCCAATAAGCTAATCTTTTTGTATTTTTTGGACATTTTTTTTTACACACGGACCCTAATTTACTCTCTAGCCAACACTTCTAAAGAAAATTAATACGTGACATTAAGTTAGAAAAACAGAAATAATGCAACTACGCCTATAAAATCACTAAAAACCTATTGTTTGCTAGAGGATACATATTGGGTTGCCTCCCAATCAGCGCTTGATTTAACGTCGCGGCACGACGTAGGACTCTTGATTACTCAAATTTCATCAAGATGGTATGTCTCGATCACTTTATTCGCCTTTTCAGCATGCCCAAGGTAGATTTTGATACGTTGCCCGTTCACCTTGAACCTTACACCCTCCTTATTCTCAAACTCAACCGCTCCATGAGGGAAAACTTGGGTGATAAAAAATAGGCCAGTCCATTTGGACTTGAGTTTGCCCGGAAACAAGCGCAACCTAGAGTTGAATAAAAGCACCAAATCCCCAACCACAAAATTGCGCTTCTCAATCTTTTGGTCATGGTACTTCTTCATCTTTTCTTTGTAGAGGGCTGAACTTTCATATGCCTTTAAGCGAAATTCATCAAGCGAAATTCAACCCATTTAACCTTTGTTCTACAGCCTCATTCCAATCCATTTTCAGTTTCTTCATTGCCCACATGGCCTTATGCTCTAACTCAACCGGCAAGTGACAAGCTTTCCCATATACAAGTTGGTATGGGGACATACCTATGGGGGTCTTGTATGCTGTCCGGTAGGCCCAAAGAGCATCATCAAGTCTCCTTGACCAATCCATTTTATTCGCATTCATCGCTTTCGCCAAAATCTGCTTGATTTTTCTGTTTGACACCTCAACTTGCCCACTAGTCTAAGGATGGTATGGCGTGGCCACATTGTGGCGAACCCCATATTTCTACAATAATCCTTTGAACAACTTGTTGCAAAAGTGGGATCCCCCATCACTAATAATGGCCCTTGGGGTGCCAAATCTGGAAAATATGTTCTTTTTCAAGAACGTGGTGACACTCTTCCCTTCATTATTTGCAAGTGCTATGGCTTCCACCCATTTCGACACATAATCAACCGCCACAAAAATGTACTTCATCCCATAAGAACTCACAAAAGGTCCCGTAAAGTCAATGCCCCACACATCAAACAATTCGATCACAAGAATGGGATTTAAAGGGAGCTCTTGCCTTCTAGAAATACCGCCATCTCTTTGGCACCTATCACATGCCTTGGCGAACTCATGTGCATTGGTGGATGGTTGGCCAATAGTAGCCACATTGCAAGATTTTATGGGTTGTTCGGATACCACTATGATGCCCACCCACAGGCAAGGAGTGACATGACTCCAAAACTCTCAACATCTCAACTTTCGGTACACAACGCCGAATAAGTCCATCGGCACAACTCCTATAAAGATATGGCTCATCCCAAAAGAACTTTTTCACATTATGCATGAACTTTTTCCTTTGATGAAAGGACAAGTCCGATGGGACGATATCACTAGCCAAGTAATTTGCAAAATCTGTGAACCATGGAATCAAGTCTTGAGAAGCAGCCAATACATGGTCATCAAGGAAAGTATCATCAATTTCAGCTTTTTCACCTAACTCTTGCATTGCTTCATCTTTTAATCGAGACAAGTAATCGGCCACTTGATTTTCGGTCCCTTTTCTATTTTTCACTTCAAAGTCAAATTCTTGCAATAGTAAAACCCAACTAATCAGCCTCGATTTCGCATCCTTCTTTGCCATCAAATATCTCAAGGCAGAATGATAAGTATGCACTATAACTCTAGTGCCAAGCAAATAGGAGCGAAATTTCTCGAAAGCAAAGACCACCGCAAGGAGCTCTTGTTCAGTCACGGTGTAGTTCTTTTGGGCTTCATTAAGGGCTTTACTAGCATAATAAATGGGGTGAAGGATTTTATCCCTTCTTTGTCCTAATACCACGCCAAGCGCAACCCCACAAGCATCACACATCACCTCAAATGGCTTGCTCCAATCCGGAGAAATAATGATAGGCGCAGATACCAACTTCTCTTTCAACTCTCCAAATGCCTTCAGACAAGATTCATCAAAATAAAATTTACAATCTTTCTCAAGCAGCTTGCACAGAGGATGTGCAATTTTTGAGAAATCTTTGATAAACCTCCGGTAGAAACCTGCATGCCCAAGGAAACTCCTCACACCTTTACAGAAATGGGTGGAGGAAGTCTCTCTATAACCTCGACTTTAGTTCGATCAACCTCTATACCCTTCTCTGAGATGCGGTGGCCCAATACAATACCCTCTTTCACCATAAAGTGACATTTTCCCCAATTTATCACAAGGTTGCACTCTTCACATCTTGTGAGAACTTCAGATAAGTGACTCAAACAGTGATCAAACGAATCACCAGCAACTGAAAAATCATCCATGAATACCTCAATGGTGTCCTCCACCATATCGGCAAATATGGACATCATACATCTCTGAAAGGTAGCTGGTGCATTACACAACCCAAAGGGCATCCTCTTGAACGCGAAAGTTCCATAAGGGCAAGTAAAAGTGGTTGTCTCTTGATCTTCCGGTGCAATAGAGATTTGATTGTAACCCGAATAGCCATCAAGAAAACAGTACCACCCTTTGCCTGCAAGTCTATCCAACATCTGATCCATGAAGGGCATAGGAAAATGGTCTTTCTCAGTCCATGCATTTAGTTTCTGGAAATCCATACACACTCTCCATCCGATCACCGGCCTCATTGGAACAAGCTCATTTTTCTTATTGGGGACCACAGTCATACCTCTTTCTTGGGCACACACTGAACAGGGCATACCCAACTACTATCAGCGATCGTATATATGACTCCTGCATCCAACCACATAATAATTTCCTTCTTCACTACCTCTTGCATAGGTGGATTTAAACGTCTCTGGTGCTCAATACTTGGCTTATGATCGGGCATGAGTTGGATTTTGTGTGAACAAATACTGAGAGGGATCCCAATAATATCTGCAACAGTCCACCCAATAGCTCTCTTGAACCTCTTCATTCAACCAAACACTCTACTTGTTGCACTTTCAAATCTGACGAAATAATTACCGGCAAAGTGTCATCTTTCCCCAAGAATACATACCTTAGATGACGTGGTAGAGCCTTAAGCTCTAATTTTGGAGCCTCCTCAATAGATGGTTTCGCAGGTGGAGACTCGCGATGCATCATATCTAACTTTAATTTCTTGGGTTTGAACCGAACATCACCTCGATCAAGTGCCGCAACCAATGTCCCATACTCTACAATATCTTCACTCTCAAAGTTCATAATCACTGCTGCTAGTGCCTCAACACCAAGACGTTCTTCTATTTGGACCTCTGACGAACTCTTAACTCTATAAGATATGGCAGATACCGATTGGAGCTCACCACTCTGCCTCATGGACCTACAAATATTAAAAGTCACTTCTTCATTGTTTAACCGAAACTTCTACTGCCCTTTCTCCATGTCGACCAAGGCGCGACCCGTAGCAAGAAATGGCCTCTCAAGAATAATAGGCACCTCAAAATCCACCTCACAGTCAAGAATAAAAAAATCGGCCGGAAATATGAATGACTCCACCTTGACTAACACATCGTGGAGTATCCCAATAGGCCTCTTCACTGTTCGATCGGCCATCAATAGCCGCATCGCAGTGGGCTTTGGATCACCCAAACCCAACTTTTTGTAGATGGATAGAGACATGAGATTTATGCTTGCCCTAAGATCACATAATGCTTTAGCGAAGTGTAACAGCCCGATTGTACATGGAATAGTGAAAGCACCCGGATCTTCTTTCTTTTGCACTAGATACCTTGTAGCAATAGCACTACAGTGTTGCATCCTATCATCATCCTCAAAACTAACCGATCTCTTCTTAGTGACCATATCTTTCATGAACTTTGCGTAACCGGGCATTTGTTCAAGAGCTTCTATCAAAGGAACATTGATGGAAAGCTGTTTCAACATGTTAATAAAACGCTGGTATTTACCATCCTCAGTCTTTTTTACCAACCTTTGCGGGAATGGTGGTGGTGGTCTTGGAATGGGAGTAACCGTTTGGTGCTTCTCTACTTCTTTTCCTGCTTTATTTACCAACTCCCCACTAGCTTCTACTACCTCATCTTCTCTTCTCATCTTATTTTCTATGCCAGACGGCATAGGTGGATCTATGGTTTGCTTACCACCTCGAGTAGTGACTGCCATACAATGTCCATCATTCTTTGGATTTTGAACACTGTTGTTAGGAAGAGTACCCGGTTGACGAGGGTTTACAGTAGACGACAATTGGGTCATTTGCATCTCAAGATGCTTGATGGAGACTGCATGTGCATCCACTTTTTGCCCAATATTAGCCAAATCACCTCTCAATTCCTTCGCGTGCTCATAACTTGCGTCAAACCTCCTCATCATCTTTTGCAACATGTCTTCAACTCGCGCCATACTACCTCCACCATCCTTAGGAGAAATTTCCCAATTTTGAGGTGGAACATAGGGCCCACTTTGATCGTTTCTGTGTCCATAGTTACTCCAATTGAAGTTGTTGTCGCGATTGTAGTTTCCTTCACGAACATAGTGACCCTCTCGATTGTAATTCCCATAGTTTCGACCTTGATTTCCTTGACCTTGGCGCCAATTTTCCTGATTGGAGCCTTGGGCGTTCGGTCGAAAACACCCCGTCTGCTCATTCACTGCATAAGAATCTTTCTCATAGTAAAACTCATCTATCGGCGGTGGTGGCTTAGTCAAATAATTCACCGCATTCACTTTCTCTGCACCCCCAGTGACATGTTTCAACACTAACCCAAGCTCAGTTCTCATTTGAGCCATTTCTTCACGAATATCATCTACGGCTGGGTTGTGTGTAGATTACACTGCAAAAGTGTTTCTCACAGTATCTGACTTCCTAGTGCTCCAAGCTTTATTATTTCGGGAGATTTTCTCTAACTTCTCAGCGATCTCTGCATAAGTACACTCCCTAGAATAACCACCCGCAATCGTATCCAATACCCCTTTATTATTATCATCTTGCCCCCGATAGAAATACTCTTTCATCTAGTCATCATCAATACGGTGATTTGGGACACTTCTCAAGAAAGAGGTGAACCTATCCCAAGAACTGCTTACTGACTCTCCTGGTAGTGCCACAAAGTTGTTCACCCTATCTTTGTGGTTGAACTTCTTTGAAACTGGATAGTAACGAGCTAAGAACACATCCCTCAATTGGTTCCATGTATAGATTGAGTTATAGGGAAGCTCAGTAAACCATATAGCAGCCTCTCCTGTTACTGAGAGAGGAAACACTCTTATCCCAATGACGTCCATGTCCAAGTCAGGCCTCCCTACACAACTCTTACACACCGACCTCAGTTTGGCGATGTGAGCATGTGGATCCTCAAATGGTAGCCCCAAAAATAGACCTCTAGCTGTGAGCATCTGCATTAAGCTACTAGTAACCACAAAAGTATGACCATGTGGTAGAGAAGGTAGGACAAGTGGTCCGTCAGAGTCAGTGATGTTAACATTTCCCCTATAGTACTCTTGAGGGTGTGGGGCAGGAGGTTGCCTCCTCGGATTACCTTCACCTGGATTATCAACCATCACTTGATTATGAGCATCAACTGGCGGGGGAGGTTGAGGATTGATCTCATCCTCGATATAAGCAAGATTATTTTGAATGTTCATTCTGCGAAGTGTACGGTTTAGTTCTGGATCAAGTGGAAGTATTGGTTCTCCTTGACTCCGTGTACCTGGCATACACTAAAGCTAGACCTGCGAGAGACAAAAATAAAAATAAAAAGTAAAATCAGGAAATTATTGACTAAAACTCGGTAATGTGGTTAAAGTTAATCTAAAAGCCACTGCTTCCCGGCAGCGGCGCCAAAATTTGATTCGCTCAAATTACACTTCCCTAAAGAAGTATAAGCGGTCGTATCAAGTAAAGAACCCAAATGTTAGGTTGGGGTCGATCCCACGAGGAAAATGGTTTAGACTTAACTTTAATCTACGATTACTTCTATTTTAATCAAGTCCTTTCCAAAAACAAACAACTAAAAGGGGGGGTTTGTGTAACAAAATTATTTAATTAATTCTAAGTAAACAAGTAGAAAGTTCAAATGTTTGATGTTTATCAAGTAATAAGAGAAACTAGGGTATAAGTGTTCCCCATTAGGTTCATGACGCAGTAACCCTAACTATAACAACTCTTTCCTAGTATCTTGCATGCAAAGTGATAAGTTATGTATCCCTAATTCCTTGGTCCGGCAACTAGTGAATTTCCCTCCGCACCTTGGTCCGGCTACATGTGTATACTTTACTAAACCTTACCTTTTACCTCATATTAAGCATCACAATCGATGTATGGCTTAGTTATTACTTCGCAACAATCGACACTAGCCTATTAGATAGTATATACTAAATCTACGTTGATAATTCTTTTCTTATTATCTACCTCCTTGGTCCGGCAAGTAGCAACAAGGTGAGTTCTAACGCGTGCACTCGTTAAAAAGACTTCTAAACGAAAGAGTTATCAATACATGCAAGAAACTATTCGAGAATTATTATTTTATCTAGTTTTACTTTGTTAATTACCCATGGTTCCCACAACACTAGTTGTGGATTTAGTTACCCATGTTCATAATTAAACAATTCATATAATTTAGACAAGAACTCATGTACTTACTTTGATGAAATTGAAGAAAATACAGAAAATCACTTGAATTTGAGAAAATAATGCAATAAACGATTCCGAAAAAATAAAGTATTTTCCAAAACCCAATATTCAACAACCAATATTACAAATCAGAAAAGTAACCCAGAGTCTAACCCCAAAAACGAGGTTTTTCGCCTATTTATAATAATAGAATCCTAAACATAGAGGGAAACCTAAATAAGGAAAATCTGTCCAAAAATGTGTCTCGCATCGACGACCTAACCGACGGACCGTCGAGGCAACGACGGATCGTCGACGCCTCCGTCGGTCCATAGAAATTTGATACCCTCAAATTACACTTCCCTAAAGAAGTATAAGCGGTCGTATCAAGTAAAGAATCCAAATGTTAGGTTGGGGTCGATCCCACGAGAAAAATGGTTTAGACTTAACTTTAATCTACGATTACATCTATTTTAATCAAGTCGTTTCCAAAAACAAACAACTAAAAGGGGGGGTTTGTGTAACAAAATTATTTAATTAATTCTAAGTAAACAAGTAGAAAGTTCAAATGTTTGATGTTTATCAAGTAATAAGAGAAACTAGGGTATAAGTGTTCCCCATTAGGTTCATGACGCAGTAACCCTAGCTATAACAACTCTTTCCTAGTATGTTGCATGCAAAGTGATAAGTTATGTATCCCTAATTCCTTGGTCCGGCAACTAGTGAATTTCCCTCCGCACCTTGGTCCGGCTACGTGTGTATACTTTACTAAACCTTACTTTTTACCTCATATTAAGCATCATAATCGATGTATGTCTTAGTTAATACTCCACACCAATCGACAATAGCCTATTAGATAGTATATACTAAATCTAGTTGATAATTCTTTTCTTATTATCTACCTCCTTGGTCCGGCAAGTAGCATTAAGGCGAGTTCTAACACGTGCATTCGTTAAAAAGACTTCTAAACGAAAGAATTATCAATACATGCAAGAAACTATTCGAGATTTGTTATTTTAGCTAGTTTTACTTTGTTAATTACCCATGCTTCCCACAACACTAGTTCTGGATTTAGTTACCCATGTACTTACTTTGATGAAATTGAAGAAAATACAGAAAATCACTTGAATTTGAGAAAATAATGCAATAAACGATTCCGAAAAAATAAAGTATTTTCCAAAACCCAATATTCAACAACCAATATTACAAATCAGAAATATAACCCAGAGTCTAGCCCCAAAAACGAGGTATTTCTCCTATTTATAATAATAGCATCCCAAACATAGAGGGAAACCTAAATAAGGAAAATCTGTCCAAAAACGCGTCTCGCATCGACGACCTAACCGACGGACCGTCGAGGCAACGACGGATCGTCGACGCCTCCGTCGGTCCATAGAAATTTGATACGCTCAAATTACACTTCCCGAAAGAAGTATAAGCGGTCGTATCAAGTAAAGAAACCAAATATTAGGTTGGGTCGATTCCACGAGGAAAATGGTTTAGACTTAACTTTAATCTACGATTACTTCTATTTTAATCAAGTCGTTTCCAAAAACAAACAACTAAAAGGGGGGGTTTTGTGTAACAAAATTATTTAATTAATTCTAAGTAAACAAGTAGAAAGTTCAAATGTTTGATGTTTATCAAGTAATAAGAGAAACTAGGGTATAAGTGTTCCCCATTAGGTTCATGACGCAGTAACCCTAGCTATAACAACTCTTTCCTAGTATCTTGCATGCAAAGTGATAAGTTATGTATCCCTAATTCCTTGGTCCGGCAACTAGTGAATTTCCCTCCGCACCTTGGTCCGGCTACGTGTGTATACTTTACTAAACCTTACTTATTACCTCATATTAAGCATCATAATCGATGTATGGCTTAGTTATTACTTCACACCAATCGACAATAGCCTATTAGATAGTATATACTAAATCTACGTTGATAATTCTTTTCTTATTATCTACCTCCTTGGTCCGGCAAGTAGCATTATGGCGAGTTCTATCGCGTGCATTCGTTAAAAAGACTTCTAAACGAAAGAATTATCAATACATGCAAGAAACTATTCGAGATTTGTTATTTTAGCTAGTTTTACTTTGTTAATTACCCATGCTTCCCACAACACTAGTTGTGGATTTAGTTACCCATGTTCATAATTAAACAATTCATATAATTTAGACAAGAACTCATGTACTTACTTTGATGAAATTGAAGAAAATATAGAAAATCACTTGAATTTGAGAAAATAATGCAATAAACGATTCCGAAAAAATAAAGTATTTTCCAAAACCCAATATTCAACAACCAATATTACAAATCAGAAATATAACCCAGAGTCTAGCCCCAAAAACGAGGTTTTTCGCCTATTTATAATAATAGCATCCCAAACATAGAGGGAAACCTAAATAAGGAAAATCTGTCCAAAAACGCGTCTCGCATCGACGACCTAACCGACGGACCGTCGAGGCAAGGACGGATCGTCGACGCCTCCGTCGGTCCATAGAAATTTGATATGCTCAAATTACACTTCCCTAAAGAAGTATAAGCGGTCGTATCAAGTAAAGAATCCAAATATTAGGTTTGGGTCGATCCCACGAGGAAAATGGTTTAGACTTAACTTTAATCTACGATTACTTCTATTTTAATCAAGTCGTTTCCAAAAACAAACAACTAAAAGGGGGGGTTTGTGTAACAAAATTATTTAATTAATTCTAAGTAAACAAGTAGAAAGTTCAAATGTTTGATGTTTATCAAGTAATAAGAGAAACTAGGGTATAAGTGTTCCCCATTAGGTTCATGACGCAGTAACCCTAGCTATAACAACTCTTTCCTAGTATCTTGCATGCAAAGTGATAAGTTATGTATCCCTAATTCCTTGGTCTGGCAACTAGTGAATTTCCCTCCGCACCTTGGTCCGGCTACGTGTGTATACTTTACTAAACCTTACTTTTTACCTCATATTAAGCATCATAATCGACGTATGGCCTAGTTATTACTTCACACCAATCGACACTAGCCTATTAGATAGTATATACTAAATCTACATTGATAATTCTTTTCTTATTATCTACCTCCTTGGTCCGGCAAGTAGCATTAAGGCGAGTTCTAACGCGTGCACTCGTTAAAAAGACTTCTAAACGAAAGAATTATCAATACATGCAAGAAACTATTCGAGAATTGTTATTTTAGCTAGTTTTACTTTGTTAATTACCCATGGTTCCCACAATCCTAGTTGTGGATTTAGTTACCCATGTTCATAATTACACAATTCATATTAATTAGATATTCAACAACCAATATTACAAATTAGAAAAATAACCCAGAGTCTAACCCCAAAAATGAGGTTTTTCGTCCTATTTATAATAATAGAATCCTAAACATACAGGGAAACCTAAATAAGGAAAATCTATACAAAAACGCGTCTCGTATCAACGACCTGACCGACGGACCGTCGAGGAAACGACGGATCGTCGACGCCCTCGTCGGTCCATACTTCAACTCTATTTTCATCTGCCTTCTTTTCCAACTCCCTGCTACCATCGACGGACCAAGAAGACGGTCCGTCGATGGCCTTTATTGATCCACACTTAGAATTTTTTCAAATTGGGTACTGAAGCTACATCCTGTTAACACCAACGAATCACCAGGACGGTCCGTCGATGAGACGACGGAACGTTATCCCTTCCATAGCCCCACACTTGTCAGAATTCCCCAATCTTTACTGGGCAACATAACATCTTCATGGCGACGGTTTCCACCTACGGACCATCGATGGGTTGGTGGACCGTCGATGGCTCCGTAGGTCATCTGTTCTGTAATTTTCAGTACATCTTCAGCGTTTTCATTCTGGATAGTTTTTCCTGCAAACATAAAGAAAAATACGTTAAAAATACTACAAAAAGACCTTATACACATACTAAACTTAAGGAAAAAGTATTGAAAGTATCGTAAAATCCACGATACATCAAGGACCCATGTTGGTGGCCAAAACTGCATAAGGGAGTCCCACCTACGGATGGCAAACGACGGCCAATGGCCTGGTCGACGCCCCATAGGTGGAGGGAGTCGTTAGGGACTTAGCCTAGGGATCTAAGCTCCCATTTTCCAGGCTCTGAACCCATCGATAGAGGATAGGACAATCCGTTTATGGACTGACGTCCCGTCGATGGTCAGTCCATCGATGGACTGTCTCCTGCATGCAGTTCACGGGTAAGTTAGGGGTGAGTTGATAAATTCACCCCACGTCCAAATTAGAAGTTTGGAGGTTCCTTAAGGGTCTTTTCGATATTTTATACATGTATATAAGTCTTTAACACTTAGAAGAATTCATTCTTCAAAATCAAAACCCAAATTCTCTTAGAAATTCCATAAACTCAATTGAAGCCAAAACTCAAGGAAGAGCTTGGATTGGATTTGAGTGACAATTCTTCATCAAATTGGAGGATTAACATCATTGAGGTATGGTTTTTTATCCTTAAGACTCTATTCATCTAGGAGCTCAAATTCAAAGATGTTTTCTAGTTTTCAAAGATGAACTTGTCCAATTTCATGATCTATCCATGTGTTCTTGTATTAAATGTTTTGAATCATTATGTATTGATTATATTGTTGTTAATTAGATGATTTTAACTCAATTCTATGAATCCATTTAATTGATGAACTCTAGTTTTTGACTACTTTATGGGTTAAGTGATATTGTCTTAATGTTTATGAATTCTAGTGTACTTTTCTATGGGCTATTGAATAATGTAAGAACTGTAGTCAATTGATGTATAATTGGTCCTAGATTGATAAATATATATTTAATTGACTTAGATTCATGGAGTATTATACTTTTTGTATTGAATTGATGTTCATGGTCATGGGTAAGGGCCTTATGGTATTGAATTGGATGATTTAGACAAGGATTAAAATGGAGAGAATGGATTGGTGGTACGCTTGGATTGGTGGTACGCTTCCTTAATTCTCTTTATTTTAAGTATTATAGCTTTTCAGATATGTTGTGATTGGTATGGTGCACTTATGGTGGTGGTCTTATGTGATTGATATGGCCTTGTCGACATTATTTTAAGTATTATGATGATCATGGCCTTGTTGGCAACTAATTGAAGGATTATGATGATTTGTGTAGTTGATTATGTGAAGTATTATCATATCTTCCTACATGTGAAGTAATGTGAAAGTATGTGTTTCTTCTATTGATGCTATTTAGGTGATCATGTTAGACTAGGACTATGTCTTGTGTGTGTAGTCTTAGAGTTGATGCATGATTCTTCCTAATTGACTATATGAGTCTATAATGGTTATGTTGATGATGATATAGTAGTGTATAGGATGACTTAAAGATGATAATGGTTGTTCATATGTGCTTCTAGAATGACATGTAATATGTGCTAAAGTGAAGTATGTTGTGTCTTGTTTTGGTAGACTTGTGTCCCTTACTTGATGCATGTATGAATGTGAATATGCGATGTCTTGACTTAGGATGCTAAAGCCTATTAGTCTTGTATGAATGAATGATATGTGAGACCTTGAACGATGATAAGAGGGTCCTTTATGTGAAACCTTTAACCTAGTGGTAAGGTTATGAAACTTGAAGTTGAAAGCTATAATGGTATCCTTCTTGTAATGAATTATGGATGTAAGGTTGATTGGCTGGAACGGCATCATATCAATCCTTAGTAAAGTCATGATGAGCTTCTTGTCGCCATTGTAAGGCAGCCCCTAGGGGACCTCTTTGGTAAGGTAAATGCAATTGGGTTATGAACTTGATATGGAACCCCTTTGTATGAACCTTTAATGTGAGTTACTCTATGGGAACAAAGGCTAGCACCGAGTGAGTATGTTAAGGAAAGTAGTTCTAGTTAAAGGATGAGGCTAGAATACAAAGTAAGCCCTTCATATTCCTTAACCATGTGCCTACATGGGATGTGTCCAAGTTATACCATTGGCAAGTATAACAACCTCATCGAAGTAGGATAGAACTCCGGATTCCATGTTTTGCTACCATGGTCTATGTTGGTTATTGTCTATTCTCATCATGTGGGATACCTATTAGCATTAGAGAAGTTCTATGAAGTTTAGGTGGTGGTATGAGTCGCTATCTAGACATTGCACAATAGGCTTTGAAGATGTTAGTGAGAGTCCCTAGGTATTTTCGAAGACCATTACTTGAATGTCCTCTATGTGATGAATGCCTTTTAATGAACTAATGAAATAACGACTTATGTTATAAAGCATGTAAATGAATGAGTACCTAACCTAGATTGACTTAAGTATTCCTTAGTTAAAGTGTGAAGGGGGCATAAGGGATGATCTTTTTATGTCTTATCTAGAGAAGTCTTGAGAATGACTCTAGTTAGGGAAGTTGGTTGATTTTCTAGGCATGATCTAAACTTAGGAAGTCTTAAGGATTATTTAGGTACCCTTGAAGAGGGTGTATGAGCGTTCTCTTCTAGGAGTACTTACTTCTTTTGATAGCCTTGGTAAGGAGAATGTCGCATCTTAAATGTTAAGGATGTTGGTGTGTTGTGAATGTATGTATCTCATTCTAAGTAGTCTTGATGATCATTTAGGCATGCTTAGAAAGGGTGTATGGGCAGTCTCTCTTTGTGTTGCTTAAGTGAGTCTTATGATATATTTTAGTGGGATAATTACATGCTAGAAGGTGTCTTAGGTGAAGGTAAGTAGGTAAGCAACTTCGATGTAACAGTGAACTTCGTTCACTGTACAGTGAGTTGAGTTCACTGTAATGTGTTTTTAAAAATATACTAAATTGCTTAAATGTTGTCTTATGTGTTTCTAAGTTGGTAAATGTTGTTATTATGATTATATTATGATATTTAAATTAAAAAGAGCATATTTCCAATAAATGTCCGTTTTCATGATTTTTATGCATTATGCCATACTTAGTATATGTGGTTGTACTAATTCCATGCTTTATGTATCTCTATAGTGGTTGGTAGGTGAGGAGCATTTGGGAAGCAAGACTTGGATCGTAGCATCGTTCAAGTGAAGTTGAAGTATCTCCTCATTTGATTCGAGGGCATAGATGTCTTTTATTTCTCTTATTGAAGTATTGTAATAGACTTAGTAGTACTATATTTCTATTGTGTATGGGCCGTGTCCCAAGTACTCTTGTGTCTATGATTTGATTAAATGAGACTTAGTATTTCCTATGAGTTTTATATGAAAGAGTTTTTAAAGACTATGATAATATTTGTGAAAAGTTTTAATTCCGCACTATTTTCTCTATGTATATGCGATGAATGATACTAAAGGGCTTGTAAAAGACCTCCGAGAGGTCGAGTACGCCGGTTTCACTTCGAGAGTGCCATATCTTCTAGGGTGTGGTCTCGAGATGTGACAGGTCTTTAGTCTCAAATTTCAACAATGATTATGACCACCAAAACAACAAACTCAAAATAGTTATGATCATCAAAAGAACATTCTCAAAAGCGTTATGATCATAAAAAACAATCTCAAAAGAGTTATGAACATCAAAACAACAATTTCAAAGATTAAAAAATCTAAGTGAGCAATCTGTATAATTATGGGTGTTAGTCCAGGGGAAAATACCTAGCATGGGTCGATCCAATTGGTATATAAGGGTGACAACTTAGGTTGGAAAGCCTAGCATAACTGATCCCAATTGCTATATAAGAGTGGAAACTCAGGGGAAAAATCCTAGCATGCGTCGATCCCAATTGGTATAGAAGGGTTGCAGCTCAAGGGCAAAAGCTTAGCATGGGCTAATCCCAATTTGTGGAATTATGAGAACAATACCCCAGGGGTTAAAATGCCTAGCATGGGTCATCCTCTTCTATCACTGATCAGCTGGTCATTTGTATCATATGTCTTATAAATATTATAATGCACAAAAAAGTAAAGAAAAGAATGTAACCTACACGATTCCACAAGTATAAGCAGATGTGGTTTATAATCTTTATGTATTGGTATTTGATTTCACTTGAGATCTCATTTACATATGGTTGTATTATACCTTACATATTCAGTACATTCTTTCGTACTGACGTCCCTTATTGGGAATGCTCCAATTCATATTGCAGGTACTCAACTAGTAGATCTCCCCAATAGAAGCACATGATACTTAGAGGTTGTTGGTGAGCTCCAAGTAGATTCAGGGATTCGAGTCTTTACTATGCGTCTTTTCATAGTGGTACAGTCATGAATTCTAGTAAAGGCTTTGTAGACATTGTAATACTATCATATGTATTTATAGTTTTACTTGTCACATGTATCAGTTCATCTAGTCAACATGTGTTGTATATGAAACTTCTCGTCGGTAAATTTGCATAGTAGTTTACTTTCTCATCATAGGTCACTTGGAAAGCATGTGTTCATATGGTACTTGTCTGCCTCACCTAGGGTTGGGGTGTGACGATGTTATATCTTTCAGGTTAAATTAATAGATCGTTCTTCCACCGGTGGTTTAGTATGAGTGTCATTTACGACTGTCTTGATCGTTACATCTATAAGTTAGTTGATAGTCCCGAGGATACATAATTTAGTGAATGAGTAATTCTTTGAAAAAGTTTAATATCCTCTTCTGACTTGCTTATTTTGTATTATTTATATTTTGTTGATTCGTGTATCCCTAGTCAATATAAAACTAGTTTAATCTTGAAGAAATATTTCATATTGCTGAAATAGTTTTTTGGACAATCCCTAGCACGACTCAAGATCTAAAGAAATTTTTGTACATTAATCTGCACATATTTAATTTCTAACCATATAATTTAAAAGTATTCTATACTTTCTTAAACTCTATACAGAGTCAAAATCAGATAAATAAATAAAAAACGAAGAGAATCGAATTTTGAACTAATACTCAATTTTGAGTCATATATTATTATTTTATTATAGAATTATAACCTATTTTGTAGTGAGAACATAAACTTTTAACCAATTAAATTTAAATTACTATAAAAGTGGAATAACACCATATGGTATTATAAAGTTGCCACTGGACTTGCAAGAGAAGAAGTGTGTCTTAGGACAAAGAACATGTGCAATATCCTAAGCATGATTATCATTATATTGAGGCATGCATATTTGCTTCAAATCACTTAGCAGCCATAACATATAATGGGTATTCCTTAAGCAAAAATTAATACTAGTGGGTTTTCATTCATTAATCTTGATTTGCATCGAGCAGCCACAAAAATACAAAATTAAAGTAAGCTTATCTACTTGAGATTAGTGCTCAAAAATATGATTATTGATAAGGTGCCGCACCTCAGGTTATCTACTTGAGATTAGTGCTCAAAAATATGATTATTGATAAGGTGCCGCACCTCTTGTTATTGTATGACCAAAAAAAATGCAAGACTTATCATGCAGTCAACCTTAGATTTGGTCCATTACTAACTTTTAGTGCAATGTCCAAAGAGTTGACCTCTTTCATGTTGGTTTAAAGTGGAGACTACTAAGATGTCATCATCATTCTTATTATTGTATTCCTCCGTGTCTAATTACTTATTCATTTTTCTTTTTTAGTTATTCCTAATTATTTGTCTATTTTGACAAATTAAGAAAAAATATTTTTTTTTACCTATAGAATTACTTTGAAAAATCTTAAGTTTTAAATTCATTCACTTCATAATTAATAAGGAGAAAATATATTAGTAATTATTTTCTTAATAGGTGTGTCAATACAAAACTTGACAAGTAATTAGTGACCGATAAAATATTTAAAAAGAAACTTCGATTAAGGTGTGTTTGGTATGAAGGAAAATGTTTTCCTAGAAAATATTTTCCTGAAAAACAAGTAACTTTTGAACTTATTTTCTCATGTTTGGTTGGTGAGTAGAAAATATTTTCTGGATATGATTTTTAGCGTTTGATTATGAATGAAAAATATTTTTGAGAGACATCTTTTATTTTTACTAGAGTAGAAAATAATTTATGAAATTGCAAATATTTTTTTAAGTGGGGGGGGTGGGGGGGTGGGGGGGTAGGAGTGAAAAAATAAAAATTTGAAGCTTATAGTATTTTTAAAAAACAAAGTTAATTTTTTGTGGGGGTTGGGGGTCGTTGGTTGGCTGGCCGTGGGGGGGGGGGAGGGGGTTAGGAGTTTAAAAATAAAAAAATTGAAGTTGAAAATATTTTTAAAAAGCAAAATTATTTATTTGGGGAGGGGGTGGGGGTGGGGGGGAGTTGGCCGGTGGTGGGTGGGTGGGGTCAGGGATCGGGTAAAAAATAAAATTTTAAAATTGAAAATATTTTTTTTAAAATTGTTGTTTTTCCAAAAAAAAAATGTAATTTAAAATTGGAGGAGAGTTTTGAAAAATGTTTTCCTTAATTTTTGAAGGAAATTATTTTTCTTAATTTTGAGAAAAATGAATTGATTGAAACCATTTTCCAAAACTTTTGTCCCAACTAAAATGAGAAAATTGAAAAATATTTTCCAGAAAATGTTTTCCTTCATACCAAACACACTCTAAAAGAAAATTAAAAAAGAAAAAGAAATGAGAAAACGTTTATCGCCTTATATGCATGGCAGAAATTATATGCAGTAATATTCGCATCTACTGGCATGGTTATTGTTATGTTAAGAAAAATGAACGACAATTTACCTAGGCTAATTCGTTATATTTGTCAAAAACAAAAACAAATTAACATTAGTTGAACCGCCTCTTGATAAACATTTATGAATCTGTGCATTTTAATTTAGTGAAGTTAATTCAATAACAAGAACATATATTCAATATAATTTTATAGGTAAAATTTGATAACAATTAAGTGTATACACATTTTATTTTTATCTTTCAAAGATAGAGTGAGCGTTCCGTAAGACCTTCGAGCTAAAAATAACATATCAAAACAATTTGTAAAAAAAATAACAAAATAATACATGAGAAACATTGGATGGTATTTATAACAACAGTACCAACAACTAAATAATGTTATAGCTAAAATACAAGAAACAACAAATACATAAGCCCTTATGTAATGCAATTTTCGATTGAAGAGCATTGAACAAGAAAAAAGGATACAAAAATAGAAAAATGACCTAATTAAGGTGAACAAAAATTGAGAGCAACGGTTATAAGTAGGAGTGTACATAGGTCAGTTTGATTTGGTTTTTCATTAAAAAAAATCTAAATCAATTATGTCGGTTTATTAAATTCAAAAATCAAATCAAACCACTTGGATTTTTCGTTTTTGGCTTTAGTCGATTCTTTCAATTTTTTCATTTTTTTGATTTTTTTACAATTATACGGTGTTTGAAAAAGAGATCAAATATATTTTCACTTACATTTTGTGATCGATAATCTAAACTTAAAAAATGTTAAATGGATAGAAATCTTTGAAAAGACTATAAAATTTACACAAGTACAATTTTTATTTTTATTTTTGAAATCTCAACGTACAATATGTTAAATTAATAAGATCAAAGGCTACAATCAAACTGAATACAAAATAAAATATTTACAAAGTAAATTGTTATTCGAATTTGAAAAACTATAACAATATTATTGTAACTTCTGATCTTAGGACAAAATCAAATATTTGCAAAATTTTACCAGCCCAAATTTAAATTAATATATATAAACATGGAAAACTATAAACTAACTAAAAATATATTAACAAATTAGGTTATAAATGTTATTTTTTAATCTATAAATAAAATAAAATAATATATTGATATTATGTCGGTTTGATTTGGATTCAATTTGACTTGTTTTCTTTGAATACCAAATCAAACCAAGAGTAGTTGATTTTTTTTTTCCAACGTAAAATCAACCAAACCAAACCACAAATAAATTTATTTTATCGATTTGATTTGATTCGTCTTCAATTTGACTTTACTATTTAACTTGTGCACCCTTATCTATAAGAATCAATATCTTCAAATAGAATATTAAAAAAGCATCATTCTTTAGAAATGAAGACAGAAAAATGAGCAATAAAATTGTATCAAGACAAAACCTTGTATTAAGAAAGATCAAACAAGAACCTACGTACACTATAAAAATATATATCCTTAGAGGAATGATTTTCAAGTATGTAATCCCATTAACGATGACCTTAGCTCTCAAATCTATCAAGAGTATACACAATAAGAACTTATTAATATGTATTAATTCCAGCCTTTTGCCTTCAAAACTTCTTTTAGGGTGTGTTTGGCATGGAGGAAAATGTTTTCCATGGAAAATGTTTTCCATGGAAAATGTTTTCCTGGAAAACAAGTAGATTTTGGATTTATTTTCTCATGTTTGATTGGTGAGTAGAAAATATTTTCCGAAAATGATTTTTAGTATTTGATTTATGAATGAAAAATGTTTTTGAGAGACATCTTTTATTTACTAGAGTAAAAAAATAATATATGAAATTGAAAATATTTTTTAAAATCAAAATTATTATTTTTTTGGGGTGGTGGTGGTGGTGAGGGTGGGGTGGGGGTAGTGGGTGGGAGAGGGGGGGATAGGAGTGAAAAAATAAAAATTTAAAGTTGATAGTATTTTTAAAAAATAAAATTAATTTTTTTGGGGGTTGGGGGTGGATGGAGGGCTGGTAGGGGGGCTGGCCGGGGGGGAGGGAGGGGGGAGTTAGGAGTTTAAAAATTAATTTTTGAAGTTGAAAATATTTTTAAAAAGCAAAATTAATTTTTTGGGGAGGGGAGGGATGTTGGGGGGGCTGGCCGGGGGGGCGGGGGAGAGGTCAGGGATCGGGTGAAAAATAAAATTTTGAAATTGAAAATATTTTTTTAAAATTGATGTTTTCCCAAAAAAAAAATGTAATTTGAAATTGGAGGAGAGTTTTGGAAAATGTTTTCCTTAATTTTTGAAGGGAAGTCATTTTCCTTAATTTTGAGGAAAATGAGTTGATTTGGAAAACATTTTCCAAAACTTTTCTCACAACCAAACATGAGAAAATTGAAAAACATTTTCCAGAAAATGTTTTCCTTCATACCAAACACACTCTTAATCTGACAATGTCCTCACACTCTTCTCTAATGTTTAGCTGCTTAAAAATGTTCCCAAACTACTAGCCTTTTCTCTACTCCAAGAAGTTAACACAATTTTAGTCTTCTTCATTTTCTCCTTTACAGCAATAAAAATAGCATTCACTCCTCAAGTCCAATCCTATTTCAGCATCCTTGAATTCCTATTTCTCAATTCAAAACTTTAGAAGTCTGAAAGGTCAGAAGAAATAAGCTGATTTAGTAACTGTCACGATCCAAATTCACAAATCGTGATGACATCTATGTTCTCAATCGATAATTAAGAAAACTCAATAATTTTACCAATTCAATTTAACATTCTAAGAAAAAGGTAAATGACAGGTAAAATATCTCGAGATAAGTCTTCTAAAATGAAATGCGAAAAAAATGAAATATCACTTAAGATTTGGTATCATGAGTAAGCATCTAAAATACACTTTAAGTCAAAACGCTAAAGTGACAAGTCTAGATGTAAAAAAAATCTTGTCTGAAATACTAAAACAATAGAATAAATTATGAGATAGAGGGAGGTGCGAGCCACAAAACAAACAAGAAGCTCACCACAACTTCAAGATAATCCAAGACCGGATCAAGAAATGTCCACGAGATGCGCTCGTATTTAGAATCGAATCTACATCACATATGTTGGAGGAAAAAGTATAAGAAATCTGAAAACAAAAAAGAGAAGGAAAACTTCTGCGACTTGTTTTAATTTCTAATTGATTGAAAGATACAGAATAACAAAATATGTCCATATGATATGTAGGCTAAAAAAAAAAATAACTAATCCTAAAATAGAGGTCCTATAACCCACTAAAACACTATTTCAGCAACACTAAGAAACAACCTAACAGACAACAGAAGATTAGTTCAACCAAACTATCCATGTCCTAATTTACGTGTACCTACTTTGTTTTGAATCACTTATCAACATTCCCTCTTGATTCAAAACTACAAACACCAAATAATCCTCTGAAGTAGCAGAATTTCTCCTTCGATAAAGCCTTTATCAATATATCAACCAACTACTCTTGTGTGCTGCAATATTCCAATAATATTTCCTCCTTTGCTACCAAGTCACAGATGAAATGATAACGAATATAAATATGCTTTGTCCTGCTGTGAAATGTTGTGTTCTTTGTCATGGAGATAGTTACTTTATTGTCACAAAATATCTATTGCTCCTCTCTACTCCTGCTGAAGATCAACTAACACTCTCCTTAGCCAGACGGCTTGACAAGTTGCTGAAGTTGCTGCAATGTACTCAGCTTCTGAAGTTGACAATGATGTTGTAGCTTGCTTCGTTGAACTCCAAGTCACCACACCTTAATCTAGAGTGAAAACATTTGTTGAAACACTTCGTCTGTCATCCAATGAACTTCTATAATCGCTATCTGTGTACCCACACAATATGAAATTATTGGTATTTGAGTACCAAATGCTATAGTCCAAAGTTCCAGTATTGTACTGCAAGATTCTCTTTGCTGCTCCACAATGTACCTTTGAAGGTTGCTGCATAAACCTTGAAACAACACCAACAACAACTGCAATATCGGGTCTAGTGTGCGTCAAATATATAAGACCTCCAACCAAGCTTCTGAATCTCCTTGCATCTGCTAACTCTTCTTCATTCACCTGCTGTAATTTTTCATTTATATTCATTAGTGTAGTCACAGGCTTGCAATTGAGCATGCCAAATTTATTGAGAAGGTCTCTACCATATTTCCTTTGTAAAAGAAATATTTCATCATCGGTTTGGTGGACTCCAAGGCTCAAAAAATAATGCAATAACTCCATATCCGACATCTCAAACTCATTCATCATTTGAGACTTGAAATTATCCACAAGAGAATTAGAAGAGCTACTGTAAATGATATCATCAACATAAAGGCATACAATGCTGAAATCATTACCTTCCTTCTTCACATATAAGGTGGGTTCATTCTCACTTCTCATGTATCCATTTTTCTGAAAGTAACTATCGATCTTGCTATACCACACTTGAGGGGCTTGTTTCAATCCATACAATGCCTTTTTCAGCTTGAACACCTTTGTTTCATTGCCTTCCTTTATGAAACCTTTAGGTTGAGTTACATAGACTTCTTGTAAGTCTCCATTTAGAAATTTCGACTTGACATCAAATTGGTAAACTAACAATTTCAACTGTGCAGCCAATGCTAGAACCAGCCTCACTATTTCAAATCGAGCTACCAGAGAAAATGTTTTTTTCAAAATCAACACCGTACTGCTGTGCATAGCCTTTTGCCACAAGAAGAGCTTTGTGCTTTTGTAGGCTACCATCTGCAACAAATTTTGTTTTGAACACCCACTTTAGACCAATTGCATTTTTTCCTTTTGGTAACTCCATCATTTCCCATGTTCCATTCTTTTCAATGGATTTCATTTTCTCCACCATTGCTTTCTTCCATTCTTCTTTTTCTGCGGCTACTTCATAATTTAAGGGATCTGAAATATAAAAAGCAAATTGACAAGTCGCCTAAAGGTTATTAGCATACTTGGAATTTGACGTTCTAAGCCTTGTTGATCTTCCTAATGGAACTATCACATCTAAAGACTCTTCATGATTTGCTGAAATCAGTGACTTTGGCAACTCCATGGAAGAACCTGAAAGTGAACTAGCAGGGGTTGACCCTTTTTCTTCTTCTTCAGTGATTCCAAGAGGCATATGAATTTTTTGTCGGACCAACTTTTTACTACATTCACAACTTGTATTTTCATCAAATATTACATTCCTTCTAACCGAGATCTTTCCATTATGAGGGTTATACAATCTATATGCTTTGTATTGAGTATAATAGCCAACAAAAATGCATTTTTCTGATTTCTCATCAAGCTTTTGACGAGCTTGTGAGTTTACCAACGAATAAGCAACACATCCAAAAACCCGTAAATGACTTAAATTTGGTCTCCTGCAATGCCAAGATTCATAAGGAGTTTTATTCATGATGACTTTTGTTGGTGAAAAATTCAGTAAGTAAACAAATGCTGCCACAGCTTCTGCCCAGAACTAATTCGAGAGTTCTTTTGCTCGCAACATGCTTCTTGCCATCTCCACAATGATTCGGTTCTTCCATTCAGTGACACCATTTTTATCCGGAGTATAAGGAGTTGTTAAATCCCTATGAATACCATCTTTCACAAAACAAATTGAATTCATTGGACACGAACTCTCCTCCTCTATATGTGCGAAGAACTTTGATAATGCAACTACTTTGGTTTTCCACCAAAGCTTTAAATTTCTGAAACTTTTCAAATGTTTCAGACTTGCTCTCCAGAAAATACACCCAACTCATGCGACTATAATCATCAGTAAACAACAAGAAATAATGACTTCCACCTAAGGACCTAGTTTGCATAGGACCACATAAGTCAGCATGTACTAATTCTAAACATTTAGAAGCTCTCCATGCTTTTCCAACATGTAAAGATTTCCTTGTTTGTTTCCCATAAATGCACCCCTCACATAAATCAAGAGAGCTAATTTCCAGTAATCCAAGAACCATACCTTTATCACCTAGCAATTTCAAGCCCTTTATATTGAGATGACCGTACCTCAAATGTCATAGCTTCGAGTCGTCCTTTGCATTTGCAACGAGAGCAAAATTGTCCATGTTAGAAACGTCCAGTGAAAACATATTGTTTGGTGTCTTGGTGATGTGAAATTGTTTGCCCGACTTCTTGTTTGTAATGACACAAGCATCATCATCAAACAAAAGAGAATATCCGTCAGCCATTAGTTGTCCAACACTTAACAAATTGAATCCTAAATCTAGTATGAATTGAACATCATCCAAAAAAATTACTTTGTC
This sequence comes from Solanum sitiens, assembly GCA_016801875.1. Classification (NCBI taxonomy): domain Eukaryota; kingdom Viridiplantae; phylum Streptophyta; class Magnoliopsida; order Solanales; family Solanaceae; genus Solanum; species Solanum sitiens. The sequence goes on along the minus strand of JABWTJ010000037.1, from coordinate 4,679,275 downwards.
ATGGCTAGTGTCTACAACCACCTTGCCTTTTCCTTCAATCTGCAGCTCTTTTGTGTTGCCAAGCTGCACCTTCTTCTTTTGTTTCTCATCAAGTTCTCTGAACATAAATTTAAACCATGTCATATGATTTGAACAATCACTGTCTACGAACCACATATCACTTGGCTTATGATTTGTAGCAATGCAAACCATACAAATATAATTCTCTTCCTCATTTTCTTCTTCTGCAAAATTCATTTTTTGGTCTTTAAACCAACAATCAACCTTTATATGCCAAGAGTGATGGCAGTGATGACATTGAACGCCATTTTTTATGTTGCCTTGGTCATTGGACTGCCTATGCCCAATGTTTATTCCTCTGCCTCTTCCATAACCACGACCTCGACCACCGTGAAATCCTCCTCTTCCTCGGCCTCTACTTGCTGGACCATTATTATCTCCATATTTAGTGGTTGTGTCTTTCACTTGAAATGTCTTTTCTTCGTTCTTCTCTACTGATTGATTGGTTCTCGCCTCATGAGCTTGAAGAGATCCCATCAGTTCATCAAAGGAAATAACTTATAGATTCTTATATTCTTCGATAGTCGCAACTACGTGATCAAATTTTGGATTCAAGATTCTTTTCAACAATAATCTGATTAGTAACCTTCTCTCTATATGATCACATTTGACTGACAATTGTCATTTCTCTTGACAGAAAACTAGCAATAGATTCACCACTTTTCATCATCAAGGTTTCAAAGTCACGCCGAAGTGATTGTAGTCTCACTACAGTAACCTTTGAATCTCCTTGAAACTCTTTTACAGAATAGACCAGGCTTTATTTGATGTAGTTGTTGTTGCGATTCGTGAAAAAACGTTGTCATGGACAACCTGCTGGATAAACACCAGCGCCTTGGCATCTTTTTTCTTATTGTCTCGCAACTATTTTCTTCATCAGGATCTGTATATCCACGTTCTACTAGGTCCCAAAGATCTTGAGACTTGTGTATAGTTTCATACGTATACCCCAGAATTCATAGTTTTCTCCCTTGAAGACAAGAATAAGTGGTTATGCCACACTCAACGAACTACCGTTAGTTGCCATGCCTGGCTCTGATGCCAAATTTGTTGGAGAAAAAAGTATAAGAAATCTGGAAATAAAAATGAGAAGGAAAACTTCTACGACTTCTTTTAATTTTTAATTGATTGGAAGTTACAGAATAACAAAATATGTCAATATGATATATAAGCTAAGAAATAAATAACTAATCCTAAAATAAAGGTCCTATAACCCACTAAAATACTATTTCAGCAACACTAAGAAACTACCTAACAGAAAGTAGAAGACCAGTTCAACCAAACTATCCATGTCCTAATTTACGTGTTCCTACTTTGTTTTGAATCACTTTTCAACAACATAGAGTACAACAAATGTAGTATAAGTATGAAAACGTGTACCCAATATGTCTCACATACCAACAACGAAAAAATAGTGATAGGAGTATATAAGAAATCATTCTTTTAGTTGACAAGTCTAAAATCATATTTATTAGCCAAGTTATAACTCAAATGTCACGTAATGTACAAACCCAATGAAGCACAAATCAGACAAGTATAAAAGATATAATGAGATGCAATGCAAAACCTTGAGATGATATACCTCAAATGCAAGTAATCTCGCATTCATATATATAAATATAAGATTGTTTTCGTAAAAATCATCGTGAGTTTGTGTGTTATGGGGTCTCACGAGGTCAATATATCAATACAGACGATCTCGACGTGTATGTGCGGATGATCTGAACACATAATAAAAAATTTAAACCATCTCTAGCCAGAACGATCTTCATGTGCCCAACTTATAATAATAATAAAACGATCTCAACACGAATGATCTTCATGTCGAATCCTTACTCACACTCAATCTCATTTCAATGTTTGTGCATTGTATAATACCAACAAAAAGAGAATGATGATGTATCTCAATCAATCAAATGTTCGTATGACATATAATCACATCAACTATCCTAATATGATTCTTTTTCACTTTGTTATGAACTCACCTATTTGATTATGAGCCTGTTTGGTTCAGCTTAAAAGCTGATCAAACTGACTTAAAAGCTGGTTTTTGACTTATTTAGCTGTTTGGCAATTCTCATAATAATTTATTTTAAGTTAAAAAAAACTTATTTTAAGCCAAAAGTTAAAAGCTGGGGTAGGGGTATTTTTTTTTTTGGCTTATAATCTCTTTTAAGTTGACCAAATTTTTACCTTTTTGCCCTTATTTCTTTTATTTTTATTATTATTATTATTATAATTATTATTATTATTTATTATTATTATTATTATTATTATTATTATTATAATTATTAGTATTATTAATATTTATATTTTATTATTATTATTATTATATTATTATTATTTTATTATTTTTATTATTATTATTATTTATTTTATTATTCTTTATTATTATTATTATATATTATATATTATTAAATATTATTATAATTATTATTATTTTCATATTATTTTATTATTATTATTATTATTTATTATTACATATTATTATTATTATTATTATTTATTATTATTATTAATATTAATATTTTATATATTATTATTATTATTATTTATTATTATTATTATTATTATTTTCATATTGTTATATTATTATTATTATTTATTATTATTATTATTATTTTATTATTTATTATTATTATTATTTATATTATTATTGTTATTATATATTATTATTAATATTTTATTATTTTATTATTATTATTATTATTTATTTTATTATTCTTTATTATTATTATATACTATTATTATTCTTTATTATTATTATTATTATTATATTATATATTATATATTATTATTATTATATATTATATATTATATATTATTATTATTAGTCTTTTCATATTATTTTATTATTATTATTTATTATTATTATTATTATTATTATTAAATTAATCAACTCTTATTATGTTAACAGCTTTTAAGGTATTTCAGACATTTTGATTAAAAAGGTGTTTACCAGCACTTATTTGCCAAACACATCAACAATTTTTTTTTTAACTTCAGCACTTTTATCCAAACACATAACTACTTATTTTAAAAATAAGTTCCAGCACTTTCAAAAGTACTTTTTAAAAGCTACTTTTTTAAGCCATCCAAAATATATTTCATAAATACGAGTAATAGAATTTTATCTAAAAAGAGCTAAGAGCCATTGTGGAGATCAGAGAATTTTGATTTATTTTTGCATTCCAAATTTATTTATTTATATGTTTTTGTTTGAATGATTTGTTATAATTCATTTATGCTTATGTGGACATAAATTCCATGTTCTAGGATTATGCTCAACCTTCATGATGTTGTGTTATGAATTTGAATTGACTTGTTAAGATAGTTATCGTTGTGCTACACTCATGTAAGTTTTTTTTTTTTTTTCAGATTAACTATTTGATTATATGATCACCTTTATATGTGCTCATAAATTATACTCGAAAGATGCAATTTATGTGCTTAATAAGAAAAAAGTAGAGCTTGGTTACATTGTGAACGGAGATGATTCCCCTCCGTGAAAGAGGTCATTCTTTTGCGCATTGACTAAAAAAAGAAAGTAACTTATTCTCTTTAAAACTGAACGATATTAGTTAATCATATAACTAACCTTTGAATTTTATTGTTTAATTAAATAATTGACATTAATTTTATTTAGTCAAATAATTAATTAATAGGTTTCTATGAATATGATATTTGAACTTAAATTATATATTACTCGGACAGTTGCGTGTACTTACATGTGTGTATACCCTATTTTTTGTTTTAAAAAATGACTTAATTTGACTTGAAATGGAGTTCAACAATTTAATTTTTTAATTATGTGATTTTAAATTAAAATTATGTCAAATATATCTAAATATTCTTTAATCTTAGAGTTTTAAACATATCACATGAAAAGTTAAAATTAAAGTATTTTTTTTTTAAAAAATGATCCTAGCTAGCTGCAAATTCAGCAGTGACAACTAGTACGTATGGTTTTTTCCACCACCTCTACTTAAATGGGATAGGGATAGTCAAATTTCTGCTAGACACGGAATTCAAGAAAGATGGCAATCACATTTAATGTATCAGACCGATTTACATTTACATTTTCGTAAGAGGCTATTTTAGCCATAACTTTATATTATATAGTTGCCACACATATATATATATATATATATATATATGTGTGTGTCTGAAGCAGCTATCCTCTCTTCTATGCTTCATCAGTTTCTTGAAAACTAACTCCAAGAGCCCGTATGAATGGGCTTAAAAAAAGGGAAAATTTTTCAAAATGTCAATATTTTAATATTTAAGAGGGTTCATTAGCAACACTTTTAATATTTAGTAAAAATGTCAAAATTTTAATTTGTTATGTATCTTTATTTATATTTTTATTATTTGTTTTTATTTAAAGAATATAATTATTTAATAACAAAAGGGAGAAAATCAAGGGAGAGAATATTTAAAAAAAAAATTAAAGGTCACTTAATTTTCTCATCAGTTACATTTTCAAATAAAACTCAAACTTTGTTATTTTTTTTTTCTCCATAATCTTAATCTTGTTTTTATTAGTTTGTATTCATTCCAATAGGTATGCCAAATGAATCTACAGTCATTTAAGAAACATATTTGTATTCATATATTTTATTCATGTGTATTTATTTGTTTTTTGAAAATCTTGTATTTCGTATTCATTTCAATATGTATTTTATTTGTATTTCTATTTATTCTAGTTTTTATTTAAAATATTGTATAATAATATATAAAATACAAAAAAATAGTATGATGAAAAAGTGAGATAATATTTTTTAGAAAAGGAATATATCACTTAAAAATCATTTACAATTTAAAAAAAAATTCCTTTTCATTCTATTAGATCAACTTTCTTTTGTTATGTTTTCATTATAATTGTATAACAATATTTTTTACATTTTATGTGATCACTTTACCATTCAAATTAAAATTGATTTTTTCTTTCAAACTACAAATTGTATTTCGGTGATCAAAATTATATTACTTGATTGTCATATATATATACACGTATCTCAATATATACGAATGTGATTAATGAAAGGGTACAAGATTTTGGGGAAAAAATAGCATACTTGGTGAAAATAATAAATCTGTTGAGGAAGGATATAATATTATAAAAAAATAAATATAAATATTGACTATGAAAGAAATAAGAATACAAGATTCTGGAAAATAGATAGCATACATAGTAAGATAATATAATCAGGATACAATATTCTAAAAAATATATAAATTAACTGTTGAAAAACAGAATACATATTTGTTTAAGAAATACAAATTCATATGAGATAGCATACATAGTGAAAATGATATAATCAAAATACAATATTCTAAAAAAATACAAATTGACTGTTAAAAAATAGGATACATCTATGCTTAAGAAATACAAATTCATATGAGATACGTATTTGAATGACTACAAATACAAAAGAAATACAATGTTCTTTATAAAAATACAAATGATGAGTAAAAGAAAAATAATTGACAAACAAAAATTAATATGAATATTATTCTGATATGAATACAATTTCGCAACCTTCTTCTTTGACTCTCTCTTTCTTCATCATCTGCTATGTTTCTTTTTTCCAATTCTTTTCATCAAATTCAAATCTGAATTTGTGATTTAATAACCCTATAAGCAAAATTCAAAATTATTAAATATGAATATACTAAAAAAAATCAAACAATATATTATGTATAAATGCTTATGTGGATTACTACAAAGTACAATCTACTAAATCTCAAATATGAAAACAAAATCATAAAAAACAGTGTTTCAAATACTAAAATTTCGAAATGCATAAATATTCGATGAGCATGTTAACAAACTGATATAAAAATCGAAAAAATAACGAAAAATCTATAATACATAGAATCCAAAATTCAATATATATTTTTATTTCGAAAATAAAATCTCATGAAATCTCGCAAAATAAATGATGATTTCGAAAATACCTTTATGTATTGTGAGATTTCTTGAATTAGTCGATAGATCTGAACAAATTGGCATGAACTTGAATAATTAGTTCTTCTTCAACAATGAGAAAGAGAATAATGATGAAAATGGTAAAAGAGAAAAAAAATAGAAAATCTTAAAGATGGAAATAATTTAATGGTATTAAAGTCTAGAAGAAGTCTAAATGGATAGTGAATATCTTTAATGTTGGACTGTTTTGAGAAATAAAAGGAAAGACAAATAATAATATTTGGATACAAATTATTTTTAAAATATTGACATTTTGACATTTTGAATAAATATTTTAAAATGTAGATGTTTTTACTAATTAAGTTAAGAATTGTGAGTAATTTACTAATTTTTCCTAAAAAAAAGTAGCTTTTAAAAATTACTTTTGAAAGTGTTGGAATTTATTTTTAAAATAAGTAGTTATCTGTTTGGATAAAAGTGCTGAAGTTAAAAGAAAAAGTTGTTGATGTGTTTGGCAATAAGTGCTGGTAAACACTTTTCTTAATCAAAATGTCTGAAATACCCTTAAAAGCCGTTAACATGATAAAAGTTGATTAATTTAATAATAATAATAATAATAATATGAAAATAATAATAATAATAATATATAATATATAATATATAATATATAATAATAATAATAAAGAATAATAAAATAAATAATAATAATCATAATAAAATAATAAAATATTAATAATAATATATAATAATAATGATAATAAATAATAATAATAATAAAAAATAATAAAAATAAATAATAATAATTAAAAATAATAAAATATTAATAATAATAATAATAATTAAATATAAATAATAATAATAATATAACAATATGAAAATAATAATAATAATAATAATAAATAATGAAATAAATAATAATAATAATAATATATAAAATATTAATAATCATAATAATAATAATATATAATAGTAATAATAAATAGTAATAATAATAATAGTAAACTAATATGAAAATAATAATAATAATATAATAATAATAATATTATATAATATATAATAATAACAATAATAATAAAGAATAATAAAATAAATAATAATAATAATAATAATAATAATAAAATATTAATAATAATAATAATAATAATAATAAATAATATATAATATTAATAATAAAGTGTAATAATAATAATAATAATAATAATAATAATAATAATGATAATAATAAAATATTAATAATACTAATAATTATAATAATAAATAATAATAATAATAATAATAAAAGTACAAATAAAAAAATTAAGGGCAAAAAGGTAAAATATTTGGTCAACTTAAAAGAGCTTTTAAGCTTAAAAAAAAAAAAAGCACCACTTCCCCAGCTTTTAAATTTTGGCTTAAAATAAGTTTTTTTTCAACTTAAAATAAGTTAATTTGAGAATTGTCAAACACTTAAATAAGTCAAAAAACAACTTTTAAGTTAATTTAACCAGTTTTTAAGATAATCCAAACAGATTCTTGATCTTATCATCAATAATCATAAGTCTGAAAAAAAAAGAGCCGCAACAATTCTTCTTACTAAATCCTACAAATAAACCATGAAAACCTTGTTCAGAAAAATGACGCAAGAAAAACACAAAAGCATACGATATAGAAAATTAAAAAGATAAATTGAAACCCCTTTTTGAACTTAATGAAAATAACTAGTTTTGTTTTCGATATTCTTAAAAATATTCCTCTACCTAACCAATTAAATTTAAATACTCTCATTATCTGCTACGTGATATAACAAGTGGTCTCGATCTCTCGTAGCAATATGACTAGACTCTAAATGAAAAAGTGTTTAAACCACTAGTAAATTAAGGGTATATATATCACTCATGTTGCAAGCTAAGAGTATTTAAGTTGAGTTAGTTAAGATTGTTTTTAAGACTGTTAATATTAAAACATACTGGATGTATTCGATGTTAATTTTGACCTTAGTAGAAGGAGATATTTGTGACAAAGCATCAGCTGAGAGAGCAATGGTTGATGGAGATGGGCGTTTATTGCAGTAATCGACGACCCTAACATCAATAGTGCCACCCTTGCACGGCCTATACCACTTCCACTTAAGCATCTCACTCTGTAACGCCGCCCACACGCTGCCCCATTATCCCATAGCTCTTCACTTACAAATTCCATGATGGAAACTGATCTCCTCTGTTCCCATTGCATCTTGTTGCTGAAAATCATACATAACAAACAATATAATTATACTTCCACAAGGGTCACAATTAATTATCCACATTAATTTAATTCACGTTAAATATATATTATTAGCGGTAATTTAACACTCTTTGTAAATGTTATAAAATCTTTAGGAATCCAATGAAGACAATTAATTAATGTTAGTAATGACTTTAGTCTTCTTTGTGAATGTGTATATTTATCACTGCTAAAAGATGTTTTTTTTCTAGTATAGTTTGACTTGACACTGAAATTAAGAAAATAAAAATGATTTTTTAATTTTGTGGTCCTAAATTAAATAATGTCAATTATATCAAAATATTTTTTAATCTTGTGGCCTTAAACATATCATGTGAAAAGTTGAAATAATTATAAAATATAACAGAAAAAGAAAAAAGTCACTCTTTTATAAACAGACTAAAAGCAAAAACTGATAATTATTTTTAATCTAATGGTATGAAACATGTCACGTGGAAAGTTAAAATTAAAGATTATTACCGGAAAAAGAAAACAATCACTCTTTTATAAACAGACTAAAAGGAAAAATCGATAATTATTTTTGAATCAAAGAAAGTAGTAAATATTTCCTTAAAAAAAAAAGAGGAGATCAAACTAGTCTAGCTAAGAAGTCGTTCTTCTTGTGTATTATTAATCGTGACTTGTTTGCTAAAATATGCAAGTGTTGCATTAGTTGGCCAGTATTTAAATAAATATTGAAACACAAGGAGAAAAAAATATATTAAATAGACGTACTATGAATATGTCACCTAGATACAAATTCAAAATTTAAAATCAGTAATTAATCTTATTATATATAATAGTAATATATTCAACAATAACATAATAGTAATTAGGAAGAATAGTAATTACGTGTATAAGGAGGATGATAAGATGTTGCAGTGCCTATATCCCCTAGGACTAGACTAACTTCAAGCAACAATAAGTTCATCATGATCACACCTATGTCTATAATAATTCTCATGATATGATCATATGAACACTCATATTCTTAATATTGTATTTTTCAAGACAATTTATGTACGTTTATACTTTGCTAACCATGCCAAGTTATACTAGTTGAACAGTAGGTGTGAACTAGAATTTGTTCATGTGTGTAAAATCTTGACCTAAATTAATATTATTTGGATAATATTTTTTAAACTTCTAGATGAGCATGAGGCAAATCATTAGGATTATTTTGTCATGATACACCTTTGCATTACCAACAATAAGATTTCTCCACTAACATTTTGTCATATTTTACTTCACCCCTCTTTTAGAATATGTTCATTAATTAATTCTTTTTAAGAATTGCAAAATTTAAGTTCTTCTCTAGCACGTAGGTACAAACAACAGAACATAATTATTTGGTTCAATTATTACACTATTTTGTGTTAGTGTTTAAATTTTTATTTTTAAAGGTAAATACTATTTTCGCGGTATATTAATTTAAAATTTTATATTTATATAACTGATAAGTTATTATATGTGCTTTCAAAAGACTTATACTCTGTTAGGCATATGTTTGGTTGTCAAAGACAAAAAATAAAGGTCAACCATTTTGAAATATTAAATTAAAAATCAACTCATTTGAAGGGTTAATTGTACAATTAAATAAAGCTAAAGAATATTGTTTTTAAATTATTCAGATAAAAAAAATTACCTGATGATTTTGGTTAAAATAATTGAAAATGACATCGTGTGACTGTCATCAATTTAATTGCTCCACTTTGAATTATATGACCCTAAATACGTTTTTAGGCCCATAATAATAAGTTACAGAAAAATCCTAAATTTTCACCCTTCATTTTCTCATCTATATTATGGTAGATGACTCTCTCCTCTCCTATGTCTCCTTAGCCCACTACCGTCTCCCCCGAGTTGACCAACGTCATACGAGGATTAGTGTGGAAGTCACTCACGCTTACTTGTGTTTTATGCAACAATGATACAATTTCTATACATTTGCAAATAGAAAAGACTTCAATGATCGGAATCTTCTATAGAAGATCTTAATCATTAGTGTTGAATCTTTGTAGTGAGTTGGTTGAGGTTAGATTCAAGAACTGTACAACAATTGAAATTGCTATTTGTACTTAAAAAAAGAACTTGTATCTGCTTCTTATCATTGCAACCAATTGTATATTAACTTTTTATGGTCATTCGATCGTCGATTGTTTCACATGAATGACTATTGATGTACTTGTTGTCACGACTTGATTTCCCAGGTCATGATGATAACTACTACACCACACGAGCAGATAGCCTACCCCTTAGCCCAAAACCATAAGCAACAGACCACCAAGCGGAAGTCAACAACAACAACATAAAGCTTACAACAAGAGAAGGTAATCAACTAATCATACACTAACCGTCACAAAACATGGCTCATCAGTCAATATTGAGCATTTAACCCAAAAGAAGAGTACAAGGCTTCGACAAATGCAACATAAGTACAGGCTGTCTTTAAATACAATATAAAGACTAAGTCTAGCCAAAACAGACGAAAATCGGTAAGCTCCGGATGCCGACAACTCACCCTAATCTCCAAAGCTCCAAGTTGCTCCGAACTACTCCAAATCAACGATGATAACTCAAACTGCAATATGGAGGGGGCAAAGTGTAGTATAAGCACCAAAAACGATACCCAATAGGCAATGACTGACTGAGCTCAAAACATAACACAAACATAAATAATAAGTAATAAGGAGACAAATAAGTAAAAATGAGATACTAAAATAGATAGACAACAAAGAGTAGAAACAAGATACAATGAATGAGAAGCTGAGTCAAGAACGTACTTGGAACACGAGCCAACTACCTATTCGCAAGAATCTAAGATACAAGTCAACTAGCCAGGATCAGGAGATCCACAACCATAATTCTAAAGTCCAAGACCTATCAGCTAATAAGAAAACAATAAAGTAGAACAAAATATAGTCAAACAATAACCTAGCCAGACTCCCATAAGTTGGGAAGATACCAACCGGCCGCCATAAACCAGAGGGTACAATCAACAACTAAATATATTGGTGACAGGCAATGCTTATTAATGTGATGGGAATATCAGGGAAGTGCCATAAATCTGAATCCAAGAAGTGGAAACAGAGCTCCCAGCCAAGTAACCAAGCCCACAGTCAACTCTTAGCCCAGCTCGCAAGAGTGACAAATCATTCCAAGCCGCCCAACCAGCTAGTCCACTCCCAACCCAACTAATAAGAGTGACCCGGGGGCGTGTCGACTCCATAAAGGGCCTCAAAGTAGCCAAGGATCATGTAAGAAAAGGCATCGAAACAATGGCTAGTCAAGTAAAAAATGAGCGCATTTGAAATGCCTCTAAAATCTAAAGTAGGAAAGAAACATGTCCCAGACGCCCCTCGCGATATCAAAAGCCAAAAAACCAAGAGGTAGCCATGGTATGACTCCTATTATAAAACAATAGTTCATCATGATGTCAATGCATGAACTGGGATTGTAAACAAAAACCTATAAGAATGAACAAACAATGCAATGCACATCATCACCAACATTCATACTAGGAACTCAAGTCAAATAATTATACAGTCAACCAAAACACATTACCAAAGGGCTGACTACTAACCTGGGATCCAACTGGTCCTCGTGTACAACCTTGGGCCCAAAAATATAATCGAACACAATAAGAATATAACAGTTTTACTATTAAACAACAATCAAAAGGACCAAAGGAGAGGTATTAAATCAATAAAGAAGGGAACTAACTCTAGGGATGACACCCTACTCCAAACAAACTACTCCTGTCTCTAATTGATCATAGCTAGGACCAATCCACGCTACAATGAGCCACCAAGGACACAAGCACCAACTCAAGGAAAATGACTCAATACAAGCCATCTAGGGAACAAATCCTAACCAGGAGGATGGTAAAGCACAATCTAAAGCACCTAAGTTCCAATCTAGTCTAAGGCCACAAAACACCAATCCTAGCAAGAATAAACAAGATCTTTTACACCTCAAGCAAAGCTACAAGCCTAAACTAAGGATTCCAACACCCATTCTACGCCGAAAGCTCCTACCGAGTAAAGGATTGGTGTAATAACAAGAGGAAATCTAGATACTCGGAAAATACCATCCAAGAATACATGAAATTAATAATAAGAATTATCTAAGAAGTTCAATCAAGAAAGCAAGATCAAAGCCTACCTCAAAGCCAATCACAAGTGCTCTGAATCCACCGTACATGAGTTATCCGTTTCTGAAATGCCTCCAAATACCGCCACACTATCAAATTATCAATCACAGTGCTAGTACAGACGTTTTGACACTAAAATCACTGAAATATGGAAGAACCCCCCCCCAAAATCAAGTAAAAATGGAATGTGAGACCCACATTGGAATCACAAAATTGACTCCACCAATAGGTCTTAATTGACTACCCGAGCATGTGTCCCTAAATAGAACTCAATTTTGTGCCTAGAATAGCCCGCACACACAAAAGAAAATAAAACACCAGTTCAAGAGAACAGGCAGCCCCTTTGGGGCGAGAATTATCCCAAACCGATGCCTTCCGCACTTCCATGAACACTCAAACGTGTAGCACCACACACCTCCAGTACTTTGAAACACCCAAAACGGAGCTCCCAAAATCACCAAAAGAGTATGTAGGATCGAGTTGATTGCATGACTGGTCTTATTTAAAAGACTAGACTAACAAGCCCATCGTGATCGTGGAGCTTAAGGCTCATTATCGCGTCCCACTCAGAAGAAGCTTTTCGCGAATGCAAAGACCAGTGAGGCAAGCCATCACAAACACGATGAGGCACCTCATCATAGAGGCCAAGGCTGCCAGCCCCTCGCGAATGCAACCCTCAGCCCTTGCTAATGCGGCCTCAACCCTCGTGAACGCGACCCTCAGCCCTCGCAAACGCGACGAAGGGAGTGCGCTACACCAACTGATGTACATCAGTTGGCTTGCCCCAACTTGGAATTCTCTGATGGTGTGTCTGGAATTCCTTTGGAATCTTATGCGCGCAAACGAAATATGTTGCCTTGTTTAATTGAACATTTTAGACTCAATGAAACCATCAAAACTTCCATCTGAGGTCATTTCGGTGAAAAGTGTCCCACACTCAAGTCCATTTTAAGCTAGAAACCACAATAAACGTTCAAAATGAGACCAAAAGCCTAGGGAACCACATGAAAGGTTGTTCTAGACCAAACTCAACATTTTGGAGCTACCCGCGTTGAAGGAATTCTCATTTGAGCACGTTTACCAAGAATATTGACCAAAGTCAAACCTTGACTTAAGCTTCCAAGTTAAAATGTCTAACGATACAAACTCACACCAAAAGTCTCAGAGGCCCAAGCCAACCATTCCCCTAACCTAAAATGGCTCTTTTTGAGCTAATGAAATTGTCAGTCTGAGTATGTCTTTCTTAACTTTTAAGTAAACTCAACAGTTCAAGTTTCAAACGCTTCAAAATACGAAAACTTGCACAAAGTTTAAAGAACCACCTGGCAGCCGAACTGTAAGTACCAACAAATCATAAACGACTTGGGATCGTTATAGGAAAACTCTAAACGCTAAAAAGTTCACAGAACAATGAAAATGATCTAGAGGGTCATTACACTTGTTCGTTATATGATTAAGGGAAAAAGGACTAATACACCCCCGAACTTTCGTAAATGTGGTATGCATATACCCTTCGTTATACTTTTAGGACATCAATACCCTTGCCGTCCAAATTTTGGAGCATATATACCCTTTAAGTTAACGGCGGTATACGTGTCTCGATCCTAACCACTAACCTGATATTTGTTAAATTTCTGCCCAAAAATAAAAAATCCACCCGAATTAATTTAAGAACCCGCCCAAATACATAATACCCATAACCCAAAAATAAGAAGCAAATCCCCAAATCAATTCACTTAATTTCAAATTAAGCAACTTAAACACTTGTTTAGCAGCATCTTCATCCCCAAATCATCTTCAACACTAAATCCTCCAATTTCTCCTCAACTTTCTCGTAGAAGAGAAAGACTCATCCAAACAAGCACAAAGACCGATACTAGGAATAGAATTTGGTTAAGTAGTAGGGTTAGATTTGTTTGGAGAGAAGAGGTGAATGAGAAAGAGAGGGAGTTTTGGGGTCGTAGTAGGATCTTAAATTAGGTGAATTTTTTATTATTTTTTTAAAAATAAACTCAGAATATGAAAAAAAAATAACGAGTTATTCGTCAAAGTCAAAATCAACCGCAATTTGTTCCACCAGATTGCATACTGCCAAGTTGATAGCTTTTCCTTTCTTCTTTTGCTCATTCACAAGGGACATGGGCAAATTACTTCCATTCATTATGATATTGTAGTTGCTAGAAAGCCAATCCTCGATGTCTTCTCTAAAGGATTCCAATTTCTCCTGACTAATCACCCGAGTATTGATAAACCATCGAGATCTGGCTGTATCTTCGTTGACGGAAGCTGCTTTGATTGATACTCGTGCTTCAACATTTTGGCCTTCCACTCACGCTTCAGCCTACAATTATACATCTTGAGCCGCCGTGTAGTGGCGGAGCTACGGTTGCCACTTTTGTTCATCGCTCTTAGGTGAATTGATTTGGGAATTTGTTAGTATTTTTGGGTCACAGGTATTATGTATTTGAGCGGGTTTCTAGATTAATTAGGATGGATTTTTTAATTTTGGGCAGAAATTTAACAAATATTAGGTCAATCGTTAGGATCGAGACACGTGTACCACCGTTAACTTAAAGGGTATATATGCTCCAAAATTTGGATGGCAAGGGTACTGACGTCCTAAAAGTATAACGAAGGGTATACGCATACCATTTACGAAAGTTTGGAGGTATATTTGTCCTTTTTTCCTATGATTAATAGGTCCTAGTAAGTAATTAAGGGGTAGTACTAGGTTTGACAGTCGATTTCTTGTAGGATAATCAATTGGGATTGGAAGAAATTAACCATTTAAACGGGTAATACTTATCCGCACCGGGTGTTTACACCAACCCAATACATGCACGCCATGTGTTTAAATTTACAGTTTATTTTACTTAATCTTAATTAATTAACATGTATTTTATTTTATTAAATCAAGTAATAATGATAATTGCATTAGTTTGATGTAAAATACCCGGTAAAAGTAATTTTTCCTATTTAAACCAAACGGAAATTAAGATGAACCCACGCTGCACCAATAATTACATAATTTTCGTGTAGATTTACTTGTTATGTTTAATAAAACATGTTGAAATTAAATATGTTTTAAAATTTCTAACATTACACGTGATGTGTTTTCTTATCATTAAGTTAAAAAGACTTTTTGATAGACAATAATTTTTTTAGCTTAAAATCACAAGATTTAAAAGTGTATTTATTTTTTTAAAACTTCATATATAATTATACACGACATATAAAATAAAATGAATGGAGCAATACATATTCTCTTTCATAAAGAAAAAATATAACAATACACATTTCCTTTAATTTTTTATTTTTTAAAAATAAAAATAAAAACTAAACTGCATCCTTTTAATCCATAAGAACTTATAATTTCCTTTAATTTATAACTCACTTATTGAAAACTAGTATGACTTTGTATAGACACTAGTTGTGAATATATTTACCCAAATATTTGGAAGGAATTTTGATGAAAAATATTATCCTAAATTTTATAAATTTATCACTAATTTCTTTTTCAGAAATTTATATCTACACATAAAAAAGTTACAAGAGATGTTTGCAAAATTATATCTTTTATTTAAATTGTAAATGATTGTGTTCAACCGTAAGTAACGGGTATTAAATATTTGAAGTCCTACTTGTGTGAAGTTTTAACAATTAAGGGAACAATATTCACATTATGCACAATATTGATGTGGACGTTGGCCTCCCGTTTTGAAGAAAATATAGTTTTCCCATTACAATTCATGTTTATATACATAGCGATCAGTGGAAAATTGTCAAATTATAAATTCGGTGCCCTAAAAATTTAATCAATTGTAAGTCTCCTCCTCATTTTTTTTAAAGTTAAGTTTATACCTATTGTACGTAGAATTTCAAATAATTTATCATATTTAAAAAAATTAAATAATTTTTTTTGAATGTATTAAGATTATTCCTTATTTGAAGTTCTAACTTTTTTAATATTTCAAATATTTGTTTTTTCCTTTTACTTCAGAACCAATGGCTATGGGGCATAAATCATATGAAGAGCAAGTAATTCAATACTTTGTAACATTACTTTACTATTATCTTCCACACATAATACATAAACATAACCCTTAACTTGACGTCAGCTAACAAACCCTTAACTTGGCGTCAGCTAACAACTATAACCTTTAATTTTGGGTGTGTACAAATAGACACTTAAACTTGTATAAAATTGAACAAATAGACACATTCGTCCTACATGGCACCCTACATGACAATTTTGAGTCTTACGTGGCATCCGATGTGTATTATGCCATGTAGGACATGTGTGTCCACTTGTTCAATTTTATAAAAGTTTGAGTGTCTACTTGGGCACACTCAAAATCGGAAGGCATAATTGTTAACTAAAACCAAGTTACGGGTCATGTTTATGTATTATATGTGTGTGTATATATATATATACACACACACTAGTCGGGCAAGCCCCTGTGATGTACGGCCAAACTTGATTAATAACATTATTTATTTTAGGCGGAACTCATAAACATGCTCTTAACCTTGTTGGTTTTTCCCTCAGGTACCTCAACTACGTCCTTTTCCTATTGAATCCTTAAACCACCCATAATTTGTTCATTTTAGACATTGTGGGCTGATGTAACACAAAATGTGATCTCACGTCGCTCGAGCGCGTGAAGACGTTTGAAGGTGATGATGTGGATCCCAGAATCACCCACCAACAATCTTCTTCCCCTTTTAACCCTAATTTCTCCCCTTTTTCTCTTATTTCTCCTCTTTTCTTTCTCTTCATCATTACGTTAGAGCTGCTCATCAGAATATATCTCTTCTTCATTGATTCTTCTTAATCATCAAGTTCCAATGTCGAAGTTATCTTGTTCATCGATTTCTTTTTTAACTGCAAATGTATTATGTCAATGTGGGGTCGTTTTGGAAATGAGACCTCATGGACGCAATCCAACCTTAAATGTAGGTTCTTTTTGTCACTCCCCGAGCCTAAACCCTAGACGTGGCTGGCACTCGAAGACCATTTCTGGCCCCAAGTGAACCCTTGGTCTGGCTTTCTTAACTTATCGGATGACTTAAACACGAGAAATAACTCAAGGGAAATAACTTTAAAGTATTAACTAAGCCAAAGTGGAAACTCATGTCTTTAACATTTACAAAGGAAATGAATAAGACTAAAGAAACTAACTCTATCTATCTATGAAGCCTCTAAAATAAAAAGGGATGTTGGGACAGGACCCCCAATCATCCTAATAAATGAAAACTAAAAACAATAACTTGAATGATAAAGATGTCCTCTGGAATGAAGGGAGGCTCACAACTGACTCTGAGCTGCTCACTGGATCAACGGTGGGCAGTATGCCACTCCTAGTTACCTGCGTTTGCATCATGATACGATGCAGATCAACTGGCATCAGTACATTGAATGTACGAGTATGCGAGTAGGAACGCTAAACAACAACTTAAGCTTGAAAAGGAGTAAGAATGAACACTTACCTTGGCTCTGCTCAACTCATGAATAACTTGACTTAATACAAGGCAACAAGACATATGCAATATATATATATAATCTTGTAAAATAATGTAAACACTTAATTTGTTAAAGAAATGCAATAACAAACTCACTTTACGTATATATGAAGTAATATAGCTTATGTGGGAGATTCTCTGACCGACAACCACCACTATGAGCCTAAGTGGTGATACAACGTCTTGCCCACGCTGCCAGAATTGCCTAGACTTTGTCGTCGCGTAGAACTACTTAACTTAGTGGATCCACTAGTCTAACTTATGTGATCGTCTAAAAAGTATGATCCGTTAATACCCATATAGATGGCTACATGATTTTCATGGAGACTTGAATTAATATGAACTCTCATCCCCACATTGGTGCTCAATACTACTCCCAAAATATACTTTAGCTCATGCTTCTAAAAACAACTTCCTTCTTTGGGTTGAGATAATTGTTAACACTTGCTTTAGAAAGCTCTCTTGGAATCATGTTCCCTTTTCTTGCTCAAAACTCTTTTGGAAATCCTAGTTACCTCTTATCTTAAATGTGAAAACATTTATAGCCTCTTAGGTAATACTTAGCTCCCTTATAACTTTTGAGAAATGAACTCAACTCTTTGCTCTTTTCTTAACTTAGAACTTGAGTCTTAAATCAACTCTTAGGAAATAATTAGTTCCCTTATATTTCTTTGAAGGAAAGACTTCAACTCTTTAATCTTTACTTAACTTGAAACTTGAGTCTTAAAACAAAGTTAAAACGTTTATTAAAGACTCTTGAAACTTTAAGAAATTTTGTTTTGACTTTCTTCTTAACCTTTAGACTTAATTCTTAGCTTACTTTGATCTTAACTTTCTTTGGATTGTATTATGGATTAAAATTTCATTATCTCATGTTTACGGATGATTTCATGATGTCTAGATGTACCTTAGAGTGTTAGAATAAACTAAAGAAACATGGGTACATCACTTAGGAACTAGTACGAGAAGATGGGGAATAAATGGGGTGAACTGACGTCCTTGGCGCTCTGAGAGGCGTGGGGTGCCAGACCCCAAACTTCAAAGGCCAAGTTGGGGCGCTCTGGCTGGCGCGGCCCCACAAGGCCCTACAGATAAAGATTGTCCTATGGGGCTATGGGAGGCGTGGCACCCCAGGGCCCTATGGATAGGCATTTCGACTATTCTCCTCCGTTTTTCATTTCTAAACCCTATATACTTCCATGGTTCTTTCCCCAAATACTTAGGATCATTAGTACCCTCAATACCCAATATATTTGACTCGAAAAATAACCTGGAAACACAAATCAGATCAACACTAGTCATGTAACAACTCAACCAACAATAATTCAACAATGTTCTTCAAGAACTTCACTTTTTATTATTCAACCTACTCAAAATCGCTGAATTTAAACAAGTTGGTGTGTAGGTGAACTAACCCAAAACTAAAAAATCTCACATACCTTATAGGGATCACCCCCGATGAATTCCACAAGCCGAACATCGACGATCTTGAACGTTCTTGCTTTCTCTTCTTTAAACTCTCTCAAAGCCCTAACTCTTTTGGTAAAAGTGTAAACTAAATCCTGTCAGTTTAGACCCTAAGAATATTACCAAAAACGAATTAATTAGGTTGGGTAAGGGAAAGACCAAGACACCCTTTAAAATTTCGGATTTGGACATTTCTTTAATCCGAAAACTCAACTTCTAAAGGGCATATCTCACTCATACGATATCGAAATCACACAAACTCGGCGGTGTTGGAAAGATTGTTCCAAGGGAGTTTCAACCATATCTGTTACTACACCTAACATTTCCTGAGCTAAGAGTTATGACAATTTGAAGTTGGCCAAAAACTCACTTTTTTTCCTAACTTAAGAAAATTTCCAAATTTTAATTCTTTCCAAAACTGACTATTTCAAGTTCTAAGCTTATTCTTAGATATTTAAATTTGGGAGATGTTACACTTTGCTGCAAAATCACTTCAAAATCTGAGAATTTTAGTTGTATATAGCATTAATGTCACTGAAATAAGACCAATTTTTAGGATTTTCTCGTCTAGAACCATTGCACTTCTCAGAAGTATTTTTTTGGGGGGCAGGGGAGGGGGGATGAAGGGGCTTTAAGTTTTTATGTTTGGGAAATAATTATGTGGCACTGACGTGTAAATGGATTAAAGTTTGATTGGTTGCAATTTTCACGTGGGAAAGGTGAATCTCACACGCACAATCAACAAAAAATATTTGGGGTAGTTTTGTACCACATCAGTCCATAGTATTTAAAAGGAACAACGTATGGGTGGTTCAAGAATTCAATAGGAAAATGGTGTAGGTGAGATACCCAAGGGGAAAACCCCAACAAATTTAGGGATCTGTTTATGTGTTTGACCTTTACTTTAGTTATGATAGAAATATATTTAAAAGGTATGTGAAAGAGGGTCAATTTTTTTATCTAACACCACTCCCAAATAGTCTAAAACTCTTTACAAACTTCAGCCTTACAGTCACACGAATTTGACTAAGTATAGAATTTTTTTACTTAGTTTTATTTAGGCAACAATCAACGTAACAACATAGTCAATGTATGGGAACTCTTCCCAACCTTTTATTAATAACAAATCAATAAAGGATAAGGCTTCACAAATTAATCTAAGGCCCGATTCGTTCTCTACCAGCCTTAGACGAATTTGCACCCATTATAAAATTTTTGCACAAGGCAGTTACAACAGTTACATCAGCGGTTACATCTGACATGTGTCTAACACTTGTCCTCATAGAATTTAAACTAAGTCCATCACTAAATATTCTAACAGATAAAATTATTTTCGAATTCAAAATATATTCTAAGGCAAACCAAAATCAACCATTCTAACACTTAGAATATTTTCATCTTATTCCAACACTTTGAATATATCAGCTTATTCCAACACTTAGAATTATTTCAGCCTGCTTCCAACACTTAGAATATTTCAGCATGCTTCTAACACTTAGTTTTATTTCAGCTCTTGTCTTATCAACATCAAGTCCACAACCTTGACTTGTCAAGCCAACACCCCGCATTGTCTTGCCGACGAATCTGCCCACACGTAAGCCTTGCACGTCCAAGCTGCCTTGCCAATACCCAAGCACCTTGAACCTTTGTTGCACTGTTTTGCCCCTATGCATGCCAAGATCAATGCCCAAGTCCTTATATTGTCTGCACGTAGTTAGATAGAGTAGTTTACGGGTCTAACAGACCACTCGCACCACTTGAACTCGATGTCATCATCGAGAATGTTTTAAGG
This sequence comes from Solanum sitiens, assembly GCA_016801875.1. Taxonomy (NCBI): domain Eukaryota; kingdom Viridiplantae; phylum Streptophyta; class Magnoliopsida; order Solanales; family Solanaceae; genus Solanum; species Solanum sitiens. Next base: position 4,658,107 of record JABWTJ010000037.1, on the reverse strand, counting down.
TAGTCATCGATTTGAGCATCAAATTGCCATAAGTCCTTCTCTTTCTCCCAAACTGCATCAGTTGCACTCTTGTCTTTCCAATGAATCAAGAATTTTGTCTTTGTATTCTTCTTACTTGTGCCCAAAACCCGGTGATCAAGAATCTTCTCAATTTATGCATCAAACTGTGTAGGTACTGATGAAGGAGACCTCTTTGACATGTTCTATCCGGATCATCTGCATCTACAAAGTAAGGTTTCAAGAAACTCACATGGAAAGTGGGATGAATCTTTAACCTTTCTGGCATGTTCAACCAATATACAACTTCGCCCACTCATTTCACCACTTCAAAATGGACCATCATACTTAGGAATTAAACCCCAATGCCTAGTCTTACTTGCAATCTATTTCCAGATTTGTGGAGTAAGTTTCAACAACACTTTTTCACCCAAATTAAACTCAACTTAGGGACGATGTTGATCAGCATACGTCTTCATGTGTCGTTGAGCCTTGCACAAGCTTTCTTGTGCTTCAGATAACATTTCAAGTTTGTCCCTTGCAACCCTGTACGCTGCTGGACACTTTCTATGATTTTTAGGCTTAGCAACATCCAATGGTATCATAGGTTGTTTGCCTAAAATGATTTCAAAAGGGCTCATTTCAATTGCCGACGATTTGTGCAGAATATGACAAAACTATGCAGTGTCTAACAATTCAACCCAATTCCGTTGACTTGCTGTCATATAGTGCCTCAAGTATTCCGCTAATAGGTGATTAATCCTTTCTGTCTGTCCATCTGTTTGTGGATGATTTGCAGTAGAAAACTTCAACTCATTTCCCATCAGATTGAACAATGCTGGCCAAAACATGCCTGTGAACCTTGTATCCCTATCGCTCACAATGTTAGCCCGAACACCAAAGTACTTAACCACATTTTTATAGAATAAATCAGCAGCAATCTCAGATGAACAGAATTCATGTGCAGCAATGAAAACAGAATATTTTGAAAATCTGTCTACACCCACCATTATCGATGCTTCGCCATCTACCTTAGGAAATCCAGAAATGAAATTCATACTAATTGATAACCAAGGCCTTTCAAGAATAGGCAAAGGCTACAGTGAACCTGCCTCCTTCTTACATTCAGTCTTGTCTACTTGATAGACATGACAAGTCTTCACGTATACCTCTATGTCATCTTCCATCTTTGTCCAAAAATAAACACGAGACAATATAGCCAATATTCTTTCAATACCCGGATGTCCAGCCCAAGAAGAATTATGCGCTTCCTTCATCAAGTCTTTGCGTAGTCAACCCTAATTTGGTACGACGATTCTCCCCCCTTTAAGTAGAGTAGGTCGTCCTCGATCCAATACCGTCTCATTATGTCATCTTGCACCTGACCTAACCACTTAACATATAATGAGTCATTTGTAGCACACAACCAGATTCTATCAAAGAAATCAGTCTCAAGTTTTGAAATTGAATAAACTACAACAAATACCTTTTTCTGACTCAATGCATCAGCAACCTGGTTGTGTTTCCTTGGCTTGTGATCCCACATGAAATCATATTATGCCAGAAATTCCTGCCATCTTGCCTATTTTGAACTCAATTTCTTTTGTGTCTTGAAGAATGTATTGACTACATTATCAGTTCGAACCACAAATCGAGTTCCTAAAAGATAGACTCTCCAAACTTGCAGACAGTGTACAACAGCAACCATTTCATTCTCATGTGTCGAATATCTCTGCTTAACATCATTCAATTTTTGACTTTCGAAGGCTACAAGATGACCTTCCTGCACTAACACGCCTCCAATAGCTTTATCAAACGCATCAGTATGTACTTCAAATGGAAACTCAAAATCAGACAGCTTTAATATGGGTGCAATAGTTTCCTTAAAATTTTGAAAAGCTTCTTCACATCGTACAACCCATATCCATCTAGCATTTTTTTTAACAAGTCAGTTAGAGCCATTGCTCTTTTCGAATAACCCGCAATGAACTTTCTGTAATAGTTAGTCAACCCAAGAAACAACCGCAAATCCTTAACATTTCGTAGTACTTGCCAATCAACGACGGCCTGCACTTTCTTAGGATCCATTCGAACTTGGTTTTTACTAACAAGATGCCCTAGAAATTTTATCTCTTGTTGAGAAAATTCACACTTTTCCATTTTAACATAAAATGTATATTTCCTCAACTGAGACAACACCATACTTAAGTGATTGACATGTTCATCCAATGTTCGACTATAGATAATAATATCATCAACATAGACGACTACGAAATCATAAAGTTAGACAAACAACACATTGTTCATTAAGTTTCAAAAGGTAGTCGGGGCATTGGTTAGCCCAAATGACATTACAAGGAATTCATAAGAACCATATCTAGTTACACATGTTGTCTTAGGTTCATCACCTTCTACTATTCTAACCTGCCAGTAGCTTGCCCCTAAGATCAAGTTTTGTGAACCAGCATGCCTTTCTCAACCTGTCCATCAAATCCTGCACCAACGAAACCGGATACTTATTCTTCACATCTGCCTTGTTCAGCGCCCTATAATCTACACACATTCTCATCGTCCCATCCTGTTTCTTTTGGAACAAAACAGGAGCACCATAGGGAGCGTTAGATGGTTGAATCATACCAACATCCAAGAAATCATTTAACTGTTTCCGTAATTCAGACAATTCCTTAGGAGCCATACGATAAGGAGCCTGTGCAGGAGCAACTATACCTGGCAGCAACTCAATTTTATGAGCAATATCCCTCCTTGGCGGCAAAGTCTTTGGCAACTCAGGCGGCATCACATCAGCAAACTTTTCAACAACTCGGCCACACAATCAGGCACCTCTACTGTTACATCAGGTTTCAATTCGACTAAAGCAGCAAGTATAGTTTCATTACCCTTCTTCAGCCCGTTGTCAATTGACATAGCAGATAACATCATTCCCCTATCCTTCTTCTTTACAATATTACTGACTTTCCCAAACGGATGAACACCCTTCACAAACCAAACATTATCCTCATTCATAATCATTATCCCATCTAAATGTGAAAAAGGAACAAACTGGAATTTTCTCAGAAAATTAAACCAAGTATCATATCAAAATTTCCTAACGGCATCACTATCAAGTTATGTTTTCCTACCCAATTTTCAGTCGACATAGACACTCCACAAGACATGCCTACAATGTCATGTGCCTTCGCATTCACTGTTTTGACGTAGGTTGGACTTTTAGTTAACTTAAGCCCCAATTTTGCAGCACTATTAACATCAATAAATGTATGAGTAGCCTGTATCAACCATAGCCATCACACATTTTTCTTTTATCTTCATTCCAAATGAATCAATGAAGCATATGGATTTGATGTCTTAGAAGTCTCCTCAACATTATTAACCAATGTAATATGATTGAAAGACAAACCTAACGGATTGGACATAACAGCCACGACTTCCTCTCCTTCTTCATCTTGATTCACATTTTCGGCAAGCAAAGCAATCACTTTTTCCTTGTTTGGCCAAGACTTAGCCAAATGAGGACCACCACAAGTCCAACAGCCTTTCGGATTTTCATCCTTGTTCTTTGGCTTATTTTCTTTATTTCCTTCCTTCATTGGTGCCTTCCCTTTATCATTATCATAGTCTTTACGATTCTCCCTTTTCCAGTACCCTTTTTTCTCACCCTTTTTCTTGGATTCTGAAGTATAAGGGACATCAATAGTCAGTCGAGTCGTCCTGAAATCTACTAACGAATCAGCAGCAGCAATTGCCCCTGGCAAATCCTTGACATTCTGCCTTTGAAGTTCGTTTTGAGCCCAGACTTGCGTACCTAAAATGAAGTTATGTAATTTATCCTCATCAGACATATTTTGGATGTCTAACATCACAGAGGTAAATTCTTTAATGTATTCCCTCACCGGACTTATCTGCCTCAATCTCTTCAACTTGTCCCTTGCAAGCTAAGAGGTGTTGCTATGAAGAAATTAGTCACACATTTCTTTCATCAATATATCCCACGTATCAATTCTAGGTCGTTTAGCACTTACATCATCTGCATTTTAAGTTCTCCACCAAAGTTTAGCATCACCCGTCAAATACATTGTGGTAATGTTTAACTTTGTCAGTTTCAGGCACCCTTGCAATAGTAAAGTACTGTTTCATATCCAGATGAAGTTTTTCAATTCTTTAGTACTTCTTCCACCACCAAAGGCCTTAGGTTCCGAAATTTTAACCTTAGATAATTCCCCACGATTTGAACTTAACGCTGCCACAGCCCGACATAGCACAACGATCTCTGCACGAAGATTTTCGTTATCTTTATGCAGTGCCTCCAATTGTGCCTTTGTAGCCTCACGAAAATTCAAAGTTTCAGCCATGTGTTTGTTAAGAAATCCTTGGAACACAACAACATCGCCTCGAATTTTGTCAGCCTCCTGTCTCAAATTGACAATCCGCATCAGAAGATCAACCAGCGTTGGGTTTTCCATTACGACATCAGTAATCCCAACAAAGGATTCAACACTACCCACTATTTCCCGAAGTTGTGCATTCTTCACCATCGTTCAGTAGTGATACCAATTGAAAGAGGGTCGATTTTTTTTATGTAACACCACTCCCAGGCAGTCCATAACTCTTTGCAAACTTCAGCCTTACACTCACACGAATTTGACTAAGTATAAAAATTCTTTACTTAGTTTTATTTAGGCAACAATCAACATAACAACACATCCAACATACAGGAACTCTTCCTAACCTTTTATTAATAAAAAATCAATAAAGGAGAAGACTTCACAAATTAATCTAAGGCCAGATTCGTTCTCTACCAGCCTTAGATGAATTTCCACCCATTATAAAAATTCTGCACAAGGCAGTTACAACAGTTACATCGGAGGTTACATCTGACATGTGTCTAACACATGTCCTCACAGAATTCAAATTAAGTCCAGCACTAAATATTCTAACAAATAGAATTATTTTTGAATTCAAAATACATTCTAAGGCATAACTGAAATCAGCCATCCTAACACTTAGAATATTTTCAGCTTATTCCAACACTTAGAATATTTCAGCTTATTCCAAAACTTAGAATTATTTCAGCCTGCCTCCAACACATAGAATATTTCAGCATGCTTCCAATACTTAGTTTAATTTCAGCTCTTGTCTTGCCTACATCAAGTCCACAACCTTGTCTTGTCAAGCCAACACCCCGCCTTGTCTTGCTGATGAATCTGCCCACACGTAAGCCTTGCACATCCAAGCTGCCTTGCCAACACCCAAGCACCTTGAACCTTTGTTGCACTGTTTTGCCCTCATGCATGCCAAGACCAATGTCCAAATCCTTGTTATGCCTGTACGTAGTTAGATCAAGTAGTTTACGAGTCTAATAGTATGTCCCTATCATTATTTCAACTGTAGTGTAGTATATAAAATGCATTTCGCATATCATCACATGAACTCAAACTATATAATACACCTTCTAAACTTATACCAAGTCTCTTTTGATCCATTTCAAATCATTCTCCATTTGAAATCTCAAAGGCATGTAAATGGAAGCCTCTTGAAGTTCTTCTCTTATGACATGTAACTTGCAAATATAAAATGTAAAGATTTTAAAGCCAAATTCCAATACCAACCGTCATGAATTTTCTTGCTTGAAAATGTGGAAGACGAAGTAAATCATAATCACTTTCACGTACTTTAACAACTACGGATGCTAAAAGTCATGTACACAAATGTCTATTCTATTATTAGAAGAATTGGTTTTCGGAAACAACATCTCTAGTCTCTACCTTCATAAGTAGGGGTAAGGCTGCATACACACTATCCTTCAAGACTTCACTTGTAAATTACAAAAAATATAATATTTTATTAGAAGGATTCAACTAGAGGGTTCATTATTCCCTAAAAGTAGATAACAAAATGTTCAACAAAAGAAAATTAATCCCAAACAATTATATTTTCACTTCAAAGTACTGATAGAAAACTCTGCTATTAATTAATCTTATAAAGTTTGAAATGAGCTGAAAATTTATACGAATCAATGCAAATTTTAAAACTTGCCAATAATTCTTGTTGCCATATTTAGCAATGGAGATAACATAAGGGAAAGAAGAAAACTCAAAAATGTGAAGCAGTAAGAGTTTGGCTATGTACTATATATAACTATAGAAACATTTAAGTCAATCGCATTATTTACCACTTCAGCGTCAATGTGCTCTACATAAGGAAAGGGGTGACAATTTGGCACCAGATATCCAGAGGCATGGAAAGAGCTGAAAGGATTCCTTTTATTTCTTTCAAGTGAAATTGTGTTCTCTCACTATTTTTTTTTACTCGGAAGCATCATGATACATGTATGATTCTAGTTCAAGTTCAACCAAGTAGCCATCTCAAATACTCTTACTAAATTACTTGAAGTTTTAGCTTACAAAAGTTAGCATACATTTATCACTTTTATATTGAGAAAATTATAATGTTGTAAGTTCAAAATGTGTCCAGAAGATAAGTAGATGTTTTCCACCAAACACGTGCAAAGATAATTATTATGTTACAAATATTAAAAAATTAACGCCCTCTCTATTCAAAAATATTAATCAATTTATATAACAACATATTCCTCAATATGTATTCATATTAATGATCTATTAGCTACTAATTAGTTAATTTCATTAAACATTAAATTGATAGGCTTATGAACCTACCATCATAACTATATAATAAGTTAGTAGATACCACCTTTGTAACCCTTAATTTAAGCTTTGAAGAAACCCTATAAGCAAGTAATAAGTAACACCTTCAATTTCGGTCAGTTTTTAAGTTTTGGGTCAACTTTAAACGACCATAACTTTCAGCACATAAAGAGTTAGGGGTCCATGAGGTATCAAATAAAAGGTCATTGATTCCTCTTCCAACTCCTCCGATTTTGCTAAATTTTAAACTCGGATGAAGGAGTTATGCCCATTTGAGTGCAACCTCTCTAGCTAAGACTTTTCATCCATTTTAGAAAACGGTATTTAGGTGTTTTCGTCCCCCCCCCCCTGTCTTAGCACATTTTGCACCTGACCCAATTAAGTGTCTAATAAGATTCAAAATTCCCCATTTACGTTCAAAACACTTAGGGGTTTAAGGGTTAATTCAAGAAAAGGGAAAGGGAAAAATTCAAACGTTCATCAAGGATTGAGAAATTTCGCAAAGAACATTGTTCTTTCCACGTACCTGAGGTTTCTCATAGTGATGGATTTGTTTTTCCTCACGCCAAGTTTTATTATTCATTAATGTCCCATGAAATCGTTTATGTAAAGATTCTTGAAGAGTTCTTGAAGTTTTGACCCCATTCTTCATCAATAGAGGTTTTGAATTCTTGAGGTGATGGCTTTGCGAATGAGTAGTGTTTCTCAATAGAATATTTATAAGATTTCAATGATATTATGTTGGATTTATGAATCAAAAAAAGTTTGGAAATAAACCTATCAAATATAGATGAGTTAGGACCAAAAATTGAGAAGAAAATTCGTCAGGTTTTCTGGGCTCGAGGCTAAGGCGACTCTCCCCCAAAGCGCCAGGAGGGTTGGCATCATGGGCCTACAGTGCGCCCCAAAACAGCCCCCAATCGCTTTTGGGGTTGGCGTGGCGTTCCAAGGATGCGCTTGGGGAATCATGCCCCTTTCCCTCTCCTTTCTTCGTCCTGTATTCATTCTTTCGAGTCGTGTCTTCACTCTTTTCTTAATACCAACTATCTAAGCCTTCATTAATCATTGAGAGATCCTATATCTCATCATCATAACTCTTAAATTCATATTTTTGAATCAAACTAAACATAAGAGGAATGTTTAAAGGTCGTATTTTATAAGCACTTAAGAGTTTCAAATGTAATTTTTATATCATATCTATATATACTTATTTACATGTCTTGATTATTGAACATGAAAAATTAAGTTCATCAGTACATGTTTTCACGAATGTAAACGCGTCTAATGTTTTGAGATGAAGTTCAAGTAAGTAAGAAGCCAATTCTTTGAAATGGGTAAATTGAGCATAGAGTAATATCAAATGTTTTGGGAGTAGTATCGATCACTGAATTGGGTTAGAGTCTTTTATGATTCGAAAGTCCCATAAAACTACGTAGCCAGCGTAGGATAGGATAACATTGATTATTCATGTGACTCCTTACTTCCTCTGATTAGGTGAATTAGATGGATCCATAGTCACGATATCATCTATACCCCGGTAAAGTATAGGATGACCCTGGCAACCTGGGTGAAACGTTGTATCATTACTAGGCTCATGCTAATGGTTGTCGGTTAGAGAAACTCCCCACAATTAAAGTATATTAGTCTCATGTTTCTTTCATTTTATATTATATTGTGAAGCTTAAATGTTTTTTACTTCATATTCATGCATTGATCTAGTTATGTTACTTTCAGTCATTCAAGCCAGTAATTTATGTACTCTAACCTTATCACTTACCAGTACATTCAATGTACTGACATTATTATTCGACCTGCATCATTTTATGATGTAGATACAAGTGCTCAGGATCATCTATAAGCACTTCGTTGAGATCACTATACACTTGCAGGTAGTATTTGGTGAGGCCTTTTTGCTTCTGTGAGACTTCATTTCTTTTCGGTTTATTAATTTTTGGAGATGTTATGGGTCTTGTCCCGATATCTATCTTAGACAGATTGAATTAGATGTTTCCATTTTTTTCTCATGATGATTTGTTTAACTCCTAATTCATGTTAAGTATTTTCCAAGACAATATTTTTAAGACTTTCTTAAATATCTAATTGTTTCATCTATTTTAAGTTTTCCTATATTGTTTAATAATATGTAAGTTTATGTAGCCTGGCCGAGGGTTTGCTTGGGGATCTGAAATGGTTCTCGAGTGCCAGTTACATCCAGGGTGTAGGCCCGAGTTGTGACAAACTTGGTATTAGAGCACAGAAGACTGACAGTCGGCAGAAAATGCTGAGCAAAGCTGCTGGCCTGAAGAGTGCGACTAATCCGTAACATCAACTGCAGAAGAATGAGGTTCGAATTCAGAATCCTAGGTATCTATGAAGTCGTGTCTCTAGAGTCTTTTTTTCGGTGTGAAGTGCACCACATCTATAATAAAGAGGCTATAATATTTAGGAAATTTCACTTTCTTCTACTCCATTTTGTGCGATAGAGTTCAACTCTCTTACGTGTATCTTTCATATCATGCCTCCATGAAGAGCTATTTGAGGACGTCTTGCTAGTAGGAATGTTAATCGTGAAGATCAAGAGGTTCCTAATTCACCAGAAGTGTAACTACCTCAGGGAGATATCACAAATATTGAATTCAGGAATGCATTTCAAATGTTGACTCAGGTGGTGACAACGCAATTTGGTTGCCAAGGAGTCGTCCATCAGGATGGGAATGGTACATCCAAGGTTCGATTATTTATAAGAATGAGTCCCCAGAGTTCACTAGGTTAAAACTCAATGAGGATAAAAAAACTTTATGGATGAATTCAAAAGGTGTTAGAGGTCATGCATATTTCTTATGTTGAGCATGTCGAGTTGGTTGCTTACCAGCTAAAAGGCATTGCTAGGATATGCTTCGATCATTGGAAGACGAATGGGGTCGAGGGGAACCACAATTGACTTGGGATGTTTTTGAAGATGCCTTTTTAGGGTTCTTAGAGATAAGGGAAGCACAGGTAAGAGAATTTCTTAATCTGAAACAGGAATCGATGAGGGTGCAAGAGTACAACCTCAAATTCACTCAACTATCTCAATATGCTTCGAAGATGGTGGGTGATATAAGCAGTAGAATGAGATTGACTATATCTGGTTATCGAGCAAGAAAGGTAAGATGACTATGTTGATAGGAGACATGGACATAGCCGGCTTATGATTCATGTGAAATAGGTTGAGGAAGACAAGTTGAAGGACAGAGAAGAGTTCCCTAAAAAAAGGCTAACAGCAAGTCATGAGTTTGGTCAATAGAAACTGAGAACATAAACCGATCATCCTTTCGGTTGAGGTCATCTGGACCTACTCTATTGTCTGCTAGTGCGCCTGCACCCAGGAAAAGGAATGATTATTGGAACCAAAACTCTAAGAATTTCAGAGTTCAAGTTTATCAGTGTCACGACTGGAATCTAGACCCCAGACAAGACCGGCGTCGTTGACCTCTCAGAGGTCGCAGACAAGCCTACTTACGTCATTCTTACTTTAGCTAGGTCAATTTTAGCAGAAAATTTGAACTTTTTGTTTATTAACATACTTACTAATCATTTCTAATACATTCATAATTTGTTCACCATCAACTATCTAACATTAAGATCATCAGATGAAAGAAATAGTTTAATATAGCAATAACTGTATACTTGCCAAAATGGCACCAATACAATGTCTGAAATAATACGGGAAAGAAACGCTAGTGGAACATACTCCACTAGCTCAATACTAAGACTAAGCTAGAATATAAATGGGCAAGCATCCTCGAAAGCATGAGGGCCTACCAAGTTCGGATGAATGCTCGACGTACGGATAGCTTCAGCGTCAACCTGTAGCTCTAGCGTCCACCTGTGCCTGCACCTAAATTTGTAGAGTTGTATAGGGTTAGTACACACTTGTACTAAGTATGGGTATATGCAAGCACACACCAAGGACATGCATGAGAAAGGATAGCTCTTTCCTAACAACATGATTATGGAAAGTCAAGTCAGTGGACTTGCCAAATTGGGATTAGGAAAGTTAGTGAACTTTCCAAATTTGGATTAGGAAAGTCAGTTAGCTTTCCAAATTTGGATTAGGAAAGTCAGTGAGCTTTCCGAATTTGGTTTAGGAAAGTCATGCCATGAGAGTAACATTATCATCATACTTATCATATTGCACACAGCACATAACATCTTACACATAGCACATATCATATAGCATACAGTACATAACATTTTTTATAACATTCATTCATATGCCATGAGACCTTGGAATCATGGACTTGACATTAAGACTTTCCAAAATGAGGGCTCAACATATGGGACCTCAACCAGGGAGTCTTCATTAGCAAATACAGAGTCTGCTTCATTCATTCATACGTACTTCATTTTATTTCGTTCATAGGCTAGTGTGAACACCAGCTATACCTAGGATGTAGTTTAAGACTTTCATCGGGTTTGCTGTGCAATGATAAAGAATAACCTAGTGTCATTACTTGAGTCTAGCTCACCTCTTGATTATCCTAACCTAACACCTTTGGTATCATTCATTTCATTATGTGCATCATTTGAGGTTGGCCTCATTCATTCATTGGGAACTTTAACTTTAACCCACATAGATCATGTGAGCATCACGAAATCATAACATACCTAAATCTACCAGCAATCATACCCAACCTACGATTCATTGGGAGCTAGTGACAGGGGCATGCAAAAGGGGAAACAATCCTAGTTTTCAAATGAACAATATGAACCTTAAGGGGTCTCTTGGGAAAGGGACCAAGAGAGAAGAAAACCCATACCTTATTTTGACGTTCAAAACTTGAAGTTTCTGCCCAAAAACTCTCCAAAACTACCGTCCAAGCCAAGTTTTCAACACAAAATTTTTGACAGAAAAACCCTCTCTTTGCCTAACGTGTTCACTTAGCTTGTTTTCTTATATTTTAGTATGAGTTCTTCACACTTGAAGAACTCTAGTAATTTTTCTTTTCTTGTAGTTGTTTTGGCAGAGAGTAATCGTGAAAAACAAATGGAGAAATGTGAGAGAGATGAGCGTGAGAGAGAGTTAAAAGAGGTGAAGTAGTTTAGATTTAGTCAACTAGGAGACTTAGTCATAAAAACATATTAATTAATAAATAAATAATAATTAATAATAAAATCTGATTTTCCTTTTTAAATCAGCCATTAATTATTATTTATTAAATTAATTCACCAATAAAAAAATCACATTAAATCATTGCTCCCACCTAGGTTCGAACCCGGGTGGAGCAAGACTTAACTTCAAGAGCTCCATTTCGTCTCTCTCTCCCCAATTTGCCCCTCCACCTTATTAAATAATTAATTAATTATATATTTAGGGTAATTACGATATTACCCTTAGCCTGGTAAAAGACCATTTTACCCCTAGACCCTCAAAACTTAAGATTTCCTCTTTTTAAGTCCGGTAAAGACTCCTTCGAGTAAATCTTCGTATTCGAGAGCCCTACATGGTTGGTCCCAACCTTTCCAAGCTTAACTAACTCCCCAAGTTAGTTGGCTTGGCTGTAGCAAGGGTTCCGAGGTATGGTTCTGCGCGCATCAATCCGTGTGAACCCTGGTCTAATCGTAGGCATTCTTGACACATTAGCATTTCTTTTCTTATTCATTAGGGTTGTTACATTATCCCCCCCTTAGGAACATTCGTCCCCGAATGACACTACCACTATATAGTGTAATGGCAGTCAGATCATAACATAATCACTATGCACAGTCAAGCAATAGCAACAAAATATGGAGAGATAAGGAAACTTAGACTTAAGAGTAAGAAGTCTAACCTCAAGAGCTGAAAAGATGAGGGTAACGGGATCTCATGTTGGCCTCAGCCTCCCATGTATCACCCTAACAAGATGATTTCTCCACAATACCTTCACTGTGGCAATCTCCTTGTTCCTCAGCCGCTTGATCTGTCTGTTTAAGATCTCAACAGGTACCTCCTCATAGGACAAGTCTTCATCGACTCCCAAACCTTCCACATGTAGAATCGATGCTGGATCACCTAGGCACTTCTTTAACATGGATACATGAAAGACTGGATGGACAAAAGCTAGCTACGCAGGCAATGCCAACTCATAGGCCACCTCACCCACACGCTGTACGATCTCGTATGGCGCAACATACCTCGGACTCAACTTCCCCTTCCTGCCAAACCTCATCACCCCCTTCATAGGAGATATCTTCAGATAGACCTGGTCACCAACATCAAACTCTAAGGGCCATTTTCTATTATCTGCATATGACTTCTGCCGACTATAAGTAGTAGCCAACCTGTCCCTAATCACTCTGACCTTATCTAAGGCCTCATGAATGATCTCTGGACCCAAAATGGACGACTCTACAACCTCGAACCACCCAACTGGAGATCTACACCTCCTACCATACAGTGCCTCAAATGGTGCCATCCCAATGCTGGAGTGATAGCTATTATTATACGAGAACTCTATCAAAGGCAGATGGTCATCCCAGCTACCCCTGAAGTCAATCACACACGCTCTCAACATGTCCTCCAATGTCTGAATGGTGCGCTCTGCCTGCCCATTAGTCTGAGGATGAAAGGCAGTACTAAGCTTTACCTGCGTGCCCAAGATCTTCTGGAAAGATCTCGAGAAATGTGAAGTAAACTGAGCTCCTCTATCTGAAATGATAGACAAAGGAATCCCATGCCATCTCACAATATCATCTACGTAGAGTCTCGCATAATCCTCGGCTTTGTAAGTAGACTTCACAAGGATAAAGTGGACAGACTTAGTCAATCTGTCCACAATAACCCATATGGAGTCATGCTGCCTCCTAGTCCTCAGAAGACCAACCACGAAGTCCATATTAATGGCCTCCGACTTCCAAGTCGGAACCTCAATAATCTGAGTCAGACCGCCAGGCTTAAGATGTTCTGCCTTAACCTGTTGACAATTAGGACACTTGGCCACATATTCTGCAATGTCCTTCTTCATGCCATCCCACCAATAAATCTGCTTAAGATCATGATACATCTTGGTGGAACCTGGATGTATGGAATATCTGGAACCATGGGCCTCTGCAACAATCCTGGTCAATAAATCATCCACATTTGGTACACACAGCCTGTCCTGATACCTAAGTATGCCATCACCTCCCAAAGCGAAAGACTCATTCATATTTATCAACACTGAGTCCTTCAACTCCATCAACACAGGATCTAGATGCTGACCCTGCTTGACTTCAACTACCAAGGATGATTCAGAACTAGGATGAACTAAAACACCCCCACTAGTAGAGTCAACCAATCGCACACCCAGTCTGGCCAGTCTGTGTACATCTTTCACCAACTCCTTCTTCTTATCCTCAACGTGGGCTGTACTTCCCATGCTCATCCTGCTCAAAGCATCAGCCACAACATTAGCCTTACCTGAATGGTAGTGAACATTCATGTCATAATCCTTTAACAGCTCTAACCATCTCCGCTGACGTAGATTCAACTCCCTCTATGTGAACACGTACTGGAGACTCTTGTGGTCTGTGAACACATCCACATGCACTCCATACAAGTAGTGCCTCCACAGCTTCAGTGCAAACACCACAACTGCTAACTCCAGGTCATGAGTGGGATAATTCTTCTCATGAACCTTGAGCTGTCTGGACGCATAGGCTATCACCTTACCAACCTGCATAAGAACACAACCCAAACCAACCCTAGATGCATCACAATAAATAGTGTAATTCTCACCATAGTTAGGCAAAGTAAGCACCGGGGCTGAAGTGAGTTTGTCCTTGAGCTCCTGGAAATTCTTCTCACAAGTCTTCGTCCATTCAAACTTGGCTTTCTTCTTAGTAAAAGCTGTCAATGGGGCAGAAATGGAAGAAAAGCCCTCCATAAACCTGCGGTAGTAACCAGCCAATCCCAAAAAGCTACGGATGTCAGTGGGAGTAAGAGGCTTTGGCCAGTTCTTCACAGCCTCAGTCTTCCTGGGATCCACCTCCACGCCCTGATCGGACACAACATGACCCAGGAAGGTCACTAATCTAAGCCAAAATTCACACTTGCTGAATTTGGCGTACAACTTATGTTGTCTAAGTACCTGCAAGGTTAGTCTCAAATGCTGTTCATGCTCTTCCTTGGTCCTAGAGTAGATGAGAATGTTATCAATGAATACTATGACGAAAGAGTCAAGGTATTCACGGAAGACTCGGTTCATGAGGTCCATAAATACAGCAGGTGCATTTGTAAGACCAAATGACATGACTAAGAACTCATAATGACCATAACGGGTACGAAAGGCTGTCTTTGGGATATCTCCATCCCTAACCCTAAGCTGATGATACCCTGAACGAAGATCAATCTTAGAGAAGAAACTAGACCCTTGGAGCTGATCGAACAAATCATCTATTCTGGGAAGTGGATACTTATTCTTTATAGTGACCTTGTTGAGCTGCCGATAATTGATACACATTCTAAGAGTTCCATCTTTCTTTTTCACAAACAACACTGGAGCGCCCCAAGGGGATATGATCGGCTGAATGAAACCCTTATCAGTGAGATGTTTAACTGCAACTTCAACTCTTTGAGTTCAGCTGGAGCCATTCTGTAAGGAGGAACTGAAATTGGTTTAGTATCAGGTTCTAAGTCGATACCAAAATCAATCTCTTGAGGGGGAAGGACTCCAGGCAATTCATCAGGAAATACATCTAGGAACTCATTCACTACATGCACTGAGTCTATGGAAGGAATGTCATGATCTAAATCATTAACACTCACAAGATGACACAATAACCCCTTGGACATCATTTTATTGGCCTTAAGGTTCATAATCAAGAGGTTAGGAGGACTCGACTTGTACCCCTCCCAGACTAGCTCCTCTTCATCAGGGAAACGAAATCTCACCACTCTACTACGACAGTCCAAACAAGCATAACAACTGTGAAGCCAGTCCATGCCAAGAATCACATCAAAATCATGCATGGGTAACTCAACCAAGTCTGCACACATAGTCTTACCACTTACAACTATTGGGCAATCCTTGTATACTCTATCAGTTCTTACATTTTCTCCTAAAGGTGTACTAACCACTATAGGATCATGCAGAACTTCAGGCAATATGTCAAAAGTGAGAGCAAGCAAAGGAGTTACAAAGGAAAGCATAGACCCTGGATCAAGTAAAGCATAAACAGAATTTGAGAATACTTGCAGCACACCTGTGACCACATCAGCGAACTTCTCTTGCTCCTCCCTGACCTTCAGGGCATAGAACCTGTTCCTCTTAGGATGCTCTGCTGCTGCTGCACCCTGTGGATTAGGCCTAGGCTGAGCATTACCTCCAGCCTGACCTCTGTTCTGTGGGCAGTCTCTAACTATGTGCCCACTCTTACCGCAACCGAAGCAGGCATTAGTGCCCTGTCTGCACTCTCCACTGTGAGCACGGCCACACTTAGCACAGTTCTTTTTGGGATGCTGCATCTCACCTCCATTGCCCTTCTTAGGCTCATGTCTGCCTCCTCTAGGTGTTGTACTCCTCTGAGAATTAGAGTTCTCAGAACTCTATTGCCCCTTCTTGAACCTGGGCTGCTCATGGACGCCAAAATTATTTTTGTGGCCTCCATGGTTGGGACCTGCCTGATCTTGAGGCTTAGGCCTCCTAGCATCACGAATACCCCTCTTTTTGTGGCTGTCCTCTACCTGCTGGACATGCATCATCAACCTGGAGAGGTCCATATTATCATGGAGCATCGCAAACCGACACTCCTCCTCTAGATCTCCATTGATTCCTGTGAGGAACATGCTCATCTCATCCCTGCTGTTAGATACAAGGGAAGTAGCATACCTGGATAATTTAACAAACTTCAGTACTCATCTCATCCTTGTTGTTAGATACTAAGGAAAGTAGCATATCTGGATAGTTTAACAAACTTCAGGGAATACTCCCTGACTGTCATAGATCCCCACTTAAGGTTGATAAACTTCTCAACCTTTGCCTCCCTCATCTCTCTGGGAAAGAATCTCTCCAGGAAGGCTGTCTTAAACAGCTCCCAAATGACCGAAACTCCGCCCAACGCTCGGCTATCCTGCCACATCTTGCACCAAGTCTGTGCAACATCCTTGAGCTGATAGGAAGCCAGCTCAGCCTTCTCAGTATCTGTGGCCCCCATAGCCACCAAAATCTTATGCACCTCGTCCACAAACTCCTGGGGGTCCTCTGAAGTCTTAGACCCTGTGAAAATAGGAGGATTCATCCTCGTAAAGTCTCTCAGCCTGTCAGCCATGCTACGAACCGGTGGGTTCTCCCTCTGAACATTCTGCCGGTTGACATGGTCAGTCATGGCCTGGGCATGTATAGTGATAGCCTAGGCCATCTGGGCCAGAGATGCCCGCACCTCCGCATCAGTCAACCCAGCTGGGTTAACCGGCATAGCCACTCCTTCAGCTGGAGCCTGGGGTGGAACCTGATTGCCCCTAGCAGTTGCTCCTCATCTCCTCTGACCAACGTTCCTCCTAGTATTCATTCTCTAAAAACAATAAGAATTGATGTTAGACATGCTCATAACACCAAGAAATCAGACATTAGGAAAAGCACGATAAGATCAGAAGAAGGGAAATTTTTCTACGCATCATGCAGTCTCTAATTCAGGATAGTGGTGCACTTCACTACCATGAATTAGAAACTACTCAATGTGGTTGATGTGAACTCATTATTCTCGGAACTTAACCTAGTGCTCTGATACCAACTTTGTCACGACTGGAATCTAGACCCCAGACGAGACCGGTGTCGTTGACCTCTCAGAGGTCGCAGACAAGCCTACTTACGTCATTCTTACTTTAGCTAAGTCAATTTTAGCGGAAAATTTGAACTTTTTGTTTATTAACATACTTACTAATCATTTCTAATACATTCATAATTTGTTCACCATCAACCATCTAACATTAAGATCATCAGATGAAAGAAATAGTTTAATATAGCAATAACTGTATACTTGCCAAAATGGCACCAATACAATGTCTGAAATAATACGGGAAAGAAACGCTAGTGGAACATACTCCACTAGCTCAATACTAAGACTAAGCTAGAATATAAATGGGCAAGCATCCTCGAAAGCATGAGGGCCTACCAAGTCCGGATGAATGCTCGACGTACGGATAGCTTCAGCGTCAACCTGTAGCTCTAGCGTCCACCTGTGCCTGCACCTAAAATTGTAGAGTTGTATAGGGTTAGTACACACTTGTACTAAGTATGGGTATATGCAAGCACACACCAAGGACATGCATGAGAAAGGATAGCTCTTTCTTAACAACATGATTATGGAAAGTCAAGTCAGTGGACTTGCCAAATTGGGATTAGGAAAGTTAGTGAACTTTCCAAATTTGGATTAGAAAAGTCAGTTAGCTTTCCAAATTTGGATTAGGAAAGTCAGTGAGCTTTCCAAATTTTGTTTAGGAAAGTCATGCCATGAGAGTAACATGCATCATCATACTTATCATATTGCACACAGCACATATCATATAGCATACAGTACATAACAACTTTTATAACATTCATTCATATGCCATGAGACCTTGGAATCATGGACTTGACATTAAGACTTCCCAAAATGAGGGCTCAACATATGGGACCTCAACTACGGAGTCTTCATTAGCAAACACAGAGTCTGCTTCATTCATTCATACGTACTTTATTTTATTTCATTCATAGGATAGTCTGAACACCAGCTATACCTAGGATGTAGTTTAAGACTTTCATCGGGTTTGTTGTGCAATGATAAAGAATAACCTAGTGTCATTACTTGAGTCTAGCTCACCTCTTGATTATCCTAACCTAACACCTTTGGTATCATTCATTTCATTATGTGCATCATTTGAGGCTGGCCTCATTTATTCATTGGGAACTTTAACTTTAACCGACATAGATCATGTGAGCACCACGAAATCATAACATACCTAAATCTACCAGCAATCATACCCAACCTACGATTCATTGGGAGCTAGTGACAGGGGCATGCAAAAGGGGAAACAATCCTAGTTTTTGAATGAACAATATGAACCTTAAGGGGTCTCTTGGGAAAGAGACCAAGAGAGAAGAAAACCCATACCTTATTTTGACGTTCAAAACTTGAAGTTGCTGCCCAAAAAATCTCCGAAACTCACGTCCAAGCCAAGTTTTCAACACAAAACTTTCGACAGAAAAAACCTCTCTTTGCCTAACGTGTTCACTTAGCTTGTTTTCTTATATTTTCGTGTAAGTTCTTCAAGTGTGAAGAACTCTAGTAATTTTTCTATTCTTGTAGTTGTTTTGGCAGAGAGTAATCGTGAAAAACAAATGGAGAAACATGAGAGAGATGAGCGTGAGAGAGAGTTAAAAGAGGTGAAGTAGTTTAGACTTAGTCAACTAGGAGACTTAGTCATAAAAATATATTAATTAATAAATAAATAATAATTAATAATAAAATCTGATTTTCCTTTTCAAATCAGCCATTAATTATTAATTTATTAAATTAATTCACCAATAAAAAAAAATCATATTAAATCATTGCTCCCACCTAGGTTCGAACCCAGGTGGAGCAAGACATAACTTCAAGAACTCCATTTCGTCTCTCTCCCCAATTTTCCCCTCCACCTTATTAATTAATTAATTAATTATATATTTAGCATAATTACGATATTACCCTTAGCCTGGTAAAAGACCATTTTACCCCTAGACCCTCAAAACTTAAGATTTCCTTTTTTTAAGTCCGGTAAAGACTCCTTCGAGTAAATCTTCGTATTCGAGAGCCCTACATGGTTGGTACCAACCTTTCCAAGCTCAAATACCCCCCAAGTTAGTTGGCTTGGCTATAGCAAGGGTTCCGAGGTCTGATTCTACGCGCATCAATCCGTGCGAACCCTGGTCTAATCGTAGGCATTCTTGACAGATTAGCATTTCTTATCTTATTCATTTTTAGGGTTGTTACAATCAGTCACAGGGAAGTGTGGAACAAGGGTTCCCTCTCAACCCAATAAGTGTTAAGTGTGGTAAGCTTCATTTGGGAGAATGTCGCGTTGGTACAGATCTTTACTACAAGAGTGAGATGATGGGTCACTTTTTTAAGGAATTCCCTAAGAATAGGCAGGGTAATGGGGATAATAAACCTCAATATTCTTCATCAGCACCAAAATATAGAATACCCAAAGAGGATCTACTTTACGAACAAGCGGAGGTACAAATCGTTTGTATGTTATAGCTAGTCGCTAGGATCAGTAGAATTCACCTGATGTGGTCACATGTATGCTCAAAGTCTTTACTTTTGATGTTTATTTATTACTTGATATTGATGCGAGTTTTTCTTTCGTGAATCCCTATGTATCATAAAGTTCTGCATTTTCCCCGAATAATTTCTTGAGTCTTTCAGTGATTTCACACCGATTGGTGATTCTATTTTAACGAAAAGAGTCTATCGTGATTGTACCATTTTTTTCAATCACAAGAATACCATGGTTGACTTAGTTGATCTAGACATGGTGGATTTTGATATTATTCTGGGTATGAACTGGCTTCATGCTTATTATACCTCAATTGATTGTAGAACTCGAGTAGTCTAATTTCAGTTTCCTAAAGAGCCTGTTTTAGAGTGGAGGAGTAGTTCAACAGTGCTTAAAGGTTGTTTTACTTTAAACCTTAAGATAGAAAGTTAGTCTCAAGGGGTGTATCTATCACTTAGTCCGAGTTAATGACTTTGATGTTGAGACACCGCCTAGTCAATCAGTACAGTTATGAATGAGTTTCTTGAGGTTTACTATATGACCTTTCGAGAGTCCCTCTTGAGAGAGAAACATATTTCGGAATACACATTCTTATTGATACTCGACCTATCTTTATTCCGCCATATAGAATGGCTCAAGCTGAGTTAAAAGAGTAAATAGAAAAGTTGAAAAATCTACTTCATAAGGGGTTTATTCGGCCTTGTCTTACCTTGGGGCGCTCAGGTCTTATTTGTGAGGAAGAAAGATGGTTCTCTCTGAATCTGGATTGATTAGTGTCAATTGAACAAGTTCACTATCAAGAATAATTATCCATTTCCAAGAATTGATGTTATTTTCAATCAACTTTAGAGTGTCACTTGCTTCTCTAAGATAGACCTCAGAACTGGCTATCATAAGTTGAAAGTAAGAGAAAGTGATATTCCAAAGACAACATTCAGAACACGGTATGGTCTTTATGAGTTTCTTCCTTATGTCATTTGGCTTGACTAATGCTCGTGCAACATTTATGGATCTTTTGAACAAAGTGTTTAAACCTTATCTTCATATGTTTGTTATCGTATTCATTGATGACATCTTGATTTATTCGAGAAATGAGGAAGATCATGTTATTCATCTAAGAATTCCTCCAAACATTAAAAATAAGGAATTGTATGCCAAATTTCTTATGTGTGGGTTTCGACTTGAGTTTTAAGGGGTTCTTAGGCCATATTGCGTACGGTGAAGGGATTTGAGTTGCAACTTAAAAGATTGAAGTTGTGTTGAACTGGCCCACATCCATATCTCCTATTAATATAAGGAGTTTCTTGGGATTGACTGGTTATTATAGAAGGTTTGTCGAGGAATTTTCGTCTATTTCGTCCTCGTTGACTAAGTTGACTCAGAAAATGCCTAAGTTTCAATTACCTAAAGCTTGTGACAAGAGCTTTTAGGAATTGAAAATTTGATTGACTACTGCTCCACTATTGACCCTACCAGAAACAACTCAAGGCTTTGTTGTTTATTGTGATCCTTCCAGATTTGGACTTGGTTGTGTATTGATGCAAAATGGTAAAGTCATAGCTTATACCTCCAGACAACTTAAGATTCACAAGAAGAATTACCCATCTCATGATCTCGAGTTGGCAACAATAGTATTTTCCTTGAAAATATGGTGTCACTATATCTATGGTGTTCATGTAGATGTGTTCACCGATCAAAAGAGTCACCCGTATGTTTTCAATTAGAAAGAACTTAATCTCAGACAGTGGAAATGGTTGGAGCTACTCAAGGATTATGACTTGAGTATTTTCTATTACTCATGTAAGGCTAATGTTGTTGTTGATGCCTTGAGCATGTTATCTATGGGTAGTACTGGCCATGTTCAGGAAGGAAACAAAGAATTGGCTAAGGAAGTTCATAGACTTGCCGATTGGGAGTCCGTCTATTGAATTCCAGCGAAGGTAGAGGTGTGGTGATGAATGAGGTTAAATCATCGCTATTGTCTGAAGTGAAGGAGAAACAAGACCAAGATCTTGTTTTGCTTGAGCTAAAACCAAATGTTCATAAGCAGAAAGTGAAATTTTGAACTAGGGGGAGATGGTGTATAGAGGTATCAAGGTAGTTTGTGTGTATATGGGCGGATGAACTCCAATTGGCACTATCTCTATTGTGTTCATGTAGATGTGTTCACCAATCAAAAGAGTCATCATTATGTTTTTAAATAGAAAGAACTTAGTCTCAGATGGTGAAAACGATTGGAGTTACTCAAGGATTATGGCATGAGTATTCTCTATGACTCAGGTAAGGCTAATGTTATTGTTGATGCCTTGAGCATATTATCTATAGGTAGTATGTCATGTTGAGGAAGGAAAGAAAGAATTGGCTAAGGAAGTTCATAGACTTTCCTGATTGGGATTCTGTCTATTGGATTCCAGTGAAGGTAGAGTTGTGGTAATGAATGAGGCTGGATCATCACTAGTGTATGAAGTGAAGGAGAAAGAAGACTAAGATTCTATTTTTCTTGATCAAAATGAAAATGTTCATAAGCAGAAAGTGATGGATTTTGAACTATGGGGAGATGGTGTATAGAGGTATCAAGGTAGTTTGTGTGTACAAGGGCGAATGAACTCCAACAGAGGATCATGGAGGAAGCCCATAGTTCTAGATATTCAATCTATCCATGTTCCACAAAGATGTATCGTGACTTCAGTAAATTTTATTGGGGAAGTAGTATGAAGAGGTGTATTGCAGATTTCGTGTCTAAGAGTTCAAATTGCCAACAAGGCAAGGTATAGCACTAGCGGCTTGGTGGTATGGCTCTAGATTTGTCGAGTGGAAGTGGGATATGATTAATATGGACTTCATTAATGACTTGACACGATCTCACATGCAGCATGATTTGATTTTGATGATTGTAGACCGGATGACTAAATCAGCTCATTTCCTGCCGGTAAAGACTACCTATTCAACGGAAGATTATTACAGGTTATATACTCAAGATATAGTCGAACTTCATGGGTTTGTTGGGTAGAGGTACATAATTCATTGCTCAATTTTGGAAGTCTTTCTATAAAGGTTTGGGTTTGAAGGTGAACGTAGTACTGTTTTCATCCTTAAACTGATGGTCAAGCAGAGCATACCGTTCAGACTCTAGAGGATATATTGGGAGCATGTATCATAGACTTCAAAGTAAGTGAGATGATCACTTACCTCTCATTGAGTTTGCTTTCAACAATAGTTATCATTCCATTATCCAAATGGATCCTTACGTGGCTCTTTATGGGAGGTAAAATGTTAATCTCCTATTAGTTGGTTTGTTTTTGGTGAAGCTAAGTTGATAATGTCAAACTTGGATCATCAAGCCATGGAGAAAGTGAAGGTTATCCATCAAAGGCTAAAAACAACACTGAGTCGTCAGAAATCATATACAGATGTTAGCAGAAGAGACTTGGAATTTTAAGTTGATAATTGGGTCTACTTGAAGGTTTCATCCATGAAGGGTGTTATGAGGTTTAGTAAGAAAGGAAAGTCCCCGGTATATTGGTCCTTATAGGATATCCAAGAGGGTTGGCAATGTAGCTTATGAATTGGAGCTATTAGCAGAAGTTCATCCGGTGTTACATGTATCTATGATAAAGAAATGTTTGGGAGATCCTTTATTCATAGTACCTAGTGAAAATATTTATATTAAGGAGAACCTTTATTATAAGAAAATACCCGTTCAGATCCTCGATCGCCAGCTTCGCAAGTTGAGGACCAAACAGGTTGCATCAGTCAAAATTTATGGAGGAATAAAATTGTTGAGGAAGCTACTTTGCATGCTGAGAAGGATATGAAAAAGAGAGACCCACATCTCTTTCCTTCTGAAGAAATTCCAAACAAAGGTACTAACTCAGTTTCCTAATGAGCTTGTTTTATTTTTTTTCTCCATGACTAAGTTCATAACCTATAAAATTATTTTTTTATGTACTCAAGTTGTAATTATATATAATCGTTAAATGAAATCATCAACGCTTACTTTGGGACTTATCATTTCATATATTTTTAGTTCATTCAAAATTTAGGAGTGTCATGAATTGTGTACTGATATATGAGCTCATATTTTGGCCCAATAGATACCAGGGGTGGTTCAATGCCTTTAAAATGAGGCATCTATCTTAGGTTTCCAAATTCGAAGGCCCATTTTTTTAGTAATAATAAAATTATTATAAGTTTTTTTAACAAAATAATATAGTATATCTTTTAATATATTTTTCTTTTTTAGTTCGTTTTGAAATATTAAAAAATATTTTTTTCCTTTTTGTCAATTTTTAATTTTAAATTTCACATGATATGTTTAAAACCACAAGATTAAAAAATATTTTGGTATATATTTCACGATCCAAATCTCATTAGATCATGAGGGTACCTACTATCCCGTAGGCGAATTAATTCCCAATATTAATCATTTAATAATGCAAAATTTATTTAGATAAATTAAAATCAAATTAAAGTATATCGAGGAATGGAATATCTACGAATATGAAACAAGTCTGAAAACTAAATAAATGTCTAAAAAGAACTGAGTTTACGGAATCCTATGAGGAAGAAACTCAATACTCTACTTCAAGAAACCCAAAAGGTTCACCTTTGATATCATATATGTTTGAGACGAAAAAACATTCCAAATCTTCCTCTTTCGCAAATTGAAGCTCGTGCTTATACCGAACAACTGATGTTCGCATAGGTCCTCTCCATAATCGATCGTCTTTGCCAACTAAATAAATGAAAATTTAAAAAAAAAAAAGAAAAGTCAAACGCACTCCAAAAAAAAAAATTAAAATGAAACTAAAATAACATTGTCAAACGCACTCCAAAAAAAAATCAAAATGAAACTAAATTAACATTTACAATCTTCAAGTAAAACTTAAATACGATCAATGTCAAACCACATTATCCAAAAAGTCCTCAAATTCAAAAAATAACTTTAAGAATAATAGGTAGGTAGTTGAAAAGTTTTACGTAGTGCTTGATTTTGGATGCATTGGATTGATCATTTATAGTGGATAGACACATCACACACACGGGTTGAACTTTGGAAGGAAAATAAATTTCAAAATACTCATTCCCTTTTCTTAATTTTTTAAAACATAATTTTAATGTTGTTTTTTGAGTTGTTTATATATGAATTTTCAAATAATAAAAAGTAAATATTTGTGGGACTTGCACCTCAAGACTTATATCTCATCCTGCTTAAGTTAAATTGATTCACCTTATGTCATACTTCATCCATTTTAAAAAATGATTTTCTTTCCTTTTTAGTTTGTTTCAAAAAGAATGATCTCTTTCGTGTTTTGATAATATTTTACTTTCAATTTTCCATGTGACATGTTTATGACCACAAGATTAAAGGATTGTACAGTTTACATAACTTCAATTTAGGACCACAAGATTCAAAAATCTTTTTTATTTTTTTAAACTTTGTGTCAAGTCAAACTAGGTCACTCTTTTTGAAACACAGGGAGTACTTAAAAAAAAAAGGAAAAATTATCTAATTGCAAAATCATTTCTATCATATTTATTAGTTCTTCTTATAGTTTGAAATAATTACATATTGTCTCATTAATTAATAATTTTGTATCAGATTTTATGTTAGATAATAGTTTGCTATAAACTATCAATTATAATCTAAAATACAAATATATAGAGAGAGGTGAACGAAAGTAAAAACATGTGAGCAAGCTATATAGAAGAGAGACGAACGAGAGAGTATGTTTATCCGTATACATGTGAATCACACTACGTACATATATTTGAGATTTCAGATAGATTTTGAAATACAAGAGAGGCGAGCAATGGAAGAGAAAGGTGAGTAAAAGATTCAGATACAGGCGAATCCACTTGGATACACTATATCTGGAGTAAACTACACATAATCTTGACACCAAAAATAAATAATATTGAAGATCACTTAGCAAGACAAATCACCCAATGAACCATGTACATGAGTTGATAGATTGCATCTTACTCAAAAGCAAACACTGTCACATTATAGAATAATTGAGAGTTTGAGACAATCAAACATAAAAGTATGAAACTAAACTCTAAGTCAAAATACTTTATATACTAAAGGGAAAAAGACAAATATATCTTGAACTATTGTTAATGGTATACAATATCCTTCGTCATACTTTTCGTTCATTAATGCCCTCATTGTCCAAAAATCTATGTACATTTGCCTCTCTCCCACTAACATAAGACTTATTTGGTACACATGACACAATCCTAGGGTTCAACCCAGTTTGACCAATCATTTAACTCAAAATTCAAATACCCACCCATACTCGTTTAAACCACCCGATTTACCCATTACCCATACAAATAAACTCATTTTCTCAAGGGGTCGTTTGGTACAAACATCGATAACGCAAGGATTAGTGATGCAAAGATTAGTATCGCAGGGATTAGTAATATAGGGAATATTTTTTGTCAAGTGTTTGGTTCATTACTTTCCACTTAATCTTGTGTTTGATTTAAAACTCTATAAAAAGAAAAAAAAATTCTTTCCTATTATACCCTTCTGTTATTAAGAGATTGTTTATTTCATGTGATTGGGTCAATATAATGTAGATAACCGTTGGACAATATTATTTTTTAAGGAGTATATATATATATATATTTGTTACTCCCTCCGTCCGGTATTATTTGTCATAGTTTCTATTTTTAGAGTCAAACTATAAAAACTTTGACTAACATTTTAAGATATATTTTTTCATCATATTAATATGTAAAAAATTGTAATTTATAGTACTTTTCATATAGTTGTAGAATATCTATTTTTTTTTGTTTAAAATATCGAATTAATGTGATCTAATTTACCTTTGAAAATTAGTCAAATTGACTTTCAATAAGCACAATATGACAAATAATTCCGGACGGAGGAATTATTAATTTTAAGGTGCAATGTACCACTAAGGAGATCATTTATGGCATAGTGTATTTCTAATTTTTTGTTGATCAAGTATATCTTAAACTTAACATTGATTTAAGATTACTTAAATTGTTCAATACCTAAAGCCTTTTAAAAAAAAAAAAAAAAGTTCAAGTGGTTAATCGACAAACTATTTGAATAAAAATCAAGAAACAATGGAGAAAAAATATTAGTGAAATCATTAAATCATACTAAAAGGTTTTGGAGAATTAAAAAAGAACATTTTAACCATTTCAATATAAATAAAAATGAAATTAAATTACAAAAGAAATTTAGGAAAAGAAATAAGGGATCTATTCCAAGATTTATTAAACCTTGGATTAGCTATCTCTCCATTTTCTAGTGATAAGATAAGATCACATATTGTGGATAAGCAATTCAGGAACTAAATTAAATAAAGTAACCAAACAATGTATTAAATGGACTAATTTTTAATCCATGGACTATTCAATCTAATAGCCTCCTACCAAATGAGTTCTAATTGTCTTTTTTTACGGTGCTTGTTCCTTCAAATGCTTTGGGTGGTGGTATAGTTACATATCTAAACAAATACTCAAAAATAGTCACCTTGGTACGAAGAAAAAAGCAAAGGGTACTCTCTCAGTTGGCTTTCTACAAAAACCTCATGAAATTAGATTCTTCAAACATTTCATGTGAGAATCACTGTATTCCAGTTAATAAGGCAGAGAGATTGAGACAAAGAATGATAATCTATCTTTAGATTCCCCAAGAAACCCCTTTTTCTCAAGATTTTCAAAGTACAAATCAATTCACCTCACTTTGACGGACGGTAATCAATTTATTTTATTTTTAGAAAAAACAGCAAACTAGTCAAACTTCCTAACATAAATAGTAAAAATATCTATATTTTAAAATAATTAGTGAAAATGTCAATATGTCAAAATTTTACCAAATAAAATGTATCCTAATATAATTAATTTTCTTTCCTTTTATTTCTCAAATCAGGCCCCACATTCCACTAATTTTACTCCCCAATACGTGTAAAAAAAGAAGAAGAAAAACTCTCATTACTCACTTTCCTCTCTTTCTAGGTTCTCACTCTTAATTTCTCCCTTCTCTCTCTTGAGTTTTTCACCATTGTTCTCTTCTTTCCTTGTGAAATTCACTGCTTCTATTTTTTTTCAATTTGTTCAAAAAATCTCTCAATTCCTTCAAAATATTTTTCATCCCAATGATAAAGACACTATCAGTAAAATATAAATAAATTTTTTTGGGTGCCTGAAGATTTTGAAAAACTTGTTGAAGACCAAGAACAATTTCCTATTAGTTCGTTTTGTATTTCTAATTTTTTCTTAGAATTTTGTATCCTTTCTCGATTAATATTCAATTTAGTATGCATGCTATTAATATTTGTATTCATTCAAAATCTCATATATAGTTTATGAATCTTGTATTTGTTTCTAAATGAATCCATCTCAAATGTATACCAACTAGATATGTATTTTATTTATATGAAGAACAACTTTCTATTAGTTTCTTTTATTTTTTTTATAATAAAAAATCCAAAATTTTGTATCCTTTCTCAATTAATATTTATATTCATCCAAAAATCGTGTTTTAGAATTTATGAATCAGGTATTTGTTCCTAATTTGTATTCATTCTAAAGGTATGTCAACTAATTATGTATTTTATTTAAGAATGATTACAACAAATATTCACTTATTCCTTTTCAATTTTATATTTCATTCTCACTTTTTCATCATACTATTCTAAATAAAAAACTAGAATAAATAAAAATACAAATAAAATACATATTGAAATGAATACGAAATATAAGATTTTTGAAGAAACAAATAAATACACATGAAAAAAATATATGAATACAAATATGTTTCTTAAATAACTATAGATTCATTTGGCATACCTATTGGAATGAATACAAACAAATAAAAAAAAGTTTAAGATTATGGAGAGAAAAAAAAGAATAAAGTTTGAGTTTTCTTTGAAAATGTAACTGATGAAAAAATTAAGTGATCTTTACCTTTTTTTTGAAATATTCTCTCCCTTGATTTTCTTCCTTTTGTTATTAAATAATTGTATTCTTTAAATAAAAACTAATAATAAAAACATAAATAAGATATATAACAAATTAAAATTTTGATATTATTACTAAATATTGAAAGTGTTGCTAATGAGCCCTCTTAAATGTTAAAATATTGACATTTTGAAAAATTTCCCTTTAGTTTTTCCTTTTGTGGGTCTTTGATTTGCAAAATTCATTGGAATAGAATGTCAAGACCGGTAATTTGGGCTCAAATCCAATTCTAAGGGCAGTGAGGATTTGGGCTAAGAAGAGCATAAATTCATTATTATGATAAAATTATGTGGTTAAACAAACTTATACTACTTAATTACTTATCATATCTATAATTTACTATAATTATCACTTGCGACTAACATTAACTATTAATTACGTGGGCGGCCTTTCAATTGTATAATAATCCACGTTTGTATAATTCGACGCATTTGTATAATTTACAACTAGAAATTCTTCGTTTGATTTGTATTTGTATACAATGATTTATATTTGTATATGAAGATGATATCCTTTGATTTTTAATTTCATCACCATATAAATTCATTCTTTTTGTGTATAACTTTTTAAAGTTTATATAAACGTGTAGCTTTCGGATTTTGTATAGTGTAATTTTTGTAATATATTTTGTATAGCAGTTTAAAGTTCATATGTTTATGTTTTTATCAATTCGTTATTTCAAGTTTATCATATTTGCATAATTCTAGACTTTATATTACTCAGTTATACAAAACACGTAAATTATACAAATTATTTCCCTCTCTCGGTCGTCTCTCTCCTCCCTCTCTCAATCTCGCTCGTCTCTCCTCCCTTTTCCAATCTTGCTTGTCATCTATACAAATACATATGTATGATATACAATTATCTAACCGATATACATATACAATTCACCTCTCTCCCACTCTCTGTCCTCTCTCGCTCACCTCTCTCCTCCCTCTCCCAATCACGTTCGCCTCTCTCCTCCCTATAAGTTGTA
The DNA here is from genome assembly GCA_016801875.1 of Solanum sitiens. Classification (NCBI taxonomy): domain Eukaryota; kingdom Viridiplantae; phylum Streptophyta; class Magnoliopsida; order Solanales; family Solanaceae; genus Solanum; species Solanum sitiens. The sequence continues at coordinate 4,628,208 of JABWTJ010000037.1, read as the reverse complement.
GTTATGAATTGTAATTATCAAACTATAACTATGGAGCGCAATTAGGTTATTTTTTAATGGCTATATATGAAAATTCTTCATTCATTATTTTCTTTAAGGGGAAATAGTGCATTACAACAAATTATTAATTTAAAATAAATGTTATAGCTACAGTTTCATTTAATTATAACTCGCAGCAAACCTTTTGCGATTCACCTCTCTCCCCTCTCTGGAATCTCGCTCGCCACTCTCATTTTTTTCAGTTGTCTCTCGCCTCTGTCACTTTATACAAACACAAATGTGTAAATTGTGTTTGTGTTTGTATAAAGTGAGAGAGACTGTATATACAAATACATATCTCTTTGTCCTATACACTTAATTATAATTTATACAAATATTTCCCTTCTCTAATCACTTTTGTCTTTCTCTCGCTCGTTATACAAACACAAATTATACATATATAATGCATAATTTGTGTTAACGCGAGAAAGAGATTTGATATACAAATACAAATGTTTTAACTCGATTCAATTGTATGGGAATACAAATTTTATGCAGATATACAAATACAATCATTGATACATATACATAGTAGTTACATATATACAATTATCTAACTGATATGCATATATAATTCACCTCTCTCCACTTTTTGCCCTCTCTCACCCGCCTTGCTCCTCTCTCTCTCCCAATCTTGCCCCCACTCTAGCCTAACGTAGAGAACATATACATATACAAATACAAATACAATTTTCATACACATATACACCCGATTTATAGAAATTGGATGCTTTGTAGCAAACATAATTTGATTATGGAGCGTAAATAGCAAAATTCTAAATATAGAGCGCTAATATAATTTTTGTCTTTTGTACTCCTAAAATTTTCTCTTTCTTTAATTGTTTGATTATATTTGCTTGCAAATTGTTTGGTTTGAATTTTTGTACTAACTCCAACTTTTATTAACTTAATCGATTCCCAAAAGACGAATTAGTTTCTTTCGTGTTGATTTGTTTGATTAAATAAAATCTCTTTATCAAATCTCGTAGTCTCTCTTATTTACTTGGTTCAAATAAATTTTGGTTGAACCTTCACCTGTCTTTAATTGCCTAATTTTATTCAAGTTAAATCCTTTTTCTTAAAAATGAATGACCTATAATGCTCTTTTGACTCAACCATATTTTATTCACTTTTAAATATTTCAATTATTTCAAGTTAAGTTTTTTTTCCTCAAATGACCTTAAAAATGTTTTTTTTTCCCACTGAAGTACTTCCCAAAAGTTCGTCAAATATTTTAGTTAAATCATTGGATAATCATGTGTTTGCGGCTAGTTGAAGTGTTAATATCTTTTTAAAGTAGAAATAAGAATTTCTTATCCATTCTCTCTAATTTTTAAAGGTGTATCTCTTAATGATTTTTTAAATTTTCTTAATCCATCTATATATAAAGGAGAAGAAAAAAGGACACATATCAACACCACAAAATTTAGAATTTTAAATTATAAATAATTAAATATTATATATATATATAATTAAATATTCTAAATTCAAAATTTAAAATAAAAACACACATGTCAAATAGAGATAAAGTGGTTATAAAAGTTCACTCCAAATCAGTTAAGAATTCAAAATTCAATTTTTAAAAATATTATAGCTAGGAAAGATTTAATATTTAAAAAAAAAACTAATTTATATCTTTTTTTAAAAAAATGCAAATGTCATCTTTTTTTATATAAAAATACTGACAAATGTCATCACAAAAAAGTCTATTTTATGTTTACTATCGTATAAAAAATGGTTTTTTAATAAAAACTTTTGAATATGCTTTTTTTTCTTCTTTTGATGCTGAATTTTTTTTTTTTAAAGTAGTATTTTTTAAAAAAAAAACTGAATTTGTTTAGCAGATTTCTGAAAAGTACAAAAACGATTTAAATTCTTAAAAAGGTCTTAAAAATAAATTTTAAATTTTCAAAGACACAGTTTGCAAATCACTCTAATAAATGAGTTTAAAATATATTTATCTTATAGATGGGATATCTTTTTTTAATTAGAACATGTTTTGATAGATTTATAATTTATGATTTATAAGGAAAAAAGTCACAAAATAGAATTCCTAAAATCATATTGCAATAGAAAATTTATTTCCTTATTAAAATTAATTATTTGTAATTTGTAATCATATTAAATTCTAAACTAAAATTTTAAAAATTAATTTTTATTAAAGATTACTTAAATTTATCGTGATATAACCATTAAAAATATATATAATTTATATTTATATAAACATAACAATTAAAAAATTTAAAATTTAAGTGATCCACTTTAAAAAATTTTTAAAAAAATACTTAAATAAAATGTGAATATAAAATAGAGTTACAAACAAAATATTATCATGTTTTTTATATAATATTAAACTTTTATTTACAATTAGAATTTAAATAGTCGGTTTTACGACTTTCCACCTATACATGAACACTTAAACCAGATTAACAAAAAAATAATAAAATAAAAAACTTAGATTTTATTAATAATAAAAATAAATTTATTTATTTGCATTCACTAAATATGATTACTAGAAAAGTGTAAATCGTGATTTTTTATCCCTTTTGAATAGCAATTACAAGGCAAGTGTTTGTCTCCTGTGAATTGTGATGATTAAAATAATTAATTTATCTCCAATTATGAATGCAGTTAATTTTTTAAATTATTAAGCACAATTTTAAATTTGTGTATAGTAGTTTTATGATGGAATCGTAAAATTAAGGTGACTGATTAAGAATTTTTTCGCCTAATGTATTTTGGATCATATTACCAGATAAAGTAATATGTACAAATGTGGAACTCCGGATATGGACAACATTTCATTCTCAGAGCCCAACTACTCAACTATACTCTAGCTTCTATTAAGGATAAAAGTAATATTTATGCATACCAGCCATAATTCTAGGATTCATACTAGCTCGACAATGTATTTCCTGTATGATTTTCCTTGTAATCACCTCTATAATCCTCTCTTTGTGTTGGAATATTCTATAATTTCTTTCCTGCCAAGTATAGTATACTGTTGCAGCTATTGTCATATTGTACACTTCAGCCTGTATTGTCTTACTGTGTGCATGTTCTGTAGCCCATAGCAACACTTCATTCCATCCACTGCTACTTCTTTGGATTGATAACCAACTTAAGATTTGTTGCCATATCCTTCTTGATAAAGAACACTCAAAAAAGAGGTGTTGGTGTGTTTTAGGGACTGTATTACATAATGAACATGTGAGGTCTGTAATAATCCCCCATTTTTTCCAACCTATCTTTCGTATAGAGTCGATGTTGTATTGCCAAGTACAGAGCAAAAGTCCATGCAGGTCTCCCCTGATTGTTGCAAGTCAATTTTTTCCATGGTACTTTATTGTATTCACCTCTCAACTCTTTATACATCTCTTTAATGTTAAACTGTTCAGCCTCCATGACTTCATTAATTTGCAAATTCCTCTCTTCAAGCCACTGCCCTGCATCTATAATTTTCTTCACAATCCAAGAAGCCTGCTTTGCCAATACCGCCCAAGGTTTCTTTCCTTTAAAATAATATGTGTGCACCCATACTATCCATAATTTGTCTTTCTTCTTTTGCAGGTTCCACAAATGTTTAAGAATGGCTGCTTTGTTCCATACATAAATGTCTGCAATATTTAGACCCCCTGCTACTTTTGGCTTGCAGATTGTATCCCATGCTACACGTATCTTCCTTTAACTTTGTGTTTCACCATTCCATAAGAACCTTTTACACATTGATTCAATTCTATGAATTATTTGTTTAGGCAGCATAAAGATTTGAGTCCAGAAATTCTGCTTAGATTTTGACACACTTTTCAACAATTGCAACCTTCCTGCATATGACAGAAATTTAACTATCCAGCTTTTGAGTCTCCCCAACATCTTGTCTAAGAGTTGTTGACGTTGTCCTACCGATAACTTTTTGGTACTTATAAAGGTACTCCTATTTTTAGTACTTAAAGGTACTCCTAGATATCTGAATGGTAGTAATCCTCTTGTGAACCCTGTCTCCATCAGTATCTCCTGTTGAATAGCTTCTGATACTCCACCAAAATATACACAACTCTTTGTTAGGTTTGTTTTGAGTCTTGACACATTGGAAAACTCCCGGAAACATTCATACAATTTTCCAGCTGAGACCAAGTCACCCTTACAAAATACCAACAGATCATCAGTATGAATGATGTTTTGTTTTTGACATCTAGGATGAAACTTAAATTGTTTATCATTTCTCAGCTTTTTCAGTAGCCTAGTTAGATAATCTATAACTAGTACAAACAAATGCCTCAACACCCTCTTTGTTTGGAAACTAGGACTAGGACTCCCATTGATCATAATAGAGTAAGAAACTGTTTTCACACAAGTCATTATCCATACCACAAATTGATGAGGAATTTTCATACCCACTAATACCTCCTCCAGGAAATGTCATTCTACTGTGTCATAGGCCTTTTGCATATCAATCTTAAACATACACCTTGGTGAGATGCCTTTCCTACCATACCCCTTAACCAACTCATGACTAAGGATTATATTATCTGTCAGCCCCCTTCCTGGAACAAAAGCAGCCTGTCCTGGATCAATTAAGTACTCCATCACACTTCTCAATCTATGTGTAAGCATCTTTGACACGATCTTATATAAAGTAGTACAACATAAAATGGGTCTGTATTCCTTTATTGACGTAGGATGAGACACTTTAGGAATTAAAGTGACTGAGGTTCTGTTAATAGGAGCATACATTTTCCCTGTTTGGAAAAAATTCAGTATAGCATCAGTTACCTCCTCCCCCTATGAATGGCCATGCTTCCTTGAAGAAAAAAGAGTTAAACCCATCTTCTCCGGGTGCCTTTGAATTCCCAATACTCTTTAGTGCTTCTTTGACATCCTTTCTTGTGAAGGGTATGATAAGAGCAAATTGTTGTTCTCTTGTAAGTACTGGACCTGCTCTTAACACTTCTGGTTTTGTGGCTGGCATATGACTTGTTCTTTGTCCTAGCAGACTTTTATAGAATCTCATAATCTCCACTGTGATCTCTCCTTCATTTCTAGCAGTAGTACCATCCTCTCTTAATAGCATGTAAATCTGATTTTGAGCCTTCCTACCCTTCATATTAGCAAAAAAATATCTTGTGTTTGCATCCCCTAGTTTGAGCCACTGATTCCTTGATTTTTGCTCGTAAATTCTCTCCTCAATCAAACTCCACTTCCCCAGCTCCTTCCTTAATATATTTTCCTCATCCAACAAGTTTTGATCTATTGGTACTGTCCTCATATTACTTTTTTTTTTTCAATAAGCTCTCTTCTCAACAGTTTTACTTTTCCATCAACCCCCATGAACTCTGCCTTATTAAGTTGCTGCATCTCTTTTTTCATCTTTTTCAGATTTCACCATACCCCTTGCATTCCTTCACATTGCATAACCCAACTCCTCTGTACCCTCATCCTGAATTCTAAATGTTTCCCTATGCAATTGTAGAACCTGAATGGTCTCCTCTTATTTCCTATTTGTTCCTCCGTTAACAGACCTAAAGGAGAGTGATCTGAGAATAGGGGATCCATGGCCATGACCTGGTAATTAAGCATCTTAATCATCTAGGTTGCATTGACTATGGCCATGTCAATTATACTAAAAACATGCCCATTTGTCCATGTAAAGTTCCTTCCTCCTGTATGCAACTCAGATAAATTACAGTCAGTCAAACATTCTCTAAAATCCCTTGTTTCTGCCTCCTGCACTTGTCTTCCAATAAGTCTATCCTCTTGTGTTAGTATTGAGTTAAAATCCCCCAAAATCCCCCAAGGATCATTGATGTTGTTGTTAAGATGATGAATTGGTATCCATAAAGGCATTCTATTAACTATAGTATGTAGTCCATAGACTGCTAAAATAAATTTGTGTACTATTTGTTAGCGGAAACGTGAAACTAAAGAACAAGGAAGAACAACAATATTTAACGTGGTTCGGATCAAAATGATCCTACGTCCACCAAAGAACAAATGCACCAATATTTATTTCACTCTACAAAGAATACAAGTGAAATACTACAAGAGAGAGAACACAAATGCCTTTGAAGGTGAGAAGGCAAATGAGAGGATGATTTGAAAATGAATTAAGAGCTACCTATTTATAGGAATAAATTCATCCTATTGATGTCATCCATGACATCACTATGTGTCAAAATTGTCAAGGTTAAGATAGCAAACCATTTTATGGTTTGCCTAACTTTCACCTACCAAGATACAATCTTTGACTTGTATTTTGTACTAATTATCTTCCTACCAAATATTCATATTAATTCATCTTCCATTTAGTTTGATTCCACAAGAACCAAAACCAACTCTTTCAATCTCCACCTTGGTTTGTGTTCCAAGCATGCGTATAAACAATTCCGGCCAAAACTTCTAAGCTTACTGGGCAATCCCATTGTAAGAAACAAGAAGAATCAAACCTTTGTTGAACATACCAGCTCCACCTAGCAGTTGTTCTTTTAGAGTTGCATCAATTGATGCATACTCCTGCCAAGTCCTTGCAGTGTGCAAACTTGGCAAGCGGGACTATTTTGGTCAACATGTCTGCAGCGTTATCGTCTGTGATAACCTTCTCAACCTTGATAGCTCCCTTTTCTACGACATCTCGAATAAAATGAAATCTGACATCAATGTGTTTGGTGCGCTCATGAAATCTTTGATTTTTAATCAAATGAATAGCACTTTGACTATCACATTTTAGAATTGATTCTAGCTGAACCGAACTCAATTCTGCCACCAAACCTATCAACCAGATAGCTTCTTTCACTGCCTCCGTTGCTGCCATATATTCTGCCTCTGTTGTAGACAAAGCGACAATCGACTGTAAAGTCGATTTCCAACTAACGGCACTGCCAACGAGAGTAAAGATGTATCCAGTTGTGGACCTCCTTCGATCAAGATCCCCTGCATAGTCAGAATCTACATAACCGAGAATTGAAATACCTTCACTTTTCCGGAAGGTTAGGCCAACATCAGGAGCTCCTTTGAGATATCTCAATATCCACTTGACAGCTTCCCAGTGCCTTTTTCCTGGATTTGCCATGTACTTGCTTACCACACTTATAGATTGGCCAATATCTGGACGTGTGCATACCATAGCATACATAATGCTACCAACTGCACTCGCATAAGGAACCTTTGACATATGCTTCACCTCATCCATAGATTGAGACATTTGTAACTCTGAAAGCTTGAAATGAGAAGCTAACGGTGTACTTACAGGCTTGCTCATATGCATATTGAATCTTTCAAGAACTTTTCCGATGTACCTCTTCTGAGAAAGATGTACAACACCATTTTCTCTTGAAATTTCCATTCCAAGGATTTTCTTTGCAACTCCTAGATCCTTCATGTCAAATTCCTTGCTCAACAGTTTCTTCAAAATATTTATCTCTGTGATGTTGTTAGCAGCAATAAGCATATCATCAACATACAACAATAGATAAATCATAGAGTTACCAGACATCTTCTTGTGATACACACAACTATCAAATGCACTCCTCGAAAATCCATGTGTAGTCATGAATGCATCAAACCTCTTGTACCACTGTCTAGGGGATTGCTTCAAACCATACAAAGACTTCTTCAGTTGGCATACATGGTCTTCTTTTCCTTCAGCTAGGAAACCTTCAGGCTGATCCATATAGATTGTCTCTTCTAGATCACCATGTAAGAAAGCAGTTTTGACATCAAGCTGTTGAAGCTCTAAATCAAATTGTGCAACCAATGCTAGTAGCACGCGAATTAAGCTATGTTTCACAACTGGAGAAAAGATCTCATTGTAGTCAATTCCCTCCTTCTGACTGAAACCCTTTGCAACCAATCTCGCCTTGAACCTAGCATATTCCACTTCTGGAATACCTTCTTTCTTTCTGTAGACCCATTTGCATCCAACTGTCCTCATCCCCTTTGGCCTTTTAACTAAGATCCATGTCTCATTTTTGTGAAGAGACTCCATCTCTTCCATCATGGCTAACTGCCATTGTGCAACATCTTTGCAAGAAGTTGCTTCAACATACGAAGAGGGCTCGAGATCCTTAATCTCTTTTTCTGCAGCTACGAACGCATGTGCAATCAGATTTTCTTGCTCTATAAGACATTCCGGTTTCCGTATCTGCCTTTTGTCCCTTCCCTTCGCAATTGTGTATGGTTCATTGGAAGCAAGTTCTTTAAGATCTGCATCTTTTGACTCATCAATTTGAGTCTCTTGATCCCGTTCTTTGGTAAGCTCCACCGGTAGCTCCACCTGTTCGTTGTTCTCGTTTCTAGATAACTCCACAGAAACTTTACGAGGATCAAGTATAGAGGATTCATCAAAGGTAACATCTCTACTAACTACAAATTTGAGTAAAGACAAACACCATAGTTTGTACCCTTTTACTCCATCTACATACCCTACGAATATGGCCTTTTTAGCCCTTGGTTCAAGCTTACCTTCATTAACATGATAATAAGCTGGACACCCAAATATTCGCAAGTATGAATAGTTAGAGGGTTCACCTGACCAGACCTCATTCGGAGTCTTAAAGTCAACCGCTGATGCTGGAGACCGATTGACAATATGAGAAGCAGTATGAACTGCTTCAGCCCAAAATACTTTGGACATCTTAGCTTGTAAGAGCATACAACGAGCCTTCTCAAGAAGAGTTCTGTTCATTCTCTCGGCAACTCCATTCTGCTGTGATGTGTGCCTGACCGTCTTATGTCTTGCGATCCCATGAACCTTGCAGAAATCATTGAATTCTTCACTGCAAAACTCCAAGCCATTGTCCGTGCGAAGATACTTGATTTTCCTCTCTATTTGATTTTCAACCAAAATCTTCCACTCTTTAAATGCTTCAAAAGCATCACCTTTTGTCTTCAGGAAACGCACCCAAACCTTTCGTGAAAAATCATCAATGAATGTGAGAAGATACCTCTTTCCTCCCTTCGATGGAAGCTTAGAGGGACCCCATAAATCTGAATGGATGTAGTCTAGCACCCCTCCCGTCTTGTGCTTGCCAATGCTGAAGCTGACCTTTTTCTGCTTCCCTAAGACGCAGTGCTCACAAAATTCAAGTGTGCTAATCTTCTCACCATTTAAAAGGTTGCGGTTGCTCAACATCTCCAATCCTCGTGCGCTCATATGGCCTAGTCTCATGTGCCATAATTTTGCCTTGTCATCATTAGATAACTGCACTGTAGATGCATTTACAGAGCCAATAATGGTGCTTCCCGCAAGTGTGTAGAGGCCATCCTCCAGCTTGGCCATCAACATGACTAAAGACCCTTTAGTCACTTTCATAGTTCCTCCTTCACTCATGTACTTATAGCCTTGTTTATCTAAAGTACCCAGGGAGATCAAATTCTTCTTTAGATCAGGAACATGACGGACTTCTGTAATAGTCCTCACGATTCCATCATGGCAGCGAACATGAACTGAACCAATGCCAACTATTTTACAAGTTGCATTATTGCCCATTAATACAGTTCCTCTGCTTGTTTCATAGCTGCTGAACCAATCTTTTTGGAATGTCATATGCAGAGTACAACCAGAGTCTAAGACCCATTTGTTGTCATAGACTCCACTATTGCATGATGTTGTTAGTACATAATCATCATCATTATCATGTACTTGCTCAACAATGGATGCGCTCGCCTTTTCTTTGGACTTCGACATAGGGCAATCTCGTTCAAAGTGCCCCTTCTTGTGACAGCCCCAACATTCCGCATTCTTTTTGTTCACACGAGACTTTGATCTGTACTTCGATTTGCTCCTTCCCTGTTGGCTAGTACGACCTCTTACAAAGAGTCCACTAGCTTCGTCACTTTTGTCTCCTTCAAAATGCATCCGCACATCACAAGAGTTTAGTGCTTGCCGCACTTGCTCAAGTTTAATAGGTTGTTTGCTATACATCATTGAATTCTCAATATCACGATATTTTGAAGTCAATGAAAATAGCAAAGAACATGCAAGCGTCTCCTCGTCCTTTTTAATTCCAGCAGTTTGTAAGTCCATCACAAGTTTATTGAACGCATCTAGATGGTCTTGCAACAAAGTACCTGAATCCATCTTAAATGTATGAAGACGCCGTTGTAACAACATCCTTGTTGTCACTGACTGGTCCTGGTAAAGCCCTTCCAGCTTTTCCCATAACTCTTTGGCCGTCTCTTCGGTACTTGTACTCACTTCACAAAGTACGTTAGGTGCAAGGGACAGTTGGATTGCACTCAATGCATCTCCTTCAATCTTTTCCTTGTCGGAATCCGATATCTTATCGGGGTACTTTCCGTCAATAGCATGGATTGAACCTTCCCTCCGCAGTAACGCTATCATCTGGATTTTTTAGATATTGAAGTTGTTGCGCCTACTAAATCTATCAATTTCAAACTTCATGGAACTCATTTTTTTACTTGTTCTTCCTTTTCTACTACAATGTATTTGGAACTACAGAAAACCAAAGTAATCCTTTTCTGATGTGGAAGTTCAGACTGTGCTGCAACCACAGAGCATACTCAGACAGAACCTTGGCTCTGATACCAATTGTTAGCGGAAACGTGAAACTAAAGAACAAGGAAGAACAACAATATTTAACGTGGTTCGGATCAAAATGATCCTACGTCCACCAAAGAACAAATGCACCAATATTTATTTCACTCTACAAAGAATACAAGTGAAATACTACAAGAGAGAGAACACAAATGCCTTTGAAGGTGAGAAGGCAAATGAGAGGATGATTTGAAAATGAATTAAGAGCTACCTATTTATAGGAATAAATTCATCCTATTGATGTCATCCATGACATCTCTATGTGTCAAAATTGTCAAGGTTAAGATAGCAAACCATATTATGGTTTGCCTAACTTTCACCTACCAAGATACAATCTTTGACTTGTATTTTGTACTAATTATCTTCCTACCAAATATTCATATTAATTCATCTTCCATTTAGTTTGATTCCACAAGAACCAAAACCAACTCTTTCACTATTATACTTTAAGACTACTCTCCCATGTATATATTGATCAGATTCCTCTATCTTTGTGAAACTAGCATCACTTGTATTCCATACTATCCATATCCTCCCTCTCATTGTGGCTTGAGAATTAGTACACCATTCCCAACCTGGCCAACATTTATTAATAATAGACTTTCCTTCTCTAAACTAAATATATGCTCATAAATTGCTATTAGACTCACTTTATTCCTCCTCACAAATAACCTCATTTCCTTATGCTTCCCCTCTTGGTTGAACCCTCTAACATTTCAAGTTACTATTATGCTATTATTGGTAATCCCTTCCATCCCCCATTTATTTCACCACTACTACTACCCTCATCAAGATACACAGTATTAGAATTTTTACCCTGCTCCTCCTATATACCTTGCCTGCTATCACAACCACTTTTCATAGAACATTTTTATCTAACAATTTGCCATTGTTCCTGCGCTTGACCTATGTTTGCACCTTCCTTTCAGCTTCCTTAATTTATTCCTCATCCTGTTTTTGTGTCTGTGTTCCAGCCTTCTTGATCTCATTTCCCTGTTGTTTATATTTGATAGGAATCCATTCCTTCTTTTGCCCATGTCCTGCACCATTATGTTGTACCGGTATTACTGGTTTGGTAACACATGAATATCCTACTTGAAGACATTTCTGGCAAAACACAGGCTTCCATTCATACCAAATTTGTTGCTCCACTACTCTCCCTTTTGGATCATGTATTTTTATTGTTTTTGGCAAAGGTCTCACTTCCACTAAAATCCTTGCAAAGGATATTCTTCTGGCTTGTGTGGTGTATTCATCTGCATATAGAGGCTGCCCTAGACTACTCCCAATTTTACTCAATACAGTTGGATTCCAACAGTTTAGAGGCAAGTTTGGTAGTTTTATCCAAAGAGAAATTAGAATTTCCTCTTTGAAATTAAGTTCTGGAACCCATGGTTTCATTATGATAGGCCTTCTCATCATGTAATGAGGCCCTGAGCACAACACCATATCCCTCTCCCCTTCATTCGCAAATATCACCACAAAATACCCATCAACGTGAGCTAGGATCACTGGTTTAGTCGAGAACACTCCCTGCGCAGAAATGAACCTCTCCATCCCACCAATTGAGGGAGTTGTTCCTACTACGTACGCTACAATTGATGGCCCCCATTTCTCGTCATCCTTTGCAACATCCTCAGGCAATATTGTCACCACTTTCTCTCCCTCAACTATCATTGGTGGTTCATGCCTCTACTAGCTAAACGGTTAGTAGCAAACAAATTAGCCCATGGTTTACCTTTCTCTGCTTCGTTCAGATCCAACTTCCTGTTTATGTTAGGTGCAATTTTGTCCGCGTTACTGTTTCATTGGTTTTCAGTGAGTCCTGTTTTGACCCAGTCCTTTTTCCACTGTTATTTGACAGCTCCGGCCATTGTTCAATCTCCTTCCCTGTATTTCTAGCTGTCGTGGTTGGATCTCCTTCTGGTGTCATCATTTTAGCTCTAGTCACTTCTATCTCCTCTTCCATCTGTACAATGTTTCCTGTTGAACTACTCGCTATTCCATGACTTATTTCTTCCTCCCGATTCCTCTGTATTGCTCGTCTTGGCCTTCCTCGTCCCATTTCCTATAGATGCAAATTAGTCCACACTAACATGCGCCAAGAGAAATAGATTTAGGGAAAGCAAAAATTTTCAAAGTAAATTTTGAAAGTATTTATTATTAACAATAAGATAATAGAAAAAAATTCACCTGCTTAACTTATCCATATTAAAAGTTGTTGACACCCAATTTTGACCCCGATACAAAATTAGTTATCGAGCTTCTTCAATTTTAAACGATCTAAAATAATTATTAGTTTAATAATAATAATAATAATAATAATAATAATAATAATAATAATATTTTTGCGAGTTTATTTTAACTAGTTTGTCAATTCTTTTTTTTACTAGATAACATAGTTGTCTTACAATTATGCATATAATTATAATATTTTATAAATATTCTAAAATCGTCTTAAAGAATTTCATTTCGTTTAAATTCTTTACTATTTAGTTTACCTTTACAATAGCTTACCCCTTTGGACTAGTTATTTTACAATTAGGCCGATTTTATCTCGTTAATTTTAAGAAGCTCGTAAATTAATTTTGTGATAATCCATCCCTTTAGTCAAATATTTAAATACTTTAAATGGTCCAATTTGGGCCAATTTCAACCTCTTTCCGCAGCAGCCAAACTTCCGGCCCAATTCAACATTCTCCTTTATTTATTTTTGTATGTACTTCAACATCCCACCCCGTGCTTTTTTTATTCCAGCCCACATTTAAATCACCCCAACCCAAAATTCCAAACCGACCCAGTCCGAACATTCTTAGATCTTTATTCCCCTCGGCCTAATTGCTTATATCCATTTAACCGACCCGGCTCAAAATTTTCTCTTCACAAAGGGATGCGCAGCATCGAAACGACAAAAAAGGTAAAATATGGAAGGGGAAAATTCAGCGCGTCGTATGACGATAATCCAAAAGCCCTCCTCCACGGCGTGAACAACATCTCCAAGCGGCTCCAGCGTTTGCGTCTCACTCGCGTTGAGATATGCGTCTAACCATCCCTTTCTCCTTTTGCTCGCGCAGCAGGGCAGAGCTGCCTGCGTTTCTGTCCTCGCAACAGCCTCCAGCGTCCTTGACTCGCGTGGATGGATGGCACGTCGAGCGCAAGGATGTTGGGAATAAATCTCGGACGTCCGCTCCATTCCTCGACCCGGATTTCGTGGGATTTGGCTGCGAGTTCGTACGAATGAGTAGCTGGCGTCGTCCTTGGGCAATTCAGGGATTTTGAAATTTGAGAATGGGAACTGAATTCCGGTTCTGCCCTTTTTCCCCCATTTTTTCCGAACCCTAATTCTTCTCCTATAAATAGAATCTTTTGTTTTTGGAAGAGGTTTTTTTTGGGGGAATAGGGATCTTTTTTTGAAGTTGAAATTTCTTCTGTTTTCTTCGGTAAAAGGCAGTTCGCATCAAAGAACATAGATATATATATACATCAAGAGTTAAACTTGAGGGAAGGATATACACTTGTTAGTATAGGATTCGGGTTCAACATTGGACATCTTGTTGTATCGTTCTCATTGGAGCTTAGGGTTCTCAAAATTTTTCTTTTGGTGGAAAGTCGCCGCTGTTCTAAGCTCATTCGTCAGTCTCAATCGCTGCACAAGGAAAGGTAAACTCCCTTTAGATGTTTACCCGTTTCTCCGTTGTTCTCTTCTCGTATAACTCTTTTCTCTGCCTGATTCACTGTTGGTGCATTGAAAATGGGTTCGATTTTTGCGTATCTTAGTAGATTAATGTGAAGGACGCCGTTTGCGTGAGTGGTTCACTATTTAACGTCTGAGGATAAGATGAATGGATAACTGAAGAATGCTTGTTGTTGCCTTCCTGAGTATCTTTGTTACTGTCTAAACCATTTTATCAATTTAATGCATTCTGAATGTCGAAGTTTGCTGTATCGTCTGTTTAAATTAGGTTTGAACTGCCTACTTGCTTGTCTTTCCTTCTTGAGTCAGGTTAATATCATTATCGTGCTTTCGTTATTATTGGACCGAATCACAAAATATTTTGGGTGTGTCTTTTCTTCTCGGAACCGATCATTCGAGAATGTGTTTCCAAATATGCCTATGAAGAGCGAGAATGTACCTCAAAATTGTTTTCTTGTTGGTGATGTATCTGTTTAGAGATAGTGTGTTTGATGAGTGGTGAGTTCGCTTGGATCTGGATTTTATTTGTTGCCTTAAACATTGTTTAAAATGCTATCCAAATATCTTTCCTGGCTAAGTTTGATTCAATGGTCCTTTTATTATCATCCATGTTTTCTCTATGTTTTGAGTCTGTTTTCTGCTACATCCTCTCATACTGTCTAGCGAACTTTGGGATGAAATAATTTACAGAAAGGTCTACTGTCTTATCCTTCATTTAAGGAGACTTGCATGCTTTGAATTTGTGTTTTTGGTAATCACTATTTAAGGTCAATTACTTTCCTTGGAAATTTGCATGATTTAGGCGTCACCTTTCCTTTGTCATATAAAAGAATTTAAATGATGTCAGTTTTGGCGCCTGGTCTTAGTATTCGATCATGTCGTTATCAGATTTGTCAGGTTCCCTGGTTCAAATACGGATCTTGTTTGATTTGATTACTGTAAAGTGTACATATGTGAGCGTCGATACTTAATCACCCTGGCAAAAATGTTCTAATATTGCCCCCTTTTTATTTTATTTCATGATATTCTTTTTTTTTTACTTTTCTTCCTTTATAAAATTTTCTCTTTTTTTTGCTTTTAATCGAAGTTGACAACTTATAATTTGCTGTAATGAGTTAGCAATCTTTTATTCATCTGCATTCGGGTATAGAACATTTGATAATTATTGGGTTTCCTCTTCTCCCTTACTTATAAGCAGGCTACTAAGTTGTCATATTGATTGTGTTTGGCATAAGATAGTCACTGTTTCTTAGTCTTGTTTCTTAGTCTTTTCTCTCAGAGTTATTACTTGTCTGCTGTATCTATAGGGTCTCCGTTATAGGATTATCTAAGATGGTAGTCATGTGTTAACCCTCATTGTTGTTTACTTTATTACTTATAACACCTTGTTTAATTTGAGTTTGTTGAATATGTGGTTATGTGTCTCTCATTGTCTCCAAGGTCAGTTGTCCAGGTGGCAGTTATTGTCCAAAATTGCTTCCTCCCTTAATTTATATTAATGTCCATTGTCTAATGAATTTAGTTATTGAAATTTCTATCTTGACTGATTTGTATTGAGGTCACATCTGTTATATATATATATATATATATATATATATATATATATATATATATATATATATATATATATATTCTACTCCAATTTGTTTCATAATATTGTCTGCATTAATGCTTTTCTTGTAAAAAAAATGACGATAATCGAAGTTTTCCTGGTCTTTTAATTGTTCGCCTCCAATTAGTTATTAATTCCATCCATCTTCTTTTGATACATGTGATGCTTCGCCGAGTCAATTTGGACTCCTCTCCCTACTCCCTTGCATTTTTTGAGTCTCGAGTCATTCCATAAAATTGACGGACAGGTCCCGAAGTTTAAAGAATTGGAGAATTGAAGAAGTTGGAACCAAAGAATCCCGTTTTTACTTTTGACTATGTCGTACTGTATTTATTTTTGGGCCTAAGCCCTTGTTGTCTTTTATTTATTATTATTATTGTATTGTGTAGTCTAGGACAGGTACAAAATGGGTCAAAAACCCAACAACATGTGGGTCCAAATTTTGATCCAGGCGGACAGAAAACCCGGATTTGGACCCAATTTTCTTTCTCTATCACTTTCTCCCTCTCTTATTCTTTGTTTATTTACTTGCTTTGTTTGTCGGTAGTTTTAAAGTTAGAAGAATCCGGATCCCCGCAAAAAGTCATCTCACTTTAATCGCCTATCTAAATCAATCAATTTTAAAATTCTAAAAAATAAGTTTGCAAAATCTCAAATTAGATAATAAGTTTATATTCATTTTCAAACAACTCTAAGCGTATTTTTATCGCGAGCTTCAGTTATATCATTTTAGCCAAACTAGGTTAGTTGCCGGAAAACAACATTAGTGGATATTTTAGGTGCCTTAATCACCTTCCTAAAATATAAATATGAATCTCCGAACCCTCTTTTTAAGTTTTCATTAGATTTTTCTATTTAAATCTTTTGCAAAACTAAGTGTTTTTTCTTGATTTTTCTTTTAAAAAAATTAAGTGGCGACTCTCTAAAAGTCTAAAACTTAAAACAAAATATTTTTCCTTTTTCAAATAAAATAGAAATGGCGACTCCGCTGGAGATTTGGAGGATTCTAACCTTAAAACTAACTCTATTTGACTACGTGATATAATTGTTTACTTGTTTCTTTATCTTATTATTGAAATGTTGCATTTTCCATGACATTCTTCCGTCAAATGGCAAATAGTTTGCATTAGGAAAACGGAAGTTACGTGGCTTTCCACAGCTTCTTTCAGAAATACACAAAAAATTCATTTGGAAGTATCAAACGAATAGTTAAAATGCGGTCATCCGGCGTCGTTTGGTAGCTTCACCCCATTGTCTGTCCGACTCGGGTAACCGTCACTTTGAAACAAATTCTAGTAAGCCTAAGATAGAGCAAAACCAAAATTGAAACTTAAGCATTAACCTAAGATGGCTTAATACCCAAGGTGTATTAAGTCCATTAGTTGAAACCGCCAAAATTGTGTCCAAGGTCTTCGACATCACGACACATCATTTTTCTTGACATTTGAATGATGTACGTGTGGATACCAATGTGGGGTGGGAAAACTTAAATAGTTTCTATTTTGTAGGTATGGATCGATTTCCAAGGTTTGACATGATCATAGAAGCACCGCTTCAACTCAAGATGTGGTATAATGATCTCGACAGGAATCATAAAAGGACCCTCAACAAATACGTAGGTGCGCTAACCGAGTTGATCAACATGAAGGGTTGTCCAGAACTTATTGAGGTCCTCACACGGTATTGGGGCAATCAAAGAATGGTATTCCAATTTGGAACCGCGAAGATTACCCCGACTATCGAGGAGATTCGAGAGTATCAACACAGTGAGTACTGGGATAGAAAGAAAGGCAAGAAAACAAGAGGATATTTTCAATCGTAATAAACCTTCCATAGAAAATATCGCAGACTGGCTCGGGTTGGGGAAAATTTTTGTCTACTGGTGCCAGGAATCCAACATATCATTCAGAGACATCTATGTCAGATTTAGGCACGCCAGCTTCTTCGCCAACTATAACCAAGAGTTCAAGGTCTCCTACAGAGTGGAACGAGATTGGTCCCTTAGAATTTGCCGTGGTGCTGTTAGGAACAATGGTCTTCCCACACGGACCGAGTCTGAGCATCAACACTCGTGTTATAACACTCGTGCACACTCTATTTAAAGGATACGAGAACCAAGGGCAAGTGAAATACTACCCTATAGCTCCGGTCATCCTGTCAGATATGTATCGAGCTTTGGGAAAGTGCAAGGAAGGGCATCGCTACTTTCAGGGTTGTAATCTACTTCTTCAGTGGTGGATTTTAAGCGATCTGGTAAAAGGGGCTGGAACCCCAGATTTGCATACTCTAGACAACAAGAACACCCTCAGAGATTTAAATGATATGTTGTACTGGGCAAATATGGATAATCGAAGAACTAGGGGAAGATGGGATCAGATTTTCTCCGAATTGAGAGAAGAAGATCTCCAATGGATGCTCGATCGCTTCATCTCTAAAGAAGTCGTCGTGGAGAGCTGTAGACAGCTTGTGCTTCCTCTACCGATTATTTGGAGAATCCGCCCTTATGCACCCTTTCAAGTCTTGCGACAGTTTGGGAGGAGGCAAACTACACCATGAGAGGCGTACTATGGTGCTTATGTATACGATATTGGAGACGATAGGGTGCAAGAAGTTTCAGAAATGCTGAGAGAATGGAAAGGTGCCAAGTGGATGGATAAAGACACCACTGCCCCAGACCAATGAAACGCCAGATATGATGAGGGTTACAAAGAATGGCTGAAAGACAACATACAAAGTATCTCCTCCCCAACCCCGCGCAGCTTTCGCAGCATAACAGACAAAGAAGTCAAAGCAGTGGTTGAGCTAAGAGAGGTAAAAAGAGAATCCCAAGAAATGTACGTCAAGTTTGTCGAGAACCAAGATGTTCTTGAGAAGGCGACTCAAGAGGTGGAAAGACTAAGACGTGGTTACTATGACTTCGATTCATGGGTTAAAGAGAAAATAGAGAGGATTCAGTACGAGAGCTGGGAGGAAAAATGATGCCTGGGCGAAGGTTTCTTGCTGATACTGCGATGTATGTTTCAACAATACAAGACTCGGGAAAACAACGATGGAGCAGGGCCATCTGGGACGACATAGTGGACTTCGCCCCTGTGCGGGTTTTTCTACCTGTATTTTGTCATTTTAGCCCTGCGTGGGCCTGCTTTATTTCGTTTCAGTACATTTAAATGGCCCCTGCGTGGGTCTATCCTTTTATATTTTGCTTTATTTCCCCTTGTGAACACTAAATATTTCATTTGTTAAATTTGTTTGGGGGGTTTGATCATATGGTTCAAATTCACGCGTACATCATTCAAATGTGCTAGGCCTACCATTAGCACAAAAGGGTCCCCTGTATGTTTAGGACGCCATATATATGTTTTAACTATTTATGTGCTATGTTGCTGTGGAAGAGGATATTGGAGGCCCACTCCTTCCCAGAAATTTTCAAAAGAAAAAACATAACTCACTATTACAAAATGCCCGACCAAATTTTACGAGTCTTAAGTTTCTCACGCAAAAGACAAATCCCATCTCCAAATCCTAAACACTACTCTACTGTCTCAAGAAAGGCAAAAATCACCGCTACGGACAAAGGAAAGAGTATCCAAGCTGAGCCAAGTGAAGAAGAGAGGATCGTCATACAAAATCAACGCGGAAAGCGTCTGTATGACTTATTGTTTCTCCTGGGAGCCCCGAAGAGGAAATCAATGAAGAGAGTTATGAGGAAGCACTTGCCCGCAAACCTTCTTTCGAAGGACGTTTGGCAAAAGGAGATAAGAAAATTTCTCTTGAGGCATATCCACACGAATGCCGAAAGATGATAGAGGTTATTTCGTGCGCACTCATTTTCGAATACTATCGGTCTAGGCATATGCTGAGACCCGTCAAAAGAGCATCATCCCAAGAGGGATCAGGGCATCTCCGCAAGACGTGCAAATGTCATCCCAACCAGAAAGGACATACGATAGAGGAGTGCATTGGGTTTAAAAATGCAGTCCGTCGTTTGTTTAGTATGGACAGTATTCCGAACACTTGGGGTGACGACGTCCTCCTTGCATGTGATGAACCACGGCTTGACATACCAGTCACAGAGAAGACCATATTCTATCGTTGGTCGTTCACGCCTTTCAAGAAAACGATGATGGAAATTTACTCAAAATTAGTTCAGAATGGAGTCTTCACCCATTTCTACAGGGGCGTGGACATACAATATTCTCTTCAGTACGAAGTTCGGAAGCGTTTTCCCTATCACAATGCCACAGACCACAACATTAAAAAGTGTCTTGACTTTCGCCACGACCTCGAATCCCTCATCGACATGGGAAATATTCAAGTCGAGTTTGTCCCCCGGGGTTGAGATGACGTAGAGAAGAAGAATGACTGAGATGTAGTCGTTATTTTATCTTTAAAGCTTTGTTGTCTTTCAATTTACATTGTAACCATCCTGAATGAATGAATGAAAATCGATGTTTTATTTTCTACTCGAACTACGTTGGCCTGAATTCTCCTTGTGAGATACGTAGGCAGCCTTCGAAGGCCCGGTCCCTATCTTTGAAAACTTTCATTCATTCCCCCTACATATCACAAGGAAAAGCGAAGACCAGATCAACGGACATCAAAAAGCAGCTGCAAGAAGACCGTAGCTCAACATAATTTAGTCTTTCTAAGACAGTGTCGAACTAAAAGAGCAACAAACTCCTGTTTGTTAAAGAATCTATTTCCGTCCTTACTCGTGTGTCAAAGATATCCTCAAACATAACAACTTGTGTGTTTATCTGCTCTCTATGTGAAATTATGCATTTTGTATTCTGAATCTAAACTGACAAATCTGCCTTTGAGTTGTTGTCCTTCTCAAGTACTTTGAAACTGATCTGTGTTGATTAAGCTGGCTGATCATCCCTACTTTACCAGATCGAAAGGGCCCGCAGATTCCTTCCCTAGACAAAACTGAGACAGAGGAAAGACAGTTATGAAATATAGTAACGAATAAGTCTCACTGACTTTGTGGTGGCTCAACCCACCATAGCGGACCAAAATGAGTTGATTCTGCAATTAATGCAACAGATTGCGGAAATGAGGGTAGAGATGCAGAGAAGACAGGATTTGCCTCCACCAGGGTATAATGTTAATGCTGCAGATGGAAGGCCTCCTATATACTTCCCTTCCTCGAACATGGATCCAACTCAAATCATGCAACCTGCTCAGAATCCCTCACTATAGACCTGACTACCCAAAATACGCAGTATGCTTCCGCCTCCTACCAAACTCCACCACCTCCTCAAAACAACCATTCTCAAATGCCACCTTCTTCTCAAAATACCCAACATCAAACCAACCGCTCCACCACCTCAAAATCCAGGTAAAAAATCCAAATCAGAACATTTTTAATCCCCAAACATCCCACCACCACTTAAATCAGAATACCAATCCCCAGACTTATCCACAGAATTACCAAACCGCTCAAAACGCCAGAGTCCTTCCGTAACTCCACCCTTACCTAAAAGAACCACTTTCCAGATTCCCATCCCTGCTAAGCACGACGTGCACGGTTCTGAGTTGGACCATTACGAGTAACAGGAAAGAGAATGGAGAGCGAAGGAAGAGGCAAAAGTGGATATAAAAGAGGAGATCAAGAAAGCCATGAAAGAGCTCCAATGCGTCCCTGATATCTCCGGTCTTAGTTATGAAGAATTGTGTATTCACCCAAATATGGATCTTCTAGAGGGGTTCAAGATTCCGAAATTTGATACTTTTGGAGGAGTGGGGAACCCTATGGCTCATCTGAGAGCCTACTGCGACCAGCTTGTTGGAGTTGGTAGGGATGAAGCTCTATTGATGCGGCTTTTCAGCCGCAGCCTGTGCAGGGAGGCTCTGGAATGGTTTACCTCCCACGAAACCAGACAATGGCCCAGCTGGAATGCTCTGGCTAAAGATTTCATCGATCGATTTGCTTACAACGTAGAAATTGTTCCCGATCGATACTCTTTGGAGAAGATGAAGTAGAAATCCACCGAAAGCTATAGAGAGTTTTCCTATAGGTGGAGAAAAGAAGTTGCAAGGGTAAGACCACCTATGTCTGAAAAGGAAATCGTCGAAGTGTTCTTGCGGGTGCAAGAGCCCGAGTATTACGACAGAATCATGTTGCTCGTGAGAGCGAAGTTTGCCGAGATAGTCAAGATTGGTGAAACTATCGAAGATGGTTTAAAATCAGGAAAGATAGCCCATGTGGCCGCGTCGCCCGGATCTTCAGGGTTGTTGAAGAATAAGAGAGAGGACGTTGCCGCTGTCTCATATGAGGGGAAGAAAAACCCTAGAAGATCGACATCATCCCAAGGTTGTTCTCGATTTTCTCAAACCTCCTACCAAGCTAGTCAGACAAATAATCCTCCTCCAGTATACCAAAATCCTCCTCCAATCTACCAAAATCCACCTCCAATTTACCAAAATCAATCTCCCGCTTACCAAAATCATCCTCCACTATACCAAATTCCATCTCCTCACTACCAAAATATTGCTCCCAACTGTGCTAACGTGCAGTCGAGCTACAGAGCACCCCCTCCAACCTATCAGGTCAAAGATCCACTATACCAAACTCCACCTCCGAATTACCAAGCTTCATCGCCAAACAACCAAACAAATCCTTATCCCAGAAATCAAGCTCCCCGTCCCAACAACAGAAGTTACCAACAGACGCCTCCCCCACAAGGCAGTTATGATCCACCTCGATCTAGATTCGAGAATAAGCCTTCGAGGAACTTTACTGCACTCGTCGAAAGCCGAACAAAGTTGTACGAGCGACTGGCTGCTGCCGGATATATCCACCTAGTGGGGCCCAAATAGGTGGATACCAGTTCTAAGTTCTATAGGCCTTATCAAAAATGTGCTTATCATTCCAACAGTGTTGGTCATGATACTGAGGACTGTATAAACCTCAAGCACAAAATTCAGAATCTAATTGACCAAGAGGTGGTCTCTCCACAACCAACTGCACCTAATGTTAACACCAACCCTTTGCCGAATCATGTAGGCGGCAATATCAATATGATAGAGATAGATGATGATTGGTGCGTGACAAAAGTGATAACTCCACTAATTCATGACGAGTTGGAACGGACTGTGTCTTCGTTGAGTATCAAAGAGAAAAAAGAGTTCGTTATCTTGACACCCGCAAAGGCTGTTGCGTTGGTGCCATCAGAAACTCTTGTCAGGTCAAAATTTGTGATTTAAACTACTGTTGCTCAGGGTATGACACAATCTGGGAGATGTTATACTCCCGAAAAGCTGTCTCTTGGAGGGCAAAAGAAGGATTAGGATAAAAGGCCGATAAGCGAAGGCGAAGCGGAAGAATTCTGGAGAAAGATGCAGCCAAAGGATTATTCCATTGTTAAGCATTTGGAAAAGACTCCAGCCTAGATTTCTGTGTGGGCCCTGTTGATGAGCTCTCAGTTACACAGGCAGGCCTTGATGAAGGCTCTTGATGATACGTATGTTCCCGTGGTCACAAGTAGCGATAATGTGGCCGCTATGATCAACTAAGTCATCCGAGGGCATCGGATTAGATTTTGCGAGATGAGTTTCCTTTTGAGGAGAGGTCACACAACAAAGCACTTCACATCACTGTCGTATGTTGCGAGAAGGTCATAAATTGCATCTTGGTGAATGATGGATCCGATGTGAACATTTGCCCGCTGTCGACACTAAGGCAGTTACGGTTCGACTTGGGGAAGTTAGAACAAAACCAAGTCAACGTGAGAGCTTTTGATGGGGTGCAGAGAGATACGTTGGGAGCGGGTAATTTGGTCATCCAAATGGGTTTGGCAGAATTCAGCGCACAGTTTCAAGTCTTTGACATTGACACCAGCTATAACCTTCTTTTGGGAAGGCCTTTCATTCATATGGCTGGAGCTGTACCTTCTATCCATCATCAGATGATGAAACTCGTTTGGAAGAACAAAGAGCTGGTTATTCATGGTGAAGGGAGTCACTCCGGCAGATAGGCGCCAATTATCGATAAAGTGTCTCGAGGTACCGATTTCTATACGGTGGAGGTGGTAAATGCCACCGGTGAGGATTTGGCCCCACAGTCTCCTATGCCTGCCGTGTAAAAGATGATAGCCACTGTGATGCTGTGGAATGGTTTTGAACCAAGTTTCGGATTGGGAAGAAATTCCCAAGGAATTATTGAGCCTATTCCGGTCCCCGTCAAGGAGCAAGATATGGTTTGGGGTACGTCCCCACAGATGATGATATGAAGGCGAAGAAGAAGAATGATCAAGCATTGGCTAAGACAATCCCTCATCTATATCAATCATTCCCGGTCCGAGAGTATGCTGAGCATGACAACCTTGGGAAAGGAATCTGCGGCTTTTTTGAAGAAATTGATGTTGTTATTGAGGAAGAGGTCGAGCTAGCAGGATTCCGCGATGCTGAGCCTGGGGAGATACTGCAGAATTGGACCTACACGCCGATTCTGATTCCCCAAACTCCTTGGTAGAAGGGCATCATTCATGCATATTTAAATTGGTGGCGGTTCGGAAGAGGCCCGAGAATCACCATTTTGCATTTTCTTAATTGCTTGAATTTTAAAATTCCCTCGTGATGTTTGAAAAAAGGCAACATGGCCCTTTGCCATGGCCAAAGTTTGCATTATTTCCAATTGAGAAAATGATCAAAAGCCCCCCCCCCCCAACCTATACCCGAAATCCCAACTACACACTCCAACTTCACGGGTGTCCCATTACCCACCTAAACTATATTTTTATCTATTTTCTACCCACCTAAGTGCTGACCTCAACACATAAACCAAATAAGTCAAGCTGCGTGATTCCACGCGCTGGGACCTACACCTAAAAACTCCCGTTTCTTCTTTTTATCCCTTTTCTTGCTTTTTTTCCCCATTTCTCCCTAAACTGAAAGAAGAACAAAGGAAGCAAGAAAAATCCAAAAACCCTCTTTTCATCTCCTACTCCACTTTTGGTTATCATCAAACGATTCTGCATCATCAAAAGTAAGAGCATTTACATCAGATGATTCTGCATTATCAAGTGATATCATCAAAATCTTCTTTCCGGATTTAATTTCGACTAAGAAGTTTGCAAATTCAGCAAAATTCCGTGTTTGCATCTCACTACAACGTTGAGCATTGGGTCTGATTCATCCATACAAAGCGTATTCAAGTTTTCATTTGCCATTTTTGATGAATTTTGAGAAAATTCAAACTTCTATTAGAAACCTAAATAACAAATTAGATCAGATTACAAACCCTAAATTCAAGATTTGAAGTACAAATGAATATTAACAACTAAACCCTACTTGATTTTGAGAGAAATTCTTGAATATTTTACTAAAGAAACAAGGATTAATGGTGGGGGAAGAAGAAGTAATGGGTATTTAAAAGTGGGGAAGATGACCGTAGGAGAAGGGGGAAATATTTTGTCAAATTTTGCTTCAAACGCGCCTAGAGGCGATGACAACACCTCCCATGACAGGTCAACACTTAGGTGGGTAGAAAATAGATAAAAATATAGTTTAGGTGGATAATGGGACACCCGTGAAGTTGGAGTGTGTAGTTGGGACTTCGGGTATAGGTTGGGGGGGCTTTTGATCATTTTGTCTTCCAATTTGAATGAAAGCCTCTTTTATTGAAAACTTATTTATTTACTTATTTGCTATATTTTAATTTCCTAACTTTGTTAGTGAATGCTGATTTTAACCTCTTTGACACACTTCTGGTCTCCCATATTTACAGTTTCAGTCTCCTCTAAATTCGGCTTAAGCTGATTTTCAAACTGCAGAAATTCTTCAGCAACATATTCTGGTACCTCACTTTCTTCTTCGTAATCATCAGCCTCGTTATCACATGCCTCGTTTTGTTCGTTCAGCTCGTGATATGACATGACATTGGCAGGTTTAAAACTTATATTACTGAAACCATAAATAGGAATGAAACTCAAAGAAGGGGCCTGATTCATTTACTCCCTGAGTACATCGATGTGTTCGTCTGGGAAGTCAGCGACATGCTAGGGCTGAGTACCGATGTTGTGTCTCACAAATTACCGATTAATTCAGGGTTCAGTCTGGTGAAGCAAAAGGCTCGGAAGTTCAAGCCCGAGTTGAGTTTAAAGATCAAAGAGGAGATCAAGTTTAAAGATCAAAGAGGAGATCACCAAGCAGATTGAGTCTCGACTAGTGGAAGTGACGCAATACCCGACTTGGTTGGTCAATGTTGTTCCAGTCGCCAAAAAAGATGGGAAGATCAAAATCTGTGTCGACTATAGGGATCTCAACAAAGCCAGCCCAAAGGATAATTTTCCGTCGCCAAACATTCATATTCTGATTGATAACTGTGCTAAGCATGAAATGCAGTCATTTGTGGATTGTTACGCAGGTTATCATCAGATTCTGATGGACGAGGAAGATGCAAAAAAGACAACTTTTATTACACCGTGGGGTGTATATCATTATAGGGAGATGCCATTTGGCCTCAAGAATGTTGGTGCTACCTATATGAGGGCTATGACGACCATATTTCATGATATTATTCATAAGGAGATCGAGGTGTATGTTGATGACGTCATAATCAAGTCCCGCGAGAGTTCGGACCACCTGACGCATTTGAAGAAGTTCTTTGATCGTTTGGTCATTACAATTTGAAGTTAAATCCCGCCAAATGCGCTTTTGGAGTTCCAGCCGGCAAGCTGTTGGGATTTATAGTCAGCAGAAGAGGTATTGAGCTCGATCCTTCCAAAATTAAGGCAATTTAAGAGTTACCTCCACCGAAGACTAAGAAGGAGGTGACGAGTTTCTTAGGGAGGTTGAACTACATCAGTCGATTCATAGCTCAATCAATGGTGGTATGAGCCTATCTTCAAGCTGTTGAAGAAAGACGCTCCGACAAGGTGGACTGAGGAGTGTTACACTGATTTTGATGCTATCAAGAACTATTTATCCAATCCACATGTATTGGTTCCTCCGCGAGAAGGGAGTCCATTATTGTTGTATTTGTCCGTCTTAAATAGTGGGCTCGGATGCGTGCTTGGTCAACACGATGAGACAGGAAAGAAGGAAAGATTTATCTATTACATAAGCAAGAAGTTCACTCCATACGAGTCTCGTTACACTCTGTTGGAGAGAACATGTTGTTCTTTGACTTGGCTTGCCCAAAAATTGAGACATTATTTGTCTTCTTATACTACATACCTCATTTCCAGAATGGACCCGCTGAAGTATATTTTACAGAAGGCGATGCCGACCGGAAAGTTAGATAAATGGTAAATGTTGTTGAGTGAATTTGACATTGTGTATGTGACTCAGAAGGCGATAAAGGCACAGGCCTTGGCTGATCATCTTGTAGAAAATCCTGTTGATGAAGAATATGAACCACTCAAGACTTATTTTCACGATGAAGAAGTATCGTTTATGGGTGAAGATATTTCTGAAAGGTATCCTGTCTGGAGATTATTTTTTTATGGAGCGGTAAATCACCAAGGAAAAGGCATCAGAGCGGTCTTAGTGTCAGAATCTGGTCAGCATTATCCCATGGCGGCTAAGCTCCGATTTAATAGCACGAACAACATGGATGAATATGAAGCTTGCATTCTTGGTTTGAAAATGGCCATCAACATGAATGTCCACGAGTTATTGGTTATTGGCATAAAATGTTTTGTCTTATCTATCAAGAGTTGGAAGATCAGGAAAATCAACCAGAGATAGCAGGACAAGGAGCAGACAACTAAAGAAATCAACACAAATCAGTTAGTTTTAAAACTAATAATTTTTCTGTAGACGCAGGTCTATAGCTTTGCTCTGAAACCAGCAAATTCCTCCGATCAATGAATATGGAGAAGTCAAGGGAGGAGAAAGCTCTTTCAAAATTATTGGTATTCCTGTAGACGCAGGAATTATTTTGTATTGCTTATACCGGGAGCTTGGGAATACGGATGGGTTATTTTAGTCAATTTCCAACAATATGAAGTCTAAAGAACGTCCAGCTAGATTCAAATATGAATCGAGCAAAAATCTCAAGAAAGAGTTCACGGTTTCCGTGAAGGACGTCATTTGCATCACATTATCAGACACGATAGTGTCGCTACCTGAGGGGTAATTTAATTTTATTGTCGATCGAGACAATGCACTACCCGGAGGGGTTATTTTATTTGTATTGTCAATTTAGATGATACACTACTTGAAGGGTCATTTTGTCGTTATTGTCATTCGAGATGATATGATTATCCAGAAGACACCCAGAAGATTACTATGTTGCTCGATTGAAGCACTATCTTCATTTGGTACAAAGATCATGCATCCCGAGTCAATATTCATGCATCGCGGAAGATCATGCATCACGAGTCAATATTCATGCACCGCGGAAGATCTTGCATCGCGAGTCAATATTCATGTATCGCAGAAGATCATGCATTGCGAGTCAATATTCATGCATCGCGAGTTAATATTCATGCATCGCGAGAAGATATTCATGCCTCGCAGAACGTTATGCATCGTGGAAAGATATTCATGCCCCGCAGAAAATCATGCATCGCGGAAAGTCATGCATCGAGAGTTAATATTCACGCATCGCAGAAGATCATGCATCGCAATTTAATATTTATTGCATCGCGAGAAGATATTCATGCCTCGCAGAAAGTTATGCATCGCGGGAAGATATTCATGCCCTGCGGAAAATCATGCATCGCGGAAAGTCATGCATCGCGAGTTAATATTCATGCATCGCGGAAGATCATGCATCGCGAGTTAATATTCATGCATCGCGAGAAGATATTCATGCCTCACAGAAAGTTATGCATTGCGGGAAGATATTCATGCCCCGCAGAGAATCATGCATCGCCGAAAGTCATGCATCGCGAGTTAATATTCATGCATCGCGAAAGATCATGCATCGCGAGTTAATATTCATGCATCGCGAGAAGATATTCATGCCTCGCCAGAAAGTTATGCATCGCGGCACGATATTCATGCCCCGTAGAAAATCATGCATCGCAAAAAGTCATGCATCGCGAGTTAATATTCATGCATCGCGAAAGATCATGCATTGCGAGTTAATATTCATGCATCGCGAGAAGATATTCATGCCTCGCAAAAAATTATGCATCGCGGAAAGATATTCATGCCCTGCAAGAAATCACACATCGCGGGAAGATACTCATGCCCCGCGAAAATCATGCACTGGCAGAGAAAGAAATCGTGTATCTCGAGAAAATATTTATCCATCAACATGAACTGCATTCTTTTATTTTGACAAAAGTAAACATCAAGAAGAGCATCGAAGACAACATCAAGAAAGTATCAACAACGCATCAGCTTTATTTATTTCGACGTCAAATGAAGAATACATTGAAGATTATATTGGAAACACAAGACATAAGCATTATTTGTTTTACGTCAAACCCAATGGAGTTGACAAATATTGAAGGAGAGCAACTAAGTGTCGACATAGTAAAAGACACTACCTCTCATTTCAATTTCCTTTTTTATGCTAATGAGTTTTATCTCAGCCTTTGTCGAGAGCATCCAAAAGGATAAATTCTCCAAAAACAAACCACAGGTGCGGACGACATCAAAAAGGATGCAGCACAACGTGGAACTTTTTCTTAGAAGCAAACTGGGACATAGTCCAAAGAGGATTGTCAAACTCTTAGGACGCGGGCAGAGGAGCGACTTCCACCACAATCAAACCACACCCCTATCAAAAGGCATGTGGGTTTTCTTTAGTTTTGTCAGTTTCGGTCTCGCATTCGGAAATTTCAATCTACCGGAAGCAAGTTTCCAATCTGAGTGACAATGCGCCAAGAGCTTTGGAAATTATGTCCGGGTAAGTTCTTAATTATGGGTGTGAAGCGCGCCACATTCATGGCTAAGAGATTGCAAGCCTCTTTTCCATGCTCAATTTAATTTGTCACTTGTCCAAAGCCAAAAGTTATCTAGCACAATATATTTCATTTTCCATCTATTGAGTCGAACTACAAACAACCTGATTCTTAAGGTTAAGGATATGTAGACGGGTTCCATGTCGAAGCCTGGTTGTATTCCAACATTCGCTCTTAATTCTTATTCTCGAGCATCTCGGTCCTTTCATAATTCAGTATCGAGATGACTTTTGAATTCTTTCAAATTCTGCGTTAAATCAAGCTTATTGAACTACAAGTGGCCTGAATTCTCATATAGCCGGAGATATGTAGGAAACCCATTTGCAGGGTTCGGCCATAATTCCTGAAGTCCGTACCCAAATCCTTTCCTAAAGATGAATATGTAGTCGGTCAAAATTGATTGGTCAATTTCATTTTCCTCGAATTTCTTGCATCAACCCAAGTAAAATGAGCGACAGTTGTTGACACCCAATTTTGACCCCGATACAAAATTAATTATCGAGCTTCTTCAATTTTAAACGATCTAAAATAATTATTAGTTTAATAATAATAATAATAATAATAATAATATTTTTGCGAGTTTACTTTAACTAGTTTGTCAATTCTTTTTTTTACTAGATAACATAGCTGTCTTACAATTATGCATATAATTATAATATTTTATAAATATTCTAAAATCGTCTTAAAGAATTTCATTTCGTTTAAATTCTTTACTATTTAGTTTACCTTTACAATAGCTTACCACTTTGGACTAGTTATTTTACAATTAGGCCGATTAATTTATCTCGTTAATTTTAAGAAGCTCGTAAATTAATTTTGTGATAATCCATCCCTTTAGTCAAATATTTAAATACTTTAAATGGTCCAATTTGGGCCAATTTCAACCTCTTTCCGCAGCAGCCAAACTTCCGGCCCAATTCAACATTCTCCTTTATTTATTTTTGTATGTACTTCAACAGCCCACCCCGTGCTTTTTCTATTCCAACCCACATTTAAATCACCCTAACCCAAAATTCCAAACCGACCCAGTTCGAACATTCTTAGATCTTAATTCCCCTCGGCCCAATTCCTTATATCCATTTAACCGACCCGGCTCAAAATTTTCTCTTCACAAAGGGATGCACAGCATCGAAATGACAAAAAAGCTAAAATAGAGAAGGGGAAAATTCGGCAAGTCGTATGACGATAATACAAAAGCCCTCCTCCACGGCGTGAACAACATCTCCAAGCGGCGCCAGCGTTTGCGTCTCACTCGCGTCGAGATATGCGTCTAACCGTCCCTTTCTCCTTTTGCTCGCGCAGCAAGGCAGAGCTGCCTGCGTTTCTGTCCTCGCAACAGCCTCTAGCGTCCTTGGCTCGCGTGGATGGACGGCACGTCGAGCGTAAGGATGTTGGGAATAAATCTTGGACGTCCGCTCCGTTCCTCGACCCGGATTTCGTGGGATTTGGCTGCGAGTTCGTACGAATGAGTAGCTGGCGTCGTCCTTGGGCAATTTTTTTCATCAGGGATTTTGAAATTTGAGAATGGGACCTGAATTCCGATTCTGCCCTTTTCCCCCCATTTTTTCTGAAACCTAATTCTTCCACCATAAATAGAATCTTTTGTTTTTGGAAGAGGTTTTTTTTGGGGGGGAGGGGGGGAAATAGGGAGATTTTTTTGAAGTTGAAATTTCTTCTGTTTTCTTCGGTAAAAGGCAGTTCGCATTAAAGAACATAGATATATATATATACATCAAGATTTGAACTTGAGGGAAGGATACACACTTGTTAGTATAGGATTCGGGTTCAACATTGGACATCTTGTTGTATCGTTCTCATTGGAGCTTAGGGTTCTCGAAATTTTTCTTTTGGTGGGGAAGTCGCCACTATTCTAAGCTCATTCGTTAGTCTCAATCGCTGTACAAGGAAAGATAAACCCCCTTTAGATTTCTACCCGTTTCTCCGTTGTTCTCTTCTCGTATAACTCTGTTCTCTGCATGATTCACTGTTGGTGCGTTGAAAATGGGTTCGGTTTTCGCGTGTTTTTCTTACTTAGTAGATTAATATGAAGGACGTCGTTTGCGTGAGTGGTTCACTATTTAACATCTGAGGATAAGATGAATGGATAACTGAAGAATGCTTGTTGTTGCCTTTCTGAGTATCTTTGTTACTGTCTAAACCATTTTATCAATTTAATACATTCTGAATGTCGAAGTCTGTTGTATCGTCTGTTTAAATCAGGTTTGAACTGCCTACTTGCTTGTCTTTCCTTCTTGAGTCAGGTTAATATTATTATCGCGCCTTTCGTTATTATTGGACCGAATCATAAAATATTTTGGGTGTGTCTTTTCTTCTCGGAACTAATCATTCGAGAATGTGTTTCCAAATATGCCTATGAAGCGCGAGAATGTACCTCAAAATGTTTTCTTATTTGTGATGTATCTGTTTAGAGATAGTGTGTTTGATGAGTGGTGAGTTCGCTTGGATCTGGATTTTATTTGTTGCATTAAACATTGTTTAAAATGCTATCCAAATGTCTTTCCTGGCTAAGTTTGATTCAATGGTCCTTTTATTATCATCCATGTTTTCTCTATGTTTTGAGTCTGTTTTCTGCTACATCCTCTCATACTGTCTAGCGAACTTTGGGATGAAATAATTTACAGAAAGGTCTACTGTCTTATCCTTCATTTAAGGAGACTTGCATGCTTTGAATTTGTGTTTCTGGTAATCACTATTTAAGGTCAATTACTTTTCTTGGAAATTTGCATGATTTAGGCGTCAGCTTTCCTTTTCATAAGTAAGAATTCAAATGATGTCAGTTTTGGCGCCTGATCTTAGTATTTGATCATGTCGTTATCAGATTTGTCGGGTTTCCTGGTTCAAATACGAGTCTTGTTTGATTTGATTACTGTAAAGTGTACATATGTGAGCGTCGATACTTAATCACCCTGGCCAAAATGCTCTAATGTTGCCCCCTTTTTATTTTATTTCATGATATTCATTTTTTTTTTACTTTTCTTTCTTTATAAAATTTTCTCTTTTTTATTTGCTTTTAATCGAAGTTGACAACTTATAATTTGCTTTAATGAGTTAGCAATCTTTTATTCATCTGCATTCGGGTATAGAACATTTGATGATTATTGGATTTCCTCTTCTCCCTTACTTATAAGCAGGCTACTAAGTTGTCATATTGATTTTGTTTGGCATAAGATAGTCACTGTTTCTTAGTCTTTTCTCTCAGAGTTATTGCTTGTCTGGTGTATCTATAGGGTCTCCGTTATAGGATTATCTAAGCAGGTAGTCATGTGTTAAGCCTCATTGTTGTTTACTTTATTACTTATTACACCTTGTTTAGTTTGTTGAATATGTGGTTATGTGTCTCTCATTGCCGCCAAGGTCAGTTGTCCAGGTGGCAGTTACTGTCCAAGATTGCTTCCTCCCTTAATTTATATTAATGTCCATTGTCTTATGAATTTAGTTATTAAAATTTCTATCTTGCCTGATTTGTATTGAGGTCACATCTGTTATATATATATATATATATATATATATATATATATATATATATTCTACTCCAATTTGTTTCATATCCTTGTCTGCATTAATGCTTTTCTTGTAAAAAATAATGATGATAATCAAAGTTTTCCTGGTCTTTTAATTGTTTGCCTCCAATTAGTTATTAATTCCATCCATCTTCTTTTGATACATGTGATGCTTCGCCGAGTCAATTTGGACTCCTCTCTCTGCTCCCTTGCATTTTTCGAGTCTCGAGTCAATCCATAAAATTGACGGACAGGTCCCGGAGTTTAAGGAATTGGAGAATTGAAGAAGTTGGAACCAAAGAATCTCGTTTTTACTTTTGACTATGTCGTATTGTATTTATGTTTGGGCCTAAGCCCTTGTTGTCTTTTATTTATTATTATTATTGTATTGTTTAGTCTAGGACAGGTACAAAATGGGTCAAAAACTCAACAACATGTGGGTCCAAATTTTGGTCCAGGCGGACAGAAAACCCGGATTTGGACCCAATTTTCTTTCTCTCTCTATTTCTCCCTCTCTTATTCTTTGTTTATTTACTTGCTTTGTTTGTCGGTAGTTTTAAAGTTAGAAGAATCCGGATCCCCGCGAAACGCCATCTCACTTTAATCGCCAAATCAATCAATTTTAAAATTCTAAAAAATAAGTTTGCAAAGTCTCAAATTAGATGATAAGTTTATATTCATTTTCAAACAACTCTAAGAGTATTTTTATCGCGAGCTTCAGTTATATCATTTTAGTCAAACTAGGTTAGTTGCCGAAAAACAACATTAGTGGATATTTTAGGTGCCTTTAACACCTTCCTAGAATATAAATATGAATCCCCGAACCCTCTTTCTAAGTTTTCATTAGATTTTTCTGTTTAAATCTTTTGCAAAACTAAGTGTTTTTTCTTGATTTTTCTTTCAAAAAAATTAAGTGGCGACTCTCTAAAAGTCTAAAACTTAAAACAAAATATTTTTCCTTTTTCGATTAAAACAGAAATTACAATTTTTTTAAAAATAACTTATCTAAAAAAACATGCTCCCAAATCATAGGTACAGAATAAAAAAAATTCCTCCACCCTAAAATAGCAGACATGCAACAAAAGAAATAACAAACATGAAAAGTGAAATATCTTTTTTTCAAAACTTAAATAATTTTAAAAATAAATATGGGTAGTTTTTTTAAAAAATAATTATAAAATAAAGATGGACATGTTTTGCTTCAAAAAGTAAAGGCTAAAGAAAATAAGACATGCAACATATGTGTTGGGTCATTCAATTATGAATATGATTAGTACTTATTGGTTAAATTTATTATTTTTAAAAGAATTTATTTAAAAATCAAATTTATGTATTTTTTTAAAATGGATAAGTACAGTTATATTAACTGCATACGAATAATTTAATAACCTCATTAATTTTTAGTATAATAAAGCATAACAAAAAAAATTATGTTTATGGCCTAAATTTTGTGTTGATAAAAATAATTACCATATCTCTTTTTATAAATAACAGAAATATAATGGAAAGAAAATAAAAGCTATAGTTACATATTTCCTTTTATAAAACATAAATTATAGTACGAAGTGATGAAATTGTTATAAAATATTAGCAATATAAAATTATCTAAGACAATAAATATATAGACAAGATATATGGCAGAATGCTTTCTTATTTCTTTCTTCTGTACTTTACGATTGATTCTTTAATAAAATAATCATCGCCTATTTATAGTACAAAATATCTCTTCAAAGTTACATGAATTAAAGTGTTCATTTATTTCGTACATGAACTTCAAAGAGAGTACGGATGAAATTTGAAGTGAGTTACAAATGACATCTACATTAATGCATTTATAACACTCCCCCTTGGATGTGCATGGATAATGTGTCTCGTTAAAACCTTACTAAGAAAAATCCAGAGGGAAAAAGTCTAGTGAAAGAAAAAAAGTACACACATCTTGTAATATGCCTTGAGTGTTGCCCCATTAAAAACCTTACCAGGAAAATCCAATTGGACAAAACCTTGGCTAAGGGAAAAAGAGTACAGCGTGTATTTTACTGCCCCTGATGAATATTTTATTTGATATCTTGGAGACGACGCATTCCAATCTTATATCTTAGCTTCTCAAATGTAGACGTTGACAGTGCCTTAGTGAATAAATTCGCAAGATTATCACTCAAACGAATCTGTTGAACATTTATCTCACCATTTCGTTGAAGATCATGTGTGAAAAAGAACTTAGGTGAAATATGTTTTGTTCGTGTCCTTTGATATATCCTTCCTTTAATTGAGCAATGCAAGCAGCATTATCTTCATACAACATTGTTGGAATCTTTGTTTGCACAGAAAGACCACACAATTGCAAAATGTGTTGAGTCATTGATCTCAATCATACACATTCTCGACTGGTTTCATGAATGACTATTATATCTGCATGATTTGAAGAAGTATCAACTATTGTTTGTTTCATCGAACTCCATGATATAGTTGTACCTCGATATGTGAATAAATAGCATGTCTGAGATCTAACTTTATGTGGGTCAGACAAATATCTGGCATCTGCATAACCGATCAATCCTGACTTAGATGCATTATAATACAACAATCTTATATCAATTGTTCCTTGAAGATATCTAAATATATGTTTAACACTTTTCCAGTATCTTCTTATTGGACATGAACTGAATCTCGCCAATAAACTTACTGCGAAATAAATATTTGATCGGGTATTGTTGACAAGGTAAATCAGTGCCCCAATAGCACTAAGATACAGTGTTTCATCATCAAGAAACTCTTCATCTTTTTCTTGAGGTCGGCATGTATCTATATTTATATCAAGATATCTCACAACCCGGGGTACTAAATGGGTATGTTTTATCCATGTAAAATCTCTTTAAAACATTTTCAGTATATGTTGATTGATGGATAAATATTCCATTTGTCAATGTTCAATTTGAAAGTCAAGACAAAATTTTGTCTTATCAAGATCTTTCATTTCATTCTTTCTTCAAACACTCAACAGCTTTTGAAAGCTCTTTAAGAGTTCCAATGATGTTCAAGTCATCAACATAAACAGATATTATTACAAATTCAGATTTTGACCTTCGTATAAAAATACAAGGACAAATAGGTTCATTCTTATACCCTTCTTTTAGCAAATATTCGCTAAGATGATTATAGCACATTCGCCCTAATTGTTTTAATCCATATAAGGATTTTTAAAGCTTTATTGAACAAATTTCTTTTGAATTTTTTATATGCTTCAGGCACTTTGAGTGCTTCGGGAATTTTAATAAAAATATTGTGGTCCAGTGAGCCATATATATAGGTCGTGACAACGTTCATTAGATGCATTTCAAGCTTTTCATGAACTGTTATATTTATTAGATACCTAAAGGTAATTGCATCTACCATAGGAGAATACGTCTCGTCATAACTAATGTCAGGCCTTTGTGAAAATTATTGTGACACAAGTCGTGCTTTATATCTTACGGCTTTACCATTTTCATTGCGTTTTCGTACAAAAATCCATTTGTGCCCCACTGGCTTGACACCTTCTTCAGGTGTTCGGACTATTGGTCCAAAAATTTCACGTTTTTAAAGTGAAGTCAATTCTGTTTGAATTGCTTCCTTCAATTTTAACCAATCATTTCTCTGTCTACATTCATTGATAGATCTTGGTTCTAAATTCTCATCTTGTTGCATTATATCAACTGCAACATTATAGGCAAAAATATTATCCACCGCAATATTATTTTGATTCCATCTTTTTCTCGTTGAGACATAATTTATAGAGATTTCCTTATTATCATTATTTTCAGGTACATGAACCTCCTATATGGTGTCATCATTTATTATGTCTCGGATCTCTTCATGATCAATTGTCTCTATATTATGATCATCTTCATCATTTATTCCTTTCCTTTTCCGAGGATTTTTATCCTTGGAACCAATTGGTCTACCATGTGTTAAGCGT
Source organism: Solanum sitiens (assembly GCA_016801875.1). NCBI lineage: Eukaryota > Viridiplantae > Streptophyta > Magnoliopsida > Solanales > Solanaceae > Solanum > Solanum sitiens. The sequence goes on along the minus strand of JABWTJ010000037.1, from coordinate 4,590,967 downwards.
GGTCCAGACTCATTTTCCTTTAACATTTTGTCCTATAGCGACATAAACTCAAACTTATGCATTAGCAGTTGAGATATATAATTTAGTAACCCGTGGAAGGTTAGTAAATGCAATCCGGCAGTTGATTTGCAGTATCTGCAAACAAATTATCTTTTGAACTTCTTGCTCACATTGATTTGTTCGAGGGTATAAATGAGACAGTGAAAGTGAATTGCAATCTATCTCATTTACCAACTTCTTTTGTTCTCCTCCTAATGTTGGGTATATTGATTCATCCAAATGACAATCAGCAAACGTTGCCGTAAATAAATCTCCAGTTTTAGGTTCCAAATATTTTATAATAGAACGAGATTTATACTCAATATATATCCCAAACCTTCTTTGCGGACCCATCTTTGTGCGTTGTGGTGGCGCAATTGGAACATATACCGCACAATCAAAGATTCTAAGGTGGAAATGTTTGGCTCCTGATCAAAAACCAATTGTAATGGGAATATGTCATGATAACTGGTTGGCCATATCGCACAAGTCTTGCTGCATGTAAAATAGTATGCCCCAAAATAAAAACAGAAAACTTTGTTCTCATCAACAATGGTCTAGCTATCAGTCGAAGACGTTTAATCAATGACTCTGCTAAACATTTTGAGTATGAACATATGCAACAGGATGTTCAATTGTTATTCTAGTGGACACACAATAATCATTAAATGTCTGAGATGTAAACTCACCAGCATTGTCAAGACGAATTATTTTTATTACATAATCTGGAAATTGTGTTTTTAACCTTATTATTTGAGCCAACAACCTCGCAAAACTCATATTGTGAGTTGATAATAAGCTCACATGAGACCATCTTGTAGATGCATCTATCAAGACCATATAATATTTAAATGGTCCACATGCAGGGTGAATAGGTCGACATATATCACCATGTATCCGTTTCAGAAATGCAAGGTATTCCACCCCAACCTTAACCACTGATGATTTGATAACCAACTTTCCTTGTGAACAAGAAACACAAGAGAATTCCTTTGATTGATAAACATTTGGCTCTTCAAAGTATGCCCATGTGAATTCTCAATTACTTTGCGCATCATATTATAACCGGGATGGCCCAATCGGTCATGTCAAATGATGAAATCATTCGAATCAGTAAACCTTTTATTTACTATGTCATGTGATTCAACTGTACTAATATTTGTATGGTATAACCCCGAAGAAAGTGCTGGCAATTTTTCATGCAGAATTTTCTTATCCTCATTTATTGAAGAAATATAAAGGTATTCCACCTTTTCTTCATTAGCAGTCTCAACATAATAGCCATTTTGGCGAATAACCTTGAAGCTTAACAAGTTTCTATGAGACTTACTACAATACAATGCATTATCAATTATCAATAATGACCCTCCAGGTAGTAATAAGGTTGCTCTTCGAGAGCCCTCAATCAATTTTGTACTACCGGATATTGTATTAACATATGTCTTTTACATTACCAAATAAGAGAAATATTTCTTTTCTCTTAGTATCGTATGAGTTGTGGCACTGTCCAGAAGACACATATCTCCACTACTCATCTTGGATCTAACTGAAGACTGAAAATTTTTATTTATCTTCATCAGAAAAAAATACATAATAAGAAGTACGAAATTTAACAAAAGAAATCTTAAGTACATAAATTTTAATTAAGACAGTAAAAGTACATAAAGACATTATTCATTTCCTAGCTCAATTATCAATCTCAATTGTGATCCCTAAAGAAGTCCTCAGCTTCCAGATGAGTAATATCATCGAGCCCATTAAAAGCATCATCTTTCAATGCTAAGCTTGCCTCAACATTCTCATTATATTTTTGAGAAGATCCGGCCTGAACATCATCTTTGAGAGTCAAATGTGACTCTACTCGGGCATTAGAAGAGGAGGCACCACCTTTATTTCCTTTCCTTTTAAAGGAATTCTGATACAGCCTGACAAAATGCTCAGATGTTCGACATTCATTTTTCCAGTGACCTTTAAGGGCACAAATGATTGCCCTTTCCTTTAGAAGGAATATTTTGAGAACCTATATTGTTCTCCCTTTTGTTATGACCACCACCTCGACGATTATTATATCGTCTATTGCCTTTGCTACGCCGCACACATTGTCATGGGCCTAATTATTTTGTCTTATTTCAGAGGTGCATCAACCGCGTGTGCCTCCGGTAATTGAGCACTTCAGCGGGATGGGCTTCATGATTTTTCATTAAAAGATCATTATGTTGCTCAGCCACCAGAAGGCATAAGATTAGTTTAGAGTATTTCTAAAAACCTTTTTCACGATATTGTTGTTGTAATATCATATTAAAGTAGTTAGTGTCTTTTCTAACATGTCCTCATCTATATTGCTTCCCTACATAATTTTAGTTGGGAAGTTATTCTAAATACAACAGATTTATACTCAATTACGATTTTATAATCTTGAAACTGTAAGTGCATCCACTCATAACGAGCCCTTGGCAATACTGTCGTCTTGAGGTGGTCATACCTCCCTTTCAAACCTATCCACAATTCAAGTGGATCTTTCACTGTTAGGTATTCAACCTTTAGGCTTTCATCAAGATGATGACGAAGGAAAATCATAGATTTCTTCTTATCCTGACTTGATGCCGTATTTCCTTCGATTATACTATCACCAAGACCCTTAGCGGTAAGGTGAATTTCAGCATCAAGTACCCATGACAAATAGTTTTTTTTTCAGAAATGTCAAGTGCCACAAATTTAAGCTTTGACAAATTCGACATGATGAAAACTATCATAAAATAATTGAGTTAATATTATGCTATTGGTTTCTTTATAATAAATGGTAAATAATGTTCAAATGATAAAATATAATATATTATATGTTATATGCATGAACATGAATGTCTCAAAAACATATAAACTAATGATGTATTGAAATAGTAGGTATAAAATGTAATTTTAATTGTTCTACAATATTTATTATTAGTTTCAATAGATGTTAACGCCAATTTTTTAAAGAGCTTCAAGTCATATTTAATACAATAATATTCCTCTTTATGACACACACCAATATACTTATCATAATGTATGAAAATACTTACAAGTTATATTAACTAGTGTCATAAATTAGTAGCATATAAATGACATAACAATATGAACCTGAACTAATAAAATATCATAATAATAGCTAAATCAAGTTATATATATAGTAATTAAATTATAGATCAAAGATTTATGCAAGTCCTATTAAATATGTTATAAACATATAAATGTATACCTGACTCGGAAAGAAAATTGGTTAACGTTATAGGAAAAAGATAATTTCGGATTAAGTAGGCCTTAATTGATTAAAGACTCGTGCTGATAACGTTTTGTGGAATATTAGCAATATAAAATTATCTAAGACAATAAATATATAGACAAGATATATGGGAGAATGCTTTCTTATTTCTTTCTTCTATATTTTTCGATTGATTCTTTAATAAAATAATTATTGCCTATTTATAGTACAAAATATCTCTTCAAAGTTACATGAACTAAAGCGTTCATTTATTTAGTACATGAACTTCAAAGAGAGTTACAGATCAACTTTGAAGTTAGTTACAAACGACATCCACATTAATGCATTTATAACATAAATCATGTTATATGCTATTCATTTGAAAAGTAAATTTTTAGACTATTAGTATACTTAACATAAATGAACTCTCTTTAACTTTTAGAATATGGAAACCTATAAAATGTCCATAGATTCTTAAAGAAAATGGTACAAAAAAGACCTATTATTTTCAATTCTAATCTTACACTAATTTAAGAATGTAAAAAATATTTTTAACCTTTTTTATTCAAAGAAAAATATATGCAAAATAAACCAACAAGTCATTTAAAAAAATTTCACGTAAAAAGTTTGAACTAATAAATTGTTAAATATGGAAAAAAAACAATAATTGATTAATACAACATAAAAATAATACATGACAAACGTGTAAAAATATTTGAACTATTTTATATTTTCTGAAATTAAAATAATCAAAATATTAATATATCCACGCAACGCGCGGGTACATATATTAGTTTTTTTTATAAAAACTAAGTAATGACACTTTTTTAATATATATATATATATATATATATATATTTTAAAGGGAAAAGGGTTTGAAAAATACTTCAACTTTGGTCGAAATTGTTGTTACGATACCAAATCTTATGGAAGACCTTTTACCCCATGCATTATTTAGTAGTGTATTTTAAAGGTATATATGTGCTCACATGGACACTTACTATTTATAATGATGCAATATTTATGATGTCCACGTGGACACATATATATCTTTAAAATACACTATTAAATAATGCAGCGGGTAAAAGATTTTTTCCAAAGTTCATTATAGCTACAACAGATTCGGTCAAAGTTTGGATATATTTCTGGCCTTTTTCCCTTTTTAAAAATTATTTTTGTATATAGAACATTTCAAAGTGAATTTTCAAAAAAGTAAAATAACGATATATAACAATGCTCTCCATCATAACTTCTCAACTCCCATCATAAACTCAATCTTATATCCCTCCATTGTCCCCCTATCTTATCAAACCTCTTGTGACATTGAGTGACGAATTCATATGTGTCCTTAAACTCAATACCATAGTTGTCTAAGAAATCTTATCCAACTAAGGATCCAGAGTTGTACTGTGTTGAACTCTTGAACGCAAACCCATGTGAATAGTGGGAATTGTGAAAACTGAAGGCTAGTCCCATCACCGGTTGATAACGCTTAAATTAATTGTATAATAATTCAACGAATAAGCAATCATTAGCAATATAATAATTCAACGTATAAGGTCGGAGTTGAATCTCTTAGTGTGTCGTATATGAAATAATTCATTTACAAAGTCAAATTGTGATCTAATCCATTGTAGTGATAAAGTAACAAGTGTGGAGAATTCCAAATATCAAATTAATATGATTTAGTAATCGATTTTGACAAAGTAAACTAAAACGAGTGTTTTGCAAGCAAGCGCAGTGACAATCTAGGAGTGTGCAGAAATGGGTATTGATTTCAAATAATAGATCCATGTGATTGCTCAATAACATTAATTACCATGGACAAAATAGATTAATCTAAGCACACATTGCATTCTCAATCACAACATGTTTATCATAGGAGCTCTTTTCAGGCCTTCCATGTACAATCTACTAAACAATCCATTGCCAAAACATAGATCTTCTCTTTCAAGTAATTCTAGCATTTAGAAATGAAATCTTAAATTCCTTTTCTCAAGCAAACAAGAAATTTAAATCTAATATGCAAGCATCAAACTAGCTAATTACCCACTTCATGTAATATTTTTCAAGCAATACATGGCATTGTCCATTTTTTTACCTTCTCAGTCCACTTTCAGCCCCAAAATCATTTTTCCTCTTTCATCCGCTTATTCTTCGTTGCATGCGGCCTCACTTCCTGGTGTTGGTCGTGTTCCTTTTTGAAAATTCACCCTAACAAAAATTCAAAGCAAACGTGAGTTTAACCTTTGCTTCAATTGCGATGAAAAATATCAAATGGGTCATTGATGTTCTTCTCCACCAGAACTTTTTCTCCTCCTCTTTGAAGATGAACCACCATATGAATCCACACTTGCATCTCCAACATCTCCTTCACCCCCACAAGATCCTAATATCTCGTCCCCACCGACTGAACCTTATCTCCTTATTATCAGCTACATGGATTTGTCTAGCGGACCTCCCACAGTCACTTCTCTTCGTTTCACTTCTCACATAAAAGGGCGGACTGCTCAAGTTCTCCTTAATGATGGGAGCACTCACAATTTTATCACTTCCCGTGTTGCAAAATCTCTTACATTACCCATTGATTTGTCTGTCAAATTTTCTGTTTTGGTGGGTAACAGTCATAGTCTTAACTGTTTAGGTGTCATCCGCGATCTTACTATCACAATACAAGGTTACACCTTCTCGACAGACTATTTTGTCGTTGATTTACATGGTTATGACTTGGTTTTAGGAGTGATCTGGTTGGCGACTTTGGGTCCAATCGTGACAGATTATGCCCAACGCCTCTTCCAATTTAACTTCTGTGGGAAACTTGTATCGTGGTTTGGAGATCGTCCTTCCACACTCAGACAAGTCCAACCCTCTACTTTCCGACATTTTAGTCAAACAGATTTCATCTCTTGATTGTTTCGTTTTAAGTTGTTTTCTCCAGCAAAAACCTCAGAGTCTGCCCACCTTTTTGTTCTTACCCAATTGCTTGAATCTTATACAGATTGTTTGTGTCTCCAACAGCCTTACCACTTTCCCGTCTCCAAGATCACCGTATTCCACTAATCCCTGGCTCTACCCCTGTGAATGTCCGTCCATATCGCTACCACATTTTCAAAAGAGTGAGATTGATCGGTTGGTTTCTAATATGCTCAAATCTGGTGTCATTTACCTAGTTTCAGCCCTTATTCATCCCCCGTTTTGCTGGTTTGTAAGAAAGATAACACATGATGCTTTTGCATCGACTACAAGGACTTAAATTTTATCACAGTGAAAGATAGATTTCCCATTCCCAGAGTGGAGGAACTATTTGATGAGATCCACGGTGCTTGTTTCTTTTCTAAACTCGATCTATTGGCTGGGTACCATCAAACTTGAGTCCATCCTGATGACATTGAGAAAACTGCATTTCGCACCCATGATGGCCACTTTGAGTTCCTTGTTATGCTCTTTGGGTTGTCTAACGCCTTGTCCACATTTCAAGCTACCATGAATTCCATATTCAAGCATATTCTTCACCAATTTGTCCTCGACTATAGTAAGACTTGGCAGGACCATTTGCATTATGTTTTTGAGCTTCTGCACTAGAATTCTTTCGTAGTCAAGCGTTCCAATGTCACTTTGGACAACCTTCTATTGCATATCTGGGGCATATTATCTCCAACATCAGTTTAGAGGTTGATCCAAAAAAGATTCATGCTATTGAATCATGGTCTATCCTATATTCTATCAAAGAGGTTCGTGGATTTTGGGTCTAACAGGGTGTTATCATCGATTTCTCAAATGATATATTCAACTAGCCTCACCATTAACAGAGCTTTGGAAAAAAAGGACTCCTTTGTATGGTCAGATGCTTCTTTTGCAGCCTTCATCACTCTAAAATGGGCTTTAAGTTATGTTCCAGTTCTTGCGTTGCCAAATTTTGCTAAAATATTTTCTCTTGAAACGAATGCCTCAGGTACTGGTATTGGTGTTTTTTCAAGTCAAGAAGGACACCCAATTACCTTCTTCAGCCAAAAGTTATCCCCACGAATGCAAGCAACCTCCACCTACACAAGAGAAATGTTTGTTATTATCGAGGTTGTTCAAAAGTGGCAACAATATTTGAAAGCGTTGGTTTTGGTTCTTGTGGAATCAAACTAAATGGAAGATGAATTGATATGAATATTTGGTAGGAAGATAATTAGTACAAAATACAAGTCAAAGATTGTATCTTGGTAGGTGAAAGTTAGGCAAACCATAAAATGGTTTGCTATCTTAACCTTGACAATTTTGACACATAGTGATATCATGGATGACATCAATAGGATGAATTTATTCCTATAAATAGGTAGCTCTTAATTCATTTTCAAATCATCCTCTCATTTGCCTTCTCACCTTCAAAGGCATTTGTGTTCTCTCTCTTGTAGTATTTCACTTGTATTCTTTGTAGAGTGAAATAAATATTGGTGCAGTTGTTCTTTGGTGGACGTAGGATCATTTTGATCCGAACCACGTTAAATATTCTTGTTTTTCCTTGTTCTTTAGTTTCACGTTTCCGCTAACAATTGGTATCAGAGCCAAGGTTCTGTCTGAGTATGCTCTGTGGTTGCAGCACAGTCTGAACTTCCACATCAGAAAAGGATTACTTTGGTTTTCTGTAGTTCCAAATACATTGTAGTAGAAAAGGAAGAACAAGTAAAAAAATGAGTTCCATGAAGTTTAAAATTGATAGATTTAGTGGGCGCAACAACTTCAATATCTGAAAAATCCAGATGATAGCGTTACTGCGGAGGAAAGGTTCAATCCATACTATTGACAGAAAGTACCCCGATAAGATATCGGATTCCGACAAGGAAAAGATTGAAGGAGATGCATTGAGTGCAATCCAACTGTCCCTTGCACCTAACGTACTTTGTGAAGTGAGTACAAGTACCGAAGAGACGGCCAAAGAGTTATGGGAAAAGCTGGAAGGGCTTTACCAGGACCAGTCAGTGACAACAAGGATGTTGTTACAACGGCGTCTTCATACATTTAAGATGGATTCAGGTACTTTGTTGCAAGACCATCTAGATGCGTTCAATAAACTTGTGATGGACTTACAAACTGCTGGAATTAAAAAGGACGAGGAGACGCTTGCATGTTCTTTGCTATTTTCATTGACTTCAAAATATCGTGATATTGAGAATTCAATGATGTATAGCAAACAACCTATTAAACTTGAGCAAGTGCGGCAAGCACTAAACTCTTGTGATGTGCGGATGCATTTTGAAGGAGACAAAAGTGACGAAGCTAGTGGACTCTTTGTAAGAGGTCGTACTAGCCAACAGGGAAGGAGCAAATCAAAGTACAGATCAAAGTCTCGTGTGAACAAAAAGAATGCGGAATGTTGGGGCTGTCACAAGAAGGGGCACTTTGAACGAGATTGCCCTATGTCGAAGTCCAAAGAAAAGGCGAGCGCATCCATTGTTGAGCAAGTACATGATAATGATGATGATTATGTACTAACAACATCATGCAATAGTGGAGTCTATGACAACAAATGGGTCTTAGACTCTGGTTGTACTCTGCATATGACATTCCGAAAAGATTGGTTCAGCAGCTATGAAACAAGCAGAGGAACTGTATTAATGGGCAATAATGCAACTTGTAAAATAGTTGGCATTGGTTCAGTTCATGTTCGCTGCCATGATGGAATCGTGAGGACTATTACAGAAGTCCGTCATGTTCCTGATCTAAAGAAGAATTTGATCTCCCTGGGTACTTTAGATAAACAAGGCTATAAGTACATGAGTGAAGGAGGAACTATGAAAGTGACTAAAGGGTCTTTAGTCATGTTGAAGGCCAAGCTGGAGGATGGCCTCTACACACTTGCGGGAAGCACCATTATTGGCTCTGTAAATGCATCTACAGTGCAGTTATCTAATGATGACAAGGCAAAGTTATGGCACATGAGACTAGGCTATATGAGCGCACGAGGATTGGAGATGTTGAGCAACCGCAACCTTTTAAATGGTGAGAAGATCAGCACACTTGAATTTTGTGAGCACTGCGTCTTAGGGAAGCAGAAAAAGGTCAGCTTCAGCACTGGCAAGCACAAGACGGGAGGGGTGCTAGACTACATCCATTCAGATTTATGGGGTCCCTCTAAGCTTCCATCGAAGGGAGAAAAGAGGTATCTTCTCACATTCATTGATGATTTTTCATGAAAGGTTTGGGTGCGTTTCCTGAAGACAAAAGGTGATGCTTTTGAAGCATTTAAAGAGTGGAAGATTTTGGTTGAAAATCAAATGGAGAGGAAAATCAAGTATCTTCGCACGGACAATGGCTTGGAGTTTTGCAGTGAAGAGTTCAATGATTTCTGCAAGGTTCATGGGATCGCAAGACATAAGACGGTCAGGCACACACCACAGCAGAATGGAGTTGCCGAGAGAATGAACAGAACTCTTCTTGAGAAGGCTCGTTGTATGCTCTTACAAGCTAAGATGTCCAAAGTATTTTGGGCTGAAGCAGTTCATACTGCTTCTCATATTGTCAATCGGTCTCCAGCATCAGCGATTGACTTTAAGACTCCGAATGAGTTCTGGTCAGGTGAACCCTCTAACTATTCATACTTGCGAATATTTGGGTGTCCAGCTTATTATCATGTTAATGAAGGTAAGCTTGAACCAAGGGCTAAAAAGGCCATATTCGTAGGGTATGTAGATGGAGTAAAAGGGTACAAACTATGGTGTTTGTCTTTACTCAAATTTGTAGTTAGTAGAGATGTTACCTTTGATGAATCCTCTATACTTGATCATCGTAAAGTTTCTGTGGAGTTATCTAGAAACGAGAATAACGAGCAGGTGGAGCTACCGGTGGAGCTTACCAAGGAACGGGATCAACAGACTCAAATTAATGAGTCAAAAGATGCAGATCTTAAAGAACTTGCTTCCAATGAACCATACACAATTGCGAAGGGAAGGGACAAAAGGCAGATACAGAAACCGGAACATCTTATAGAGCAAGAAAATCTGATTGCACATGCGTTCGTAGCTGCAGAAGAAGAGATTAAGGATCTCGAGCCCTCTTCGTATGTTGAAGCAACTTCTTGCAAAGATGCTGCACAATGGCAGTTAGCCATGATGGAAGAGATGGAGTCTCTTCACAAAAATGAGACATGGGTCTTAGTTAAAAGGCCAAAGGGGATGAGGACAGTTGGATGCAAATGGGTCTACAGAAAGAAAGAAGGTATTCCAGAAGTGGAAGATGCTAGGTTCAAGGCGAGATTGGTTGCAAAGGGTTTCAGTCAGAAGGAGGGAATTGACTACAATGAGATCTTTTCTCCAGTCGTGAAACATAGCTCAATTCGCGTGCTACTAGCATTGGTTGCACAATTTGATTTAGAGCTTCAACAGCTTGATGTCAAAACCGCTTTCTTACATGGTGATCTAGAAGAAACAATCTATATGGATCAGCCTGAAGGTTTTCTAGCTGAAGGAAAAGAAGACCATGTATGTCAACTGAAGAAGTCTTTGTATGGTTTGAAGCAATCCCCTAGACAGTGGTACAAGAGGTTTGATGCATTCATGACTACACATGGATTTTCGAGGAGTGCATTTGATAGTTGTGTGTATCACAAGAAGATGTCTGGTAACTCTATGATTTATCTATTGTTGTATGTTGATGATATGCTTATTGCGGCTAACAACATCACAGAGATAAATATTTTGAAGAAACTGTTGAGCAAGGAATTTGACATGAAGGATCTAGGAGTTGCAAAGAAAATCCTTGGAATGGAAATTTCAAGAGAAAATGGTGTTGTACATCTTTCTCAGAAGAGGTACATCCGAAAAGTTCTTGAAAGATTCAATATGCATATGAGCAAGCCTGTAAGTACACCTTTAGCTTCTCATTTCAAGCTTTCAGAGTTACAAAAGCCTCAATCTATGGATGAGGTGGAGCATATGTCAAAGGTTCCTTATGCGAGTGCAGTTGGTAGCATTATGTATGCTATGGTATGCACACGTCCAGATATTGCCCAATCTGTAAGTATGGTAAGCAAGTACATGGCAAATCCAGGAAAAAGGCACTGGGAAGCTGTCAAATGGATATTGAGATATCTCAAAGGAGCTCCTGATGTTGGTCTAACCTTCCGGAAAAGTGAAGGTATTTCAATTCTCGGTTATATTGATTCTGACTATGCAGGGGATCTTGATCGAAGGAGGTCCACAACTGGATACATCTTTACTCTCGTTGGCAGTGCCGTTAGTTGGAAATCGACTTTACAGTCGATTGTCGTTTTGTCTACAACAGAGGCAGAATATATGGCAGCAACGGAGGCAGTGAAAGAAGCTATCTGGTTGAAAGGTTTGGTGGCAGAATTGAGTTCAGTTCAGCTTAAATCAATTCTAAAATGTGATAGTCAAAGTGCTATTCATTTGATTAAAAATCAAAGATTTCATGAGCGCACCAAACACATTGATGTCAGATTTCATTTTATTCGAGATGTCGTAGAAAAGAGAGCTATCAAGGTTGAGAAGGTTATCACAGACGATAACGCTGCAGACATGTTGACCAAAATAGTCCCGCTTGCCAAGTTTGCACACTGCAAGGACTTGGCGGGAGTATGCATCAATTGATGCAACTCTAAGAGAACAACTGCTAGGTGGAGCTGGTATGTTCAACAAAGGTTTGATTCTTCTTGTTTCTTACAATGGGATTGCCCAGTAAGCTTAGAAGTTTTGGCCGGAGTTGTTTATACGCATGCTTGGAACACAAACCAAGGTGGAGATTGAAAGAGTTGGTTTTGGTTCTTGTGGAATCAAACTAAATGGAAGATGAATTAATATGAATATTTGGTAGGAAGATAATTAGTACAAAATACAAGTCAAAGATTGTATCTTGGTAGGTGAAAGTTAGGCAAACCATAAAATGGTTTGCTATCTTAACCTTGACAATTTTGACACATAGTGATGTCATGGATGACATCAATAGGATGAATTTATTCCTATAAATAGGTAGCTCTTAATTCATTTTCAAATCATCCTCTCATTTGCCTTCTCACCTTCAAAGGCATTTGTGTTCTCTCTCTTGTAGTATTTCACTTGTATTCTTTGTAGAGTGAAATAAATATTGGTGCAGTTGTTCTTTGGTGGACGTAGGATCATTTTGATCCGAACCACGTTAAATATTCTTGTTCTTCCTTGTTCTTTAGTTTCACGTTTCCGCTAACAATATTTATTGGGTCGGAAATTCCTCATTATTATGGATCAACAACCACTAAAAGCTCTCACTAATGAGGTTATTCAAACACCAAAACAGCAACGTTGGTCGGCAAGTTGATTGATTTTGATTTTGAAATCTTGTATCGTCCTGGCAAGTTGAACTCGACTGCTGATGCTTTATCACGAGTTCCCACTATGATGGATTTAAATTTGGCGGTCACTAAGATAGCCTTGATTAGCAAATTGAGACAACTGAACTGGACTATGAAAAATTGCTTGACCTCCAATATCAGTTATGCACTGACCCTGCCTCATTGCCATAATTTTCTTTTCAAGAAGGTCTACAGCTATTTCGAAACCGCTTGGTCATTCCCCCTATCATGATCTCAAAAATCTACTCTTGGAGGAATTTCATTTTTCAAAAATTTGGTGGACATGCAGGTATTTTCAAAACTTTTCACTGCCTTTCCTCTAATTTTTATTGGTCGGGGATGCGCCATGATGTCAAACAGTTTGTTCTAACCTGTTAGATATGTCAACAAATGAAGGATACTTGTTCTAGATTGTCTGGTCTTCTCCTTCCCCTCCCCATCCCATCTGCTATGTCTGAGGATATCTCTATGGACTTTATAACTAGTCTTCCCCCTTCTCATGGCCGCAGAGTTATACTGGCGATTGTAGATCAACTTTCAAAGTATGGACATTTTATCGCTTTACCACCAAAGTTCACAAGTCATAAAATTGCAGAGGTGTTTGTCCAGGAATACATCTGGCTCCATGGTTTTCCATCTACAATTATATTTGATCGTGATCCTATTTTTTTGTCTGAATTTTGGACTGAAATTAACAGATTACAGGGTAATCAATTGGCTAAAAGCTCGGCCTATCACCCTCAATTAGATGGACAAACGGAGGTTCTTAACAAGTGCTTAGAGATGTAATTACGTTGCTTTGCAGCCGATAAACCTACCAATTAGTTCCCTCTTCTTCCTTGGGCAGAGTTTCTGTACAACACCTCTTACCAATACAACTCTAAGCTCACTCCTTTTGAGGTGGTGTATGATCGCCCTCCGCCGACAATTGCTCGATATGTTTTGGATGACAACACCACACCTGTTGTAGTTTGCTCAGGCTCGTATGAAACGATATGCTGACAAAGGAACTAAGGATGTAGAATTTTATATTGGAGATTGGGTCTTTATTCGCTTGCGTTCCTATAGACAATTCACCCCGTCTTTTATGTTTCAGCTCTTCGAAAATGTTTGGGTACACCTGATCAGCAAGCCACTCCTATTGATATCCTTGATCATTCTTCTTCACTTATGCTCTCCGCGAAATCAATTCTATACAGACGCACCATCACTAGAGGGGCACATCAGGTTCTACAAATTTTTATCAAGTGGTAAGGGCTACCTGTTGAGGATGCTACTTAGGAGGATTCTCATTCTCTCCGCCAACAATTTCCGACTTGAACCTTGAAGCAAGGTTCGTATTCATGGGTGCGACAGTGTAACAGATCTGCAAGATCACGGAGGAGCACTACGCCACAACAGCAAGGGTAAACAGCCTCTTAAATACTTGGACCAATATGTGGTCCTAAATGCCAAGCAAGGACCACCTGTCCTAGTACATTTTCCAGGAAGTGGTGGTGCAAAGAGCTCTCCAGCCTAATACCTGTTAGGGTTTTGCCCTAATTTTCTTATCATATTTGAGTTTTAGTTTATCTTGATGAAAAATTAAAGCATTACCATAATTGCTTTTACTTTTTTTTGAAAGGAAAATATAATTCTCTTCATATTTGATTTATTCTTTCATTTTGGGAAATTGTTTTGGAGTAGCTAATATTTTTCTAGTAAGAAAAGGTTTAAGGACTCTATAAATGTAGGTTTGTTTCTTCTAACACAACACAACATAACATCCACAATGTAGTCGTTTAGAGACTTTTGTTTGTGGGGAGATTTATTCTCTATACAGTTTCAGTGTTTTTCTTTATATTAGTTTTGATATAATAATATTTTGATATTTAGTATAAGTTTTTGTTATCTGATTTATCAATCATATAATTTGCAATTATAAGCTACTGTATGACGTCATAATCACTCCTTCATAGCCCAACAAGTGGTATCAGAGCACATGATTCAACAATCATATGACCCAACAAGTGATATCAGAGCATATGGTCCAATGATCCTATGGCTTAACAAGTGGCATCAGAGCACATGGTTCAATGATCCAATGACTGAATAAGATTAAAAGTAGGCTCAAGTGGTATCAGAGCACATGATTCAAAGATCTAATGGTTCAATGACCTAGGTTCATAAAGGTTAAAGACATGTTTAACACGATTTCAAATTAATTTGCAATAAATTTGATGATAATTAATACTTTTGTCCAATTACATGTGGAGAAGAGATTTAAATCGTATTTTCAACATTTCTGTTACTGCATCTTCGAAAATAAAAATAAAATATTTTAAAATTATTTTTAACTCATATATTTTAAACTTTATTTTAAACCATGACAAGCATCAGTGATGAAGACTATGTGAAGAACAAAGATTATCATACAGTTGAAGAAGAAGGGTCAAGTTAAGTCAAGAAAATCCAGCCAAAAGGGGAGATTTGTTAGTATTTTGTCCTGATTTTCTTATCATATTTGAGTTTTAATTTTTAGCATGAAGGAAAATTAAAGCATTACCATAATTGCTTTTATATAATTCTCTTCATATTTGGTTTATTCTTTCATTTTAAGAAAAGATTTTGGAGTATAGGAAAAGGCTTTGGATTAGCTAATACTTTTATAGTAGGAAAAGGTTTTAGCACACTATAAATATAGGCTTGTTTCTTCTAAAACGACACAATAATAACATCCACAATGTAGTCGTTTAGAGACTTTTATTTATGGAATATTTATTCTCTCTAAAGTTTCAATGTTTTTCTTTATATTAGTTTTGATATACTAATATTTTTATTTTAGAATAAGTTTTTGTTATCTGATTAATCAATCATATCACTACAAGAAATATGGTTTATTGTGACGACCTTTAGTGGCGAGACGTAGAGTTGCCACAAAATTTGGGGCTTTTGTAGCGACTTGTAAAGGTTGCCACAAAAGACGGTATCTTTAGGGGCGAGCCTTGAAATTGCTACTGAAAATTCTATAGTCAGGACGACTATGTTTAGGCGCCACAAATATGCACTAAATTTTTTTATAAAATTTCTTATGGTGGCAGCTAATAAGCATGTTGCAACTAAAGGTTATTTGGCGATTCACCACTAAATTGCCATATATTGTGGCAACATTTCATGTCGCCAGTAATTCGTTTCTACTTTCTATATTCAAATTTTATTAATAATTATTTCTAATCTAAATATACATAAATATCATACCAATATATTGAAAACTTCTAATAATATTTTATAGATATATTTAAATAGATATAAATCTAATTAAATAGACAAAATATATTATTATATATAATAAAAATTATTATAAGTATTCATTAAATGAAACACTTTGAGTACTAAAAATATATTTGATTGGAAATAAAATTCATTTATCACAATAATAATTAAGGATTTAAAATAATTAGTGATATAGAATAAAACTTGAAAAATCATAAAGTAGATCAAATCAAAAAGTTCAACTTTTTGATTTGCATATTTATCTTATAAAAATAATAAAATCATTTCTGAAAATATGTTTTAGATATACCTAATATAGTGAAAAAGTGCAAATATAACCCTCAATTTTGTGATTTACAGAGGATATATTTTTCATTAAAAAAGTGATGCATATATACCCCTCAATTTTGTGATTTGCAGAGAATATATATACCCTTGTTGTCTAACTAATGAGACACATCACTTATCTTTTTCGTTAACAAACTTAATCAACAAAATTATTTCCTAAAACTGATCATTTAGAATTTTCAAAAATGTCAAGGGGCTTAATTTTTTTTAGCTCATTCATTTTTACCCTTCAAACCCACACAAACCTAATCCAACTAAAAATACCTTAATCCATTTGTTATTTAGACCTGACCCAAATATAGTTTATGATTAAATAGAAAGGAATTTATTTATTTATTTTTTATTTCAATCGTGTTCTATTTGAAGCGGCAAAAGAAATAATTAGGCTAATTTTTTAAAGTCAAGTACTATTTTTGAAATTAAAAAACCAGTATGTTCTTTTACTTGGATAAATATAAATTTGTGAATAAAAATATATTATTTGTCAAAACCACTCAGGGGCATATTTATTCAAAATAAGAATATATTTATTCATTTTCTCTATTATATATGAACCATTCATTAATTTGGGTCTAGGATTTTTAATTAAATGTTGTGCTGAGAGATTGAGTGTTGAGTGCGAAAGGTTGCCTGGAGTGTCCACTGCTGACATGGCACTTGTTGTCATCGATTGTCGCTGCTCGTTTGTCTTCAGGTAAGTTGTATGTCTTTTTTCATCTACAAATGAATTGAGACTAGTTCAAAACTTGATTTTTGTTGGTTGAACATGTGATTTCAAGTATTAGTCTTTGTATTTGAAGTTCTTAATTAAATCAAACAGAGAGTAACATTGAAGGTGAAATTTATGGTTGGTTGTGTATGTAAATGAACCTAATTTCCTTACACTGAAGCATAACAATCACCTTGAGTTAGCAATTATTTGGAAACAGACTTTTGTGGTTGGAGACCATGAATTAGCAATACAAGTAGGGTGAGATTTATTGAAGATGTACTATTTTAAAAAATTGTTTGATACTAAGATTTGAGATCTATGAATGAAAATGAGAGAGTACTAGAAAAAGAATAAACAATTAAAAGTTTGAAATTTTGGATAGTTTTATGTATCGACGGAAGTGAAAGGTGAAATTCTGATTAAAAAAAAGTTTTTAACAACTAAGAACTTGTACAAAAATGTTCAGAAAGTTTGATATACCTATTTAATATAATACACAATTTTAGTCTATTTACTTTAACTCTTTGAGTTCTATTAATTTTATCTTATGATTTTAGTGGAATTGGGAAGCTACATGGTTGATTATTTTGTTTAGCTATACTATCAAACAGTACTATCATTTCAATTTTCGAGAATCTAGAGAGTTTTAAAATTAGTTGTCAATTTGTAAACTGATTCTGTGCGAGATGTTGCCTTCTTTTTATTGTGTTATTCCTCTTTGACTAGATTTTATTTTGTATCCTATCTTCCCCTTTTTTTGTGATATACTTATAGACTAATGAATTAACTAGGGAACGTGTTATTTTTTCCTGTCAAGTACCATGTTTCACTTATAATTTTGATAATTGAAACTACATTTTCTACTTTTAAGTTTGGCTAGATAGTTCGATTTGTTGAATTAGGAGTACAGTGATACATTCTTGTATATCACTCTAAAATAGAAGTTTGTTGAGATTACTTTAAAATACTATATGTTTAGTTGATTTTATAATAAGGAAAATACTGTGAGATATGTTTCTTTGCATAACAAAATTTTTATGGTTGCGAAGAACCACATCTTTTTATGCAGGTTATACAACTTTATAATTGTTGTAGTTGCATCTGATCATGCTCGCAATTACCTTTATGAAGTGCAACATGTAGGAAGATTAATTTTTTTTCCATTAACACTCTACATATCTAGTTGGACAAGAAATACTACCTATTTGTGCTATGTCTTATTAACTGGCGGCATTATTAGTAGAAGATTCAAAATCTTTGGAACCCCCAAGGGATGTGGGAGAGGTCAGCAATACTTATAATTTTTGACGAAGCATAACTTTCACGACAATTAAAGCTATATGCAACATTTGGATATACAACTTCATTGGTTGACTAGATAGTTGTAAGAGTACAAACGTTACTTCTATATCACTCTAAATTAGAAGTTTGTTGTGTCACGATCCAAATCGAGTCGTGAGTGGCACCCACACTTAACTACCTAACCTTACATTATATCATACAAGAATAATGCGGAAGTTCAAAATCTGATTAAATATCGTTTTCCAAAACCTGAAAGTCATTACAATAAGGACATCTAATCTCCAATTTCTAAGTCTAAGAGTATCAAAGACATCAAAGTAAATGAAATACAATCATTTGTGTCCGAAAACTAAGGACATCAGGTAATGATCAAGAGAATTCAACCCAGGCTCGAATGAATAACTCACCATTGAACCTGATATGCTGAGACTGGCTAGAGCTGAGGGCGAGTCAAATTCGCTGGTACACTAGCTGCACTACATAAAAGAAAAACAAAGAAAAATACTAGTAGGGCTCAGTACGGGGCAAAATAAACTAAGTAGGTATCATCGGCCAACCCAAAATAGAAATTAATGTACAAGGAATAATAGGATGAACTCAACTATGACACTTAACAGGTGGTAAGCAACAAACAACATGAACAAGTGACTACGTAATCAATCACAATATCAAGCACACCCATGAGGACTCATGCCTCCACGCCACGCTCATTTGGGAAATGGGTTCTTTGAGATTGAGTACATTAAATTAATTCAATATCTTTTTCCTTTAATGTTACTGTGTCGGAACGTGACACTTCGATCCAATTATATCGTGTCGGAACGTGAAACTCCGATCCAAGAATAACGTGTCGGAACGTGACACTTTGATCCAATTAGACCATGTCGGAACGTGACACTCCAATCCAATTATACCGTGTCGGAACGTGACACTCCGATCCAATTATACCATTAATTTTCATTTATTATCACCACTTTCAATTCATTGATAATATTTCATCAAGCCTTCTTTATTCAAGGCATCACTTCGATAAAGAGGGTTCAAGTATATAAATTCCACGGTCTCAGGATTTCAGACCAATCACAAAACACACAATCAAGCCACACAACCACACGATCAAGTACATAGAAAACTTCACAATATCATTCAATGCATATTAATCACTATTAAGAGTTTACCATCAAATAGCATAAACCATAACCTACCTCCACTGAAGAGCCGAAGTCAAGCAAGCTACTTTTCAAATACTTTTCCTTTACTCAATGCCTCTAAATCTTTCCAATCTATCAAGTATATATAACTAGTAAAACTATTCACGCTTCGCGCGACTATATAAAATATTTATAGGATGATAATATGAAATATGTAATATTTAGGTTAGTATCGAATATATAAATAATATTAATATTTCTCCTCGTCTGCGATATCATAGATTTTTTTTAAACATATAAAACATATTTATTTATTTTGTATATATATATATATATATATATATATATATATATATATATATATTAGAACAACATATTTACCGTGGTGAAGTAAATGGAATAAGAGATAATATTGTTGAAATAACAATGCATTGTATTAGGTTGAAAATATTTTATGTGTTTTAATTTTCTCTATCTTTTGTAGGAGTACGAATGTTCTATTCAAACTTTGATTTCGTCAAAATAAAATTTATCTTTTTATTATTTCCTTATTATTACATTTGCTTATTATATTTTTTAAAACATTAATTAAATATTTATAAGACTTACGAAAAATGAAACATATAAAAGTTATGAATAATATTTAATATTAAATGTTACAAGTAAGATGAAGAGACATGAGTTATAAATAATTCAAATGTGTAATTTTATTAGACATTAAATGTATTACTAATTTTGTATTGATTTTATTTGTAAAATAAATAAATAAAAATAAGGGGTGAAAATAAAAAAATGAACAGAGAAAATATGATAATTGGTGACTATGTAAAAATAATAAATACATTTCAAAGCAAACAGAACGGTGACAGATTGTTACATACGCAAAAAATGACATCATGAAAATAATATTTTATTCTTTAATTACTTTTTTATGATTATAATAAAAATGAAACTCCTAATCATCATAATTTTTTTTTTGTTGTTAAAATAAAATAATTATATTAATTTTTCTTCATAACAAAGAGAAAGTAGAATACTAAAGGATCAAATGATTAACATTGACAATATAATACATTTAGCTAAATTATTTATATAAATCAAAATTTAAAAAACTCTAGCAAAAGTAACTAAGTTGCTAATATAATTCAAAGTGAAAAAATAATCTCTAATTATGCTTTATTTTTTTTCCTTCTACCATCTTCCTTCGCAAAGAGATTCGCTATCATGGTTTGATCCATATGTCAAACTCTTTCATTATAACAAAAAACTGATTAAAAAAAAGTTTTATACCAATTAAAAATAATTATGTCAAAAGAAAGAACGAGATATAAATTATACATAATATAGTTGTATATTATCTTTTCAATAGTACTAACAATACTAAATAATAATTATTTCTTGAAATCTAACAAATATTTATCAAACTATATTATATCTGGAAAACTAACTATTAGAAAGAGTAATTGCATACGGACAACACATTGTTAAGAATTACAGAGATTTTTTTAATCATACTCACTTGATAAATGATAATACAAATATAAAAAAAATAATTAAAAAAGCATATTTAAGTACATAAAAATAAAAAGAAAGACTTTAGAATGAAATATATATTACCTTCATATACTTTTTTTTGTTACATGTTAGTTAATTCACAAACAAGTATGATGAGAAGAGCAATTATAACTTTGTATGTGAATCTTCATGAAAATAAATATGAAGTTATATAGACAAAATAAAGGAGATGAAAAAATAAGGACTTGAAAATGATATATTTATTAACTTCATGTACTTTTTTTTTGTTACATGTTAGTTTTATTCACAAACCAAATACGAATTTATATAAACAAATATAGAGGACATAAAAAATAAAAATTTGCAATGAAATATTTCTTACCTTCATGTACTTCTTTTTTGTTACAAACCAAACCAATATGATGAAAAGAGAAAGGATAATTGTGAATGTGAATCTTCATGAAACTAATATGAATTTATAGGCAAAATAAAGAAATACTATAAGACATCATAAACATACAAATTTAATTTGGAGGTTATAGACATAAAAATTATGAGAGTTATGAATATTATTAAAAGTAAAAATTAAAGAGGGGCAAGTCATGGGTAGTAACTACTAGTGAATAAATTAAAAAATAAAAATAAAAATACTTAAAATGTAAAAAAAAAATTATTACGATTTTATGATTAGAAGTGAGATAAACAAATAGAAAAAAAATATAGAGAGTTTTTGTTATAAATGTTCCTACATTAATAAAATATTTATTGTATAAATATAGTAATATATTTTTACAATAGAATAATTAATTTAGATTAAAAAAAGTCAAAAATAAATAAATTATGTTTATCCTTTTATTATAAGTGAGATAAATAAATAAAAAAATATGAAGTGTTTTTGTTATAAATGATCCTCCATTAATAAAATATTTATTTATAATAAATTTAATTAAATTTTTTAATGAAATAATAATTAATTTATTTCAAAAAAAAAAGAAGGAAAAAACTAAATGCAGAGGCCATAGAGAAGTGCCACATCACCTTGTCTATGGTCCTCCTATATATATATATATATATATATATATATATATATATATATATATATATATATATATATATATTGATTTGTAAATAAACAAGTATATAATCACCCAAATTTATAATCAATTCCCTAAAGTTCAAGTCTAAGGGTTTTCTAAATTCTTCCAATTAGCATAACTTTAATGAAATTTAAATAATATGAGACACTTAATATTTAATTATTTATCTCAATACATCAAAATATAATTTCTAATAAGATAAAAACATTTTAATGTTTAAAAGTTCAACCCAGTTTTACGAAAGCAGTGAACACCTCCACCTATACACACTTAAATGCTCAAATTTTACATCCTTAATGTTCTGGCATAACTTTTCATTCATTTAACATAAAATACTATACGTATACCTACTTCCACTTTATAATATATATAATATACCAATAATAGTAAATAATTAAAGTTCAGACCACTGGTTATGAGACCAGTAGCACTACCTCTCAACCAGTGAAGAAATTCGCTCACATATAATCCTCTTCAAACTATACTAATAATTTACTCCATAATATTCTTATAACCATACAATATAACATGACCACCAAGTTACCATCAGTAACTTGTATTGGAGAAAAACGTACACAAACAACTAGGAATTCATTCCCTTAAAATCTGTCCTATACTAATAATGATCATTTCCCTTATTAAATAATTAATCTTGCAATCTATATTCATACATATAAAATATACTCTTTATCTGATTTGTTGGTTCTTCTTCACCGCCGCAGGTAAAGATTTCCTCGATTGTAAGTCCTCTTGTCTCTTCTTGTAATTATTTAGGGTAAATAATTCTCAACTAATAATTAAATAAATACTAAAACTTCTTATTTATTCATATCCATGGGCAATATGGTAATTTAATTAAATAAACTTAGTAACCATCAACTAAATTAATTATTAAAAAACTATTCAATTAATTCTATAAATGTAGTTATGAATGGTTCAAAATAGCCATTTCGAATCTATCTGAAAGTATTTTATGAAATAAAAAGTTCTAGTACTCAAAATAATCAAATGGTCTTTACATGTTGAAATTACTCTAAAATACTATATGTAACCTAGATATTATAATAAGGAATATGATACGAGATGTGTGTCCTTGCATAAAAAAACTTTTAAGTCTGTGAAGAACTATATCTCCTTTTATGCAATTTATACAACTTTAGAACTGTTGTTGTTGTACTCTGTGACTTTTTTAAAAATAATGAAATATTATTGCATACTAATTTTGTTTGAGCTCTTTATTAACTCACTAACTTAAAGGGAGCATAAGTCAATCTAAGTGTGTTCTTCTCTATCTAAGATAACATTATTGTTGTTGTTACCCACTTATTCACTTATATGATGTTCTTTTATAAGCTAAAAAGGTATATTCTTTATCATTTTATGAGTTTCTTTCTGTGTGAAAGATTAGATCATGTAGAGTGCTGACGAGTGATCCGTTTACTTTCATAAAAGTGTTTTGGATTCTTCTATTCAAATATTATCGTGGTCACCCCTTATTCTATTCTCATTAGAGATTACGAGAATGATGATGTATTTTTTCTTAATAACAGGGACAATAATATTAAACAATCTCAAATGACGTTGTTGACATCCTTTGATTTGGAGCAACGTCACGGTGACTCAAGAAAAAGAATTAGTTTAAAGAATTTTAAAAATGGGTTAAGGGAGTTAAAGGGAAAAGGGAGCCGCCACCAAATTTTTAAGAAAACTAGGAAACCAATTAATAAATTAATTCAGAAGATAATCTACGAAACCAATTTGATTCTAGGTAAAGGGTTCAAATTATTTCAAAGGGAAGGGGTTAGACACCCTTCGAAATCCACAATTATGGTTCCCGACTGAGTTCTTTTTTTTCAAATTGAGGAGGAGAATAAAATAATGTACAAATATAATAAACATGCAATATACACAATAAAATAAAATAATAATATCGGCCTAAGGTTTGCCTAACAGCGATGTATACAAAATAATGAATTTAAAAATATAATTCGAACTCCTTTCGAATAGCTTCAAGGAAGCAAGTCTTGGATACCTGTAAACACACTTAGTAAAAGTGTTAGTAATAAATAAATAAATATGAATAAAATTGAATACATGAAATAATAACTTAAAAATAAAAACCCGTCTTATTAACATGGGAGACCTTGGAAATCGACGGTAATTTCTTCATCGGCCAATTTTAACAAATAAAATATATGAACTTAACTAAATTTCCGTCTTTTAATATGGGGAGGCCTCCAAAACCGACAGAGAGATTTTCTCATTGGCCAATTTAACTTATAATCAAATTTAATTTAAAATATATATATATATACATATATATATCCATAATACAACTTAAACAAACAAAATGACAAATCAATTTAGATAATTGCAAATAAATTAAAAAGGCAGTGAATAAGCAAATAACCAAAAAAAAAAAAATCTAAAGCTGCTAAACACAAAGAATATGCAAATCAACATAGCAAGTTGTGTACACAAAATTAACATCAAGGTGGCAGCAAAATATAAAAATAAAATAATGGAATAAACAAAGTAAGAAAAAAAATTAACATTAAATAATTATAATTTAAGAACCGGCAACAATTAAAATATGCTCATTATTAATTAATACAATAAAAAATGCTAAAAAGAAAAGTTAAGAAAAGTAGTAGTGTGTAGATAACTCCAGTATCAACAAACAATAAGCAAACTACATCGATAATAAAAAAAAAAAGTTCAAAGCTAATATAGAATAAAATATATATAATAATATTAACTCAAACAAAAATGAATAAATCTAATGGAAAACTATGAAGAAACAACACCCAAAAATGAGGAGAAAAAACATGAGTAAAACAACATCAGTCCAACAAACAGTAAAAGCGAATGTTTATACAAACACTTAAGAATACATTAAAATTCAAGATGAGAAGGTTACAGTGGTGATTTGGGTTGTTTGTGATAACTGGTTGTTGGATTTCCGCTGGAGCTTTGAGTTGGTTCTATGGTTATTCGTCGGAGCTAGTTGGAGTTGGCCGGAATACCTGCAAAACAAACAAAAATCAGAAGAGGGGAAGGGGGGAAGGGACTGGTACGAGTTGTTGATCTCGTTTTGGTCAGCTGGTTGTTCGCCTGAAAAAAGGAGAAGAACATGATCTGGTTCGGAGATGGTGGTCCGAGGTCTGGTCAATTTTGAGCCTGATTCTGGTTGGAAAAATGAGAAAAACAAAGAAAGGGTTTTGAAGGTTGATTCTTGGTTGTTCTTTGATGGTTTGTGGAGGCTAGCTTGCCGGCTCGGAGGCTCACCATCTCCATGGCTAGAGCTTTGAGCTCGCCATTTTCTCTTTCAAAATAGACAGAAATCGAAGTGGTGGGAGAGAGAAAAAGAAAGAAACGGACTGATTGAGTTGATGGATTTGGAGCTGGAAAATAAAAGAAAGGAAAATGGAGGTGTGCTTGGTTCTTGGCTGACGGAAAAAAGAGAAAAATAATTAGTGGGGTTTTTTGGGTTGCCGGAACTTCACCGAATTCCGAGGTGCTGGTGATCGAAAAATAATGAAAAAATAAACCCTTGTCAATAAAAATCTGAAAATTCTCAACCCTAATTTGAAGATATTTCACCACCCCTTAACCTAATGAGCCAAATATTGTATATATAGGGAATTCTAAAAAATGGGCTTAAGTTATGGACTTGAGATCTGGCCCAAAAATTTGTGTATACAAATTATATTCATATTAAAATGAATTTCTAGACTGCGCAAAATATCAAAATGAATATTAACAACGTAACAGAGAAAAATGAATATGAAAAAAGTAATGAACGTAATCAATTACATGTAAAAAAAATGCAATTTAACAGAAATAATGATTTTATAAAAAAATGAACAAATATTTGAACATCTGGCTGTGACGAAATATAAACATAACAATCGATAAAAATCCTAATACTTTGAGAAAGAGGATGATTATCAATAAATTTCATTAAAATGACAAAACATGTATTTTTAATTATTTAAAATAAAATACTCAAAATGTATTAATTTTAAAACTATCATATCAAAATTTGGTGTCAACAACTTGCCCCTTTGTTTGATTAGGATCGATGAAAGAGATGGGTCAAATAAAGTTGACGAACCCAAATTTGGTTTGATAAACTTTGAACAAAACAATTGAGACGCTAGTAGAGCTTTTGAGCAAGACTCTACGTCTGTCGACTGGGCTGAAAATAATAAACAAAAGACAGACATTGATTGTAAACTGAGAATATTCACATACCTTCGATGTTATTTGCAAAATATCACAATGAAGGGGGTGTACCTTAAAGAAGGATGATGCGAATAACATGTCATATTGAACGAGGTGACAACACAACGCGTCTTTTTGAAAGGTGGATGACCCAATTTGAACATAACATGTCACTTTGAACGAGGTGACAACCCAATGTGTCTCTTTGAAAGGCGGACGACCCAATTTGAACATAACGTTTCACTTTGAACGAGGTGACAACCCAACTTAAATATAACTTGTCACTTTGAACGAGGTGACAACCCAAGTTGTCTCTTTGAAAGGAGGACGACCCAACTTGAACTTAACATGTCACTTGAATGGAGGTGACAACTCACCGTGTCTCTTTGAAAGGCGGACGACCCAACTTGAACTTAACTTGCCATTTAAAGGGAGATGACAACCTAATCATGTCTGTTTGAAAGGCGGACGACCCAACTTGAACTTAACATATCATTTGAAGGGAGATGACAATCCAATCTTGTCTCTTTGAAAGGCGGACGACCCAACTTGACAACATGTCATTTGAAGGGAGATGACAACTCAATCTTATCTCTTTGAAAGGCGGACGACCTAATTTGATCATAACATGTCATTTGAAGGGAGATGACAACCCAGTCTTGAATATAACATGTCATTTGAAGGGAGATGACAACCCAACATGTCTCTTTGAAAGGCGGACGACCCAACTTGAACTTAACATGTCACTTTGAACGAGGTAACAGCCCAACATGTCTCTTTGAAAGGGGGATGACCCAACTTGAACTTAACATGTCATTTGAAGGGAGATGACAACCCAGTCTTGAATATAACATGTCATTTGAAGGGAGATGACAACCTAACGTGTCTCTTTGAAAGGCGGACGACCCAACTTGAACTTAACTTGTCACTTTGAACGAGGTGAAAATCCAACTTGTCTCTTTGAAAGGCGGACGACCCAACTTGAACTTAACATGCCATTTGAAGGGAGATGACAACTAAGTCTTGAATATAACATGTCATTTGAAGGGAGATGACGATCCAATCTTGAACTTAATGTGATATTTGAAGGGAGATGACAACCCAATATTTTGACTTAATATGAATATTATATCACAAAATCTGCAATAACCATGTTAGCAACAAATATAACATAAAAACAACATAAAATATGCAACCATGGCCTCCTATGGACAAGGTAACTAACTGATGGGGTAATTTGAACTTAATAAAATCAATTAAAAATAGAAAACAAAATAAAAAGTGTCATATTGAACGACATGAAAAATCAATATGAAATAAATCATTTTATTTGAGATAACAAATTACTTTTTAAAAGATATCATTTAAAAGGTATGACGACCTAAATTTAAAAAGATGTCATTTTGAAAGGTATGACTATCCAAATTTAAAAAAATGTCATTTTAAAGAGTATGATGACCCAAATTTAAAAAGATGTCATTTTGAAGGATATGACAACCCAAATTAAAAAAAAATGTCATTTTAAGGATATGACGACCCAAAAATATAATTTTAACTATGAAACAGTCCAACAAGTTACTTTGGACAAATATGATGACATAAATTTAAATGGTGTCAATTTGAAAGGTATGACGACCCAAATTTAAAAGATGTCATTTTGAATGGTATGACTACCAAAAATGCAACTTGAACGTTGAAGCGGTCCACAAAGTTATTTGGACAAATATGATGAAATATTTTTAAAATTATGTCATTTTGAAGGGTATGACGACTGAAAAATAAAATGTGTCATTTTGAAGGGTATGACTATTCAAAAATACAATTTAAACTTTGAAACGGTCCACAAAATTATTTGGATTAATATCAATAATAAAACGATCCACAAAGTTATTATGGACAAAAAATAAAAAGTGAATTTTAACCCATTTTTATTTTATGAACAATGAAACATATTTTAACTTGGTTAGCACCAACAAAAGTATTGTACAAAAAAATCTCGCAATTATTTATCTTTCAACTGAGATTGATTTCGAGGTAATTCCTATAGATTCAAGTGGTACCTCAAACGTACTTAAGTAACAAAAACTTTTGTCCATCTTGCTATAAACAAAGACTTTGAACTAGAGCTAAAATCATGTTTCAAGTGCCCTCACTATAAAGAAAGTCCCAATTTGCACACATTTAAAATATTTTGATTTGGGAACATCTGGAAAAGCACACTCACACTCAGGAAAAATGTTCAACGCATACAATTGTGATACCATAGGCTTGGCCTTCATGTAAATCTCCACTAATGTGAGAACATTTGAATTGAAATCATGTAGGGCTTGTTAATAGCTTGTAATGTAGGCTTAGGGACGGGTAGGATAGTCATTTCGGATAAAAGTGACTTATTCCCTTCTTGAGCATTGCACTAAATAGATGCTTTCAACATTTGTTACGCTTTTAGCGTTTGATTCTCTTTGTTGTCCCTTCCTTTTGCACTTTTGACTTCTTTTGAAGCTTTGCTTGACTGAGTTTTTCCCCATCTCATCATTTTTTAATTTTTTCCTGATTGTTTGGAGTAATCTTTTCTTTTGTTAAAACTTGACTTGTTTGAACTTGTGAGAAATTTTCAACTCTTCTTTCTTTCTTTTTTTTTTTTGAAGTCATTTTTTATATTCTTGACTTTCAGAGACTTTTGATTACCTTTGACTTTGATAAATTTAAACTTTGAATCTTCTTTTGAAACTTGAACGTCTTCAGTGCGCTCAAGAAAGTCAGGCCAAAAGGGGATGATGCGTATAAACACTCAGAAAGGGTATAGGCTAAAATGTGGTTGTCCAAAGAAAATGTTTAAGGCTCAAAGTGGGACACACTAAGGATTAATGTCATTTGGTAGGCTTTGAAAGGCTCAAACGGGTCAAAGAAGGCCTACAATCCTTTTTCAAATCAAACATTACTCAAAATTTCGCCTCACTAACATTTAGGCCAAGTTCTAGATCAACAATGCAAAATAATTAAATTTAATTCAAAACTCACCACACAACGCACATGAAACAATAAATCTGATTTTGTTCTAATTTTGAATGTACACAAGAGAACTGACAAGTGCAACGAAAGTATGAATGAGAGGTACAAAAGAATCTATGGTTTAACAAGAAGCCAATTTTTTCTATTGTTACAAATTATTTTTCACATATACACTTGAATTGTGTTGGCACCAACCAAGTCAAAAATAATTTCAAAAATATAAATGTTAAAAGAATAAAACATAAAAAATCTTTTAAATAAAGAATACCGAACCCAATAAGGACTGCCTACGTTTCTCATTGTGAGAATCAAGTTTGCGTAGTTCTTCCAGATATGACATAAAACATATATTTGAACAAATAAATGGAAGGAAAAATAATAGGAATGAAAAATCAATGAGCGACTTTGAAAGGCGGACAACCAAATTTAACAAAAAGTATTTTTAATTATTTAAAGAAACTTAACAAGAATGAAGAAATCAAAGAGTCACATTGAAGGCGGACCACCTAAATTTAACAAATAATTTTTTTTATCAATTAAAAAAAATAACAAACATAAAAAAATGAATAAGTCACATTGAAGGGTGGAGAACCCAATTGAAAAAATGTCAAACAATTTCATTTTAATTTTTGAAAGGGATAAATTGAAATAAAAAATAAATAAGTCACATTGAAAGGCAGACCACCTAAATTTAATTAAAATAAGAAATTAATGAGTCACATTGAAAGGCGGACTACCCAAACTTAACAAAAAACAATTTTTATTAATTAAAGAAAAAATAACAAAAGTAAAAAATGGATGAGTCACATTGAAGGACGGACAACCCAACTAAAAAAAAGTCAATTAAAACAATATATATGAAATATAAGATAAATAAAATCAAAGATATAGAATGAATATTACATCATGTACAAAAGTTAATACAAAAGATACAAACAAATTCGGAGTGATGCCTCCCAAATTTGGAGTCTGAGTACAACCTTGTGAAATTTTTTGAGGGGCTTCCTTAAAAATTTTGCCCCTGTTTCAGCTTTAACAACCTCCGATATTTAATCTTGTAGAAATTGTCTTCTTTATAAAAATTTTGGAGACATCCTCAAAAATTTTGCCCCAGTTTCCATTCTTAAAATTTGAAACGCTTACGGGAAACATGACCGATCCCTTATGATGCCTACGTAGCCCGTTGAAAAAGAAATAAGGAAAAAGTAGTTCCAACAAATTGTAACTCGGATAGAGAATGGACTGAGATTATGAATGTTCTAAAACTAGCTGACCAAGAGTGGCTTTGAATGACTGGGAACCCAAGCAGAAAACTTAGGCTGGAACTCACGACAACCATTGGACGCATGACGAACCAATAAATTATCGATCATTCCAAAAAATAGTTGAGTATAAAACAGTCCGGTCTGCGATTCCGTAAAACCGTTCTTTAATATATTATACATATATGTTGAAAAATGTCATGAATGCAACGATAATATACAATAAATAATGAATGAATAATGAGTACAATATGCAAATTATCAACAAAAAATACAAGATATAATGAATAACACAATAAAAGAATAGTATCCCCAGCAGAGTCGCCATTCTGTTGACATTTTTTGATTTGGAGCAACATCGCGGTGACTCCAGTAAAAAAAAGAATTAGTTTAAGAATTTTAAAAATGGGTTAAAAGGGGGTTAAAGGGAAAAGGGAGCCGCCACCAAATTTTTAAGAAAACTAGAAAACCAATTAATAAATTAATTCAGAAGATAATCTACGAAACCAATTTGATTCTAGGTAAAGGGTTCAAATTATTTCAAAGGGAAGGGGTTAGGCACCCTTCGAAATCCACAATTGTGGTTTCCGACTGAGTTCTTTTTTTTCAAATTGAGGAGGAGAATAAAATAGTGTACAAAGATAATAAACAAATAAATATGAATAAAATTGAATACATGAAATACTAACTTCAAAATAAAAATCCGTCTTATTAACATGGGAGACCTTGGAAATCGACTGTAATTTCTTCATCGGTCAATTTTAACAAATAAAATATATGAACTTAACTAAATTTCCGTCTTTTAATATGGGGAGGCCTCCAAAACTGACAAAGAGATTTTCTCATTGGCCAATTTAACTTATAATCAAATTTGATTTAAAATATATATATATATATCCATAATACAACTTAAACAAACAAAATGGCAAATCAATTCAAATAATTGCAAATAAATTAAAAAGGCAGTGAATAAGCAAATAACCAAAAAAATAAATCTAAAGCTGCTAAACACAAAGAATATGCAAATCAACATAACAAGTTGTGTACACAAAATTAACATCAAGATGGCACTAAAAAATAAAAATAAAATAATGGAATAAACAGAGTAAGAAAAAAATTAACATTAAATAATTATAATTTAAGAACCGGCAACAATTAAAATATGCTCATTATTAATTAATACAATAAAAAATGCTAAAAAGAAAAGGTAAGAAAAGTAGTAGTGTGTAGATAACTCCAGTATCAACAAACAATAAGCAAACTACATCGATAATAACAAAAAAAAACATTCAAAGCTAATATAGAACAAAATATATATAATAATATTAATTTAAACAAAAATTGATAAATCTAATGGAAAATTATGAAGAAACAACACCCAAAAATGAGGAGAAAAAACATGAATAAAACAACATCAGTCCAACAAACAGTAAAAGCGAATGTTTATACAAAAACTTAAGAATACATCAATATTCAAGATGAGAAGGTTACAATGGTGATTTGGGTTGTTGGTGATAACTTGTTGTTGAATTTCCGCCGGAGCTTTGAGCTGGTTCTATGGTTATTCGTCGGAGCTCGTTGGAGTTGGCCGGAATACCTGCAAAACAAACAAAAATCAGAAGAGGGAAAGGGGGGAAGGGACTGGTACGAGCTGTTGATCTCGTCTTGGTCAGCTGGTTGTTCGCCTGAAAAAGGAGAAGAACATGATCTGGTTCGGAGATGGTGGTCGGAGGTCTGGTCAATTTTGGGCCTGATTCTAGTTGGGAAAATGGGAAAAACAAAGAAAGGGTTTTGAAGGTAGATTCTTGGTTGTTCTTTGATGGTTTGTGGAGGCTATCTTGCGGCTCGGAAGCTCACCATCGCCATGGCTAGAGCTTTGAGCTCACCATTTTCTCTTTCAAAATAGACAGAAATCGAAGTGGTGGGAGAGAGAAAAATAAAGAAACGGACTGATTGAATTGATGGGTTTGGAGCTGGAAAACAAAAGAAAGGGAAAATGGAGGTGTACTTGGTTCTTGGCTGACGGAAAAAGGAGAAAAAAAATTAGTGGAATTTTTTGGGTTGTCGGAACTTCACCAGATTCCGAGGTGGTAGTGATCGGAAAATAATGAAAAAATAAACCTTTGTCAATAAAAATCTGAAAATTCTCAACCCTAATTTGAAGATATTTCACCATCCCTTAACCTAATGAGCCAAATATTGTATATATAGGGAATTCTTAAAAATAGGCTTAAGTTATGGGGCTTGAGATCTGGCCCAAAAATTTGTGTATACAATTATATTCGTATTTAAATGAATTTTTAGACTGCGCAAAATATCAAAATGATATTAACAACGTAACAGAGAAAAATGAATATGAAAAAAATAATGAACGTAATCAATTACATGTAAAAAATGCAATTTAACAGAAATAATGATTTTATAAAAAAAATGAACAAATATTTGAACATCTGACTGTGACGAAATAATATAAACATAACAATCGATAAAAATCCTAGTACTTTGAGAAAGAGGATGATTATCAATAAATTTCATTAAAATGACAAAAACATGTATTTTGAATTATTTAAAATAAAATACTCAAAATGTATTAATTTTAAAACTATCAGACCAAAATTTGGTGTCAACAGACGTGATTAAGGAGAAATGCGAAGACACTGCATATGCTGTTTTTTTAATCTTATGTAAGTGCATAAAATATACAATAATGTATTGTGTAGTAGGAGTATATTTAGATGGCTTTTTAGTGGTAGAACTGTTTGAAATATTCCATATGTGGTGTATTTTGTTGTGTTTTCTGTAATAATATTATTTGTTTTGCTATTGATATGAAATTGAATTAATATAAATATATGTTGAATTTTTTTTTGTTGAAAAAATTGGTATTAGTGGCGACAATGTTGCCACTAAATTAAGGGTTGTAGCGACAAGAGTTGCTGCTGAAGGTAGAATGATTTGTGGCGACTTATTTTGTCACTAAATTTAAGGGTTTTGCAGCGACAAGGGTTGTTGCTGAAGGTTTAATCGTTATTGTGGCAAGTGAGCTCGCCACTGGAGGTCATACTATAGTGGCTACCCAACCAAATATCCATTTTGCAGTGGCATATTTTGTTACCTTTTGGTGGCGACAATAGTTGCCACAAATAAGGGTATTTAGTGGCGACACTCTATTATTGTCACAAATAACATTTAGTTATGAAAGTACTTGTCACAACGCTAATGTCGCCACTGATAATCTTTAGTGGCGACTTTCTTGCTATCTATAACGACATTGTCTGCCATTAAAAGTACAGTTTCTTGTAGTGTATCATTTGCAATTTTAACCTTCCACATGACGTCATAATCACCCCTTCATAACCCAACAAGTGTATCAGAGCACATGATTCAACGATCCTATGATCCAACAATACCTATTTATATAAGTAGAAGAGATACAATCAAAGAGAGGCAGTGAATGAGTTCTCTTTTATTTTCTTAGCTTGTAATAGTCTGGAACCTCCCTCTATTCTTTTTTTTTTTTCATTTTTCTAAGTTTTTCTACAACTTTTAGTAATTGTAAGTTGTTATATATCTTCAATACAAGTTAATATGTTACATCTTAAATAAATAAATAAAAAAAGTTATATGAAAGTCTAACTATTACAATCTCATAATCTGAAAGTCATCGTACTAAAATATCTAACCAACAAGTCTAGAAATAGTAATACCTAATAAATAAGAAATCTTAATGTCTAAAAGAAAAGACATTAGAAAATAATAAAATATGCGATAGTTCGAACATAAGTAATTCACCCTCAGATCTGGAGGCAAATTCAACTAAATGTAAGGTCCGATAATCACACTATGCCCTTAAAGAAAGTATAGGAGTAGCATCAATATAAACACTATGCATTGGTAGACATCATAGACCGACTAAAATGAGTAACAAATATATAATCACTGTGATTACACAAGTACATGAACTTAGTTAACATATGAACACATTCATCACAAAATCACAAAGTTCTTAGCATGTTCACTACCCAACCTACAGACTGGTCATGCATAAGATAGTCCACCCCACTTAGAATTTATTAGAGGATTTGATTTGCAAGATTTAAGAGAATATTACTCTTGTAACATCACTAGATCTTAACTAACATGTACAATTATGAAGCAACGAACGAGATCATTTATCAATATAACTCATTTGTATAAATCATCATATGTTTGTCAAAATGCAACAAGTCAAATAATACACTTATCATAATATAACAAGATAATTCAACACACTTGTTATAATGCAAGAAAGTATAATTCAACAAACTTTTCATAATACAACAATATAATTCAATACGCTTTTCAAAATACAACATGTAAAATAAAATTCATATTCATCTGTGCCATGCAATTGCATAATCACTACATCTGCTAGGAATCACTAATACACCTCTCAAAATCATTAATCACTCACATCTATAAACACATCCTAAAAGGTCCTTAATCTTACCTATCTAGTCACGCTCGCATTGCAATCACAAGGGTCAAATTTCACAAACATGAAGACCAACAAAATGAAATGATTTTCGCAAATGCGACACCAAGCGATTGTTCGCGAAGATCAATTTTTATTGGCTTTTGTAAACGCGGCTCCAAGTGTGTGAATGCGAAGAACAAAGTTGGTGCACTAGCAATCTGCACCATCTCAACTCTGAGTTGGCAAATTATCTTGATAGGGGCTTGAAATTTGTTTGTAATCACGTGCACACAAACAAACTATGCTACCTCACCAAATTTGACATTTCAAACTCAAGAGAGATGTCAAAACTTCCAGTGGAGGTGATCTTGATAAAAAGTAGGTCTCACACTCAATGCTCTATTTTTTCGTAAGTCACATGATTGCTCGAAATGAGTCTGAAAGTTTCAGCACCGGAGTCAAAGGTTGACTAGACTAAAATTGACAATCCAAAGTTAATTATACCATCATAATTGCATCATGAAGTCGTTTACTTGAAGTATTAATCGAAGTCAACTATTCAAACTTTAAAAACTTAAAAATAGAGAAACTTGCATGAAAATGAAATGAACGACCTGATAACCGAATTGTCTACTGCAACAAGTTATAAATAACTTGGGGTTGCCTATAGGAATGCTCTAAATGTCAAAAATACATAGAAACAGAGAAAATTTACAAGTTAGGTGTCCAATTTGTAAATGGTTACAAGCTGGTGGCCACGATCATGCGATCAACCCCATGAATCAACAACTAAGATAAGTGACTTAACCATCGATGAACTTAGTGCTATGCATGACTATGAGGTACAACTTGACAAGAAATTCCCCTTTCATTGTTTATAACCCAATTACTTGTGTTCTCTCTATTCAGTACTTACTTTATGTTAGAAATCAACTTTCTTTCAGTTACAATTGCACTTACTCATCTTAATAGTTTAACTTGAGTTAGTTATTTACTAACCAATTTTGTCCTTGTGAATTTGACATCAAACACCTAAAATAAGACTATATTACTTGTACGATCACGTACGCTTGCACGTGCTTTGGACACAAAAATTTTAAACTAAGGCCAAGACGGGGAAAAAAAACTAACTTGAAACACAAAATAAATTTTCCTAACCTTCGTTATAGTGAAGTTAGGCAACTTCACTTCTTTCACTATAGCAAAGGCGGCCTTCGCTATAGTGAAGCTGTCGGTTTTCTTCTACTTGTTTCATTTGTTTATTTTCATCAATTTTCAACTCGCAAAAGTCTATACAAGAGTGTTATGATCTTATCATGGTTGTGTCGATCATAAGGTCACTAAAATAATTTCTTGAGCCCAAATTTTTAGTATATATATATATATATATATAACCTTAAAAGTATGGACTCCTAACTTGAATGTTAAATTAGTATAATATTCCTAAGCATGGACTCCTAACTTGAATGTTAAATTAGTATAATATTCCTAACCTAGGTTGTTACTTTTTCGATGAGTTGTGATTTTTCTAATAAGTTGCGACTTTTTCGAAGTGTTGTGATTTTTTGATGAGCTGTGACTTTTTCAAAGAATTGTAACTTTTTCAATAAGTTGTGATTTTTTCAAATGGTTGTGACTGCTCAAAAGGTCATGACTTTCTGAGAAGACACAAAAATACTTGTTCATACCACCCTTTGTTGACTATAAATATAGGGGTTTTCTCTCATTTTTTTCTACCATAATTCTTTTTAATCTTCTACTCTTCTTTTTCTTGCATTTGAAAGATTTCGTGTGACCTATTGGCGTTGAGTGAGTTTGAATTAGGTTGTAAGTGATGCCTATGCTTTTAGTATATGTCGATTATTGTCGAGTTGTGAAAGGAAATAAATATTTCTTTTTGGTGAAAACAGAAAATGTATATTTTTGTCGATATATTACTTGTGCCATTAGTTGTACGACAGCTTGGTGCTGCCTTTTTTGCAATAATTTTATCATATCAAAATTAAATCAGTTTCTTATAGTGGTCCATTTGTAACTTACTAAGTGCATGATTGTGGTGTTACCTCCCCTTTGATGATATTCTTCAATGTTCTACCAACAATAGAAGAATTAAGAAAAAAAGGAGAAATTTTACCTTGAGGATTACACGAAATATATTTGTCATTTACCTTCACTAAATATTTCTCTGGTGTCTCTACGTTGCATTTTGTACCTTCACCTTTTCTCTCTTTTTTAACAGTTTGTGAAGGATCACATCGTCATCATTATTGGCGAAATGTTATTGTCTTTACCTCCTCTTTTGATAGTGATCTTTGATGTTTAAGTGAATTGTCTTGTGTTTTTTTCTTAGAGTTATTGAATGATGAACTTCTCGATTGACACTATCGAAAGACCATCAATTTGCATAATATATAATTAGTATGTAATGTTTCAATGTATGAAGTTAACATGATGTAGTCTAAATTCATTTGTTTTTTTTAAACAATTTCTCTTGTGATGTAAATATATACTTTTAAACATTTTTTTCAAAATTATTAAAACTTTCAAGAGTTAGAGAATTGTCACAATTTATTATTTTGATGCTCAAGACGAAAGAATGACTTTATTTACAATGTTACTTATGTGTTTTAGAATGTTAGGAAGTATGTTTCAAAATAGTTATTACAAATACAACTATTGCACATTGATTCTTTAGTTCTATATTATAAATTCTCTTAGTTATTATTAGTTATTGCAAATGTTATTCACACTCTTTAAAATTCTTTAGTTATAAGAGTATGAATTCTCATAGTTATTACATAACTAGTGAACTTATTCGCGCTTCGCGCGATTATGAAAGATGATAAAATGTCAATATATTTGGTTAGTAGTTAGATGATCTTCGAAAAAGTCATAAGTTACTCTTTTGATCTTTTGAATCAAAAGAATAAAATTACAACAATAATTTTTTATATATAAAATACAAAACAGAGAGAAATCTTAAAGATGACTAAAATAAAAGGCAACATTATTCTTATAATCTTAATCATTAAAAAAATAAAAAAAAATAATAGAAGTCAATATGCAATCTTTCGAGCTCTTGTCAACATCCATTCTCACAAGCGATCACCATTCAATAGCCTTCATTTTATTGTTCAAGTCAAACTAAAGAATGAATAAAATAAGTACCGAAAACATAATAATTTAAAAGGCTTGTGTGATCATATCTCTAAAATCTTACAATGCCTTTTACTATATGACCATAATATGAATAACAAATTATGTCATGAATATGCCTATTAATTATTTTAGATGTTATGATATTAAAAATTAGGAGAGTAAATAAAATATTAACATTTAAATTTTGAATTAAAGATTATGAAAGAACATTAATTGTTATATTTATAATTCTACAATTAGAAAATAGAAAATTGAGAAGAAAATAAATAGAATTCTTAGCCAAAGATTAAAATTTTTTACACACATCAATAGCAAGAACTTTTGATTCCTTAAAGTACCCTTCTTTTGTTTTTCTCTTCACGATCTATTTATTTTGTGTGGATTATTCTTTCAAACGGAGTGTGTGAGTGAGCTTTTTTTTTTCTCTTCCATGAAATAATGCAATTACCATTGCATCTCCAAGTTTTACACAAGAAATTAGCAACTTTTCGTTATTCAATAAAAAATTGTTTTTCATCATGTTTTTTAGGCTTTTTCATTAATGAACTGGTTCATTGAAAATGAGATAGAAAAATCATATTTTGTAATATCATCATCGATTCACACTTGGAAAAAAACTATATTTTTAGTAATAGCTAACATTGAAACATACAATAAAAATGTGTACCATACTCACATTTTCCACTCCTGAAACCACTTCACTGAAAAAGCATAAAACTGAAAACATGATAGAAAATAAATTTTCATTAAGCACATACAATAAAAATGTGTATCATACTCGCATTTGAGTATCGTCAATATACTTGCTTTTTACGAAGGTTGAAATTACAAAATTAAAGCAAAAATCTGAAAATTATAAGAACATCAAGGAGATACTTGAATTTCTCTGTTCCTCAAAACTCAGAGTAATACTATCTATGATTGCTTTTTAAAATGTACTTATAGAGTATTAATTTGAAACTTCTGTATTTGTTCTGCAATCACCAAAATATATAGCAAATTGAAACATATTCTTCACACACCATATATATATATAGTGTATAATACAAAAAGATGAAAATGCAATAGAAATGAAAGGTTTTAGAAACTAAAAACTAAATACATAATTGACATGTTAAACACACTAACATAAATTAGTATTGTATTTAATAAATTTTATGTTACTTTGGCTAAAGATAATCAATCACATGAGAACTTAAAACTTGTATTTTTGCATCTACTAAATTTTCTATTACTTGGCTAAATATAATCAAACAGGCACTTTAATAGGGAGTTTTGCCCTTTCTTTTGTGCTTCGTTACCAAAACAATTACTCCACATTTGACAATGAATGTCTTGAAAGGAATTTCTATTCATTTTCTTTTGTCATAGATGAAATAAAGGTAGATAACTTTAGGGTTTTTTATAAAAATTAGTTAAGCATAAAAATAAGTAGAAAAGATCAAAATTATGTGAAAAAAAGATAAATAAGAATGGTGGTTATGAAGAGGTGCCACATCACCTTGTCTACATTTAGATTTGTATTATATATAGATATAGATTACATATTTTAAAAACTAAAAGCATCAAATATTAATATCATCCTCTTCCTTGTTCAATAAGTATAATTTTAATTTATTTGTTGTGACTCAAGTAAACCAGTTACACTATTTTAAATTTTTAATTCATTCAAATATTTTTTCAATTTCAAAAAGATTTATAATTTATTTTATCTTAATTAAATTATGCATTCATAACTCCGATATTAAAATAAATTTGGATCTTTGTGAAAAAAATCTATAAAACCTAATAACATTTTTCTCCTTATTTTCTTATTATATTATTGTTAGGATGACTATCCTAGTTAAAGTAAAATATGTCTTACTAATTATATCTTTTTTTGGTAATTAATTCAATTCCCCTTTCCTTTGTGATTGTTTTATTCAAAATCCCCAAAATAATATTTCAAAATTTAATTTCTCCTATCATTATGATAAGTCTATTAGGTCTCATAAATTCAACAAAGAAAATAAAGAAAACCAATCGATTCAAACTACACAAAGAATTCTTATATTAAAGAAATCTCTTTTGTCAGAGAGAAGAAAACTTTGTCAAAACTAAAAGATTTATAGAAGTGTCAGGAGTTTCAAGAATATTCTTTAAGATTTTATGTTTATTCATATATCATTTGTTTTGGGATGAAAGAATAATTATATATTTTTTAATATGTTACTTATTTGGGAGCATTAGAGATAATAATAATAATAATAATAATAATAATAATAATAATAACAATAACAATTTGATGCAAAACTAATATATCATTTCTCAAATTTAAAACAGGGCATTTACCCAAAAAAATAAAATTTATTACATTTAAATTCATACTATAACTATATACAAACTTGCAACAGAAAAATAGATACAAATAAAGTTTGTTATATCGCTAATGATTGATATTCTTCTAGTTTGGTCCTGACGAGTTCTTTTCACAAATAAAGTCATATATATGTTGCTATCTCCCCTATTCAAACAAATAAAAATCAGGCAAGAAAATTACATACTAAGATAATAAATTCTGGACACAACACTGACAATGCTAAAATAAAAAAACAATTAAAAAAAGGAGAAAAGAAAGAAAGAAACTTCTTGAAAAAAGAGTTTCAAATGAAAAGAAAAGAAAAAGAATTAAAAGGAAATTATGAATGAAAAAATAAAATGTTATGTAGTGTTAGACATTTGCTTTAGTATTTATAGTTAATAAAATAATTAGTAACATATGAATATGAAAAGATAAATAACATCTATTGGAGTAATTATAATTCAATGACTTTAATTGTGATTATCTTCAATATTTAAGAGACTTTTTTTGTATTTTAAAATTAAAAAAAATGTATAAAAAAAAATAAAAAAAGATGAATATTTTTCTAGCTCTTAGAGGCATGCCACATCAGCGGTTTTGGATTGAAATTTATATATATATATATATATATATATATATATATATATTGATTATTTCTATCTTTCAACTTTTTTTATCTTAACTGTTCACCAATAATTTTTCATATTATTATACTGTCCTTATATATGTGATAACACAGTGTTGTTATTTTTTCTTGGACGAATCATGCTTTATTGAATAAATTGAAATTTTTTTACAAGTATATGAACTACATCTTTATTGGGTGTAAGACAAACATGTGATTTTATATATGATTTTACAGATAGAATATATTATTTAATTTCAACTTTTAGTTTTTTCGGTAAAAAGAAAAAAGAAAATATTTCTCAGTTAACTATGGTCAGTCAAATAACTAGCTTTGATTTTTTTGCACAGTCATTTGAGAAGTCAAAATGAGAGCCAACAACAAGAACGTCATTTATAATGTTATAACTTAATAAAAAATGTACAAAAATTATTTCTAAAAATAAAATGTAGTTGTTCTCTTCACATGTTCATATGATATCTGAACAGTTTA
Source organism: Solanum sitiens (assembly GCA_016801875.1). Lineage (NCBI taxonomy): Eukaryota > Viridiplantae > Streptophyta > Magnoliopsida > Solanales > Solanaceae > Solanum > Solanum sitiens. Next base: position 4,549,408 of record JABWTJ010000037.1, on the reverse strand, counting down.
ACGTGAAATACATGTACAGACACATCTGGTTAGATGACAAGAAAAATACACAATAAATATCCTTTATAAGGTAATATTATTGAGATACAACCAATTACATGATTGAACCTCAACCAATTGAAATAAATATATGCATTTAGCTAATAAAAATTTTCATTGACCATCTTCATAAGTTCGCGTGAATTATATATATATATATATATATATATATACACACACACATTGAACATTCACAAAAAAAATCTGTAATATTATTTTGTGAAAAGTTTATTATTCAAATTTTCGCTTAAATAAGAAATACTATTTACTATAACATATTCTTTTTGAATTGATAATCGTGCAACGCACGTGTCGAAAAACGTGTGTATATATATATGAAATAGTGTTTAGTTAATTGTAACATCATTCTTACATTGCTGCCTATTTTATTGACTTATTTATATCTTGATGACTATTATGAACCCACATTATTATTCTTACATTTATCTATTTTATTTTCGTTTATATTTTTATTCTCTCATCATTGAATATTCTAAATTTCACCAAACAGTCAAACATTTTGCATTATATTGTTATGTGTTTATAAAAATATTAAATTTATTTTTTGTGTATTCTTATTATTTTAAGCACTTCAACAGATCAATACTATTTTAATAATCATTATATCAAATTCAACGCAACTATTTCAATATTATTATATAAACTTTTTAAATTCTTCGGCTAGATATTATTAGTCTAAATTTATATTATTTTTTTCATTAAAGATTTTTATTGCTTACATTCTTACTTCATAAAATGTGCATACATCATACCTTCTCAAGACTTCACTTGTACGATTACATTGAGTATATTATAGTTATTCGATTTACATATGAAAACTTAAAAAATAAAACCTCTCAATAAAATTTGGCTTTAGGCCCACATATTTGTTGAGACGGCCCTGATCTTGTACAATTATAACCATGCAAAGATCATTACAAATAAAAGTAAAAGTTGTTATTAAAATTTATAATTATTTTTTAAAAATTTGGAAACCAATTCGATGAAATTCAAATCAAACAATTTTTGAAGAAATATTGAAACCTTAAGGGTCTGTTTAGAAAGCTCCCTGATAATTGGAATTGGTGTAATTACTAGGGTAGTAATTATCGGCCTAGTAATTACCAGGGGCGGAGCCAGGATTTTCGATAAGAGGGTTCAACATTTGAAAAAATGGACATACGAAATAGCCGAAGGGGGTTCGACATCTACTATATATACCTAAAACATTATTTTAACTATATAAAAATAATATAATTTTCCGCCGAAGGGGGTTCGGATGAACCCCCTAAACATACTGTGGCTCCGCCACTGGTAATTACACTGTCTAGTAATTACACTGACCTGGTTGATTGTCATAGTGTAATTATACATGTCCTATTTGAACGCCACAATTTTATTACATATGTTCTTTTTGGATGCACAATTGAAATCATAAAATTATATTAAATTTTAAAAATAAAAATTGATTATTTAAAATTTATAGACAAATAAAAAACTTTACAAATGACATTAAATTAAATATTTAAGATATATATTATTTTTTGAAAATATATTAATTAATAAATATATATTCTTTAATTAATATTATAAAAATAATTGATTTATATTTTTTCAAATTAATATATTTCAACTGAATTGATCATAAAAGCTAGAAGTATGAAGTTTCTACGAACACCGTGAAATGCATGTTTGATAAAAAAGATTAATATATAAATAAAATGTCATAAATTATTAAATGTTTGATAAAAAGATAATCTATCAAGTCTAATTAAGAAATGACGTGCTATGTGAATCCAATCTTACTAAAACAAATGAAACTGAAAATATAACATAAGTTATAAATTCAAAACAGAAAAGTTTAACCAAACACTCTTATATCAAATTTCAACATAGCATACATAAATATGATTTTTTTTTTTAAAAAAGTTAAAAAAAGAAACGTAAGTCTATAACCTTACTTAACAATTAAAAAATTAGAATACGAATAAAATCATGCTAATGAGAAAATAAACATGACATAAAAAAATAGATAATACGAAAAAATTGCATAGAATCACGTAAAGTAAAATTGAGAATAATAAGAAAATGAAATACAAAAATATATAATAATAAAAAACTTTTAGAATAATAAAAAAACTTAAAATAGTAGAAGTAAAAAAAATAAAAATAGAAATAAAAAAAGTAATTAAAAAGTAATCATTTGGTAATTACATCGGGTAATTACCAACAATCACGGTCTATGTCCATAAATTGTAAAGTGTAATTATCCCCTATTAATTATACCAATTACCTATTGACCAAATAATTACCTATTCAACCAAATAGGACAGATCATGTAATTACACTCAATTATACCAAATCAAATTATCAAGAATCTTTCCAAACAAACCCTAAGTGAAATATATTGAATCTTTTAAGTTTTTGAGATTGAATAGGCCAGAAATCTATGTAACACAATAACTAAGTGGGGCCTCCAATATTAGATCCTCAAATAGATTGCTTACTCTTTGGGACTGGAGTTGGACCCTTATATGCTCTAACTACTTATGAAATTAAGTTAGGTGAAAGGCATAGATTGGTGGTAGGTGAAAGGGAGAAGATTAGTTTTAAACTCAATCCAAGTGAGACAATTAATTTGCATCGTAGCTTATCGTACTTGTGTGTTACACCATATAAAAATTAAAATTTATCAGTTATATTAAATTAAATTAAAGTGTTATTAAAGGCTAATCATTTAGCATGGCTACTTTACAGATGTCATTGCACTAATCACATAATTAATTAAATTAATGGAGGCTGCGCTTAGTAGGTCAATCAACTAAATATCTTATACTAATGAAAGAATCACCTTTATCATAAGCATCAGCATAATATTGGTCAAAGTAGTACTAATCCAGAAAAGGTCATTTGGTCAATTATATAAAAATAATATTGAATATGGTGTTTTAATAAGTATGGATTCATTATATTACGATTAGTTATGTTAAGAATTATTATTTATTTATTGTTTGATTTTAGCATGTTTATTCGGTATTAATAATTTATGCATTGCTAATGTCAGTATTTATTGTATTAATTATAATATTATAATATTGAATAAGGTGTAGTTATACATATATAGGCTGAAAATTCTACCAAGGATTAAATAATACATATATTAAATTTTTCTATTTTATTTTACTTATTCAGTTTAGCAAATTAGGAAAATTTAATTACTTTTTTTCATCTTTCTCTTATTATTAAATAATAACTACCTAAAACAATAGAGTAATAATGAATTTTAAAGTTTCTAATGAATAATAAAATTAATTTAATAAAAATATCTCTAATTAAAATTTTGTTAAAAGATGCTTTGTATTAGGACAATAATAAGAGATGTTTTGGGTCAAACTACGATCCTTTTAGGTATATATATAGATACATAAAAGGAACAAATTAAAATTGACCATCCAAGAGAAATAACCAAACTTACAACTCAATAATAAGAAAATAGATATCTACATGAAATAAAAGGCAAGTTACAACAAAACATCAAATCAAAAGATCTAAATCCAATCAATAAAGTACTAACTAACTTGAAAAATGAAAATAATCAAATGAAGAAAGAGCTTTAAGAATAAAAGTACTCATGACACAAAGGAGAAGCTCAAACGCATTATCACAACAAAATCAAAGTAATCTAATAGTGGAGTGACAAGTATTATTTTATTTTTAATTTAAGATTTTGAGTTTGAGTTTATTGAGATATGTAGTCTTTGTTAGAGAGTCTTTTTAATACGAGACTTTTAAACACGAGTTCAAATATAATCGGGCTTCAAAGTGAATATCAACAACGAATGAAAAACACATTTAACTAAATAAATCATGTTCGTATTTTCTCTACGAAAAAATAGCTTAGTACAAAATTTGTTTACATATTATATTACCAAATTAAAAGTGAATATCAACAACGAATGAAAAAACACATTTAACTAAATAAATCATGTTCGTATTTTCTCTACGAAAAAATAGCTTAGTACAAAATTTGTTTACATATTATATTACCAAATTAAAAGTGAATATCAACAACGTTTGTGTGTACGAAAAAATAGATTAGTACAAAATTTGTTTACATATTATATTAGCAAATTAAAAGTGAATATCAACAACGCGTGTGTGTTTGTGCGTGCGCGCTTGCATGCGTGGGTTTAGAATTAAGTTGGAGTTAATCATTTTTGTACCTTTTTTGTTATTGCCTTTTATGATGATTACGTTTATATTTTATGTTTGGACATCTATAAAAGGTATACTTATAAGTATTGTGTTTTAAGTTTTACTAATAATTAATATTAGAAAGTATATTTAAGGAATTAAATATTATTACTTTGGTTATGTTATTAATTATTGATATAACCGAATAACCAAATCGAAAAAAATTGAACCGAATAGAGGAAAATCAAACCAAACCATATATATTTTAGATCTAATTGGGTTACACTTTTACAAAACAAAAAACAGAAATATTCAAACTGAATAGTGCAAAACTATATCGGAAAACAAAATGCATACTCCAAATTTACATAGGTGAATAGATTTAATTGAAAAAAAAATATCACGTAAAGAAATTACTCCTCTGTTTCAAAAAGAATGACCTTATTTTCTTTTTAGTCTATTTCAAAAAGAATGAACATGTTTGCAATAAATTTTAAACATATGGAAAATAAATAAATCACACAAATAAAATTTAACAGCAGAGACATGAATCTTCTCTCATAAGATTTATACATAAATCGAGGGTCGTTAGTAGCGTCTTTCTCGAACTATGACCTCTATATGAATATTTCATGAATTTGCGAATGATCGAGATATTCGAGAACTGAACACAATTTCTAGAGTCTCAATTCGAATTCAACACATTTTGTAGAGTCCCAGAAAATTTCAATGTCTATAAAACCCCTTCCTTTTTTGGCAACACTTTAACTTTAACTTTCCACGTGACATATTTAAAGCAACAAAATTAAAGGGCATTTTAGTACATTTAACATAACTTTAATTTAGAACCAAAATATTGAAAAGTTTTCTTTCTTTCTTAAACTTCGTTCTAAGTCAAAGTACGTCATTATTTGTAAAATGGGGAGTGCATGATAATATTGAATTAACTAAATAAGAAGTAAATATATAAACCTAAAATTGAATGTCAAGGGACAAAGATGAATATACTTTTTCAAAAGGGTAATGATAAATGGCCAGAAACTTTGGTTAAAAATTTAAAAAGTCTATAATATTTTTTATTTTAAAATAAATTGATCTTTTTTCATTTTTAATTAAAATGTATTAAAGTTAAAAAGGTAAAAATATTCAAAAAAAAAAAGAGTAAAATAATATAGTGTGAAATATGTTATTTTGTCATTCTGGCCAAATAAATCTAAACTTTGATACACCCTCAATTTTTCATATGGTATAACTAATGGTCTCAAACTCTTGTGGAGCATTGAACTCTAAATAAAAAATCGAAAGAAGTATTGAAAACGCCACTAAACTTGACGAGAATTTAAGAAATGTATTTCACTCATATTAGTAAATCAATGGTTATTTAAGTTTAGTAAGTCAAGTAAATTGGTGTTTTTAAGGTTGTTAATAGTTAGAAGTTGAAACTAATAATTCGCGTCAAATTTTAGAGTTGTTTTCAAACTTTTTTCAAAAAGATGATATTACATACATAAATCTCTTGAATTTGGGGGTTAATTACATCCTATCCTAGAAGTTTCCCCCAATTACAAACCCCCAAATTTTTCATTGCTTTCGGGTACATTACTAGATATATGATACATTGCGAATGATATATTACTTGATGTGAATGAGGATGTATCTGAGAGGATGAAGATATATCCGAGAGGGATAGAAATGTATTTGAGAGAAAACTTTTGAAATTTTTTAAATGATAGAAAATTTTAGAGACTATAATATTTAAGTTGTATATTTATGTAAATTTTCCAAAAAAAAGTACCCACAATATTAAGCAACATATCCACACACTCAATACCTTTAAATTATAGATTTATTTTATTATTATAAATAATACAAAATAATATGAAGAATATATATATACATATTTTACAAGTAGTAGAGGTGTAATGGGTGTAAAAAACCCTAAACCTATAGGGAAAAGAGGGGTTATATGTTAAGTGTGATTTCTACAAATCTTTTCCTCCTTTCGTTTTCTGGGGTTGGAAGGGAGAGGAACAGAGTCACCACCTGTTACTCATTTTTCATCCTAACAAACATAGCATATATCGCCTCCCTTCCCCCAAGATATTATCAAAATCTCTTCTAAAATTCGATCTTTACTCATTAATCTCACAACCCCTCTTCTCAAGAATGGGATTTTTATATACCTACTTAGTAAAAATCGATTCTTTGAATGTCCCAAATTGTCTGTGAGTGTTTTCTTGTGTTCTCAAGTTCTACATTGAAAAGGGGGGAAAGGGTATTTTTTGGTTTTTTGTGAGGAAGTCTAGATTGATGGCTAGAAGGGATATACAAGCGTTTGAATGTAAAAAGGATGGGAGTATGTCTATTTCTCATTTGGGGCTACAATGGAGTCTCCAAGATTCAAACTTTTGTCCTGGTGGATTGTTTGCATCAGTTGGTCAGATGGGAAGTATGGGGTTTGGTGTTTCATCACCTAATCCTTCTGATTCCCGGGATGAAAATGGTGGATTTAAGCTACCTTATTCCGATTTGTGTATGAAATATTTATCATTCTCTGAGGGGTTTAAGATTGCAGGCAATGGGGAGGAAGAAGGGGTTGTGAAGGAGAAGAAGAAGAAAGGTGGGCTAAAGATTAAGCTTAAGGTTTCAAATCCTTCATTAAGGAGGTTAATAAGTGGTGCGATCGCCGGGGCGATATCTAGAACTGCTGTAGCTCCATTGGAGACAATAAGAACACATTTGATGGTGGGAAGTAGTGGACATTCTAGTACTGAGGTGTTCAATAGTATCATGAAGACTGAAGGATGGACTGGATTGTTTAGGGGTAACTTTGTTAATGTGATTAGAGTTGCCCCTAGCAAAGCTGTAGAGGTAAAATTTAAGTGTATTTTGTAAATTGAGTGTAGGCCCTTTTAATGCTGCTAATGTTTGTCATTGATAAAAATGGTTTATCTCATTAGAAGTTGTTCTATTTTATTGTATGAATTCCTTGCTTAGCTGATTTGAAGTCTCAGAAAGTTTGAAATTTTGTTTCAGACTTCAACCACAATAATACTGACATAAGCTGTCATCATTCAGAAAATGACTGTTCTCTTTAATTGAAGAAATTGAAGTAGATGTATGTTCCTTGTTTCATCTATTAATATTAGGTTGATGGAAAAATTCCCCTATAACAGATCACCAATAATCTTGATGTTAATACTTTGGATTTGCTGCCTCTCTTATTAGTGGCTTTTGCAGCATTTACCTATTAGATGAGTATTCAACCTCATCCTTACTCTGTGCATGTATGTTCCTTGTTTCTCTATTAATGATAGGTTGATGGAGACGTGCTTTTTGTTTCGAGGGATTGCAGGACTAAACATCTGAGGATGCCACTTCCCTTTTTCTTCTTTTAATCTTTTGTTGCTATTGGCACTTTGGTCAGTGGATCAGGAATATAAGAGACAAGATAGGATCTATCGACACTTTTCTTTAGTAATGAACTTTCTGGAAATCTAGCAAGTGTTTTGTGTCCCATTGTTTTCCGACCTGATTGATTTTCTTTTCATGTATGCAATAACTTCTTGTAAGGAACTGTTAGCAAAGGTTTTTTTAATCTGAGAATTATATGCAATAATCTCAATTAGTGCCTTGGACATTACTTGTTTAGCCTCATTTTTTTCTTTTTTTGTATATTGGAGTTAACCTGATTTATTGGATTGCTAGGTCTAAATTGAGCAACATGGTTAATGAGAATTTCTCATAGCCGACCCCAACTAGCTAGATATCGAGACATAGTAATAGTAGTAGTTTGGTTGTTGTTGGAGTGAAACTGCTTCTTAACGGAGGCAATTTTAATTTTGACGGGTTGGTGGTTTAGGAAAACCGGCATGGTGGCTCATTTTTTCCTTATATTTTGATGTTACTGGTCCTTTGGGTTGTGAATCATCAATCAAGTCTGGTGAACACTACAGAATTAGTTGAAGTCTTCTTTCGTAATGAGTTCTCTTCCATTTTGACTGATTAGCGTTGCATGAATATCTTGATGCAAAGCCAAAAAATCTGTTTAATTCTCTTATTGTTCCTCTGATGCAGTGTTCTACTTTTCTAGCCTGTGAAATTTTCAGTGTTTACAGTGCATGATATGTATGCATCAGAATACTTGATTTTACTTCAGAGTAACTATTTTTGACTCCCTTAAGAGGAAATGGAAATGAGAGATGAGAACTATTTTTGTTATAAATTGTTCTTCAATACTTCCCTGCTCTCTTCCAATTTTTTCATGAAGGCAATGCAGCCTTTCATCTGTATACCCACCTTAGAAGTTTAAATCAGTATGTAAGTGACTGTTGAATAGATTTTTAGTCGTGAAACCTGCTAATATTTACTCTGCTGCAGTGCTGCTTTCTTGTCTAACTAGTTTGACATACCCTTACACTCTGTTTTACTTTATTTACGTAGCCAAATGACATAGATGTAATGTCTACATAAATATCAATGTGTCGCTTGTTTTGTGGAGAAAGCTAGTGTTACTTAATTACTTAAGTTGACAAGTACTGTGGTTCAATTGTGTTAATTGATTTAGAGTTCTGAAAGACCAGCTCCTGCTAGCTGAATGGTTTTTAGCAGGTTTCTTTCTGTTACTTTATCTGGATTTTGTTGTAGATACAACTATATGGTAATTCCATGTTGTGTCAACGTTGTTACTTGACATGTATGGATAAATTGTCAATAGCTGAGTAAACCTTTTGAGTCAGACAGTTGTGCTTCCAACTACAGATGGGAGAATGCTTCACTACTAAAAGTGGCTTGTCATGGCTGATATCATTTTTTTTAATGCAGCTTTTTGTGTATGATACTGTTAATAAGAACTTGTCATCTAAACCCGGTGAACAATCCAAAATTCCAATTCCTGCCTCATTAGTTGCAGGAGCCTGTGCCGGAGTCAGCTCTACCTTACTGACATATCCACTTGAGCTAGTGAAGACTCGGTTGACGATTCAGGTAAAAATGAAGTTCTTGTTGACAGCTTGAAGGTTTTTCTCTTTAACTTTTTATGAAAACTGTACTTGTTTGATTGAATGCCAACCTTTTTATCTGTAGAGAGGAGTTTACAATGGCTTACTCGATGCATTTGTAAAAATATTGAAAGAGGGTGGGCCTGCTGAGCTCTATAGAGGTCTCACTCCTAGTGTTATAGGAGTCATTCCCTATGCGGCCACAAACTACTTTGCTTATGATTCATTGCGGAAAGCCTACAGAAAGATTTTCAAGGAAGAGAAGATTGGAAACATAGAGACTCTTCTAATTGGATCAGCAGCTGGTGCTATATCTAGCACTGCAACCTTTCCTCTAGAGGTGGCTCGTAAGCACATGCAGGTGGGTGCTGTTAGTGGAAGAGCAGTTTACAAGAATGTAATTCATGCTCTTGTGAGTATACTGGAACAGGATGGGATTCAGGGTCTGTATAAAGGGCTTGGTCCCAGCTGCATGAAGTTAGTTCCTGCCGCAGGAATATCTTTCATGTGTTATGAAGCATGCAAGAGGATATTGGTAGAGGCAGAAAATGAGAAGTAAAGGAGCTAGCTCTTTCCGAAATATGCTACGATCAATTCAAGAATAGGCAAAGGGTAGGGAAAATCTCTTTATACGATTGAGTTTTATTTATCTTGCTCCTTTTTCCAGACGCTGGAAATTTTGTTTTGGATTGAGCCTGGTTTGTCAGGTGAGAATATGCTAATACTGGTTTTAGTCCTTTTTTCACTACTGAATCAAAAGATAATGAAATGCAGTTTGATGGTAAGATATTGCCATTACCGCTTTGTGATTGTGAAAGCTGTGTCAATGGTTGGTGTGCTACTTTCCATATGTTAGATTCATTCTTGCCATTCACTTCATTGGTAAATTTGATGAATTCCTTAGTGGAATGTCAAACTTATAAAGTAGTGTCAACGTTTGATGCTCAAGCAATTGTGAAGCGTCCAATTAAATTAAAATTTAAATGAATGTAAATGGGTGTCCAGAGAAGCTTACCAAATTGGAAGTGGAAAAGTTGAATCAAAAGGCATGAATGGTTGTGCAAAGATTGTACGGAAAAAACAGGCAAAACATTGACTAGTATCAAGTATGGGTAAAGTGAAAGATGCGATACTGACAGACACATGATGTGCAAAAGCAGTCCACCATCCAAATCAATCACATAAATTGTGACGAAAAAATAACACAAAATTTAGATTTGTAATTGTTAAAGGCTCAGAAAAAAAAATGTCTAAGGTGAGAACATTTTTCTTATTGATTTAATGTGTATATGAGTGTGTCTATTGAAATTCTTTGTAGAACTGAAAATGTCATTGTCTCTTCCTTCTAATGCCAAAATAATGAATTTTGAAATTTTATTCAATGAATTCAATAATCGAAAGCGCTGTAATGACATTCATTTCAACTATTTTTTTGTTTGAATAGATAGTTGTCACTTTTTACACGAATGAATTATTTCTTTTATTTTTATGTATGCTTAATAACCGAACCAAACAAAAATTTTTATTTGATTTGATTTGGACTAATAACCAACGATAGGCTCAATTATGCAAGGATTTTCCAATTGCCTCACAAAATCCTATTTTTACATTTTTTTACCATATTAGTGGACATCTATGTACATAAATATTATTGAATGAATGAAAGCATTTGCATGAGAAAAGTTTGTCAAGGTAAACATATTAACAGTTCCAGACTCAAAATCACAAACATATCAGTAATACTACCGCACCAACGATAAGATAACAAAATTAAATTTAAAATTCTTCACATCATAAGTTACAGTGTTTGCATGAACATGTGAGATAGGGCAAAAGGTATACAACAAAAAGGCAAAAATCCATGGGAGTTTTGATGTCTTTCATGCATCACACTCCTTCGACTTACAACATTGGTACAAAATGACTACAGGACTTGACCGCGCCGGCTTAGTTTTCTTATATACAACATGAGAATGGATAAGCAAACATCTTACCTTAAAATAAATAAACTTTTCACTAACAGTTGATACCACATTGACCTCTTGCAGCAGTCTTTGACGCGTCTGATGTGAAGGGGTCGATACGCACCCAAAGCAATGAGAATATGGATGCAAGGAGAACAGCCCAGACAATGACAATGGTAGGAGTTCGATTCTGACGTCCCAACAAACCTTTGAGGAAAGGGTACAAGTGGACAATGACCCAAATGGCAAAGAACAACTTCCCAAATAGAGGACCCCATGATTGATATCCACTGTTTATGGCATACGAAACACCTGCCACAATTCCAACCAGATTCACGATAAGGATTGCTGTGGGAGGAATAAGGAGAGTTGTCCATTTGAACACATAAAGCTCAGCAAAATCTCCATCCTCATCGTTTGCCTTTGATGTGACTGTAAAGTTGGTATCAATCCCAGCAAGCACTTTCAGAAGACCTTGGAAAACTGCAAACAAGTGAGCCGATGTACCACCAATGACCCAGAACTGTTCATTTCTCCACCAGTCTTCAATACTCACACCACTCCACCTAAGCTCCAATATACCAGTTGCGAAAATGGAAAGAAAGAGTAGAATAAACCACATGCCAGCATAGTTGCTTATCTGCAGGCAAATTCAGAATTATTCATAATATATATACAAGCTAAGGGGATCAAGACCATAATCACGGGCAAGCTTGAGTATATACATATATCTTAAGGGGTGAACAACAAACAGTCCCATCCAAAGAAAAGAAAAGACTAAAATCAGAAGAGCAAAATAGTTCTCAGCATGAAGACACGGAACAGAATTTTGACAGGCGCTAAGAGGAGGATAATATAAGGTAGAGGAAACAATTTGAAGTATTTACTTCTTGTTTACTTATTTCAACTTTATTTTTTCTTTAGACTCCCTTCCCACAACACCAGGGGATCATTTCAGTGTGAGAAGTTAGTATACCCAGCCTTTTCTAATCGGACACGTATGGCATGGAAATCATTCTGTTGGTATTCAATGTTTCAATCAACTATTTAAACTTGACAGCATAAAGCAATCTGAATGAAACTTTTAACATACCTCAGGAATGATAAATTTGCCGGTCAGAAGACAGATGGCAGGAAGCGTACAGTAAGCAAGCAAGGGTAAAGATGTGAGAGGATAGACGATGGTATTAATATATGCTAATCTCTCCAGAAGCATCAATCTGCCACTGTAACCATACCATATTGGGCAATGCCTACTCAACAGAATTTCAACAGAACCCAAAGCCCACCGGAGCACCTGGTTTAAACGATCAGAAAGATTGATAGGAGCAGACCCTTTAAACGCTGGTCGAGGAGGCATGCAATATAGGGAATACCATCCTCGTGCATGCATCTTAAACCCAGTCAAAATATCTTCAGTGACAGATCCATAGATCCACCCAATCTGATAGGAAACCAAGAATGCTTAATAAGGGTTTTTGTGCCACAATAAGATCAATACAGCCAAGCAAAATAGACATCTAAGTCATAACAGTATATAACTCAATATTGTTGTACCTCTTTTCCCCATTCAGTCTTGTCCTCGTAGCCACAGCTAATAACATGAATTGCTTCTTTCAAAAGAGATGCAGGATTAGTGGATGCGGGAATGCCTCCTTGTTCCATAAAGGTGGCAGCAATAAACACTGGTGATTGACCAAACCGCTTCTCCAAGCTCCTCTGTGACATAAGCAGTGACTTCTCCTCATCATATCCTGCAAATCCAAAGAAAACAGTCAACAAACAACACTGTGATGAGGGTATTCATATATTTAGCAGCCTAAGGTATGAGACAGGTTGAGAAGTTGGGAGGACTGAACAAATGGGTTTGTCAAATAAACACAGAACAGTAGAAGAGTTGAGAGTTACAATAATCACATTCAGCTAAACTAACTTTTCAAATATCATAAAAAGGTTTTCTCAGTTTGCTTCTGAACTCAAATCACATATCTGATAGAAAAGAACCTTAAAGAGTATGTCAAAAGTATGATACTTCCCAAGTATATATTAGTTGTAATCACTCAGAAGTTAGATGCTTTAAGACGATATTGACTTATCTAAGTAGAACGCTTAATTTTACCATAGAGGATGAACCAAGATTTTTTAAGGACATTACCTTCTACGCCTTCTTCAATGTCTTCCATATTGAAAATTGGGATAGTGGATTCTGTTCTTTTTACAGCCCTCTTCTTATCAATGTATTTCTTGTTTCCACTCCTTCCCTTCTTCTTTGACCCACCACAACAGCTCTTCACAATGATGTTTGGCTCCAAATCAGCCTCAGTTAATACAGGATCATACCCATATAGGGCCTGCCTGTTAAAACAACACCCAGTTCCCACATACATAGGACCCTGAAGACCATCCAACCCTTTCAAGTTGATCTGTGAAACATGAACATAATGAAATGAGCACACCAACTTAAACATGACTCTGACATACCCAAAGGTGGTTGATAAAAAGTCTGGGGAATGTGCATGTGACACTTACATCAAAGAACACAATGTTTCGGTTAGCATATCGATCGTGCAAGTCAATGCCATCAAATCGCTGAGGGAACTGAACATAGCATGTCTTCTTTCCAAGAACAGGATCCATGAGGAAACACATAGCTTCTTTAAGTGCTTTGCTGTTGTTAAAGTAGTGATCACAATCGACATTCAAAAGATATGCTCCATTGGTAAGAACTGCAGAAACACGAATCTGCAGAAAAATGAAGGTACAGCTTAAATAAACGGAACATCACACAAGGTAATACTATCAGATGGCATAAGGAGAGCAATATGATTAAGTGTGCTATGAGACATTCTCCGTCATCGCAACCATGATGTGTTTATATGAAATAGAGCTATTCAACTTGATGGCATGCTCAATCAAATTGGAAGATCTCATATTGTAATTATCAGTGGCCTACCAAAGCATTCATAGCCCCAGCTTTCTTGTGGTGTTGAAAACCTGGTCGCTTCTCACGAGAAACATAAACCAGACGAGGAAGTTCATTTCCATCAGTATCAAGGCCCCCGCTATGCCCCAAAAAGACCTATCATCCAATCCGAAGTAAGTAACTACAAACAGGAGAAGATATACAGTGAATCAACTTTCACATAATTATTAGATACATAAAGAATACCTGGATCATTCCTGGATGATCCCTAGGGTTATTTCCAGGCCAAGCTGTTCCATCTTGCATTGTCCAACCTTCTTCAGGCATTTTTTGCGCTTTTGCAACAAGAGCATTGATTCGTATTTTAAATTCTTCATATTCCCTCTGCAATGCCAAAATTGTCAGATTATTATAATTGTTTGATTGGCAAAAAGTTTATTAGAGAGTAAAAGGATTCTGGCAGTATTATCGGCATAAATCCTAGCAACAGAGAGGCCTGAACTTTCCCAACTCGTAGAACTTATCAAATGATTTATGTAAATCACTCTGCAGGTAACCAACCAACTTTCAGGCTAAAGTTATTTCCAGACCTACTTATCCTGTATACATTGATTTGTTAAGGGATCTTAGACATTCAACCTTTCACAATCCTATCAAAAATAATAGAGTTCAACTAATGGAGCATTTGGTGAATAAAACTCAACTACCATCAAACGGAAGTGTTATATCTAAAACCTGATGCCTAGTCACCTACATACTAATAAATTCCCATTAAATTCAGCTTATTAAAGTTTCATTTGTACCTTCATTGCCCTGCGCTCTTTCACAAAAGAAGGCTGAACCTTGTCCTTCAAATAATCTATCTTTTGAGCAAAATAAAATTCAGGGGCCCGAGGCTCAATGCTGAATTTCTTGCAGAAGGGAACCCATCTCCTTGCAAACTCTGCAGTCTCAGAAAGGGCTTCAAACGTTAGCATTGCTGAACCATCATCTGACACATAGCATGAGACCTTGTCCACTGGATAATCAACAGCAAGGATGGACAACACTGTGTTTGCAGTAATGAGAGGAGGTTCTTTCAAAGGATCCACTGTACTGACAAAGATGTCAACAGGTGCAAGCTGCGAAGGCTCCCCTTCTCTATCATGTCTGAGAAAGTGAGGAAAAGACTTTCAAGACTGAAAACTTGACCCCGGAATTCGAAACATAGTATTTATCCTAAATGGAAGTGAAATATTTGAAACCTTCCACTACTCGAACAATTTCTCCCTAAGAGTAGCATAGCGACTAACCTCAAAGCTAGCCTGTCAAGGAATGTCTCACGATTGACTGGTGACCATTTTGGAAACTGATCGAGAAGCCAGGACAAGGCAAACCAAACCTCGCAAATAACTGATACTAGCCACAGAGGATATGCATCATTCACTGGATGAGTTAGACGGTATTGCATGAAAAAGCCCAAGATGATCAACCGCAAAATGATAACAACCCGATATGGGGTAAGGTGGGATGAAGGAATAGGCACCACACGGCTCATAGGCTGGCGCGCATCGTCAGCCCTGTCAAAGAGAAAATCAATAAGTATCATAGTTTTAAATTAAATTTTCTTGCAGTATAAAAAAACCAAGAAAATTGACTAATAAACAGAGAAACCGTTCCAGGACAATAGAAAGGAAATTCATATCCCAAACTAAGTACTACAAATTTTAGCAGGGATGGTGAAGTGGACATCATAACAGTGTCAAGACATTAAAAAGGATTTTTTTAAAAAAACTTTTCACTTCTCAAACCAAGTATTACAAGATTTTTGCAGTGAGAGAGAGATGGATATCAGTGCTGGAGTTATTAAAGAAAGAAGCAAAAGTTTGATCCAGTCATCTATAATATATTGTATGTTCCCTAAATATTTTTCATTTATTCAATAAAATGCTTACATTTGTAGCTCTTCTCCATTCGACCCTGTCCCTTCAATGTCCCCGCCTTTCCCTTCAGAATATCTGTTTGTCGAATGCACCAGATTTTTCTCCTGTTTCAGTTTCCAACCCTCTACTCTCTCCTTCCAGTCAACACTTCCAAGCCCGTAAGAATTCAAGTCCTTTGAGGGGTCCACAATTCTTACAGGAACTGTAAAAGCATGAAATTATCAGAAGTTCAGAGGACGAACAAAGTGTAAAAATACACTATTTCAGCCAACTAAGAATATATTCAAGTAGGCCAGTACCAGGCTGTCTTGGATCAACATAAGACAGGGACGAATGCTTGTCTCCAGGGCCTAAGGGTCCTGACATACTTCTTACAGATTGTGTATCAGTTGTTGCACTAGGAAAATCACCAGATACCTAAGACAAGCAGAAAGACTTCTTTTAGAAAATAACAATGTGCCAGGGACTATATTTAGAAGAGCTCAGTACATTTGCCAGAGAAATACAAAAAGTAATATCATGCCAATAGGTAAGGACTTCACCAAAATTCCATCATATTTGGTTAATAAATTATCAAATGAACATACTAGTTTGTTCATTCACCATATATAATACCATTTGTTCCAAATCTGCTTTTCAAAGTCAAAGCATAAAGAAGGAAAATCTCCCAGTGGATAAAACTGGTATGCGGAACGCAGCCAATCTAATTGAAACAGGGTCCGTTTCAATTTTCATCCATCAGCCGTAAACCCACAATCAGATGTCCATAAGTTTTGATTCAAAAAGAATCAGAAAGACGAGCAGGACAGTCAACTATCAAAATTTGTAGTGATTGTTGTACAGTTTAGTGTAAGGAAAAGGTCTTAAACGATAGTTAGTTTTTGCTTCATGTGACACTTTTAATTAAGGACCCAAGACCATGTCTGATTGACTAACTAAGTGATTATTTTAACAATACATTAAAAATCAATTCATTTGAAGCCACATTTTGTTATCAGCATTTAAAACTGAGTTTCCAGCAGAAAAACCCTTCACTCCCAATTACGAGATGCAAATCAAGGACCTCCCAGGAGGTTCTACAACTACAACTTAATGAAACAAAAATACAGCCAAAGCACAAAAATGACGACATAAGCACATTATCACTCACTGGCTGGCCATTTGTAAGAAGAGGGATCGGTTGCTGAGATTCATGTCTAGAGGATGAAGAGAGACCAGCATCATCACCCTGCCATTGCTGTCTGGCCTTGCTGTTTCCTTGAGCATAATTGAACTCATTGTCGATATCATCAACATCTTCCTCGTCATCATCTCCATCCACTCGTGGACTCCCTAATACATTGACCAAGCAATGACTTAGTTTTAAAAGTTCAGTTTAGAAGCAAAAACGAAAGCGCAAGTCACCAAAAAAGCAACAGAGAAAAATATTGAACTCACTCACCCTTGAACCTCTTGTATCTGGTCTTGCATTGAGGACATGATTGATTTCCATCTTTACGCTCGTACTCATAACAAGCCCGGCAAACAGGAAAGGCACACTCATTACAAGCAACGAATACATCACCAGTATCACTCAACCCAACAGTATCACCACAAATTTGGCATATTTGACTATTGAGAGGCTTCAAGGGTTTCGGCTGCACCAAAATGTCCACTTAAATTAACAGGAATTTAGATTAACCAATAGATACATGCAAACCTACTCAAGCTTCAGTCTAATAAACTACTAGCAGAGGGGTCATTTACTCATTAGGATGGAGACTAATGATCAGTAGATACAACCATTTCAAGAAGGCCTCTTAAAGTGAATGAACTCTAACAAGTCTGTTTAGAAGCAATTATCTTTTCGCTTTTGACATTGAAAAATTTCACCAACTTATATTTGTCCATACAAGTGATACTGAAGAAAATGCATCTCAGTTCATCCAAGAAGAAAATGAATGCTCGAAATGTGAAATGCAGGCCTTAAACCAAATATATAGACTTATATTTTGATTGACATTCTTGTGCCAAACATACAAGGAAAAATCAATGAAATATTCATGATCCATACTCCGGAAATAATAAGCGGATCTAAATGAAATCCCATAATTGAACATGCCTATTTTCTTCTAAATCAGCCATCAGTTACTACATAAGGATAACACAAGAGGCAAAACTGCTCAAATTTGAAGCAGCAAAAAAAGTATATTTTTGAAGAACTTTCCGTCACAAATTAACATCAGGTATATATATATATACACATATATATCTATATATATATACACACACATATATATATGTTGAAGAGTTAAAAAGTCCCACATTGGTGATTAATGAGATGGATGGTCTCGTATCGGGGTTGGACAATACTCCTCCCTTTTGGGCTTAGCTTTGGATGAGTGAGTTAAGCTAAGGCCTATTTTCACATGGTATTATAGTAAGACCCCATTCCACCCAATGTTGGGCCCCACTTTTAATTTGATCATGCATCAGATGTCCAACCACATGAGATGGGAGGTGGGGGTGTTGAAGAGTGAATGAAAAGGGGAAAAAGCAAAATGCTAATAATTATAGAGAGCTCAAATCTTGATACATCCATTTCATTCCAATAAGTACTCAAATCCCGATATAGGAATCAAATCTAAAACAAGATTAACATAATAAACTTCTAAATTCATGGGAGAACCGCAGTGTAGGTGTAAGAACTCACTCTACTTCAACCACCAAATTACAAGCCCTAATATGCTCAAAGAAGTAGTAATAGAACACTTTAAAGTCCAAATTGATGAAAAGATCAAAACTTTATCACAAATCTCAACAACAGACTATCACCAGGTCAGATCTAAACCCCAACACTGAATCGAGAAGACTAACTCAAAACCCAAAATGCTCCAAAAGAAAACTAAATTAAGGTACAAATAGATAAAAAAGATCAAAACTTTATCAGAAATCTGAGTCAACTTGAACACCTAAATCCAGATAAGATGTAGAATTTCATCAAAATCAGATCTAAAACAAGTGTATTGAATCAAGAACAAAAAGAATTGATAAAGCAGAGAATTTGAGAATGATACCCCACTATCAGAATCATGTCGAATCCTAACCAACTCATTGCGCTTGTGAGATCCAGCTACCATTCCAGCACCTGCCTCCATTTCTTCTCCTCAAAAGAAACAGAGGGTACCTTAAAACACAGCTTAATCAATCTTGATTTCACTTAAAGGGGTTTTAGCCAATGTGAAGAAACAGTGCATTTCCTCAACTGGACATCACTCCTCTACTTCACCTTCCTTCTCTGATATACTAAAAGCTAGTACCACTCTCTTTTTATCATTTCTTTGGCAGATTTAGTTCTACTAATTATTAAATTAAATTACATTACATTATTAGGAATTTTAACCGGCTTCACCGGTAACCAGTAATCGGCTCGGGGTTGGTTTAGACTTTTTAGAGATGTAGGGTGCAGAGCTTTAAGAGTGATAAATTGTAACAGAACAAGAATAAATTTAATTAGACAAATAATTCAAGAAAAGTTAAAAACTTAAAATCTACAGTTATTGTTTTGAATATCAAATCTTATATAGCTATAAGTACTTGTCACTAAAATAAAGTAAAAGTATTTAAATTGATTTTCTTCTAAATTTTAAAATATCATTTTAAAATAATATTAGGGAAATTCGAATTTAGATTAGAATGACATTTAAGGTGAACTAATTCTTTAACATTTTTTATATTTAAGCAGAATAGAATTGGAGAATACAATTTAAAACATTGTCCACTCTCTCAAATAAATGTCTTTGTCCACTCTCTCAAATAAATGTCTTCTTTATTATTAAAAAGTAAAAATGGTAAAAGTTTTGATAGTTCTCAAATACAGTATAGAATGTGTATGGAATAGAAATAATACAAGAATTGTGGTGTACATATATCTTAACTCAAAAATTATATCAAGATTATTATATTTTTTCCACATAATCTCTTTTTTATAACTAGAATAACTTTTATACAAACAAATATGGCTAATTATTTTTAACAAGTATACATTGAAAACTTAGTAAAGAAATGAATCATTTAATGTAGGGGCGTAAAGAGAAGAAGAAAATATGATTGAACTAAATCGAATCGATTATGTCATTTTTTAATAAAATTATAAATTTTTAGTTAAGTGTATAATCGTTTCGAACAATTGAAATGATCTTTTTAATTTATGAAAAAAGTCAAAAAAAATAAATCAAATTGAACCGAATAACCTTACGATGTATACAAATATATGTTATATATTAACAATATATTAAATTTAATATATAAATATATTTTATAATATTTTTTCAAATATAAATATAACTTAGGTCCTAAAAATCTGATGACGGCACCACTTTGATTCCTTATTCTTCAATTAACCTTTAATTAATTAGGGTTAAAATTAAATTATACTCTATTATAATTCAATAGATACCCGAATCAAACAATACAACAAAAAATCTACTCCTATTAAATGTTTAAGATCAAACAATATGACAATAATACTTTACATTCTTGACTTCTTTGTGAAGAATTGAAGTGATTTTCATTAACATATTTACGAAAAAAATATTTTAATAATAATATATTTAAAAGTATAAAAATTAAAAAAATTAACTAAATCATATCAAAAGAAATCGATACAATTAAAATTGTTCTTAAAAAACTAATTTTAATAAAATACTATAAAATATATAATAAAATTTATGAGGTGTTTGTTTTTAATGGAGATTGACATTTTTGCATACTGTCCAATCAAACTGGTAACTAATCTAATCTATACAAGCAAAGTGGTTGTGAACAGCCTGTACTTTGCTGTTCTTACCGGCTTCCGGTTTCTCTTCTCCCACAAACCAAACCAAGTTTCTGTCGGTGAACTACTTTTTTTTATTTCTTTTTTATTTTTAATACATCATCTTGTCTCTTTCCACAAATATCACCCCATCTTTGTGCTAATTACATATCCACCCTTCATCCTCACCGACGCCCTTATAATAATTATTAAACATGTTTTAAGTTCTTTTTAAAAAATAGTAGTAATTATTTCTCTGTTTCAACTTTTTGGTCTGTTTTGACCTATTACATTGTAAAAATAATAAAGTATATTAGATTTTTAAATATTATGATTTTAAATTTAATATCATTTAAATTTGTGATATTAAAAATGTCTTCTAAAAAGTTGAAATTAAAAAAAGAAAGGAGTATTGAAAATATTTCAGAACATGACGTAAATTGTTAGTTTCATTCGTAAATTATTGATGATCTTTAAAACACTTATATATTTGAAACGCTTATATACTTGACTAATTAGGTTTAAAAACACCCAATACCCCTGATCTGTCACATGACATAGCAAGTAGTATCAAACTCTTATAAGAAACATGTGACTCTTAATAATAGACGAGACAAGTGTTAAAAATATTTTTAAATTTGGTGAGAATTTAAGAG
Source organism: Solanum sitiens (assembly GCA_016801875.1). Taxonomy (NCBI): domain Eukaryota; kingdom Viridiplantae; phylum Streptophyta; class Magnoliopsida; order Solanales; family Solanaceae; genus Solanum; species Solanum sitiens. The sequence continues at coordinate 4,527,915 of JABWTJ010000037.1, read as the reverse complement.
AGTATTATGTCAATCATGTCGCAAGATCAAGGGTGAACTTATATACAATTAGTCAATCAAAAAATATTTTTAAGACTGTCAATAGTTCAAAAATAGCATAATTATTTCCACCAAATTTAGTGTTGTTTTCAATACTTCCCTCTTAAAAAAATAATTTAAAATGAAATATATTTTTATAAAATAGATTCAGAAACCGTAAAATAAATAAATTAAAATGATTATGTTTGTATTACGTTATGCTGTAGATTAAAAAACAACAACAAATGTGACGTCTTAATTGAGCAAATCACTATTCATACATTTATGGTCACGTACAGTTTCTAGTTCTCACTTGTTCATTTGTTATTAATTTATCCTAACAATATTAGGTTACGTGAAAGTATATTGAATGTAAGAGTAGTTAAAAGATAATCGTAATTAAAAAGGTAGATTTAAAGATTGACTATAAAACATGTACGTTAGGTCCTTTGTCAAATCTGTAGTCATTAAGAGATTTTTTTAACATCCCTCGTTTGAATAATTGAATTAGTAATAAGTAGATAGGGCATCACCATCACATTTATAGAAAATATTTTATTTCTTTCGTTAATTTTTATTTATCGATTTTAAATTTTATACGTCTTTCAAAAATATTAATTAATATTAGTATTTTCATCATAATATATGTTTTTTCTTGATTTATTAATAGTAACAAGTAAGTATAAATATTTGTTTTTAATAATATAAAAAACAAGTAAAAATGAACAAAGAGAACGTCTTAGACTTGATCACAAAAAATTAATTTATGATAGACTCATTTATTTCTAAGTCATAATTAGTTGGAATTTAGAATCGACCAATTATTAATTATTATAGTAGTTGGTTACTTTCATAGAAAATGTCAACAATAACACAACAAATAGAAATTTTCAATTTTTAATGGGAACAAACAACGCCAAGGTATTTTTTAAAAAAAATTATTTTGATAATTTTCTCAAATGTCAAGGTATAAATAAAAGGCCAAACCCATCGGTGGCTTCTTAAATTTGGCACAAAATTTCAGTTAGACACCTTAAGTATATTCTATTCATTTTAAACACTTTATGTAGTGTTGCACTGTATCATTTTGACACTTTTTGCTGACTCAGCATAGCAATTATGTAACACGAAATTTAAGCGCGTTTGAGGAGTTTTTTGGATGATTTTTTTTCTCTTTTTTCTTCTTCCTCACTGTCTCTCTCTATCTCCAATCTTCCACCATCCTCCATTGATTTTGTTTTCACTCCTACTTCTTTCTCCTCACTCTTTTTCTCTACCACCATAGACCACCCTTCATCATCACACAACTTTTGAAAAACATATAATTTTTGTTGGGTTTAATTTGTAAATTACTTAGGTTTTTCTTCTTTCTCGAAAATTAATTTTTTTTTTATCCATCATTCAATACTAATACAAAATATCAAAATACAAAATAATTTTATTTTTTTCACTTCTTTTCCACTATAATAGATGAATATTTTTAAAAAGTAAAATTCTTATATTTGTATCTCCTGCTACAAGTTAAAATGACTTTTCGTAAAAAAATACATCATAGAAAAAAAAAAGATGGAGGAAATGAGTTGGGATAAGGAGAGATTATATATAGATAATGGAGGAGAAAAGATTTTTTTTTAAAAAAAAATGAAATGAAATTACTGAGAAAAAATAGATAATAATTTCAAGGTACAAAATAAGAAGAAGACGAAGAACGAATTTACTAAGAACAAAATGGTTGGGAAATTTTTTTTGTTCTCACTGGAATTAGGAAGAAGAAGATGAAGAAAGGGGGTCTGGGGCATGGGATTACAGATCTTTAGAAAAAAAATTAATATAAGTGATGTTTTTTTTTTAAAAAAAAATAAATATAATCTACTTGTCACTTAAAGATTGGTCTTTTTTTTCCAACAAGGGCGTTTGTCAACACGCACTTAAGTTGGATCTGGAAATATAAAAAAAGTGTTGAATGACACGATAAAGGATTACCATAAGTGTTCAAAATAAACAAAGTCCAGTTAAAGTGTCTAAGTGAAACTTGATGCCAACTTTAAGGGGCCGCCGATGGGTTCGGCCAAAATAAAATTATGTATTTGTAGACATACAAAAACTGAGAGAAATGAAAACGATGAGGGGAGAAAGCCAATTTTTACTTGTTAAGTGAAACTGCAAAAATAGTTAAATGTATTTTCATTACACATAATTAATCCCAATGTTGAGAATATAATTAAATCATAAAAGTTCTCTAATAACTTAAGTTTTTAGATGAGATGATTCCATATTTCAACATGATATCAGCATAGACAGATGTCATAAGATCGAATCTCACTGTCACCTATATTAAAAAAATATTTCATGTGCTTGGCCAATGAAAAAAAAATCAGACCTGCACGTGAGAGGGGGTGTTGAGTATATAATTAAAGAATAAAAATAGGCTCTCCCTGACAATTTTTTTAGATGCAATGGACACACACTTCACACCCAACAATGACAATGAGTACTCAATTTAAATAAGTAAAACTTTAGAATATCCATATATATTCAAAAAAATTAGCTATATTTTTTTTTTCATGTTATATGGATATAATTAGACTATAAATAGCAACGTTAGTTCTATGCAAAAAAATATTTTTTTTATATATTTAATATAATAAATAAATATTAAATAGGAAAGTAATTATAATTGAATGCCTAAATAATTATGGCAAATATATTTGTGATTTTTTTCCATGTTTACCATCATCAATTTTTTTTTCTTTTATCAATATTCGTACATCACCCCCCCCCCCTCCCCCAAAATCATCCAAATTCAAGATACTTTACATTACTGGAGGAGCGATTTTGTGATTTTGTATCCATCAAGTACTTTTTGATTACATATTTATCTCGTATTTATACAATTTGATACCCACAAATTGTATTTTTTTTGCTCGTTTGTCTAATGGATCCATGATACCCACAAATTGTATCTTTTTTGCTCGTTTATATAATGTATCCATATTTTTGCTTAACAACAATGTTGAAATGTATCCATTTTCATATACATAGATACTTGTAGTATTATATAAGTACAAGTTAAAATGTTGATTTACGAAGACAATTATATCTAGATATATAAGTAATATATCCAAGATAAAGTTGATTCGAGAATACAAGTATAGTTGTATCCAACATATTTATTTTTGTGTTTAACAATAATGTATTCATTGTATTCTATATCGGTGTATTCATTTTTTGTTTAACAACTAGTGTATATATTGACATGTAGTTCATCTATTCAAAATCGAAATACTTAACCTTCATTCCCAAATTCAACAATTTGTTTACAAAAATAACTTGAGTTAACAAAAAAAATATAAATACCTTTACGACGACAAAATAAGAAATATGAAGACTACGAGAAAATTGAGTATGATGTATCACAATTTTTGTTAAACTGATAAAGAATAAGATCTGATATGTCTTTTAATAAGTAATATTTAGTTATAAAGTTAATTATAGGAAGTTGTTCATTGCATGGACGTAGTGTAAGGATAGTGGGTTATATTTAGAGTCAATTCCTTTTTTAGTTTGTTGTACTTAAAAATGTATTAATGTGTAAATAAAAAAATAAAAAATTATACAAAAATACAGCTAAGAAGTTATATAAATTATAGTCATTTATTGTAAATAACATACTTATAGCTATTGGTATTCATTAACCCTATAAATATAGTTATTTTTGTAAGTTGCTCAAATAAATCATTTTAAAAAGAACTTTTCATTGATGTATCCTTTAATTGTTGGCAAAGGAACAATGATCTCCTATCTCTACTCTAGACTAGAAGTATGGTTTACTAAGATGGTATGTTCCTTCAACGGAAAGATAGTAAAATGTCATTTTCTTTTCTTCTTGTTTTTGTCTGTGTCAGCAAGGGAGAGGAGAGGTTCAACTAGACAATTATAACAATTCAAACTAATCCACTATAGTTCAACTTTGTAACACACTTAAATAAATTGTGGAATTTTTATTCCATGTTATATAGTTGTACTGTTTTAATTTCAAAATTAGTAATCCTCAATGGTATATGTATCACAAACCAAAGCCAAGGGCTATGACTAGAATATAAAGAGTCACTAACTCGAGATGTATCTTAATCTCTGCAATCCTATTAAAAATGAAACATAAAATTGGAAAGCAATGTCAAGAATTGTGTTGAATATCTCTGAAAGGAAGAGTCTTTGCATTATATAGAGAGTATACACATTACAACCTTTAAGATTAGTCATTCATATCCCTAAAGATCAACTATTCTATCCCTCTAAATCTGCTATGCGAACCCTCTAAATCTGTCATGATATCCCCCCAAAATTGTTATTCTATCACAATATTTATTCTATTTGATCACTAGTTCAAGTCTCCATAATTACACTTGTTTATAACACTATATAGTTACATTAATATATATACAATCATTCACTACTAATTCATGATTTGCGAGTTGTCCATCATGCTAACCCCCCCCCCCCCTCAAATTGATACTAGTGGATCAAGAAGCATCAATTTGCCTACTAGAAACTAATGGTGTTGTTGTGCAATGTATTTTGTAAACGCATAAGCTATTTGAAGATCATTACACATATGAAAGAATAATGACTCATTTATCTACTCCTTCCCGTATATAATGAAAAGCTACTTCGATGTGTTTGATCCTCTCATGATAAACCAGATAGGTACAAATTGATGTAACACCTGGAATTTGGAAAAGGAAAAAGAGGCCAAAAGATGGCTACTGTTTCAAGTCCACGAGGCCCGTCTACGGTTCAAAGAAAGTTCTACGGATTATAGACCAGTCTCGTAGGAGAAATAAAAGAAAAAACATTTTTTAAAAATCAAGTTCGAGTAACTCACTCTATAATTAACTATAGGACGGTTCGTCAAATGGACTACGTATTGTAAGAAGGTCCCATAGAAAAGTTCCAGACTTAGTGAAAATTTGGGTTAAAGTTGAGTTCTACTATTCTACGAAGTATAGGAAGTCTTACGAGCCGTAGAATGTCTCGGCAAAGTTGGATAGATTTTATGGTTTTAGTACTTTGGTCTATGGTTGACCACTACGGTTCGTGAAAAATCCGACGGACCATAGATCGATTCCGTAGACTGGGTCCGATAATTATTTTTGAAGTGTATTTAGGTCTGTTCGTATGTGCTTAAAGCCTAAGCTTTGTCATTTTGACCCTCATTCCTAGCCCTATATAAGAGTTTTAGGTCCTAAAACTATCCACCTTAAACTCATTCCCTTAATTCCCAAACAAATTCATCCTCCCTAATTTCCCTCTCAAACTCAGGGAAGAAGAAGAAGGATTCTGGGGTTTCTCAAGTTCAAATCACCTTTCCTCATCATTACTTAAGGCTTCCATATCAAGGTATGTGGGATTTCATCGATGAGTTTCATTCACCCATTGAGTCCCTAAAGATTCCTCAATTTCCATTCTTCAATTTTCCAAAATTGGTTAGATTTTCATTCAATTTTTCATGGGTTTTATTTGTATGAATTTAGATTGTTTGATTTTGATCATATTCTATGATTATTTAGATTTAATTTCATGATTTCCAATCAATTCAATATGAACCCACACATTGATAATGATTTTTACTACGACCCCGATTTGCATGAATTTGAAGAATGACTATGAAGTTATGAATGATGTTTTCATGAACTTATGCATAATTTATGAAAAAAGATTATTCTATGATATAGGTTGCTATAAGATTAGCATCGATTAATTGTGAAGGGATTTTGTTACATATGCATGAAATTGTGAAAAGCTTTCTCAAATTATAAAATCATGAATGGTGAAAGACTTCCACACATGGTTTAAGAAGCAACTCAATGATGTTTTTAGCTTGAATTAGTAACTTAATTGTGTATTTCCATGGACGATGATAAGTTTATGTCTATGTCTATTTCATGAGGATTTTTACTTAGCACCGCGAGGATATTGAGCTGGAGACTCTCCCATTAGCAGATGCGGGTTCTCTAGTAGAAATCTCCTTGTCCCTGACTACGTGGCTCCGTAGGTTGTGTTAAGTGACATATATGGTGGATCCACCTAAGTTAGAAGTTTAAGGTCGTTCCCTTGACAAACAATGACATCTCCTTTTTGTATGGGATCAAGACACCGAATTCCACGTTATAACTCACGTGGTCTATGTTGGTTAATAGTTATATCCCACATAAAGAACTAAGTTACTTTTAAATGTTTTATGAAGCTCTCCTTATGATTTTAAGAATGCATTGACTATGTCATGATTTATGATGTTTCTTAAGAGATTTTATGATGTTTAGATTTTTTGATTATTTCCCCTTATTGCCATGATTCATGTTTTATACATATCCCCCATACTTAGTATATTCCATGTACTGATTCATACTTGCGTCTACATTGTTTCATTAATGTAGGGCTTGACGATTCCTCTCCCTCCGTTCGTGGCTAGTTGATCATTTTAGAGACTAAAGACTTTGTGAGTCCTCATACTCCAAGGACAATGTCACCTTTATTGCTTTCGTATGTCTTTTATTTTGTATCGAATGTTATACGTGGTGTACGATTTATGTCCCGACCACTTCTTTTAATGTACTAGAAAGGCTTGTCAAGACTATTCAGACTTTCACTTCAAATGTCAAACTTTTTATTTCATATGAGATTTCCAACTTTTGTTAATTATATTGTTATATGTATATCAAGTGGCTAGTGTGGAGACTCTCGGGGTCTTATACTCCATGTAACATCTATGGTATACTGGATCATGACATTTGAATAACACTTGTATTATAAGCATGAAGAGGAGTAAGATTAAATTGAGGAAATCCAATCTCAACAAGTAATCCACGAAGCCATACAACTTTGGATCAGGCAACTGACATGAATCGATTTGCAACATCTGTTGAAGATTTTGACACATGATCTTGTTTATTACTCTTCCAAGATATCAATGATTCTATAAGAAACATGCACCATCCAGTGATCGAGACATCTCATCCAATGAGAATCACTAAAAATATTAAAAAGAATAGGAGACCAACTATAAAAGAATAATCCAAGAGTAGATATGCCTAAAAGATACCTAATAATGCGATGAACAACCACCAAATGAAGATGGCGAGAAGCTTGCATAAATTGACTAACTTATTGAATTGAAAAAGAGATATCAACTCGAGTAATAGTAAGATAATTAGCCTCCCAAATAATTTTTGAAATATAATTTGATTAGGAAAAGGATCGTCTTCCTCATGAGGATACTACACATTAAATTCCAATGGAGTATTTACAGAGGAGCAATCTTGAAGACCAGCAAAAGAAATCAGATCCTAAGTGCATTTGTATTAGTTTAAAAATACACTTAAAATAATTTTTATTAACTATCAAACCCAAGAAATATGTAAGATTACCACGATCTTTCATATGAAAAGAATATTTAAGTTATTGTTGAAATTAGTAACTAATAAAGACGTTGTTCATGTGATAATAATGTCATCCACATAGATCAAAAGAAGAACACAACATGTAGATGTTTTCCGAAGAAATGAAGATGAGTCATATTTGCTCTACTCAAAAGAAATTGTTGCACAGTAGACTAAAACTTATCAAATCAAACTCTAGGAGCTTATTTTGAATCCATAAAACTAATAAAATAACAATGTTTAAGGACAAAAAATTAAAAACAGACTATATTCTATCGCTACGTGACAATGAATTAGCTATGGAATAGTCATCTGATCGCAAAGAATAAGTTTTGAGTTATTAAATAGCGATAGATTGGAGATAGAATATGTACCGTGTCACTTAAAGTAAGCGCAAAGTATTGAATACTAAATTGTCCTACAAAATTAACAACAAAAAAGTCATGATTATTTAATTAATACATGGCGACGAATGTACCAACAAAAATTTCGTCGCTATCTCTTTTGATAAATCTCTTTGAAATTCATAATATATAACGATTAATATGGCATTAGCTTTATTACAAATTAATTTTAGTTAAATTGTAGCAACGAAAATCGAAAGTGTTGCTAATTTGGTAGCTACACTCTTACTAATTACACAAAAAATTATCTCACTTTCAAAGAACTTTTTATTCTATGAGAACTCTACTCTGTGAGAAGAAGAAGCTTCTAATGAAGGATAGAACTTCGATCGATCGATTTCTACACTCTGTTAACTTTGTTTCATAGGTATTTACTTGTTTGTGTAAGGATGAGGTTTTTTGGCTGTCGTTGCTTGTGTTTTTGTTGAGTTCCATGACTTCAAATCTTCTATATCTCTGAATAAAATTTTTCTTCTCTCTTCCCACTTCTGAATCAATATATCAGCCTAGAATGTTCAACCACCATTTTACTTAATGTTCAATAAGATTGGATATTTTTTGGAGTTGTTTTGTAGTGAATACTAGTAGTAATGACGAATGATGATAGTAGTTTGAATCGGTGTTTAGGTTGTTCGTTCGTATTTAATGTGTTTTCCTCTGGGTTATGTATTGTTTAGCTAGTTTTTGTTTTTACTCTATTTCCTATTCAATAATGATTTCCTAAATGCATTAGTGTAGTTTTGATGTTTTTATAAATATATATTTTAAACATGTTTTTAAAATTCAAATTGAACTTTTAATTGACTTTTCATTTTAATATCTTGATATGTGACGATCCAAAGGACACCCTAGTTGTGACATGGTGAATAGGACCAATAGAGATAAAAAACAAGGCACTTGACATAAGCATGACATAATAAAATATTCAACAGAGTACATAAGAGAATACACCGAATACTTCTAAGTATGGCATAAGCCTTCTACTATCATATATGTAACTAGGACAAACCCCTAAGTCACAAATAAAATCTGAAAACTAAAATACAACAAAGCATTAAGTAGTCCACGATCTTGCCCTCGATTCACGAGGACTCACCAATCCAATCTAATATAGAGCAATCTTGATTTAGCCATGCCCGGGAGGACTAGAAGCGTCAGACTCTATATTATGAAACAATATAGGCACACTATGCTACATTACTTTGAATATACTGAATATGACGAAAATGCATAAAAATTTAGACATGATAATATGATAAACTTAAACATAATATGCATAACCAAGTAAACATAGTAAAAGTCTTTAAAGAGAAATTGTAAATCATAAACAAGGTCATTTCATAATAAAAACCGTAGAAAAATCTTTGTAAAGACTTTTGAAAAAAACATAGTTCATCTGTGGGATATTTACCATTAACCGATAATAACACCACGTGACTATAACATGAAATCTGGTGTAACCCTCACATCGAAAAGAGAGAGTTTACTTGCCAAGGTAGAACTCTGAATCATTCAGAATTGCTGAGGTGAATCTACTAACAAGGTCATTTAAGACAATACTACAGGGCGCATAGTTTGGGACAAGAGAATTGCCACTAAATATCAAATCCTTTCTAAAGGTAAGACCTCCATTCTAAAGTCCTCTCAATTCTATGTAAATCCCAACGGGAAAAACATAATCCTAATCATATCAAATACATAGAAATGCAACTGCAACAATTAAAAATTACCTATCCAATCACAAGTTTATATTGAGTAGATCCTTTTAGAACATGAATTCATATTAAGACACTTACCTTCGTAAGCATCTAAATCATGATTCCATTTAAATGTTGGAAAACCTTTCATAAATCATTGTCATTGTCACGCCACGAGCCTACACCTTGGATATGGCCGACACTCAATGACCATTACTGGCCTTGAGCGGATCCTTGACCTGACTTATTTAACTCAGCGGAAGACTTAACTCGAGAAAAGAAGACTTTCTCATAATATAACTTAAAGTAATTAAGTTGGCCATAATGACACTTAAGTCTCATAACAAAATGTCAGAAATACAAAGATGAGAGACTTAATACTAACTGTCTGACTGTCTATGAAGGCTCTATAATACTAAGATGGATGTTGGGACAGACCCCACAACATCCTTTAAAAGAAAGTCTGAAAGGCAAGTAAATGTGTTCTCCAAAATGCAATGAGGCTCACCACTGACTTCGAGTGCTCAGCTGGATCAACGAGGCGCTGGTGATGTTGATCCTGGTTACCTGCGTCTGCATCATGATACGATGCAGGCCAACTGGCATCAGTACATTGAATGTACGAGTATGCGAGTTGGAATGATAACAACAACTTAAGCTTGAGAAAAAGTAAAAAGGAACACTTACCTTGGATCTGCTCAACTTATGAATAACTTGACTTAATATAAAGCAATTAGACACATGCAATATACAAAGCTTTTAAAACAATGAAAAACACTTAGTTCATTAAAGAAAATGCAATAACAAACTCAACTTTACTTATATATGAAGTAATATAGTTTTTGTGGGAGATTGTCCAACCGACAACCACTACTATGAGCCTAAGTGGTGATACAACATCTTGCCCACTCTGCTAGAGTTGTCCTATACTTTGCCGTCACATAGAATTACTTAACTTAGTGGATCCATTAGCTTAACTTGCGTGATCATCTAAAAAGTATGACCCGTTAATACCTATGATGACTACATGGTTTTCATGGAGACTTGAGTTAATATGAACTCCCATCCCCACATCGGTGCTCAATACTACTCCGAAAATATACTTTAGCTCATGCTTTTAGAAATAACTCCCTTCTCTGGGTTGAGATAATTTTTCAACACTTAGCCTTAGAAAGCTCTCTTGGAATCAATGTTCCCTTTTATTTCTCAAAACTCTTTTGGAAATCTTAGTTTCCCCTTAACTTAAATGTGAAAACATTTATAGTCTCTTAGGAAATACTTAGTTTTCTTATAACTTTTGAGAAATGAACTCAACTCTTTACTCTTTACTTAGCTTGAACTTGAGTCTTAAATTAACTCTTAGGGAATACTTAGTTCCCGTATATTTCTTTGAAGGAAAGACTTCAAATCTTTACTCTTTACTTAACTTGAAACTTGAGTCTTAAAACAAAGTCAAAACGTTTATTAAAGACTCTTAAAACTTTAGGAAATTTGTTTTGACTTACTTCTTAACTTCTAGACTTAACTCTTAACTTCTTTGACTTCAATCTTATATTTCCTTGAGTTGGATTATGGATTCAAGGTTCATGATCTCATATTTATGGATGATTTCATGATGTTTAGATGTACCTTAGAGTGTTTGAATCGATTAAGAAACATGGATATATCACTTAGGAACTAGTACGAAAGAGTGGGGAAGGAATGCGGTGAACTGGCGTCCTTGGTGCTCTGAGAGGCGTAGGGCGCCATGCCCCAAACTTCAGAGGCCAAGTTGAGGCACTCTTGCTGGCGCGGTGCCCCAGGGCCCTACGAACAGAGATTGTCCTGTGGGGCTATGGGAGGTGCGGCGCTCCTAGGCCCTACAGATAGACATTCTCAACTTTTCTTCTTCGATTTTCATCTCTAAAACCCTCTAAAGTTCCATGGTTCTTTCCCCAAACACTTAGGATCATTATTACCCTCAATACAAAATAGATTTGACTTGAAAAACAACCCGGAAACATGAAACAAATCAATACTAGACATGCAACAACTCAACCAACAAGAATTCAACAATGTTCTTCAAGAACTTCACTTTTTATCATTCAACCTACATCAAAATTGCTGAATTTAAAGAATTTGGTGTGTGGGTGAACTAACCCAACACGAAAAGATCTCACATAACTTGATAGGGATCAACCCCGACGAATTCCACTTGCAAACCTTGGTGTTTTCCTTCTTCTTTTCTCTCTTCTCCAAGCCCTAAGCGTGATTTTGATTTTCTAAAACTGAATTAAACTTAGTTGTTACCCCAATAAAACCCTAAAACGAAATAGGAAATTAATTGGTGAAAAGACTAGTTTTCCCTTCCTTAAATCCGAATTGGGTCCTTCCTTAATCCAACAATCCAACTTCCGAAAGGCATATATCCCTCATATTATATTGAAAATTCGCTATCTCAGAGGCTTTGGAAAGATATCTCCAAGGGATTTCCAACCATATCAAGAACTACCTCCAATTCATCCTGATTTAGGAGTTATGGCTGTTTGAAAATGACCAAAACTCGCTTTCTTAAATTAATTTTTTTTTTCTAAATTTTTTCCTTTCTTTCCAAAAGTGATTGTTTTTAGTTTCTTAAATTATTCTTAGCTATTTCGAGTTACGAGAGTTACATTCATTTTCTCTTAAAAACATCCATTAGTAATAAATCATTACTTTCATAAAACATTTATTGATTCATAATCATAATTCACAAGCTCATAATCATTGTTCATATTTATAAAATAGACAAATGCATGATTCGTGTGGAAACAATTGAAAATCATATCATTAAGTTAAATCATGCATAATAGGATTGACTTTAGACAAGTGAATCACAATGAATTGAACCCATGGAGAATAACATGAAAACCTAAATTTTAGGTGAAGATTAAATTGGAGAATTGAGATCCTTTGGAAACCAATGGATTAAAGGAATCAATTGAGGAAGTTCTCACATACTTTGATCATCAAAGTCTTAAAAACAGGATAGAAAAATCTTGAAGCCCTTGAAACCCTTGTTTTTTACCTTGGAGTTTGAGATAATTGAGAGGATGAACTTCGAAGGAATTAAGGATCTGAGTGAATGTGACGGAATATACTGAGTTTTGAAGAGTAAATTCACTTATAGGGATAGTTATATGGTTAACGACATAATTATTGAATTAAATGGGTAGGAAAAGACCAAAATACCCTTAATAAAAACTATAGGAAAGACCCCACGAATTCGACCTATGACCCATAAGAACTTCTACGGACAATCCTGATCGGTCATAGGATAAGTACTAGGATTTAAAATTTTGACACATTTCCACGACACCCCTTTTGTGGACCGTGGAACTTTCTACGATACGTACATAGACCTCTTTCGTTGACCCAGTTTACCAAAAATCCTTCAAGTCCAAAAAACCTTCCATAAAACATTTTAATGGCCCGTAACCATTCCTATTACTCGTAGGTCTCTTTCGTAGAACCTTAGGTTTAAAAATCACAAACTCTGAACCCATGCCACATACTATTTCTATGACCCATAGAAAACCTTACAACTCACCATGTTCATCTGTAAATTATCATCAAATACTTGTATTTTCTAAAATTCAACCCAAGTTCCGCGAGAGCCTCATGTGACCCATACATAGGCTTTGTAGGAACCGTACCAACACACTTTTCTGCAACTTTACCCTTTCAAAATTAAGTTCTAATTTCCAAGGTATTACATGATCTCTGGGATGTTTTAGCGTTCTCCCTCTGTCCTGATTTATTTGATGATGTTTTGACATAGGTTTTGTGATCTAAGTTATACACATGTATGATTATAAATATAAGGAGTTTAAAGTTAAATTATTTTAAAGTATGACACATAAATTGAATTTAAGGAAGATTAAAATTTGTATATGTAATGACCCATTCCGATCATTATGACTAGGACAATGGTGAAATAATTTAGACCAAACAATTTTTTGGTTAGTGACTTAAAACTTGTTAGGTACGCCAACCTTAAACAGAATCTGGGCTAGGTGAGTTCTAGAGCCATCCAAGAATGAATAGGGTGCAATATTTAGGCTTGGTATTTAATTTCTTATTAAGAAATTAAGGAGCCCTTGGGGATTTACGGAATTAAATTCAAGTAGATAGAACTCTTGAAATTAATCTTGATGTGGAGGGAATTTTTTGGGATATAAAAGAAAGAAGGTATGTTGTAAAAAATGGGGTTTTTTGGAGATCTTTTGTCTTTGAAGTTTATGTAATCCGCTAAAGTAGGAGTGTGCATGTGCTATAGTAGGATAAACCACTATAGTTGGGTAAGTCGAGATTTCATTTTGTTTTCAACCCCAAAACCTCCTATTTTCTACACTTTTATTCTTGGAATTATGAGGGGCGATTAGGGCTGTTTACACTAAATTTTCATGGAATTCATTGGTAAAGGTAAGTTTGTTACTCCCCAATCTTGTAAATTTATTATTAAGGTTTAGAATCTATGATATTAATCTTGAGGGAAGGTTGTGACATGATTTCATGGTGAAAAACCCTAAGTTGGGAAAGATGATCATGAATTGGAATGGAGTTAATATTTGGTTATAATAAGGTATTATTAGGTAATTTTGATTGATTGTTGCATTTATTTATTGTTTTAGACCAAGAACAAACCAGTGAACTTCAAAAGGGGAAATTTTGTGTTCTTTAGAGTATTCAAGAGTCTTGATTCGAGGTAGGAGATGGTTATATGTTATTTGGTTTATGTATGTATGAATGTCTACTACTTTATAGTATCATTGGTGCAATTAATGTTAGGAATAATATAGAAAAGCATATGAAATGACATCATGTTGATAATCTCATGAAATCGACCCGTTTATGTGATTTGTGGCTTTAAAGTGATAATGTTCTTTGTGTTTGTGATTATGCATGTTTGTTTGTGATTGTTGGTTGGATAGAATTACAGAGTGGTACATTGCATGACCAAGTAAACACATATCAAACATGATAAACTAAGTCAATAAATCAAGGAACAATGTCAATGCAAAACTATAAAATCATGTCAAAATCTTAAACCATGTCATACTAGTGTGTGAGAGAAACTATTAACCAACATATAACCATGTCATCTAATATGGAGTTTGATATATCACCCCATCAAAGAGGGCCCAATATATCTTTCTAGGACAAAAAGGCATCATCATTAATAACTCTGAGACTAGGTACGCACCATTAGTCCCCCTCAAGATCAAGAGCATTTAGAGATTGGGTACTCGCCTATATCCTCCTTGAGATCATGAATTCTCGATCTTATACCTGTGGTGGCACATAGTTTATGAAACGTGGGTAATCACCGCCAGTCCACTCAGTACGAAGTTCAACTCCACTCAAAACAATACATATACTTAAGAGTAGCTCTTTAGGAATCATGATGCATAACACAATCATTGCATAAGAGACAGTTAATCAAAAGCATCTGAATCATGATCATCTTTCATAATAAGATTACATCAATGGGAAGCAACCTAATTTCATTGGATCATACATACACTATATTTTAAAGAATCCTTGTATCATAATCTTTTCGATTAATAATGCATATGTATCATTAAAGCTTAATTTCATAATCAAAATACATACATGGCACTGTTTAATGAAAAATATAATTGGAAACATGTAATTTAAATCAAATCTTGATTAATAAGATTGAACACAATGAATTAATTCATAAAAAAAAATTGAACTCATAAGTAATCATGCAAACCTTAGAGATTTGAGTTAGAATCTTTGAAGAGAAGTAGAGAAATCTTCGAGACTCAATGGATGGAAATGATTCATTAATGAAAATTCCACACACCCTGATGAATATTTGCTTTGGAATTGGAGAAGGAAACTTAAAGGCTTGAAAAACCCTAATCCACTTGAGGGAATCCTGGGATAGAATTTGGAGAGAAAACCTTGCGAGCTTTTGAGGGTTTGAGTGAATGAGAGGGAAATAGTTTAATTTGAAGAGTAAATTTAGTTTTAGGACTTAGATATAGGGTCAAAACGACATAGTTTAGGTGTATAAAGGGTAGAAAAAGACCCAAATAATCCTAACTTAAAAAAAATATCAAAAGGACTCTATGGACTGACTTCGGTCCATACAAACCTCTATGGATCGTCTTGGTCATCCGCATAACCAAGTACTGGATTTCAACTTTTTTAAAAATTCCATGGACCCATTCTTTGGGTTTTAGAACTTTCTACCACCCGTAGAGCGCTCTTGTAGAACCCTAGATCCAAAAATTCCTCTAAGTCCATACACTTTCTATAAGCCTAGGCTATGGACCACATGACCTTATATGGTGAGTAGTCCCAACTGTATACCCAAAGTTCATATAAATTTTCCTAAGTGTGAAATCCCCCTACTATCCTTCCAATGGGTCGTACAAAGGTCTATAAACCGTCCTTTTGGTGCGTAGGAACTTTTATCTAGGACTCGTAAAGTTTCAAATTTCCAACTCAACTTCAACGACTTACTACGTACGGCCCATATAAACTGGCACCAAAAAACACTTTTGAATTATTTATTTCAACTCCACTTACCAATTTTTAAGGTTTTACAAGTTTGAGGAAGAGCGGGTGATTTGGGCCATTCAAAGTCTTTTAACCACGGTTCGAGGCCTTGGCGTATCTCCTCTTAGCCAGGGTTCGAGGACATGGCATAAATTTTTTATCCATGATTTAAGGCCCTAACATACCACTTTTATCCATGGTTTGAGACCCTGTTGTATATCCGTAGTCCTATTTCAAGGCCTTAACACGTATCTATTAGGCGCGATTTGATTTTGGGAATCACCTCTATTAGTTAGGTTCAAGTCCTGGCTTGGTAATTCTATTGGATTCTTTTGGGGTGCCTTTACAAGGGTACGAGTCCATGGATGACTATGGTATTTCTTGAATACTCATAAACTTACCTAGTAGTTTCCTTAGCTGTAACTTTCGGGCTTATAGGGGTCCGTTTGTGTTATTTACTTTCAATTGCTCACGAGTTTACCCTTTGGGATAATGAGTATGGGGTCAAATTAAGTTATATATAACTATTTGTCTTTCCATTTATCCTTTCCTAGACTCAAGTTTTTTATAGTTAGGTTTTCCGTTACGGTTTCATTTTGTGACCTCTAGTTTTTTACCTTCTCACTTTTCATTAATGTTTTTATTTTCCAAGATTAGATGGTCTTGATATTTGTTGGTACATGTTGTTTTGGTACAAATAATATACTTTGCATCTACTTTTCTTGGTTTAGATTCTAGCTTAGTTGCCAACATTGAGTTTGGGCCAAATGCGGAGTCTTCGAAGAATGAGGGGTGAGCTTATGACGTCTTTTGTATTTTAGATATGTTTTTATATTAGCTTCTTTTTTGGGACTTGTGATCTTTTAGTAAATTTTTAGTTGTGTCTAGCAGGCCATGGGATTGGATCTGCTCGTCATAATTTTGTGTGTGTATATATATATATATATATATATATATATATATATATATATATATACACACAGAGAGAGAGAGAGGGGGAAAGGGGGAAAGAGAGAGGGGGAAAGAGGGGAAGTGTTGTACTTATTTTCTTCTACTTTTGTTTATATGTCATTAAATATTTGGCTATCTACCTACTAGGTTTATTATTTGTCTTTTCAAGTTATGGGTTGACTCACCTAGAGGATGTTGTTGGTAGGTGTTCTCATGAGTCGAGTTTTTTGGATCGTAACAAAGGTAATTTCTTTTGTCCTAAAGTTATGTGTCATTTTTATGTTGCTACTTGGCTTAAGAAGATGTTATCTTTTTCTTCTTTTAGTTAAATATATATAAATATAGATTTGTTTTTCTTGATTCCTAATTTACTTTAAATTTGTTTTGTTTGATTTGTATATTTTCTAAAAAAATTCCAAAAAGTTCTCGTAGAATTTTCAAAATTTTAATAGTGTCGTTATATTTTATAATTTAATTTAACAATCTAGAGGAAATAATTAATAATACAATTCACATGGTGATCTTATTAATGTACATGAAAAAATTCAATGTATTTTATGTACATTATTCATAATTAACTGTCATTTCATCTTGAATTCAATTTTTTTATTTTTTTGAAAGACACTCTAAAATCCAAAGTATAGTAATTGAGGAAAAATATTCACACCGTTAATAATTTTTTTGAATTAAATTTTACCACATGACTCATTTTATTGGTTAAAAAAGACCATATCATAGAAAAATAGACAAGAAGGCTCAAATCGGACACAAAATAAAATATGTTGGACATCCGAATAATAAGTTCATCCACTATCTAGTACTAATACCTAATACAATAATTAATATAGCTCTAAAAGAATATAATTTTGAAAAATAAGTCTAGAAAATAGTTCAAGCGAAATAATAATTTTTATTCAAAATAATTATTTTATTTTTACATGAAATTCATGTCCAGAAACATGATCTCAAATGAGAATAGTTGAAACTTTTACATCCATTTCTTCTTGAACCAAAATAATAAATAACTTCATATATTCATTTATTTTAAATCATTTCATCCAGAAAAATGGTTTCACAAAAAGAAGAGTGTTGATACATATTAAAATTGGGATCAAATGTTCAATTTTTAAGAAATTTTTGGGACTATAGAAGAGCTTGAAACAACTTTTGGACAAAAAATTATAATAACTTTTTGAAAATCCTAATACCTTACCCTCATATATAAAATGATGTTTTATCGATCTTTCTTATTCTTAACGCATCCAAAATCAATTGCGGCTGAAATGAAAGAAGTTGACAAAAAACAGAACTGAAGCAAGATAACTTTTTAAAATCAAATTTGGGTCTTTTAATCACAAATATCAACGCATGCCTATGTTAAACCAACAAGGAAATATCCCAAAAAAAAAAAATGGACCACAAAACTTAAACAAGAAATCGACCCATCCTAAAGCCCATCCTAATGTTAAATCGGATGGAGCTATAAATATATCTATATGTAGGGTTTCATAATTCACTCCCCCTTTCCTCATTTGCCTTCTCGCCGCTTCCCTCACCCTTGCACCTTAAAATATTTCTTTCTTGATCTGTTCAGTTTCAATTCCTCCTCCTTTGGGTGATTAACATTGTCATGTCCTTTCTTCAACTGTTGGTTCAGCTACAAGAAGTAAGTCCACCATCTGGTACCTTCTTCCATCTTTTATTCCATGCATTGTTGATTCCTTTTTTTCCTTCTTTGCAGTTGTGTTCTTTAGTGGATAGGGCGTGCAAATCTTTTTTGGTATTATTTTGAGGGCGCCCGTGGTTTAGATCTGTTTTAGTACACTATTAAGCTCCTAATTTCTCCATTCTTCCTTCTCATACTCGTTAATCTTTCTTGTGTAGTGGGTACATATATAACAGGATGCTAAGAACCACCAACACCGAAGAATGAGAATTGAATTGCTCTCTATATGTGAGTTTGTAAAGCAATTTGATTTTGGTATTTTATATCCCACTACAAATGTAAACCTTTCAGGTCTTTGGATGTAAAACACTAGCCTCTGAGAGTAAGCTGAATGCAGAATGGAGAATTCCATTAATGAAGATTTAACTATCTTTATCCAGAAATGCTTTCCAAGATACACCACACTGGTTCCTGTAGCCTACAACCATGTCACTACTCAAGGTGTAGTATTCCTTGTACACTCTCACTACACCTTGACTAGTAGCATGATTGTTGGTTACATGAACTTTGTTAGTGTGTCTTGCAACACATTTATGGATGAAAGATAGTTTAGACTTCATTAATGTAATTCTCCATCTCCTAGTTTAGATTATTGTCGGGAAATAGTGTATTTAGCAGCCAGAGTTCTGGATGATTTACATTGTAATAATATCTTACTTTTTTAACCAAGACAATCAGAAGAGAATCATGAGGATGGTGGAAGAATTGTCCAAAGTTTTTGGGTGTGAAAAAATCTATAAGTACATATGCTTACAAGGCAGCGACATTAAGGTGATCAACTATACTGAAATCCTTTAATTATTAACTAGATTTTGATGGTATACTTGAGGTAATATTCCACAAGTACTCAAGCAACATATATTTAAATAATTTAAGGAATATTTGAATTTAATATTTATTCAAACATTATATTTATTGTGATTCATTTCTAATGTTACACGTTTAATTGTTTTGCAGAAAAAAACGCGCATCACTTGCCCATAGTACTAGATTGTTACTAAGGTTGAGTTGAAAGGAAAGCATAGACTAGCAATTTTATTTTCATATTCTCACAAAAGAGGTACAAAGCCCAGGAGGTTCCATATATGGGATGAACTATGTAGACACTGAACTACTCATAACAAATTTAAGTATAGGAGAAAATAGAAATGAAATTCAGAGAATCCGAGAGGGGAGTCTCTTTGCACACTATGGTGGTTAAAGCTTAAGGACCATTAATAAGAGAATTGCCCATGCTCTACATGTTTGTGGTCTTGTGCATGATGATTCTTCTAGTAGTTTGGCACAAGGATGTGGTGTAAAACAACTCTTGGCTTATAATAGATACTTGTTTAGACTTACTATTCGATACTCTCACAATTTCAATTTGCTCATCTTAGTTTAAGAGGGAAAACAACTTAAAAAGGAAAAGAATTTAAAATCTTGTGATCTTAAACTAAATATTATTATTGGAATCAGATTCATCCTCTTTTCCTTTAGAACAATGCCTTAATCTCATAAACTTCTATTGAATAAAGAAAATAAAGAATGTTTGGACTAAGGATGAGCTATCATTATGAACTTTCCTGCAATCAACCTTTATAGAAAATGAAAACAACAAGCACACCTTATTCTGTAACATAGCTGGGATTTCTATATGGACCTTCCATATTCAAACTATATTATTGTGATCAATCATCCCAAATTCCAATAACTTATCTTCTAAAGCAAAATTAAGAATTCTATATTACTAGATGTAATTATAATTAGTTTATTTTTACTAGATGCAAAACTCACATAGACATGGTTTCTCATAATGTAACACCTTGATGAAAAGTTTCATTTTTAGCACTAGTGCAGGTTTTACGGAAGCTACCTATAGACCTTACAAGGTCCTATGGTCCATAAAAGGCAGTTGTAAGTGGTCCTAGAAGTAGGATTTGTTAGAGTTTCTAAAATTTTTTGATGGACCAATAGGATGGTCCATAGAAGGTTCTACGACCCATAGTAAATGACCCATAAAAGAGGTTAGAGACTTGGTGAAATAATTTAAGGGATGGGGTTTGTCACGACTGGAATCCAGACCCCAGACGAGACCGGCGTCGTTGACCTCTCAGAGGTCGCAGACAAGCCTACTTACCTCATTCTTACTTCATCTAGGTTAATTTTAGCGGAAAATTTGAAACTTTTTGTTTCTTATCATGCATAAAGGTCATTCTACTTACATTCATAATGTTCACAATCAACCATCTAACATTAAGATTATCAACTAAAAGAAATAGTTCAATACTGCATTAAATGTATAATTGCCAAAATGGCACCAATACGATGTCTGAAATAAAAACGGAAAGAAACACTAGTGGTACATACTCCACTAGCTAAAGCCTACATCTAAGCTAGATAGTAACGGTAGACATCCTCGAAGGCATGAGGGCCTACCAAGTCCGGATGAAGCTCCATGTCCGGATAGCTGCAACGTCAACGTGTAAGCTCTAGCGTCCACCTGTACCTGCACCTAAAAATATAGAGTTGTATGGGATTAGTACACACTTGTACTAAGTATGGGTATATGCAAGCACACACCAAGGACATGCATGAGTAAGAATAGCTCTTTCCTAACAACGTGATTATGGAAAGTCAAGTCAGTGGACTTGCCAAATTGGGATTAGGAAAGTTAGTGAACTTTCCAAATTTGGATTAGGAAAGTTAGTGAGATTTTCAAATTTGGATTAGGAAAGTTAGTGAGCTTTCCAAATTTGGATTAGGAAAGTCATGCCATGATAGTAACATGCATCATCATACTTATCATATTGCACACAACACATAACATCTTACACAGCACATATCATATTGCATATAGCACATAACATCTTTCATATCATTCATTCATATGCCATGAGGCCTTGGAATCATGGACTTGACATTAAGACTTCCCAAAATGAGGGCTCAACATATGGGACCTCAAATAGGGAGTCTTCTTTAGCAAACACAGAGTCTGCTTCATTCATTCATACGTACTTCATTTCATTCATTCATAAGCTAGTGTAAACACCAGCTATACCTAGGATGTAGTTTAAGACTCTCATCGGGTTTGCTGTGCAATGATCAAGAATAACCTAGTGTCATTACTTGAGTCTAGCTCACCTCTTGATTATCCTATCCTAACACCTTTGGTATTGTTCATTTCATTATGTGCATCATTTGAGGCTGGCCTCATTCATTCATTGGGAACTTGAACTTTAACCGACATAGATCATGTGAGCATCATGAAATCTAGTGTCTCCCCCACACCGAAAAGAGGTGGAATCACCGGCCAAAGTGACCCAAAACATACTAGCGTACATGGGAATTGAACCCCGCCAGATCCCTATATTGGCAGTATAGGTTCGAAGACTAGGAGATATAAGGAGACCCATACTCGGCATGCCGGACAGTCTCATCTCATGAGAGTTACGTGAACCTCCGCCCTTCTCGAAAGAAGGCATCACCGCTCATAGCTAGTCTATCGATGCTCAGTATAAAGTTCCATTTCATTCAACTCATATGTTATGGAAGCTGGCTTCTAGTATGAGAACATCATAGCTCAATAGATGATTTGTCATCTCATCATTAGTATTAAGTATACATTATTCTCAATACTTTCATTAGAGTGTTCATAGAGACGGGTCTCTTCATTAACTTTACACTCTCATTGGTGAGTACGTTTTGGTAACATTTACTCAGGCTCTTTTGAGATTGCTCTCATCTTTCACATTAGCCTCTTATCATGTTGTCACCACATTTATTAACATTAGCACATTTGCTCTTCATAATTACTCACCCCTTTCTACGTGAATGTTCATTTCATCATATGCCAATGCACTTGGCCATTTGTGTGTTTCACACTCTTTCTTAACCCTTCTAGGGTTTCATCATTTCATTACATAATATTCATTTCATCGTATGCCAATGCACTTGGCCATTTAGTGTGTTTTACACTCATACTTAACCCTTCTAGGGTTACATCATTTCATTACATACATCTTAGGTTCACTTATTTTTAAACGTATGCTACACTTATGGGTCTATACATACAAGCCATGAGGCTGCATTCATAGTTCGTTTAAGTGATTCATATCTTCCTACGCATCTTGTATGTATGCCAAGATATTGATAGGCGGCATTATTCTTGAATATTTAATTCACGTATGACTTATGTATCAATACGGAATTTGGGCAAGGGAACCCGATTTCGAATCCCTTGGACAACACTTACATTTTCCATTTATTTTATTTTGGTCCACACGGCTTGGGGACCCAAGATCGAGCCCCAACACCTTCATTTTATTTTTCCATAAGTTTTTCTCTTCATTTTTCGCTCAATGGGATTGAGAGGATGTGGGATCGAACCCCCACAACCTCATTTTCTTTTAATTTCTTTTCTTTAAACTCTCTCTCCCTTGGCCGAGGGGTTGTGGGTTCGAACCCCCACAACCCCTTTTATTTTTTTATTTATTTCTCCTTGACTATTTCGCATTGACCATGAGGTTGTGGGATCAAACCCCCACAACCTCACTTTATTTTTTTTGTAATTCTCCTCTACTGCCTAGAGGTCGTGGGTTCAATTCCCACACCTCACATTTCTTTTATTTCCATTTTTTAATTCTCCTTAAATCTGCCTAAGAGGTCGTGGGTTCGATTCCCACGCCTCACATTCCTTTTCTTTTCATTTTTCCTTTCTCCTTTACTGCCTAGAGGTCGTGGGTTCGATTCCCACACCTCACATTTTTTTTCCTTAAGCTGTCTGAGAGGGTGTGGGTTCGATTCCCACTCCTCTCATTTCTTATTTTCATAATTCACTTTCCAGCCAAGGTCATGGGTTCGAGTCCCACATGCCACATTCCCTTTCCTCATCTTATTTCATTGATTTTCAACATGGTGAGGTCACGGGTTCAATCCCCAGTGATCTCACATATTTTAATTCATTTTTTCATAGCATGAAATTCTCCTTAACTTGGCTGAAGCTCATCAACAAGCTGCTGGAAATTTTTGCAGCCTATTTTCTCACTTCTTTCACATTAAATGTTTAGACGTTTTAAGTAGTTTTTTAGTTAGTTCTTTAGGTGCATTTTCAATATTTCATTCGATAAAGAATTGCACTCAATTCAGCATTTTTACATCACTTATGAACATCACGATTTATATAAGTTTGTGCACGTAATAATACAAACATAACACGTTATTTTTGAACCTCAAACCAAAGGGAATAGTCACGGCTACATTGTACACACATACACATCTTTTAGGAAAACATAGGTTGTCATTCATACGATTCCAAACACACATTCATGAACATATTCAACACGAAAACACATTACATGCCTAATATCTACCAGCAAACATACCCAACCTACGAATCAATGGGAGCTAGTGACAGGGACATGCAACGGGGAACAATCCTAGCATTCGGAATAGATTTGTCTGAACCTTAGGGGTCTCTTGGGAAAGGGACCAAGAGAGAAGAGAACCCATACCTTTTTGACGTTCAAACCTCGACTTGCTGACCAAAGAACACCTCCAAACACACGTCCAACACCAAAAGTTCAACACCAAACTCGACGAAAAACCTTCTCTTTGCCTACGTGATTGATTAACATTTGTTTTCTTATATTTTCGTGGTGAGTTCTTCAAGTGTAAAGAACTTTGGTTTACCTATTGTTTTTTGAAGTTATTTTGGCAGAGAGAACGTGAATGAGAGTGATAGAGACATGAGAGAGAGATGAGCGTGAGAGGAGAGAGTTAGCTTAGGCTTAGGAGTCTAGTTTAGGACTTAGTCAAATAAGGTTTTTATTAAATATTAAAAATCTGATTTTCCTTTTAATTTAATCAGCTAATAAATAATAAATATTAATTAATTACATTAATTTATCAACTTAAATAAAAACAACTTTAATTCATTGCTTCCACCTAGGCTCGAACCCGGGTGGAGCAAGACTTCACTTCAAGAGCCAATTTTTGGCCCTCTCTCCCCAAAATACCCCTCCACCTTATTAATTAAATAATTAATTATATATTTAGGGTAATTACGATACTACCCTTAGCCTGGTAAATGACCATTTTACCCCTAGACCCTCCAAACCTAAGATTTTCCCTTTTTAAGTCCGGTAAAGACTCATTCGAGTAAATCTTCGTATTCGAGAGCCCTACATGGCTGGACCCGACCTTTACTAGCTCAACTAACTCCCCAAGTTAGTTGGTTTGGCTGTAGCAAGGGTTCAGAGGTCTAGTTCTATGCGCATCAATCCGTGTGAACCCGGTCTAATCGTAGGCATTCTAGACACATTAAGCATTACTTATCATATCCATTTTTAGGGTTGTTACAGGGTTTTACGATAAAAGGGCTTATGATTTTGTCATAACTCAAAGTACACCCTAGATGTGACATGGCAAATACAATCACATGAGACCCAAGTAAGCCACTTGACATTAGTACGATGTAATGAAATCTAAGTTTAAGAAATATAATCAATATAAGTCTAAAATCCTAGAATGACATAAATGATATCAATAGAGTACATAAGATATACAGAGAGTAGTACTAAGTCTGACACAAGCCTTTATAACATAATAAGAGTGGTTTGGATGTAACGTATACACCACATACAAGACTTGAACTCAGAGCATGATGATTCACCAATCCAAGCAGTAGAGGCTGAGAAGTATCGATTTAGGCATGTTTGAGAGGAGAAACGCGGTGTAACGACCCTCAAAATGAAATAGGAAGAACTAAAGCCTCACATGAGTTCGAAGATTTAATAACTTGTTAATAAGGTGAGAAACAACTTGTAATAGTTGGTTTGAAGAGGTTTGAGGTCAAACGTCAAAGGAGGACCAAGACGTCCGAAAACTAGCCTTTTGTGTGCTAGTGTGTCCTTGTATGTTTGCCTTGTTTTGAAGTATTGTTTGGAGTAAAAAATGATAGGAGGGGACCCTAGTATCTAGATGGTTAGGTTTAGGGTCAAAACGTCTGGGTACGACTTCCCAAGGACCACCCGAAGGGTCCTTGAGGAGGAACCAAATGTTTGTCACGAAGCTGCCAAAACAACCTCATTAACACCCATGGTTGACGCCCCTTCAACCAATTGACGCACCGTCAAAAGGGATCATGGCTCCAAACTTAGACGTGGGAGTTTATAACCCAAATTAGGGAGTCTATGACACAATCAACGAAGTGCAAGAAGGCCCATTATCCAGTTGACGCCCCGTCAATGGTGGCCGTCAAGTGGCACCTGCTGTTCTGCAATGTCTCGGCCATCCAAGGGGTTTTCCAAAGAGTTTCTGTGATCAAATTTCCCAATTTTTAATCGAAACATGGGTTCATTTTCAACTGGTTTTCAAAGTCATTGTAATGATAAATTGATGTTTGATCAAGGTTTTTAATATAATTTTCAATGTAATTCCTTGAAGAACCCATGACCTCTCTAGTCTCTCAATTTAGCCTATAAAGTGGGTTTTGTGATCTTGACATGATGTTAATAAAATTATGCTTAGATTGTGATGTATTTTTAAATGCTATTACTATATTTAGCTATTGATTATTAATTGTTGAGGATTTATATATGATTGATCAAGGCTTGAAGAATTGGTAAGTTGACCTAACTTCTAGTCTATAGTATTGATGTTGATGTTGTATGGTTTGGTCCACTTATGGTGGCGGTGTTTACTTCTTGTCTATCTATACATGTTGTGATCATGGCCTTGAGGGCAATAGATGTAATGTGAATTTTGGTTATGATGATTATGAGTATGAAGGTGTGCCATGAAGGTTATGTATGTAGTCCTCAATGTTAGTATCACGATTAAGGTGTATTGATAATGTGAAGTATAATGTGAATGATGATGTTAGGATAAAGTATGGTCTACATGCCTTATTGTGATAAGTACTATTGTAGAATGACCCTACCTAGATAACCCTATATAAATGTGTGATCTTACACATGTTAGGAGTTGTCTATTCAAATGTTGAATGTGCTCTTGTAGCCTATGATGAAATGTGGGTATGTGGTCTATAGTCCCTAAATGCTCTTTACGTGAGTTGTTCATGACTTGGGGATATTATAAATGTGTTGTGATCCTTTGAAGGGAGGTTTCCTAAAAAACAATGTTGTTGCTATTATGTTATCATGAAGACCAATATGTACACACACTCTATGCATAATTATGAGTATGATATGTTTATGATGCTAATTGAAAGGATAATCTCATATGCACCTTTATATCTTATTATACATGAATGTATGAATGAAGTGGTTAATTCTCACTATCCCTTAAGTACGTACCCCCATAGGTTCTAGCTAGTGGATCCACCTAGATAGCTATTATGTAGGTTCTACCTTGGCAAGTAGATCACCTTCTTTCGGTGTGGGGTTATATAACACCGGATTCCATGTAGCTCACATGGTCTATGTCGGTTATGGCTATATCTCCCAAAAGTTATGAAATTAACTAAGAAAAGAATATGAACTCTAGTCATGATTTCTTGAAGAGTTTCTTAGTGTAGGTAGGAGTATGGACCCTACTTATGCATTGCACAAGTGGACTTTAAGGGAGGTTATGATTAGGTTCCTTTATTAAATAAGGACTATGCTTCATGTATGTTGATATGAATGCATGTTAAGGTTGACTTTACTTATGTTAAGACATGAATTATGATATGCATGTGAATTACACTTATGGATTTTAAATGGGTTTGATTAGTACATGTGGAGGTATAAGACTCTATGTGTACATCGCACAAGTAAGCTTGTGAAGGGGTTGTTAGTGTGGTTTACCTTTGATATGATCTTAATGGGTTATGCCTAAGATGTAATGAATGAAAGACTTCTTATGTGAACATTAATGAAGTATGTTGGTCCTATGTCTAAGGTTAAATGCATGTGTTGTATCTTTTTGAAGGTGATGGTTCTTATGTGAAGGTTATATTTTATGATATGTTGTGTCCTTATGAATGAATATGCTTGAATTGATGAAGGTTGTACGAATATTAACTTTTGGTGACTTTAAGGTGATACTTTTGTATGAATGGGGGAATGAGACACTATTTGTGCATTGCACTAAGTATTACTTAAGGGTTGCTTTAGGTAAAGGAGTTAAGGTAATATATTGGAGATATTAAAGGTGTCTTAATATGATAAATGACTTTATGTGTTGTTGTGAATGGTAACCTTGTCTATTATGATATAAGTGGACTATGTGGTGCTTATTGTATGAAATGCGTATGAAGTTTCTCTAAAAGACACGATGCATGGTTTCTAACTAAATATCCTCTTTAAAGCAAGTTTTTGAATGGTTACCATACTTAGTGCATTCTTGTACTAACATCATTCTGCTTTATCTTTTTACACAAATTGTAGGTGGTGGTGACTTATAGACCTTTCCTAGAATGAAGAGCTTGGATTTCTATTCCCAAGTTCGGGTGTGTCCTTAAAGATTCAAGGACCAGATGTCAATAGTTTTCTTTAAGTTCATGTACTAGATAGTAGTTGCTTTTGTATTATAATGGTTGTGTCCCTATTGTGTTGTAGTCGTGTTGTAAAATGGCTACATCAAGACCTAGTACTTCCATTGTATTTTAAAAAGGTTTTAAAGAGATGACTTTTAGTCTTGTGTTATGGTATGAAAAAGTTCTAAATTTTCCACTATTTTATGTCTATGCGATGAAAGATGTCTAAGGGCTTGTATAAGACCTCCGAGAGGTCAAGTACGCCATGTTACGTTTAGGGGGTACTCCCCGATCGTTACACGCGGTCCCTATATTATGAAAAAATATAGGTAAAGGTATGCATTAGTACATGTAATATACTAAGTATGGAAATGCATAAAAACATAAGCATGATTACAAGGGGACTTTAAACATGATATGCGTGACCAAGTTAAAATATAGTAAAAAGCCTTTAATAAAATCCATGAATCTTAAAAAAGTTTTCATAAAATATTTTACGAAAACATAGTTCATTTGTGGGATATTTAGCAATAACCGACAACAAAACAATGTGAGCTATAACATAAAATTCGATATAACCCTCACACTGATAAAATAATTCTACTTGCCAAGGTAGACTCCATAACATTCTTTCATAATTTCTATTGTTTTTCCAATAACTAGGTATTTTAAGACAATCTTACGGGGAACATATTTGGGACAAGGGAATTGCTACTATTCTAAATTCGTCACGGTGCTAAATAAATCTCAACGAAAAATACATAATCATATTCATATCAAAATACTTGAAAAACGCAATTAAACTATCAATTTAATCATAAGTCATAGATTATCTCATTCCAAATCATGATTTCATAAAACATAACATTAGACATTTACCTTTCTAAGCATCTAAATCATGATTTGATTCATATGTAAGAAAAGCTTTCACAAATCATTAATACTTTTCTCAAAAGCTTCCTTAGTTCACAAGTCATCTCTTTTCACAAACAGATGAATAAATTTCATAATAATAATTTATAAGTTCATAAGTAGTGTAGACACCAACCGTATACACTAACTTGATACCTTAAAATTTAACCAAGTGTGAGACCCACCTACGAGACATTTTTGCGACTCATACAAGGGATAACATGCTATTTCGGTGAACCGTAAAAAGAGTACTAGAACTTGATTTTAGAAATTTATTTTCCCACTTCCTACAATTGTCATCTACGACCCATAGAAGCTTCTACGATTCTTATATATGACTCATAGACATAGCTTGCAACCCAAAAACTTTTTTTCTTTCTTTTCCAAGTTCTGAGGTGTTACAAGCTTTAACCGATATTAGACAATGCAAGCTAAAAAATTAAATCCTATGTAACTCCCACATAGAGAAGGGAGAGTCTACTTTTCAAGGTAGAAATACGTATCATATCATGTGCTATATGTGGATCCACTAGGTAGGCCATTTAAGGCAGACCTACGAGGGCGTGTAGTTTGGAACTAGAGGATTCTATTTAGAGACTATCCTATTTGAGCCTCTACCTAAAAGTTCTCTCGGTGCTAAGTTAAATCCCAACGGAATACCCATTTTATGAACTTATCATCTTACATTGAAAAGAACAATTTAAATACCAATCCAAGCTTAAACACCATAGGGTAGCTCATTTAATACTGAATCAAGTCTAAGTGAGAAAAGATTTCACCAATTATGATTCCTTAATGTGAGAAAACCTTTCAAATTTTCAGTGGTGCTCATCTTTAAGCAACCTTATTCATAATACATTCCTTTTCATAAATCGTGCACAACTTCAAGAAAACCTCAAAATCATAGATTTATAGTTTCTTCGTAAATCCACATATTTTATGGTTCATAGTTAAAATTATGATCAATGCATGAGTTCAAGTAAAAATTATTGAAAAGCATGTAATTTAACCAAAATAATCATAATAAGATCAAAATTGAACAATTTAATCAATCCTATTAGAACCATGAAGAATTTAATGAAAACCTATCAGTTTGATAAAATTGAACCTTGGGAAATTGAGAAAACTTTAGGCTCAATAGGTGAATAGAACCTATTAATTAAGACCTACATACCCTCCTATTAAAATCTTAAAAGAAATAGTGAAAATTAGACTTGACTTGGAAACCTTAGCTTCTCCTTCCTTGTTCATGAGAGAGAATGGGAGAGGGAAGAATGTTGATGGGATTGGTTTGAGTGAATGCGATAATTGGGGAAGACTTTGGGGTAGAAGGGTAGTTATAGGTCTTGAAATAAGGGTCAAAACAACATACTATTTTGATTAGATACATAGAAAAAGACCCAAATACCATTAAAGAAAAGTTTCCAAACAGACCTACGATCGTGATCTACGGCCTATCCTGGTCAACCATAGATCCAACTTCCAAAACCCAAAATTCAATCATTTCCTATGAGACTATTCTATGGTCCATATACCCATCCATAAAACCGAAGTTTAAATCCAAAATTTCACCAAGTCTAGAACCTTTTAATGAAACCACCTTATAAACCATGGAATCAACTACGAAACATCAAACATTCCATAGAATTGAGCTCCTAAATCATAGCTCTGAATCAACCATATGAGTTCCCATATACGACCTATCAAAACTCCCATAGTTTGTCCTATCAAGCCGTAGGATCAACATCATAAACTTGATTTTCCAACACTCAACTTGACTTTCTACGACTGCCTTGCTACAACCCGTAGAACTTCCTACGACTCAGAGATTGTATATGTTGTTCAGGGTTTCAGCAAAGTTTCCTATACTTTTCTTTCCTTTCTCGACTCCAACTTTTGAGGTGCTACAAAACACACATAATGGACTTGGTTCTTGTGTCTATGTCATTATATAAACAAGTTTAGCTTTAATGAAGAACATATTTTAAATCAATATGAGTTAATTAGTAAGGGTTATATGTCACGACCCAAGGTAGCACCCTAGGCGTAACATAACATATAAGACCCGGAGAAATCCTATACAAGCCACTTAGCATTTACAAGATAATACATAAAAGAAATTTAGAAGATAGTTTCCACATATCAAAGTTTGATAGAGAAAAATAGAAATGTAAACATCGACTCAAAGCCATCTAGTACAGAAGAATGAATCTGGTATATCCTGTACATCATGTTCCAAAACTGAAATAAAGGAAAGACTGAAAATAATAAATGTCTGGTACTCTAAGCATGAGGGTTCTCAAAAACTTAGGATCTCCTCAAGAACTCTAGCCACAAAACTATGAACTTGAGTGTCGGAGCCTACATTTGAGGAAATGTTGGGAAGAGTATCCGTTAGTACATGTACTAAATATGATATCATGCATAAAAATATTTAAAAACATACTTAAAAGGGACATTTCCATGACATGAAATGACCAAGCTAAATATGAGTGTAAAGAGTTAGAAAACATAGGTCGTAAAACAAGGTCAATGCAAGCTAACATCTTCAAGAGTCATGAGATACTTATAAAAGTAACCTTAGTTCATTATTGTGGAAAATTACCTTTTCAGTGACATAGAGACCATGTGAGCTATAACATGGAATCCGGTGTCTCCCACACCGAAAAGGGTTGTCCTACTTGCAAAGGTAAGGACCATGAACTTCTATCTTAGGTGGAGTTAATGTCTAGATAAGACAACATCCTATGTTGGAACATAGTTAAGAAACAATGAGATTACTTCTAGAGACTCGACCTCTACTAATGGGAGATCCTCAATCTCAATATACGCTCGGTACTAAGAGTAATTCCCATGGAATAGTCAGTTATGCATATTTTTCTTTACTATCCATGGAAGGGAATGTCATATTGCCAATCCAATCTAAGTCATGTATTGCCCATGGAAAGGTATAAATCAATAACCAATCCACGCTAGGTTTCATTAAAATAGCTCCTTAAATCTTTGATTCCAAAGGTAGTTGACAAAATATTTCAACCCTAAGAATCCTTTATGTTTGAATGTCCTTTCACAAATCTTGTTTTTATATGTATATGAGAAATTCTTTCAGAACGCAACAAATGACAACATTGATACTTCAATTTCAAAGTATCCTTAAAATATTTACATAAAATTCATGAAAATATGCTTAATTTCATAAACTCTCCTTTCATAATTCATAACCCACATCATATGATCATAACTTGGAAAACATGATAATTTTATGGTTTTATGGGGGATCATCATAAAAACATGTTATTAACTCAATTCATGCATAAAAGATCATAAATTAATCAATTATATCAATAACTAAGAGAACCCATAATATAGAAGAAAGAACCCTAACTCAATGAGGGATTTCTAACTTTGAAAATTTGAGAAATTGGGAACTCCATGGAGGAAAGGGCTCCATTGATGAAAACTATCATACCTCAATGCCAATTGCTTAACTTCGATGGAGAATTAGGAAACTCGACTTGCAAACCATAACTTTCTTCTTCAACTTCTAGAGGGAGAAATATTTGAGAGGAAGACTTGTTCTACTTTTGTGAATTTGAGAGAATGATTTTTGTTGGGGAAATTTGGGGGTAAAGAACTTATGTAGGGGCTTAGATGAAGGGTAAAGCAACACATTATTAGGATAGAGTAATTAGGAAAAGTCCCAAAAACCCCTAAAAAATATATGTAAGACATTACCATTCGCTAGACCTATGACTTGTTGGTCAAACCACGAACTGTCATGGTAATCCGTGGTTTGAGGTCCGAGACACCAAATCAGACCCCCATTGACGACACCAACCTAAAGCTTGTGGGTCCAACGACGGACCGTGGACCATGACCTTAGGTCCTAACCTTTACCTTTAAATTTTTCGCTAACTCTCGGACTCCCCTTTGAGGTCTACCTATGACTCATGCATTGAATAAAGGATCGTCTTGGTGAACCATCAACAAATTACTAGAAATTAAAAATTTTGGGATCTAGGCTGGCCAACCGCGGAGCTGACCTAAAAACTGCGAGTCAATCCATGGGCCGTAAGAGGATCCATCGATACTGGCACTAGGTTCTTCAAAAGTTGCAAATTGTACCTTTTTTGAATTCGAGGTGTCACAATATCTCTCCCTTGGGATCATTCATCCTCGAATGAGATTCAAGATATCATATAGAGGGTAAGAACTTAAAGTGACATTCCAACATGAATAGAATCACATAATACACATATCTGAAGAGGAAACATCAACTCAAGCAAAAGCATGTTCAAAACATCATATCATGAAGTCTATATGCAACTCATAATCAAATGCACATAAACATATAAAAATCAATTAAGTCTACTCAATTTCTCAAAAACTTAATATTTTCGTGAATCATTCATAATGAGGAAATCATGGAAATATCTAAGACACATGTCACCAAGAGAGTAATCCGTGAGGAGCTAAATATCTCAAACTTGAGTATCATGGAGGGAAAAAGATGAGGACAATGGGATGTCATATCGGCCTCGGCTTCCAATGTAACACCATCAACTAATTGATTCCTCCAAAGAACTTTCACGGAAGTAACTTCTTTATTCTCAGCCGAAACTTCCTCGTTAGAAATATTTTCCTCAACTCCAAAACATTCAAGGGAACTATAGATGTCGGATCTCCAACACACTTTTTCAATAATGAAACATTGAAAACTGGGTGTACTAATGCCAATCATTAGGCAATGCAAG
Organism: Solanum sitiens; assembly: GCA_016801875.1. NCBI lineage: Eukaryota > Viridiplantae > Streptophyta > Magnoliopsida > Solanales > Solanaceae > Solanum > Solanum sitiens. Next base: position 4,494,002 of record JABWTJ010000037.1, on the reverse strand, counting down.
TTCACAATAAACCTTTCCAACTCGCCTTAAGATATGTTATGGGCCCACATATTGGGGACTAAGCTTCTCTTTCTTGTAAAATTTTATTAAACCCTTCATGGGTGAGATTTTCAAGTAGACCATTCAGGAACATCAAACTCAAGATCTCTTCTTCTAACATTGTCATAGGACTTTTCTTGACTTTGATCCGTTTTCAACCTTTCTCTAATAAGTCAAACTTTTCCCATAGCCTCATGTACCAACTCGGGACCTATTAAAAAAACTTCACCCACTTCAAACCAACCTATAAAATATCGACACCTCCTACCATATAATGCCTCAAATGGAGCCATACCAATACTTGAGTTTAGCTTTGTTGTAAGTAAACTCAATCAAAGGCAAATGATCATCCCAATTACCCTTGAAGTCAATGACACATTCTCTCCACATATCTTCCAAAGTTTGGATAGTATGCTCCGCTTGCCCATCATTTTTTTGTTGGAAGGCTGTAGTAAGCATAATACGAGTATCAAGACCCTTTTGGAAAGATTTCCATAATAGAGAAGTCAATTGGTACCACGATCAGAGATAATAGATAAGGGCACTCCATACAAGCTCACTATTTCCCTTAAATAAAACTTAACATAATCTTCCACCGAATAAAAAACTTGACGAAAATGAAATGAGATAATTTATTCATTCGATATACAATAACCCAAATTGAATCATGTTTTCGATGGGAGGCAAGCCCAAAATGAAGTCCATGTTCAAATCTTCCTACTTCCAAGTAGGAATGCTAATATCTTGGGACAAACCTCATAGCTTTTTATGCTCACCCTTGACTTGTTGAATATTGGGACATTTAGCCCCCAAATCCCGCAATAACCTTCTTTATACCATTCCACCAATAGATCTTCTGCAAGTCACGATACATTTTGGTGGATCTCAGATGAATGGAATATCGAGAACTATGTGCCTCTGAAAAGATCTATATCTTAATTCATCTACATTAGGAACACACAAACGACCTTGATATCGAACCACACCATCTCCCACTTTGGGAAAGTCTCAATGGACTTTTTAAGCACCGATTCCTTAAATTCAACATAAGTTGGATCAAGACCTTGACTGGCTTTCACTTTATCCACAAAATATGATTTTGAACCATAACACCACCGTTATTTGAATCAACCGATCGAACACCCAATCGGGCCAACCTATGAACATCACCAACCAACTCATTTTTATATTCCTCCAAATGAGAAACACCACCCATTGATAGATGACTAAGAGCATCCTCAACCACATTCGCCTTACTAGGGTGATAGAGACCACTAATGTCGTAATCCTTTAACAACTCAAGCCACCTCTTTTGGAAAATATTACGATCCTTTTTTCTTGAACACATATTCCTAACTTTTGTGGTTGGTAAGCCACCAACATGTACATTATATTGGTAATGCCTCTAAATCTTCAAGGAAACCATGACACCCACATGTTCCAATTCATGTGTAGGATAGTTATTTTCATGAATTTTAAGTTGTCGTGAAACATGAGTGATAATCTTTCCAATTTACATAAGAACACGCCCCGGTTTAATCCTTGAAGCATCACAATAAACACCAAACCCATCATATCTTTCTGGTGGAGTCAATACCACTAGAAACCCAGACTCAACTAAGGTAAAAGGTTTCCATCTCATGAGATACATACTTTGGTAACCAAGACTCAACTAAGGTAGAAGGAAGGAACCCATTTGGTATATCGGACTCAACTAGTGTAAAAGCTTTCATTGGGAAGCCAGAATCAACTATCGTATAAGCTTCCATCTCATAATCATATCCACTCGGTGCTAAACATTAATTTCCACAGATCACATATTAAGTCTTTACTTAAGTTCATATTCATGGAAGAATGTCTTCACACTCATTCCAATATAATTCATACTATAAATCATATATTGAATAGGTGAGAATAAACATTCAACCTTAGAATCATCATATTGTAATAAAAACTCACATAGTATCACCTCCATACATAAGTGTGTACATGAGGATAACCTTCAAGAACACAACAACTAGATCATAATCATATTTACTTTACTATCAAAGTGTTCTTAAAGCATATACATAAACCTCATAATCATGGATAATTCTCACACTTTTCCCTTCAAGGACCATAGATCATATTCAATCAAAAAATCTGGAATTACTACATTAGACATGGTTAATTACACGATTCAACTAACTCAATTACTATAAGCATAATGTCATAATATTCATCTTTCTACAATTCACCCATATCAAGGTCATAAATTGGTAATATGGATATTTAATGGATTCTTAGGATTTTTAATCATAAAACTATAATAAATCATCAATTCAATCATAATATAAAGTAACTAAATCAATAAAATCATTTTTAAAGGAGTCCATGACTTGGAGTCAAACCCTAGCTTTTGGGGAATTTCAATTCGAATTTTGAAGGGACTCCATGGATGAATTCTATCCATGAATGATGTGATACCATACCTTGGCTATGAATTACAATGAAACTAAGTATAGAACCTTGCTCCTTCAACCCTATCTTCCCATTCCTTCTTTTTCTTTCTTGGAGTTCTAGAGAGAGAATTTTTGGAGAGGGTTGGGGTCTTTCTTTTGGGATTTGGAATTATGAGGAAGTTGACTTAATTTGGTGACTTAAAAACCTTATATAGTTGGTATAATTTAGTGTAAAAATACGTCACTTAATATTAATGAAAACCGAAAAACCCCATAATGCAAAATGGCAGTTTCAGGCCTCACCCACGACCACTATTCGTGGATGGACCCACATGGCATGTTGGTGAACCATTGGTGGAGGTTCAGAGACCTATTTTTGCAGGATTTTACCCATGGCCCTCATCCACGAGGCATGTCCTGACCCACGAGATGTGGGTGCCTTCCATGATTCACTGCCCAGGCAGCCTCTAAGGGTCTTTCTCAAGGACCCATGGTTGGTCCTTGGGGTCGTACCTTGATATTCTAACTTGAAACACTATATTTTTAGATATGGGGACGTACGTTTACGACTCTAAACTCATGTTAATCTCTAGTTTAGCCTACTAGTTCTCAGAGTATTACACAAAAACAAACTTGCTCATCTTTTCCCTAAGATCGACAACCATAGTAGGAGCATATCTTGGAAATTGCATGAACTTCAACGAATACTCCTTCACACTCATATTTCCTTGACGAAGGTTTATGAACTCAATTTCCTTTCATCTCAAGGGTAAAGAACCTATAAAGAAAAGCAACCTTAAATTTTTCCCAATAAAGAGGACCCGCATCAAGCACCTCTCTTACTTCAATTAGTCGAACCACACTTAAGTTGATAAGCGGCCATTTTCACTTTTCCACTGGTGTCACTCCCACGATCATCAACACCTTATATACCTCGTCAATAAACTCTTAATGTTCTTCCTTAACATTGGAACACGAACTTTGGAGGATTCATCATAGTGAAGTCCCTCACTTTAGTTGTCGTTGTACCCACATTTGGGTTCATGGGGACCATAGCCTCCCTATTGGATTTAGTTTTCATGGCTTGATCCAATACTTGAAAGGTATCTCAAAACTCCACATTAGTCACTTGTTTATCCGAATGGTCAGCCAAAACTTGGAGCTTATTGAGGAGCTTCTCATTCAACATTTTCATTTACATTTCTAACATTTTCTCTTCGAGGGATCATATCTTGAAAAGCCTCAGAAGAGAGAGACATATAGAGTCAAAACTCTATCACACGACTTTAGAATTATGAAATAATTGGAATTTCTAAAATGTCTTATAGATTCCTATTCATAGATATGATACGCTTCACACTTATGAACAAAACTCTACTTGACATGACATGAGATATCCTAGGACCTTTCTAAACATTGTGCTATGAATACCAGTTTGTCATGAACCAAAGTAGACCTTAGATGTAACATGGTGTATAGAATCCCGAGAGACCATACACCACCCTTTAGAATAAGTCATACAGTACATTAGAACAAAGACTTTCAAATATAACATTTTATACATCAAAAAAGTTTAACAAAAATAGAAGTCAAACTTAAGTCTTAAAGTCATCTAATACATCATAAGGAAAGTGATTGAGATGTAAGCTATACATCACATACAAACTCTAAAAACAGAAATGCCATAAAAGCAGTAGAAAAAGTCTTGGTTCGTGGAACAAGAGGACTCACCAACCCCTAAAAACCCAAAAAGATCAACTATCCACGAGTATGAGAAGTAGGAGAAATAGACCCTACATTAGTGAAACAATGTAGGCACAAGTATACATTAGTACATGTAATGTACTAAGTATGATAGCAATGTATAAGAGTTATGAAATCATGTTAAAAAGGACTTTACATGACTACCATGACCAAGATAAATCATAAGATAACATGTTAGAAAACATAAGCCATAATTATGCTTAATGGAAGCTAAACATATTTAAAATACTTATGAGCTACTTTACAAAGTAACGTTAGTTCATTATTATTGGAAGTGTACCATATAACCGACATAGACCAAGTGAGATAAATATGGAATCTGGTGTCTATCCTATACTGTAAAGAGATTTCCTTACTTGCCAAGGTAGGAACCATAAACTTGAACAAAAGTGGATCCACTAGCTAATGTCACTATAAGAAAAACCTATGGTGTCACCTAGTTATGGGATAAGGATATTTCTATTAGAAACCTGGCCTTTACTAACGGGAGAGCTTCCATCTCAATATCCTCTCGATGCTAAGCATAAATTTCATGGAAAAGTCATTAATCATATTCATCTAATGATACATATAAAGACACAATTTAGTAACCAATTAAAACTAGAGTTCATTTAGAATAAATCCAAAATCTTGGTTCAACTTAGGTGAGAAAACCTTTCAACCTTATGAATCCTTTATGTGAGAATGACCTTTCACAACAACAACAATAACATCTATGCTTTACTCTGAGAGAAACCTTAAATAATATATATCTATTCCATAGAAAGAATATGCATATCTTTATAAATTAATTTTCTATAAAATATTATAAGCTTAATAATGTGTTCATAGTGTAAAAATTCATGGATGTGCACGTTTTCATATGAATTTAACTCTAAATCATGTAATTACTTTTATTCAAGCAAAAATAAATAGAAAACAATCAATTTGATTAAGATTGAAAAGATTCCATGAGTATTGAATAAAATACTAACTTGAATTGAGAATCTATCTTTATAAAATTGAGGATTTTAGAAACCCCGTGGAGGAAAGGACTCCATAGGTGAATATTAACATACCTTGATGTCAAAAGCCCACAAAGAATGGAGGATTAATGACATAAAAATTGAATCCTAGCTTCTTATTGTTCTTCCTTAGATTGAGAGGAATTTAGGGAGTGTATTTTGTTAGGATTAGAGAAATTAGGAGAATGGGGTTAAAGGGGGTAGTTTTAGGACCCACTATCTTTATATAGTGCTTAGGGTAGAAGACAAAATGCATAGTTTTAACTAAATCGACTAAGGAAAAGACTTAAAAGCCCCTTAAAAATAACTGTCAAACTGGTCTATGGGTAAGACCTACGGACCGTAGAACTTTCTACGTTCCGTAATGGTCAACCTTAGACCAAGTACTAGGACCTTTATATTTACCCAACTCTGATGGAACCCTTTTACTATCCGTACGACTTCCTACGGTCTCTAGACACTAACCGTAGAACTCAAATTTTACCCTTAAAATTACACTATGTGTGGTACTCACCTATGAGACCTATCTATGACTCATACGTAGGATGACAGACCTTCCTAGTGAACCATACAAAGGTTACTAAGACTTGTTTTGAAAAATTATTTTCCCTCTTCATACAGTTCTCATTTGTGGCCTATAAAAGCTTCTACGGTCCATAGATGGGACCCGTAAAATAAGACTTCTGTCCAAAATTTCTTTTCTTTCTTTTCCAAGTGTGTTACATAATACCAAATATTCTTCGAAACAATGTAGAACTATAAGGAATGGAAAGAATTCGTTAATCGGGGCGCAATAATATCCATACTGATAGGATTAGAAATTAAAGGTAAAATAGTCCAAAAACCTCTTCAAAATTTGGAAGGATAAAATCATATTTTAATTTGAAAAACATATTCTAGAAGCCCGGACGAATTTGTGATTGAAAACCCCATTAGAAACAAGCAAGGAATAAACTCCAAATTAAGAATTTACTAATGTTTTCAACTTAAGGGGAATACCCCAAAACCCACATTGAAATCATGATTTAAATATATTTAGGAAGATAAAATTGAAGAGATCGATAAGGAAATATTATGGTAAGCTTTCCAACACGATTTTACTCAACCAAAGCTCCCAAGATCCTCTCTCCTAAGTTCCAAAAGATTGAAAATGTAGTAATGAGAAGAATGGAAAACCCCCCAAAATTTAGATTCTGTCTGGGAGAAAAATGGTCATCGCGATCTCAAAGGACATTGAGGTAACTCATCACAAACATGAGCCTATGGGCCACGATCGCGAGGGTCACATAAGAAGACTCCTTGTGAATGCGAGCCCGCTGGTCGCGATCATAAAGGTAAAGTGGGAGACTCATCACGAATGCGAGCATCTATAATGAAAAGAATAGTCTACCATACCTGCACCAGAGTCTCAAAAACCAACTACTCAACTCTTGGAAAATGCCTCTAAATTGGCCCTAAAAAATTATTTGGTGTCCGATAAAAATAAGTTGGACGTGATACCCCCACTAAATTTGACATTTCAGACTCAATGGAATCGTCGAATGTCTGAAAATAGGTCAAATGAAAGAATTATCCTCCCAAACCTCTCTTGAGGCTTAAAACTCAATTTCCCGCCTAACACCCAAAGCTCAACATTAAGGCCTCGAAACCTTGATCAACCACCTTACTAGCTTAAACTCAATGTTTGTTTTGGGTGAAATGAAACTAACAGAATCTCCATCAGTGCTCAAATATCTATACATTGACCAATGTTAACTACATAAATATAATTCAACTCAAAAGGGTCAACATCACAAAAATTACTTCCGATCATGAGTGGGGTATTTCTTCTAATGCGCCTTCAACTATCGAGAAACATAGGCTATAACTCTACCCTTTTTGCATCAGTACACCACCTAGACCAACACTTGAAGCATCACATAATACAACAAATGCTACACCCTCATTGTCTAATGCTATAATAGGTGATGTGGTCAATATCTCCTTGAGTTTTTGAAAGCTCCCTCACACTCATAATTTCACTAAAAACCCATAGTCTTATGATAGAGCTACGATAGAAGAGAAACTGTGAAAAAACTAACAAAAATAGCCTACTAACCCAACAAAACTATGAATTTCGGTAATGAAAGTAGGTCTCGCCCAATCACGAATAGTTGTAACCTAGGCCGGAAAAACCATAGTACTTTCCTTGGTCACCACATCACCCAAGAAAGCCTCCAAGTCAACCCAAAACTCTCACTTGGAGAATTTTGTATACAATTTCTAATCCCTCAATCTCTGAAGCACAATTCTCAAGTGACAAACATGATCGACCTCATTCTTGGAATAAACCAAGATATTATCAATATACATGATCACAAATAAATCCAAATAAGGTCAATATACCTAGTTCATCAACTCCATAAAAGCGGATGGGGAAATAGTCAATCCAAAGAACATGGATACAAACTCATAATGTAAATAACGAGTCTTCGAGATGTCAAAATCCCAAACACTCAACTGATGGTAACCTGACCTCAAGTAAATCTTGGAGAACACTAATATACCCTAAAGTTGATTAAAAAAATCATCAATCCTAGAAAGAGGATACTTATTCTTGATTGTATACTTGTTCAACTGTCGATAGTCAATACACATTCTCATACTACCATCTTTCTTCTTGACCATTAAAAATGGCGTTCCCCACTTTGAAACACTAGGAAAAACAAACCCTTTTTGCAATGCTTCTCTTACTTCTACGTTTAATTTCTTCAACTCCATTAGATCCATTTGGTATGAAGAGATAGAAATGGGCTTTGTTCCCCAATCCAAGTCAATCAAAAAATCAATGTCACGGTCTAGAGAAACACCTAGTAAGTCTATAAGAAAAATATCCATGAAATCTTGCAACACTATTGTGGTCTCTATAGGAGAAGGATCTTTGGAAAGACCACAAATATGGGACAAATAAGATAAACAACCCTTCTGCAACAAAGGAAGAGCACAGAGAAAGGTAATCACTCCCTCCAGATACAAACTCAGAGTACTTTTCTAACCTAAGTAAGTCATGGTAAGCTAGGATCATAGTCTTAACATAACAATCAATTATCACATAATAGGGATATAACCAATCCATATCCAATATCATATAAAATTCAAGCATGTCAAGTAAAATCAACTCTACTCGGGTCTCGCTATCAAAAAATGTAACTACACACCCAATACACCCATCGACCACTAAAGAATTGCCTCTCGAGGTAAAGACACTAATAAGTAGAGCAAGAGGATCACACACATTATCAATACATGTAATAAAATAAGTAGACACATAAAAATATGTAGATTCGAGATCAAATAATATTGTAGAAGAGCGATGGAAAGGGATAATACTTGTGATTACTACATTTGAGGCCTCTGCCTTAGATCTACATGTAGCATATCAAAGTTTGTAATCACCAATATCCTAGGAACTACCACAAAATTCCTAAGCCTTGCCCTTGGTACCACCTTTAGTACTCTAAAAAGTACCTCATACCATTGGGGATGGCGTAGAACGAGAAGCCTGTGATCCTGACTAGACAGTACAAGGAGCACGTCTAGGAAATCCTTTGACTTGTGTCAAAATTACCCACAAATAAAACAGAGGCGACAAACTAAACCCTACTGAGAGTAACAAAAAGAGTTTGTATATCTTCTCTAACCTTAAGATCCACTATGTGTACCCTAACTAGTATGACTAGACCTAGGTCTACCAACATCATTTGTACTATGAATAATAGACTCTACTGGACTACCCTGATAACCCTGTGTGCCCCGGTCCAAATAATCTCTACCTCTAGATGAATGGCCGCTAAACATACCCTGGAGATAAAACTTCTTGATGTCACTACATTGTGTAACATGTTGAATACTCTCAATCATAGTGAAATGATCAATAATACTCTCGAATGTACCACTTGATAATACAAGTGTCACATCCGGGTTTACCCCCTAGATGTAACCGGCATCGTCGTCCTCTTTGAGGACTAAGACAAGCCTCTTAGTGTTACATCATTGAATTCATCGATTAAAAATACGGACGAATTAAAACTTTTTCAAACTAAATCTAATGGGAGGTTTACATAGATCTCTACATACACATAATCATATTTATATCAAGTATACATAGACTTGTTCGTATAAGAAGATTACATAGTCTTCTACTTTTATTTCACACATTTATATAATAAGGAAATAGAATCATAAATCTGTCTCATCTCATAAAACCATATAAACGACAACAATAACATTGGGCATAGCCGTACATCAATAAAAGAAAACCGTATATAGGCTTTATACAACTTTGTCTCAAAATAGGAAATAGAGTCAATACAAAAGTTGTAGTAACTAGGTAACTTCATAAGAGAATATTGGCATCGTCATCGAGAAAATGAGGACCTACCACTTGGATGATAGAATACCCAAGTCTTCCTTCAAATCACCTCAAGTCAAACTTTAACGACCGGAACCTAAAATGTTTGGGAAAGAGGGAGAAAATGGGGTTAGTACGCCACATGTACTAAGTATGAGACCATATGCACAAATATCATCAAAGTATGCTAAAAGGGACATTTAATGAAAACATGTCATTTAAACCAATCCTTTAAACATACTAAACAATTTAATTATATCATATGCATATCATTATACTTAAAACCCAAAATCTCATATAACTCTACCATCAATTAATAACATCACAAACATGAATAAGAGTAACTCATAGCAAAATAAACCAACCAACTATAATCCTTATGAAGCCACAAGTGCAATGACCAAGTAAAACCCCATAACCCTACTTAATTAAGTAACCTACCAAAGATCACAATTAGCAATTCCCTTCACTTAACATAGTCTTCAATCTCATATAATATTACTTCTTTAACAATGATAACCAATTTCATATTCATAAGCATCTTCTTCAACATATAAAGTCATTTACATTATATCATCATTTATATACATAGTATTAACTCCTCAAAGTTCATATCAAGGCAAACTAGTACAAGGCATATGTAGAGTCCCCTACCCCTACCTAAGCTAAAGTCAAACCCATAAAGTTACTTCAATTAGTTTATATTTCATTCATTCATTTTAGTTTAGGGAACTCTTTCCTTAACCGACATAGACCACATGAGCTAATGTGGAATCCAGTGTAATGTCATGAAACCTTACACCGATGGAAGGTGGTCTACCGGCCAAGGTAGAACCTAACATAAATGTAGCTATCTAGGTGGATCCACTAGCTAGTATCCTATGGTGGCAACATAGTTTAAGGAACTAAGAGGTAGGTATTCTCTCTACATACCTTTTGGTAATTGGGGCCACACCTCATGGGAATCATTAGATGAGTATCCCTCAAAAGGGGAGTCAACATCCAATATGGAATAATAGGGTAACACTTCCTCTATGGAAAGCCATCACCTCCCATTTTCAAGTTCAATCGGTGCTAAGCTAAGTCCCCATTATTGAAATGTCTTTAAACTTTATTAATCATCTCAACCTAGTTTAGATAATAGGGTCTAGCCCTTGTATATTCATCATCATAGCTCAATAAGAATTGTATGAGAAATAGTCATTTCATTCACAATTCATATAGGTGAAGTTGACACTTGCACATCTCATCATAATAGGGCACATCATTACACATCAACTTATTTATAACATGTACTCCTAAGCAACCTCACAACCAAAACATAAGACATTTCAATTCAATCATCATACCATCCTATCACCTTAAACAAGGTATACTTCAACACAGCATCATAACTTGATGACAATTAACCACAATTGAAGTGACAAATTAGGATAGTCAAGACTTACCAACACTCCTCCATAGTTCATCAATAAGGGCCTTACCATCAACCCATAGATCAACCCAATTTGGGTCATCACACCAATGTAATCCAATAACCAACATGATAATGAATTTAGAAGAATCACTACACCATAATTCAATACTAGATCCAAGCTTGAAAATATGATATTTAAGTCTATCTTCTTAACCTAGATCAATTCTCAAGGACTAGCATGAAGGAATTCAATTCACCACTATAGATTCATGATCAATGTAATAACAATCATTAAGAATGATTTAACCAATAATAAAATCAATTGCATCAAACCCAACATAATTCATATCAAGATCATGCCTAGGGTTAAAGGTTAAGGGTCATAATCTACAATCTAGACCAAACCATCTCAATTCATCCCAATTAAGTTTCATTACATGATAATCTACTCATTATAACCTAAATAAAGTATAAACAACTCAATTCATAATATAAATTTCGTAATTGAATGAAACCCACATGAAAACTCAACTTTTGGAAAACCTTTGAAGGAGCCCTTTGAGGAAAGAAGTCTCAAAGGTGAATTAGATCCCATACCTTAACGTTTTGATAACAATTTAATGATGAATTCGTCCCTTTCCAGTCCCCAAAGTCCTTCCTTAGCTATGTCTTCAATGGTGTCTTCCAATAGAGAGAGAAAGTAGAGAGAAGGAAGAGAGTTTATTTTGAGTGTTGTGTTTAGGCTAATGAAGGTTGGGGTATTAATATTAGGGGTTAAATTACTTAATTAGTCTTCCTAACCCCCAACTAACCACCAAAATTCATTCATTAATTACTGAAGTCGTTTTAGAAATCTTGGTAGTAAGTTGGGCCCTCACAGACGAGACATCGACCACGGTCCGTCTGTGAGTCGATGCCCCGTCATCCCCCTCCGTCGCCTGGAACAGTAGCTATGGAAGCAAGGGCTTCCTTGAAACTTTCTAAGTGTGGGATGACGATGGACTCGATGCCCTGTCATGCCACTCACGCCCCGTCGACCCTTCCGTCGATGCACACTGCCCGGCAGTGTTGCATCCAAACCTCAAGGGTCCTCCTCAAAGGCCCTTGGTTGGTCCTTGGGGAGTCGTACCCGGACGTTTCAACCATGAAACATCTCTAACACGCGTTACACATATTTTTACCTAATTTTGATCAATTCCAACTCCTAAAAGCTAGTCAAATGGCTAAGATATCCTAGCACTCTTGTGAACAACTTTCCGGACGTCATGGACGTTCTTGAATATTTTGGTTCTTAAACACCTTAACTAGCCTATATACATCTAAATCAATTTAGAACAATGCTTAGACCTCATGGAACCTAGGTTAAGTTTTACAACACGCCTTGACATTTTGAAATGTTACATTATCCCCCCCTTAGGAACATTCGTCCCCGAATGACACTAAACACTCTTTTAAAGGAAGGAAAAGACTCAAGACTAGCAGCTCAACCAATTCACAATATCAAATTAACATGAATCACATCATTTCAATAAGGCAAACTTTAAAACTCAATTTATCACACATAGGCTCAAAATTTCATCATGAGGTACCTCCTTCTCACAACACATATGAGCTCATCATTTATTACCTAAGTCAATTAGAACCAAGTTCATTTCATAAATATGCTACATATAATTTCCACAAGGACTCACCAAATCAAAATGCATAACTTAACTCAAATAAGCAACAAGCAAAAAAATTTCCAAGTTTCAAAGCGAAGTTACAGTGACTTCACTGTACCATCACTGTGAAGTCTCAAAAAATTGGATTTTTACAAGGCTTCACCTAAAAATCAAGAAACCACAATTCCTAGTCAGAATTATGATATTAAAAAGAATGTCTAACCTTAATAATCGAAAATATGAAGATAACGGGCCTTCATGTCGGCCTCGGCCTCCCATGTTGCACCCTCAACAAGGTGGTTCTTCCATAACACTTTTACGGAAACCACCTCTTTGTTCCTCAACCTCTTCACTTGTCTATCAAGGATTTGCACCGGAACCTCCTCATAAGAGAGGTTATCCTTGACTCCAAGGCCTTCAATAGGAAGAATAGACTCGGGATCCCCGACACACTTCTTCAACATAGATACATGGAAAACCGGATGAACCGAAGCTAAATCATTTGGGAGTTTCAAGTGATAGGCAACCTTACCAATCCTTTTCAATATCTCATAAGGTCCCACATAAAGAGGACTCAATTTCCCCTTCTTGCCAAATCTAACCACCCCTTCATGGGTGAGATTTTCAAGTACACCTTATCACCTTCTTTAAACTCTAAATCTCTTCTCCTATTGTCGACATAGGACTTTTGTCGACTATAGGCTATTTGTAACCGATTCCTTATGGTGTGCACATTCTCCAAAGTCCTATAAATCAAATCAGGACCAAGAATCGATGGCTCACCAACCTCAAACCACCCTATAGGAGACCTACACCTCCTACCATACAAGGCTTCATAGGGAGCCATGGAGATGGATGAATGAAAGCTGTTATTATAAGCAAACTCCACCAAAGGCAAGTGCTTATCCCAGTTACCTTTAAAATCAATAATACAAGCTTAAGCATATCCTCAAGAGTTTGAATAGTGCGTTCCACTTGACCATCCGTTTGAGGATGAAAAGCGGTACTCAATTTCACCTTAGTACCCAAACCTTCATGGAATGACCACCAAAATCTAGATGTGAATTGTGCACCCCGATCCGAAATGATGGATAACGGAATACCATGGCGACACACAATCTCATCTATGAAGATCTTTGCATAAACTTCCGCCGAATCAGTGGACTTGACGAGAATAAAATGAGCGGACTTAGTCAATCTATCAACAATCACCCATATAGAATCATATGACTTTTGAGTCCGAGGCAACCCTACTACAAAGTCCATATTAATGTCTTCCCACTTCCAAGTAGGAATTTGGATCTCTTGTAGCAAGCCACCCAACTTTTGATGTTCCGCCTTCACTTGTTGATAATTCGGACACTTAGCAACAAATTACTCTATGTCCTTCTTCGAACCTTCCCACCAATATATCTCCCGAAGGTCATGGTACATCTTAGTTGAACCCGGATGAATAGAGTAGTGGGATCCATGGGCTTCCTCAAGGATTCGATCCCTCAACCCATCAACATCGGGAACACATAATCTTCCTTGGTACCTCAACACACCATCCCCCCTTAAGGAGAAAGACTCATTCAACTTGCCAAGAACCGATTCCTTCAACTCCATCAATAATTGATCAAGGTGTTGTTTAAACTTCACCTCAATCACCAATGATGCTATGATGAACCGTAGCACCACCATTTGGAGAACTCTCCAATCGCACCCCCAACCTAGCCAACCTATGAACGTCTTTCACTAGGTCTTTCTTGGCTTTATCTATATGCGACACACTACCCATAGTCATACGACTTAGGGCATCCGCAACCACATTGGCCTTGCCGGGATGATATAAGACACTCATATCGTAATCTTTGAACAATTCTAACCACCTTCTTTGCCGGAGATTCAACTCCTTTTGAGTAAACACATATTGGAGACTCTTATGATCGGTGAAAACATCAACATGAACACCATACAAGTAATGCCTCCATATTTTCAAAGCAAACACCACGGCCGCTAACTCAAGGTCATGAGTGGGATAGTTTCTCTCATGCACCTTAAGTTGCCTCGAAGCATAGGCAATCACCTTCCCATTTTGCATAAGCACACATCCCAAACCTATACGAGATGCATCACAATACACAACAAAGCCCTTTGTACCTTCCGGTAGTGTCAACACCGGAGCCGAAGTAAGCCTGTCCTTCAATAATTGGAAACTTTTCTCATAAGCCTCCGACCACTCAAACTTCTTACCTTTTTGAGTCAATGTAGTCAAAGGAGATGCAATGGATGAAAAACCCTCCACAAACCTTCGATAATAGCCCGCTAAACCCAAGAAACTCCTAATGTCAGTCGGAGTCAAGGGTCTAGGCCAATTTCTCACCGCATCAGTCTTCCTTGGGTCTACCTCAACTCCCTCACTAGAGATGATGTGCCCAAGAAACGACACCGACCTCAACCAAAACTCGCATTTGTTATACTTGGCAAATAACTGATGCTCTTTAAGGGTTTTCAATACCACCCTCTTATGACCCATGTGATCAACCTCATTCTTCGAATATACCAAGATATCATCAATAAACACAATAACAAATGAATTAAGATAGCTTCGAAACACTCTATTCATTAGGTCCATAAACGCCGCCGGGGCATTTGTGAGGCCAAAAGACATAACCACGAACGCATAGTGCCCATACCGAGTCCGAAAGGCCGTCTTTGAAATATCTTCATTTCTCACTCTGAGTTGGTGATACCCCGACCTCAAATCTATCTTTGAAAAGTAGCTCGCTCCTTGGAGTTGATCAAATAAATCGTCAATCCGAGGAAGAGGATACTTCTTCATGATAGTAACTTTGTTGAGTTGGCGATAATTAATACACATTCTCAAGGACCCATCTTTCTTCTTCACGAATAAGACCGGAGCACACCATGGAGAAATGCTAGGCCTTATAAAGCCCTTGTCTAGCAAATCTTTAAGTTATGCCTTCAACTCCTTCAATTTGGCCGGAGCCATTCGATAAGGAGGAATCGAAATAGGGTTTGTTTCCGGTAGAAAATCGATACCAAAATCAATTTCCCGTTCGGGAGGAATACCGGGAAGGTCATTAGGAAAAATCTCCGGAAATTCACTCACCACGGGGACAAACTCAATATGAGGAATTTCGAAATCCAAATCTTGGACTCTTACAATGTGATAAAGACATCCCTTTGAGATCACTTTACATGCTTTTAGACAAGATATGAACCGACCTCTAGGAATACAATTCCCACCCTTCCACTTAATAACGGGTTCATTTGGGAAACTAAACCTCACAACTCTAGTACTACAATCAATGGAAGCAAAACTAGCATGTAACCAATCCATACCCAAAATGACATCAAAGTCAAGCATATCTAGTTCAACTAGATCCACATGAGAAACTCTATTGGGCAAAGTGATAGAACAATTTCGATAGACTCTTTTTGTTACACTGGACTCACCCATCGGAGTAGACACTACAAAAGGTTCAAGCAAAACATCGGGTAAAGTATCAAACTTTTTAGCTACTAAGGGAGTAACAAAAGACAAAGTAGCACCCGGATCAAGCAGAGCATACACATCAATAGTAAAGATTTGTAACATACCGGTCACCACATCGGGAGAGGCCTCTTGATCACCTCTAGTACGAAGAGCATAAAAGCGGTTCTTTTTAGGAGCATCACTAGAACCACTTGGCTGTCCACCCTTCTCCTGCCCCTTTGCATTAGGACAATCTCGCACCCTGTGACCACTTTTTCCACAACCAAAGCTAATCCCCGTTCCTACCAAACATTCACCAAGATGACCATTTCCACACTTAGCACACGTAGGCTTCTCATTAGATGAATTTACACTCTTACCTTTTTGAACTTTCGGCCTAGGGGCCCTCTCATCCCTAGCCTTGGGAAATTTGGATGGAACTTGATTTGAAAATCTCTTCTTAAATCTAGGCCTATCTTGAATCCCAAGCCTATCTTTCGTAGCTCCACCCTCAAAAGACCTTGCCCTTCTTGAATCCCTATCCTTCCTTTTTGATCTAGCCTCCTAAACCTTTTTAGCATGCACCATAAGACGACCAATATTCATGTTATCATGAAGCATAGGCGAATGCCATTCTTCTTGCAAGTTATCCGATACACCTGTCGCAAATCAACTCATCTCGTCTCTAGGATCGGAGACCAATGAAGGAGCATATTTGGCCAATTGAATGAACTTCAAAGAGTAATCATGAACACTCATACCTCCTTGGCGGAGGTTGATGAATTTCACCACCTTAGCTTCTCTCATCTCTCTAGGGAAGAACCGATCAAGGAAATCCCTCTTGAAGATCTCCCAAGTCACCGGCCCACCTTGAAGTGGCCTATTATCTCTCCATTACACATGCCAAGTTTTAGCCACATCCTTAAGTTGGTATGAGGCTGACTCAGCATTCTCATTAGAAGACAACCCCATAGTACATAGTATCTTATAAACCTCATCAATGAATTATTGAGGGTCTTCATCAACCTTAGACCCATAGAAGATAGGAGGATTCATCCGTGTGAAGTCCCTAAGTCGAGAAGCCATAGTTTGCTCATGAACCCTAGGTGCAACATATCGATTAGCTTGGGCAGTCATAGCTTGAGATTGCATCGTTGCGGCTTGAGCTTGAGTAGTCATGGCTTGGGCCATTTGAGCAAGAATAGCACTCATCTGAGCCTCCGTCATTGTTGGAGGATCAGCCGGAGCCTGATCATCAACAACAACCTTTTCAAGAGGAGGAACTGGATCATCACGGGGAGGAATTCCCGCATAAGCAATCTCCTCCTCAAGTCTCCTAGCCGGATTCCTCCGAGTATTCATCTCCTATAACCAAAATACAAGGTTTAGGTGAAATCATATAAGAAGTACACTCTAGAGGCATGATAATGGATTTCCAAAAATGAGAGTGATTCCTAAGCATCAAATAAGTTCCTATTCATAAGTGTGGCGCGCTTCACAATTATGAATACAAACCTACATAGACGTGGTTGAGAGAGATATCAACATCAAGGATATTCAACCTCATGCTCTGATACCAAGTTTGTCACATCCGGGTTTACCCCCTTGATGTAACCGGCATCGTCGTCCTCTTTGAGGACTAAGACAAGCCTCCTAGTCTTACATCATTGCATTCATCGATTAATAATACAGAAGAATTAAAACTTTTTCAAACTAAATCTAATCGGAGGTTTACATAGACCTCTACATACACATAATCATATTTATATCAAGTATACATAGACTTGTTCGTATAAGAAGATTACATAGTCTTCTACTTTTATTTCACACATTTATATAATAAGGAAATAGAATCATAAATCCGTATCATCTCATAAAACAATCTAAACGACAACAATAACATTGGGAATAACCCTACATTAATAAAAGAAAACAGTATATAGGATTTATACAACTTTGTCTCAAAATAGGAAATAGAGTCAATACAAAAGTTGTAGTAACTAAGTAACTTCATAAGAGAATATTGGCATCGTCCTCGGGAAAATGAGGACCTACCACTTGGATGATAGAATACCCAAGTCTTCCTTCAAATCACCTCAAGTCAAACTTCAACGACCGGAACCTAAAATATTTGGGAAAGAGGGAGAAAATGGGGTTAGTACGCGACATGTACTAAGTATGAGACCATATGCACAAATATCATCAAAGTATGCTAAAAAGGATATTTAATGAAAACATATCATTTAAACCAATCCTTTAAACATACTAAACAAGTTAATTATATCATATGCATATCATTATACTTAAACCCAAAATCTCATATAACTCTACCATCATTTAATAATATCACAAACATGAATAAGAGTAAATCATAGCAAAACAAACCAACCAACTATAATCCTTATGAAGCCACAAGTGCAATGACCAAGTAAAACCCCATAACCCTACTTAATCAAGTAACCTACCAAAGATCACAATTAGCAATTCCCTTCACTTAACATAGTCTTCAATCTCATATAATGTTCCTTCTTTAATAATGATAACCAATTTCATATTCATAAGCATCTTCTTCAACATATAAAGTCATTTACATTATATCATCATTTATATACATAGTATTAACTCCTCAAAGTTCATATCAAGGCAAACTAGTACAAGGCATAGGTAGAGTCCCATACCCCTACCTAAGCTAAAGTCAAACCCATCAAGTTACTTCAATTAGTTTATATTTCATTCATTCATTTTAGTTTAGGGAACTCTTGCCTTAACCGACATAGACCACATGAGCTAATGTGGAATCCGGTGTCATGAAACCTTACACCGATGGAAGGTGGTCTACCGATCAAGGTATAACCTAACATAAACGTAGGTATCTAGGTGGATCCACTAGCTAGTATCCTATGGTGGCAACATAGTTTAAGGAACTAAGAGATAGGTATTCCCTCTACATACCTTTGAGTAATTGGGGCTACACCTCATGGGAATCATTAGATGAGTATCCCTCAAAAGGGGAGTCAACATCCAATATGGAACTATAGGGTAACACTTCCTCTAAGGAAAGCCATCACCTCCCATTTTGAAGTTCACTCGGTGCTAAGCTAAGTCCCCATTATTGAAATATCTTTAAACTTTATTAATCATCTCAACCTAGTTTAGATAATAGGGTCTAGCACTTGTATATTCATCATCATAGCTCAATAAGAATTGTATGAGAAATAGTCCTTTCATTCACAATTCATATAGGTGAAGTTGACACTTCCACATCTCATCATAATAGGGCACATCATTACACATCAACTTCTTTATAACATGTATTCCTAAGCAACCTCACAACCAAAACATAAGACATTTCAATTCAATCATCATACCATCCTATCACCTTAAACAAGGTATACTTCAACACAACATCATAACTTGAAGACAATTAACCACAATTGAAGTGAGAAATTAGGATAGTCAAGACTTACCAACACTCCTCCATAGTTCATCAATAAGGGCCTTACCATAAACCCATAGATCAACCCAATTTGGGTCATCACACCAATGTAATCCAATAACCAACATGATAATGAATTTAGAAGAATCACTACACCATAATTCAATACTGGATCCAAGCTTGAAAACATGATATTTAAGTCTATCTTCTTAACCTAGATCAATACTCAAGGACTAGCATGAAGGACTTCAATTCACCACTATAGATTCATGATCAATGTAATAATAATAATTAAGAATGATTTAACCAATAATAAAATCAATTGCATCAAACCCAACATAATTCATATCAAGATCATGCCTAGGGTTAAGGGTTAAGGGTCATAATCTACAATCTAGACCAAACCATCTCAATTCATCCCAATTAAGTTGAATTACATGATAATCTACTCATTATAACCTAAATAAAGTATAAACAACTCAATTCATATCATAAATTTCGTAATTGAATGAAACCCACATGAAAACTCAACTTTTGGAAAACCTTTGAAGGAGCCCTTTGAGGAAAGAAGTCTCAAAGGTGAATTAGATCCCATACCTTAACGTTTTGATAACAATTTGATTATGAATTCGTCCCTTTCCAGCCCCCAAAGCCCTTCTTTAGCTATGTCTTCAATGGTGTGTTCCAATAGAGAGAGAAAGTAGAGAGAAGGAAGAGAGTTTATTTTGAGTGTTGTGTTTAGGCTAATGAGGGTTGGGGTATTTATATGAGGGGTTAAATTACTTAATTAGTCTTCCTAACCCCCAACTAACCACCAAAATTCATTCATTAATTACTGAAGTCGTTTTAGAAATCTTGGCAGTAAGTTGGGCCCTCACAGACGAGACCTTGACTACGGTCCTTCTGTGAGTCGACGCCCCGTCATCCCCCTCCGTCGCCTGGAACAGTATCTATGGAAGTAAGGGCTTCCTTGAAACTTTCTAAGTGTGGGACGACGGTGGCCTTGACGCCCCATCGACCCTTCCGTCGATGCACACTGCCCGGCAGTGTTGCATCCAAACCTCAAGGGTCCTCCTCAAGGGCCCTTGGTTGGTCCTTGGGGAGTCGTACCCGGATGTTTCAACAATGAAACATCTCTAACACGCGTTACACATATTTTTACCTAATTTTGATCAATTCCAACTCCTAAAAGCTAGTCAAATGGCTAAGACATCCTAGCACTCTTGTGAACCAACTTTCCGAACGTCATGGACGTTCTTGAATATTTTGGTTCTTAAACACCTTAACTAACCTATATATATCTAAATCAATTTAGAACAGTGCTTAGAATCAATTTAGAACAGTGCTTAGACCTCATGGAACCTAGGTTAAGTTTTACAACACGCCTTGAAATTTCGAAATGTTAGAGAGGTAGTGGAATCGTAAAGATAAATGGCGAATCTCTTTACCAACTTATGAATCCTCTCAAACTCTGTAGGGATACTCAACATGTCCTAGCAAGCAAATTCATGAAAATGAGCCACAAACTCAGAAACTAATAAGGAACCCGCTCGAATCTATCAAAATCGTCCCTATGTTGATCTTAAAGGATAAATGGAACAAAACTCTCAAGTAACACCTGAGTAAACAACTCCCAGCCCATCACAGGAGAACCAACAATCCTACGAGTAATAACCAATTTGCACTAGTCCTTGGCCACTCCTAAAAACTAATAAGAGGTGTAAAACATTCCATGGGCCGTAAGATACCTAGATTAAACATGGCACTTTATCAAGAAGTCATAAGCCTTCTATCCAGCCATACCCTCAAACCTGGAGGTGCCAATCTAACAAATATCTCAAAACTCTTTAGTTCAGCAACCAACATGGCTGCACTTGTAGAAATAAGTTTCTGCAAATCTCAGAGGTGTCATAGAAGGCATTGAAGAGGAACCAGGAGTCTAAGATCCCACACTAGGCCCCTCAGCTGGAAGTATAGCACTAACTACAATAGAAGAACCTAAAGTACCCTGAAGAACACTAGTAGGAGAGGCACTATCCAAAATAGTCAATAATCTGATGATCAGCTCCTGAAGCATCAGAGTGATGTTTTGGATCGAAGGACGTTGTCCTAGTCTCATCTCCTTTAGACTTATGATCAATAACATCATCATGCTCAAATAAGGGCTCAGACAATGCCTCCCTATATCATCATCGAGCATGTGTTGCTCCTTTTTTATCAACCATAACCCCTAACTGTATTGCATCTCCTACCACACCTACGAGCTAGGGCTCAGGAAATAGGTATGATATCACCACCTGAGACAATGCTCTAGTCCTTGCCATTTGCACATTGAGAATATATTAGAGGTAGGAAACACTTGATATGAATAACTCACACGAAAGGAATAAAATTAAATGAATCTCTCCCACTAGGTATCTTTTAGCCTCTCAAAGATAAGTACGAATGTCTACATACCGATACACCAGAATCTACTAGACACCATGCTCTTTAACTTATATAAGTGGTGAACCTAACTCTATTATCAATTTGTCATGATCCAACAACCAAGGTCAAGATGGCACTCACCTTGAGAACCTAATTTTGTGTGTAAGTTGATACGTCCAAACTCACACTTCAAATAAGAAGTATAAACGATCGATGTAAATTTATAGAACTCAACGTTAGTTGAGGTCGATCCCAAAGAGAATATCTTTGCAAAAACGGTTTCACTGTCGCGTTTACTCGAATGTCTATCTCTTAAATAAACAATGACTGAAAGCCAAATTGGTTTTTGCTTTGGTATGCTAGTAACTAAGATTTGTAATCGAAATCAAAATTAACAATTGACATGTTGTCTTGTCACAAGTTGTTTCATTGATTAGAAGAAACCAGGATTGTGTTCGCCATTACGTTAGTTCTAATAATCTTTAGTAATTGAGGTTCAGGCAAATCAATGCTTACAAAATTCATGCGAGTTAATGTTGTCTGACACTTCTCGGTCTTAGTTAGATAATTATCACTTACACCTCTCGTCCCTAAAGTGTTTTGACATTTCACTGCCGCTTATAATTGTTTGGTATTGAAGTTTTTTTCTCTCGAACTCAAACTTCAACTCCAATTCATTGGATTAGTTCATGCATTTTTCTCCCGAACAAATGACAGATACAAGCTCACCCTAATGTGTGCACTCATCAGGATATATGAATAATGAAAGCTAAAACTACAGATTATAACCACAGATTGCCTTCCACTCGTTTCACAAAGTTACAGGTAAAATTATGTCATAGATCTCACAACCCCATTTGTGGTATTTAGCAACTCACGATTTCACGTAAACAAATAGATATATACGATGAAAACATACTTACAAAGGACTTAGTAGAATCAACAAATTAATAGGTAGCTTTCATAATTCAAGAATAAGAATCCAAAATTCAAACTCGAATTAATGTCAAGTCGAGAATTACAAAGTGAGAATGATGGAAACTCGTTCATCGTTCAAGCTTCAATAAGATAAAACATAAAAAATACCTAATTAATTCAAAGAAAGTATCTATAAAGAGTCGTACTCGATGTAGGGCTGAATTTTTGGGCAACTGCACAAGCAATATGAAGGATCATCACTATATTCACGGTCCGTGAAGCCTGCCATGATCTATACTTGACCCCAAAAAAATGTGAGTATTCAATGCCTATACATTGGATCTTGTTCAAGAACACCACAACGGACCGTGATGAGGACCACGACCTGTGAGGCCATCTGTGGTTTTTACTTGGTCAACACCATATTTCATCTTCTCATGACCTAAACAATGGATTAACTCCACGATCATAAACACGGAGCGTGATGACGACCACGGTCTGTATAAGAGACCGTGTTCATAACTTGGCCAATTCAGTTTTCATCATTTTAATACTTATTCACTATCAACTTCACAAGTACTTTCATGGATCGTTGTGAGGACCATAGTCCGTGAAGTTGGTCGTGATCTTTACTTGGTCCCTTCTAGTCTCAACTCCTCCAAGGCCTTCACTCTGGATCACCATCTCAACATAATTTTCATCCAAAAACATGAGTCTAACATACAAGTATTAATGTATGACATCTCATTACTCATAGTCGATCATGCTTATGCGTGTGAATTATCAACTCACACAATTTACTCTCAAATACAATCTCTGTATCCTCACACCAAAGAAGTCCCTTACTCATCATAATTGGGACTAAGTACTACACTCACACTCTCAAAGAACTTCTAACACTAACAACAAACTACCATAGGCTTGACCTTGCTTTCTACACACTCTCTTTCAAATACCCGAAATACGATCACTGTAGGACTTTATTGGCTTGTAACATAGTCTCAGTCTAGAAAATGAATATTTGGGTTTGTGTGTGACTAGTTCCTTGGCTTTCCAAAGTTTTTTTTCCACAAAACTCTTTTCTAGGCGATTCCCTTTATTACTTCATTTCAGTACATTTTAGCAACCATTATTTTTATTCTTTTTTTTCTTTTTCTTTTCTTCACCTTAATTTATTTTTTTCAGACTTTTTTTTTTAAATATATGCAATTTTTTATGCATTTAACTCACTGGTTGAACCTTTTTTGCGCTTCTTCTTTCTACTCGATTTGCAATCACCCTTGACTTAGGCTTTTGGCCTAAGTTGTGACACCATATCTTCGAAAACCAAATGATATGATATTTACTAGGTAAGAACAAAAACTGAATTTTAAGCTCAAATCGGATTCAAGTGGTAAGCTTTTTATTGGTGAATCTATTTTTAGCTTTTTATTGTCTTACAAAAATGGCCTACTGATCCTTTCCTATTCGGTTATTCTCAGACTTAAGCAAGACTACTTGGACAAGTTCTAGTTTCTACTCCTATTGTTAGACTTCAACTAAAACTCTCACACCCTTGACATAGGACTACATTATCTAGTTTTTTGGCTCACCAATTTATTTATCCGACTAACAACATTCAACATGTAAGTATCTAAGATGTCATCTAAAGATCCTAACAGTCAAACTTCAGATTAAGGTAATCATTACACACAGAGTAATTACTACACAACTCAACACAAAATGAACACCAGTTTTCACAGAAATATTGAGTCAACCTCCATTCATTCTAACAACTTAAAATGGCAGGTTGCTCAACGCCCCCTCCCTGAAAAAGCACATTGCCCTCAAAGTCAATAAAGAAAATAAAACAGGGCTATGAGAAGGAGTCATACCTATGGCGCTCTAGGCACAGGTAGTCGTCTCAGCATCAACACCCTTATCACCGGGTGCACTCTCAGAACTCAGTATATAATCAAGTTGGCCACCACTTGTCGGGGCAAGTGCTCCGCTACCAGAAGCTCTAACTAAAGTTGCATCGCGCTGTTATTGCTCAAGAGCTTCTTTTTATCTAACTGCTTTCTTTGATGCTTTTTGGGATTTCTTTTCTTGCCTTCTTTCCTCTTTGGATGGGACAACACACAACTCCTCATCAGATTCTCCATATTTGCATTTCCTCTTGCTCGACTAACTCGTGAG
Source organism: Solanum sitiens (assembly GCA_016801875.1). Classification (NCBI taxonomy): domain Eukaryota; kingdom Viridiplantae; phylum Streptophyta; class Magnoliopsida; order Solanales; family Solanaceae; genus Solanum; species Solanum sitiens. The sequence continues at coordinate 4,468,846 of JABWTJ010000037.1, read as the reverse complement.
TAGTTCTCCCTAGAATTCATAAATTGATTAAGTGGAGGGCGCCTAATTTAGCATTTGCATTGAATAATTTGGCAGAATCGAAATGTGTACCTGTACTGGCTTTTCAACCAATTTAGTAACCTGTGTTATTATCTCGGCCAAGTGTGATTTGAGCTTTCAGTATCTACTGAACTTACAACTTGGAACCGATCTTGGACAAGGTTGTTCAACCCATCCATTTTTTCTTTTAAGACAGCTAGCTCCTTCCCCATCTCATAATTGATCTTTTTTTTTGCAACTAACACCTTCGTCTCTATTAGCTAGGCACCCGAATTACAATATGGTCTACCAATGTCCTATTTTGGCGTTGATTTATAATCAATTTCTTGAGAAAAATCACGGGAATGGTGACATAGGTACATGTAGCCTGTGAGACAGAAGTTGGTGGTAATGGTGCCTCTGTAGAAGGCTGCGATGACTCCCTCTACTCTGGGCCTCTGTCTTCTTGTGGGATATCAAGTGGGACATGAGGAAGAACAACTAAAGTACCCATAGTTGAAAACTTTGTGCCAAAGATATGATTTGTGACATCCTTGATTTTAGACACCTGGGTAAGTCTTAAAGCTTCACCCTATCTATCAACTAGACTATTCAGAGGGATGTTCGCTTTCGACATAATTTCCTTATCAAACAACAAATTGGAAATTTGACCCTCTCATTTAGTGCCCTATCTCGCATCTCAGTCGTTATGATCATTCCCACATTTAACGGGTAACCAACCATGAGGCATGCTACAAAGGAAGACAATGAAGGAGACAATGTGTTGTCATTAGCTATCGTCTCAATTAAGCACGGACAACAACCCACCAAACCTTGGCTGGAAAAGTAGTGAAGCTTTGGTAATAAATGTTGTCATCATTTTGACCCAAACTGCATTCTCCCTATCTATAGCAATTTTCTTTGCAATCCAGCGTAGGACCTTCTCTCGAATAGAACTATTAATCTCCATAGTAAGATCACTGGTGAATTCATGATATTTCCTTTCAAATAGGCGAATTGAAGATCGTGAAGTGTATTCTTGGCTATGCAACATCATGTTAATAGTGGCCTCAAAGATGTCTATCAGTTTTCCATGAACTATGATTGAGTTGAGTGGACCCCAAGTAATGGCAATGTCTCTTTGTCCATGTTTCGTAGTCTGTGTCTCTGTAACAAATATCATCAGTGTAGCTGCATAAGGCTAGTGGCTGGAGTATTCTCCTGGTGCATTGTCCATCCAGTCGAACTGATGGAATTAAAATATCTGATAAATATCGGGGAACACCTTAATATCATCTACCACCATTGTAGTCTTAGGCATGATTGTGTGACTCTTATAACTGTCATTCTTGGTCACAATGCCCTTGTCGGAGAATTCTTTTGACTGATTTACAGTCCACATGGAGTAGTAACAGGCAACTAGCTATGATCTCGTTGTAGGATCAGGTTCATGGATATTCACATACATCACCATGGTGTCATCATTAATGATCTATTCATCCTAATCTATTGTTGTTTCTCCATCTCATTATATGTGATCTAGTAGCTCGATGTGAGTGATCTTCAAGTGTGATATTTATTTGCACCTTAAAATTACTAGATTTGGAGTCATCGTGACCCTCTGATTGAGAAACAGTGGGGGGGGGGGTAGGTTTGGTTGTGTTCTTTCTTCGAAGAGGCATCTTACCAGAGAAGCACAAACCTCATTAGTAGACAACACATTAAAGTGGCACACTATTAGTTACAAAGACTTACTCATGTGTAATTTCATCGTGACACCTTGCCTTTAGAATTCCATCACCCAATCTATCATTGAGAAGGGGCACAAAATCAAAATATGAAAAAATAATAAAAGTACAGAAAAATTAACATTTTACAAAACCAAGTACACTCTTCGGAAGCTCTCACGGGATGTGGTAAGTACCACAGTTCAATAAACTTCTCGTAGATACTAATATAGAAGCAGTGGGTATCAGTATGCGTCAGAACTTTTGACAGAGTAATGTTTATGAATTGCTTCATGGACCTTGGAGTGTACCACGGTCCGTGATACTACCAGTGAACTTATTTGGGGGTGGCTAGAAATTAAGTGTGGTCCACAATTGGTTTCACGGCCCGTTGTAGTCATTCACGGTCAATGAATCCTATCATAGTTTTACGCTTGACCTTTTCTTTAATCCTCTTCTTCCCCAAATGTTTCTACAGCACCAAACCACCATTTTTACATAGGTTCACAACCCACCTACATCTATAGATAAACATAGTTTGTCATAAACCCAATTAACTATCAATATATCAATTCAACGAATCTTCAACAAGCAAGTATCCCTATTTTCACACAAGATCACACTGAGGCTATGAACATCATTGAATTGCAACAAGCACACAACCAACCAACATAGTATTCATCCAAGTAAACACATACTCATACATCAACACTATCCTTACATAATTTCAACCACCCACTTTAGATTACACCCAATTTAAACAACACGCACAACTAGTTTGCATCACTAAAGCTTGTTCATCACATGATCATGCTATAATCAACTAAATCAAAGTAACTTTAAAATGATTTCATATAAGAATAAACTTTGAATAAGGGATAATCAAAACTTACTTTGAATTAGAAGACAATTTAACGCAGCAAGAAGAAGATGAACTTGACCAACTTTATATAGTGTTTTGAATCGATGGGCAATAAGGATTTATCAATGATTGAATCGATTACAATTTAATAATTGTTACAATATGAAGCATGAAGAGAGGATAAGGGAAAGAATTCGACCGCTAGCTCTTAGGTAGCTAATATACATTTGACTTAAGTTTAGGTTCAGCACAGGTTAGGTCGAGTTTGGTAATATTTGGATAACAGATGACAGACCGTGAAGTTGCGCGTTAAGGGCATCAAGGTCCGTGGAATAGTTCGTGAACATGAATTGGGGATATAAATGCTTACCTAATGTTTATGAGAGGCTTGATGGTCCATACAAATGATGACGGACGTAAACCCTTCTATGAATTCTGTTATGAAAAATATCTAGTAGCTTTGTTTTGTTGGTGCTGAAGTTGACGAATCGTGAAAGTGCCTGTAAAGGGAACCACAGACCATGAGAGGGCATTCTGCAACCAGTTCCTGACTTTATAACCCATTCTTTTATGCACATATCAACACAGTGACTCTAAGAAAAGAGAAATAAAGAAAAAGAAAAATACCTACTACAATTACATCTTGGGTTGCCTCTCAAGCAGCATACAATTTAACATTGCGGCGCAATGCATGTTACTTGGTTACTCATACTTCTTCAAGTTTACATTCCTCTACAATCTTCACATCCTCTGAAACACCCAAGTATGACTTGATTTGCTTTCCATTGGCTTTGAACCTCTCGCCTTTCATTTTCCAGCTAAATAGCACCTGATTGAAACATTTGCGCTACCTTAAAAGGTCTAGACCATTTGGATCTTTACTTTCTAGGAAATAGAAGAATTCTGGAGTTGAAAAGTAACACCAAGTCACCATGAATGAAGCTTTTTTTCTCAATATGCTCTTCATGATAGAGCTTCATCCTCTCCTTATACAGTGCAGACCTCTTATAGGCCCTCTAACGAAACTCATCAATCTCATTGATCTGATCCAACCTCAGGTTTGCAACTTTGCTCCAACTTTTACGAAGCTTCTACTTCTTCAAAGCCCATAGTGCTTAATGTTCAAGCTCAATCGGCAAATGACATTCTTTTCCAAACACCAATTGATATGGGGTCATACAAATAGGCGTCTGCAAATCTGTCTTATATGCCCATATAGCATCATCTAACTTCCGTGCCCAATCTGTCTTGTTGGCATTAACTGTTTTTGCCAGGATCGCCTTGATTTCCCTATTGGATACCTCTACTTGTCCACTGGTTTGTGGATGATAAAGTGTTGCAACCTTGTGTTGTTTAACCCTATACTTGGTCTTAAGTGCACTGAATACCTTGTTGTAGAAGTGAGAACCACCACCACTGATGATAGCTCTATGTTTGCCGAATCTTGACAAGATATTCTTCTTCGGTAAACCATCCACTCTCTTACCATCTTTCTCAAGCAAAACAACTGCCTCAACCCCTTCGAAAACATAGTCTACTACAACCAGTATATATTTATGCCCATATGAGCTTACAAATGAGCCCATGGAGTAGATTCCCCACACATCAAATAGCTTCACATCTAGAATAGGTGTCGTGGGTAACTCATGGCACCGAGAGATGGATCCTTGTTGCTGGAACACATTATAACTCTTCACTACATTCATCGCATCCTGGTGAATTGTGGGCCAAAAGTACCCACATTGGAGTACTTTATGAGCTGTTTGAGCACCTCCATGATGAACACCTAGCGGAGATAAGTGACATGCCTTCAAAATATGCAACATCTCAGCTTCAGGAATACACCGCCAGATGACGTTATTAGCAAAAATCTTGTACAAATAAGGTTTATCCCAAAAATACTTACCTACATCATGCATGAACCTTTTTGTCTGCTCAGTATTAGTCCTTCAAGCACCAAATAACTAATAAGAAAGTTAGCATAATTAACAAACCAAGGAATAAGATCAAGAGTTACGACTAATACCTGCTCATCGGCAAATATATCATTTATTCAAACCCTTCCTTATTTTCAGCCTCCAACCTAGATAGGTGATCAACTACCTGGTTCTCATAACCTCTTTAATATCAAAATCAAACTCCTAGAGAAGCAACACCCATCTGATTAATCGAGGTTTGTCATCTTTCTTTGCCATGAGGTATATCACAATAGTATGGTCCGTATGGATTGTCACTTTTGTTTACAACAAGTATGTTATGAACTTCTTAAAGGCGTACACTACAACTAGTAGTTCCTGTTCTGTGACCGTGTAATTTTATTGTACTCTATTCAGTTTCATACTAGCATAGTGAATCGGATGGAACATATTGTTTCTCTTCTGCCCCAATACAACTCCTAGAGCACTACCACTAGCATCATACATCACCTCAATTGGTTTGGCCCAATCTGTGCCTATGATCACTAGGACAGAGATTAACTTCTCTTTTAGGAATTCAAAGGCTTTGAGACATGCCTCATCAAAGAAAAATTCATGTCCTTCTCTAAAAGTTTGCACATGGAGTGTGCAATCTTAGAAAAGTCCTAAATGAAACGTCTATAGAATCTGACATGTCCTAAGAAGCTTGGAACACCCTTTACACAGATCAGTGGAGGATACTTTTAAATCACCTCAATTTTAGCCTAGTCGACCTCTATCCCTTTTTGTGACACCTTATGCTTAAATATTATGCCCTCATTTGTCATTAAATGACACTTCTCCCAATTCAACACTAGGTTGGCCTCCTCGCATCTATGTAGGTCCTTCTAAACAGTCATCAAAAGTTTCACCTACCAAAGAAAAATAATCCATAAATACCTCTAGAGAGTCCTCCACCATGTCTGAGAAAATGGACATCATACACGTTTGGTATGTGGGTGGCGCATTACATAGCCCAAATGACATGCGTTTAAATGCAAAGGTACCATAAGGACATGTGAAAGTAGTCTTTTCCTATTTCTCAGGAGCAGTTGATATTTGGTAGTGGCCAAATTATACATCAAAGAAACAGTACCACCCTTTACTAGCTAACCTATCCAATATTTGGTCCATTAAAGGCATTGGGAAGTGATCCCTCAAAGTTTACTTATTCAGCTTCCTATAGTCCATGCACACTCGCCATCCAGTTACTGGTCTTTGTGGGACTAACTCATTCTTGGTGTTTGACACTACAGAAATATCACCTTTTTTTGGCAAACATTGCACTGGATGGACCCAATGACTATCACAAATGGAACAGACCACCCTAGCATCTAACCATTTGATGATATCTTTTTTGACCACCTCTTTCATAGGTGGGTTTAACCGCCTTTGCTGTTCAATGCTCGGGCTTCAATCATCTTCAAGTTGGATATTATGGGTGCATGAACCCGGAGGTATTCCGATGATGTCGGCAATGTTCCACCCAATGACCATTTTGTAACTAATAAACACTTTTATCACATCTTGGACCTTTTCATAATTCAAATCTATAGCAAAAATCACAAGTAAAGTATTGTTAGTTCCTAAAAATACATACCTCTGATTGTGCAACTATTTCAGTTTTAGCATAAGTGGCACCTCAATGCACGATTTTGCCGGAGGACTTGGCTTGTTTTGTAGATCCAAGTCTAACTTCTTTGGAGCATAAGAGTGTGATCCCATACCTTGAAACACATTTACTCTCTCTACATAATTAGATCTGAAGTCAACTTTAAAGTTCATCAGTAGTGCAGCTAAAGTTTTAGCAGCTATCTCTTTTCAATTGATACTCACATATCTTTTTCATCAAAGACCGTTATTGCAGACACCACATTCATGTCATGTGGTTGTTTCATGGACCTGAAAATATTAAAATTTACCTCATCCTTATTGAGTCTGAACTTCGACTCTCCTCTCTCAAAATCTACCAAGGCTCTTCCTTTGGCCAAAAATGGTCTTCCCAAAATAATGGGAACCTCAAAGTTCACTTCGCAATCCAAGATTACGAAGTATGTTGGAAAGATGAATGTGTCCACCTTTACTAGCACATCACATAGGATCCCCACAAGACGCTTTTCTTACCTATCATCTATCATCAACCTCATTGTTGTGGGCTTTAAAACTCCCAATCCCAACTTCTTGTAGATGTCTAACAACATCAAGTAAATGTTGGCTCCTGGACCACACAAATCTTTGCAAATTTGATTGAACCAATGGTGCACAAGATAGTGAATGCAGCTGGATCTTCCTTCTTTTGAACCAGATATTGTTAGTAAAATCAAGACTTACAACTCTCTTCTTTGTAACCAAGTCCTTCATGAACTTGTCATATCCTGGCATCTGCTCCAGGGGTTCCATTAGTGGTATGTTTATGAAAAGTTGCTTCAACATGGTGATGAACTTTATAAACTTCCCATCTTCAGCTCTTTTTTTGAGCCTTTTAGGGAAATGAGGCAATGGTTTGGGAATCTATTGTAAAGGCATGTTTTACTTGACCTCTTTCTCTTTTTCTATCGCAGGTTGAGCTTTAGGCGGAGTATCTTCCTAGTCATCAACATGTACAACTTCATCCTCCTCTATACCAGCTTGGTCCAACACCTGTTCATGTTTAGTACGTGCAGGAATAGGGCCAGTAAGAATTTTACCACTCCTGGTGGGGATAGCCATGCACTGCTCGTCCTTCTTAGGATTTTGGATGGTGTCACTTGGTAGTGATGCACTTTTACTCTGATTTAATGAGGCTGAAAGTTTCCCTAACTGCTGCTCAATTTTTTTAATGAAGGTGGTGTGAGAATCCACCAATTGACTCGTGCTCGAGAAATAACCTCTCATCTCTTTTACCCCTGCATCAATTGATTCAATTTTCTGGAGTGCCTTGGCCATCATGTCTTCCAGATTTGACCCACTGGAACTACCAATCGTTTGATCTCTTTACCTGGGGCACATAGACACCATTGCGATCACACCTGTACTCATCTCTGTTCTTCCAGTTTCCCTGCTCTCTATTTGCTGGCCTATCATATTGTCCTTCCCTACCATAATTTTGACCTGTATTTCCAGAATTGTAACCCTGATTTCCAGTGTTTTAATTCCGGAAACCTCCTTGGTTACCCAGGTAGTTAGCTTCTTCATCTAGATCGATGTCCTCGTCTTCACACCTGCTTTGCTTCTCTACATCATTTAGCTTTTCGGAACTTGCAACAAGACATTTCATGAGCAAATCTATCTGGGTCCTTATGTGTGTATGTCCTGATCTATTTCTTCTTCTCTCTTCTTTTGCTCAAGTCAAAGCTCAAATGTGTAACCATGATATCATACTTTTACATCTCTAGTATATCATGCCCTGTTGTTCTTTGACACCTCATCTAATAGTTGCATGCTCTTTGAGAATGTCTTCCTCATAAATGATCCTCCGTACACTGCATCAACAACATGTTTAGTGAGATAGTTCAAAGATATGTAAATATCTTGCTTCAGATGCCTCTCAATGAGATCATGGTTAGGGCATTTCTTCAGTTTTTGGCTGAACCTCCACCAAGTGTCATCCATTGCTTCTCCTGGTAGTTGCTTATGAGTATGTATTTCATATTTAATTTATAGCTCTTTTGATTCTGAAATGAATCATTCCAGGAAAGTTTCCTTCAGCTCAGTCTAAGTTCTGATGGAATCGTATGGCATCTCATTCAACCGGTTATTTGCCTTTCCAGTAAGAGATAGTGGAAATGACCTCAATCGCATTGTTGTTTGGTTGACTCCATGAATCTCTTGTGACTTACAAATTGCCACAAAGTTTGTTAGGTGCTAATTTGCATCATCACAAGTTGCACCCCTAAACATGTCTTTCAAGTTCAATAATTGTATCATACTGCTGGTGATAGTGGACTTAACACGTGAAGGTAGTGCAAGTAACACTATTGCTCTAGTTGTGCCAGCTCAATCCAAGTCAACATCATCTTCCTCATACATCATGTGAGCTGGATGCTGAGCTCTACCCCTTGGGGCTATTGGTTGGCGCTTGGGAGGGATTATCCCTTCAACTTCACTATTCACATCTACTGCCCTAGGATGGTTGATTCTAGCATTTTGTTGAACACCTCTTGAAGCGACTTCAACTTCAAAGCCTAGACTTGGCCTCTGAGCCTCCAGTTCTTGTGCATTCACCATTTTTTGAATGGTTCACCGAAGTTCTAGATCGTATGGGACTAGTGGGTCTCCCTTACTTCTAGTTTTTAGAATTCACAGTAGAACTCAACTGAAAGAGACACAGACAAAGAACAAGACATAAAATTAGGAAATACAACTACAAATTGAATAAATGCTAGTAAAACGCTTCTCAATAGAAATTCCTCAGCAACGACGCCAAATTTGATACGCCCAAATTGACACTTCAGTTAAAAAGTGTAAACTGTTGATGTCAATTTACAGAACTTAGCGTGATTTGAGGTCGATCCCATAGTGAATTTCTTTACAAAAAAGGTTTCACTATCGCGTTTACTCGAATATCGTTATTATCTCCTAAATAAACAATGACTGAAAGTAAATGGGGTTTTGCTTTTTATGATAGTAACTAAGATTTGTAATAGAAATCCTAATTAACAATGAACATGGTTTCAGTTCACAAGTTGTTTCGTTGAGTGGAATTAAATAGGATTGTGCTCACCATAACATTAGTTCGAATGTTCTTCTGTAATTGAGCTTCAGGCAAATTAATGCTTACACAATTTATGCGAGTTATTTTTTTCTGACACTTCTCAGTCTTAATCACACAATTCTCAGTCACACCCTCTTGGCACTAAAGTGTTTCTAAATTTCCCCTTCACTTAAAATGGTTTGGTGTTGAAGTTTTTTTCTCTCGAATTCAAAATTCAACTCCAATTCGTTGGATTAGTTTAGCGTTTTCCTAACTGGCATTTTTCTCTCGAACAAATTATAGATACAGGCTCACCCTAATATGTGCACTCTTCAGGATACATGAATAATCAAAGCTTAAACTACACATTATAACCACATATTGCCTTCCACTCGTTTCATGAAGTTACAGTTAGAATTACTTCATGGATCCCATAACCCTAATTTTGGTATTAATCCACTCATGATTTCACTCAAACAATTAGATATATACAATGAAACATGTTAACAAAGGACTTACTAGAATCAACAAATCAACAATTAGCTTTTAAAATTCAAGAATCGGAATCTAAATTTCAAACTCAAATTAATATCAAGTCGAGAATTACAAAGTGAGAATAATAGAAACTCGTTCGTTATTCAAGCTTCAATAAGATAAAAATTAAAAAATGACCTAATTAATTCAAATAAATTGTCTAAAAAGTGTCCTACTCAAAGTAAGACTGAACTGTGGGGCACTTGCACGGGCAATATGATGGACCGTCACTAGCTTCACTGTATGTAAAGCCTGTCGGGATCACTTGACCCATACAAAATGTGAGTATTCAATGCATGTACACTGGAGCTTCTTCATGAACACAACAACGTACCATGATAAGGACCAAAACCCGTTAGGCTTTGTGTGGTCTTGACTTGGTCAACACCATATTTTATTTTCTCATGACCTAAATACTGGATCCATTCCATGATCAAAACCATGGACCGTGACGACGACCACGGCCCATATAGGAGCATGTGGTCATAAATTGGCCAATTAAATTTTCAATTTTTTAATACTTATTCACTGGATCATCTTCACGAGTACTTCCACGGATTGTTGTGAGGACGACAGTATGTGAAGTTGGACATGATCTTTACTTGGTCCCTTTTACTCTCAACTCCTCCAAGACCTTCATATTGGATCAACTTCACGATATGTACCACGGGTCATGACATTGACCCGAGCCCGTAATGGACTCTATGATATTCACTTGACATTTGGTTATCAGTAACCTTCTTTGCTTTTATCTTTCACGTCCACCTGTTTCGCATGTATAAAATTACCAAACGCATTATATCTACATAAATGCACTCTATTCTACTATCAATTCTTTTTTTTCAAGAATCAAATGTGCCAAGGTTTCGCGGCACATCATAAGCCAAAATAAATAACATGTGCGAGACTTCCAACGGAAGTCATCCTACAAATGAAGAGAAATGAAATAGAACAAAGAAATCCCCAAAACCTGGTATCATAAGTATAAAGAGAATATAATACATTTCTCGAATCTTAAGTATATCTAAAGTGTTTGGAAGGTTGAAATATGAAGACCAGTGGCGATCCAGAAAGCAAGATCTCACCACAACTGTAAATAAAACTCAATCGCTAGATTTGATCACCCTCTATGAGGATCACCCTGACTGGGATTCCCACCAGGATGATAACAAAATAAGGGGTAAGTACAATCTATATGTACTAAGTATATTCGATCGGCTGAGTATAAGCAACTAACCAGACTTAAGAAATAAACTATGAAATACTTCCACCTGCATATAAAAGAGACCTATTCTGACATTGGTCCCGTCAATTTATATAATAATGGTGCGAATAAAGTAAACACATGAGGCTACAAATAATCCTCACCTTAAAAGGCTGGCAAGTCACACGACATAACAAGGCTAGCCAATGCAACAATGAGATGATCTGGTGGATTCAAGGTTGTTGTACAACCTACCGTATACACCTTGCCTAGCTTTAGCTTCCGAACAAGGATCAATGGAGGACTCTCAGTCCATATATAAATCTTGAAATCCCAATATCTAATCAACCTGTCACTTAGCTCATGGTAAAGGATAAATGTGTGGTGTCTCATTTCTTTCTTGAAAATAGTATATCTCAAATTTCCTCAAAATCCCATGAACAATGTTATGATGAATGAGTATGAATGCATCACAATACATACAATGCAAAGGCATAATCAACTTAACAAGGATAGGAAATAGTAAAAGAATTCATTTGAAATCAACCTTTACCACATAAAAGCAGTTCTTTCATTTTACGATGATCAATTATTAGTTTAATCCCTAACTTGGGCATCCCAATATCAACATATTAAAATAGGCAACACAATTCTTCTCTCAAGAAAATTCTCAAAAATGATTAAGGGTATCACATGAGACCTCCATACATGCTAAAAATCACAAATAAGCGTCACATGGGCTAAACAAGGAAGTTGACACTTACCAACCTCTAAATCTCATGCTACAACTCATTTCATAGTTAACCCTGTAAGCAAGATTAACTACTCATCTCAGTCCAAAAGAGGGATAGCCAAACCTACCTCGAAGGCTGAAACTTCACCCATAAAACTCTATTGAAACCTTTCTTCAACTAAAAAATCTCCAAAACAACATCCAACTATCAAGAATATAATCCATATTGATAGGGTTAGAAACTAAGGTAAAATAGTCCAAAAATATATTCGGAAATTAAAAGAGTAAAATTAGTTTTTTATTTAAAAAACATAGTCCACAAGACAAGAGAAAACTGTGGTTGAAAAATCCATTAAAAACAAGAAAGGAATAAGCTCCAAATAAAGAATTTATTAATCTTTCCTAACATAGGGAAAAATACCCAAAACCCACATTGAAATCATGATTTAAAATATATTTTGAAAGATAAAAATTAAAGGAATCAATAAGGAATTTATAGGTGAAGCTTACCCACACAAGTTTACTCAACCAAAGCTCCTAAGATCGCCTCTCCTAAGGTCCAAAAAATTGAAATTGGAGGAAATAAGAAAAGTAGGAAGAATCTCAAAATTTAGGTTCTGTATAGTGAAAAAGACCATCATGATTGCGAGCCACTAAATCTCACGATTTCAAAGGACATTGAGGCAACTCATCCCGAACACGGGCCTATGGACCACAATCGCGAGGGTCACAAAAAAAGACTCCTCGCGAACACGAGCCCCTTGGATACGATCGTGAAGGCATGGAGGGTGAATCATCGCAAAAGCGAGCCCATTTATCATGAATGAGATGATATAGCATACCTGCATCAAAATCTGAAAAAATAGTAGCTCAACTCAAGGAAACATTCCTCCGAACAGACCCTCAGAACTCGTTGGAGGTCTGATAAAAAAAGTTGGACATGTTACCCCACTAAATTTGGCATTCCAGACTAAATGGAATCATCAAATTTCCAAAAGAAGTCAAGTAACAAAATTACCCTTCTGGACCTCTCTTAAGACTTAAAGCTCAACTTCACGCCTAAATACCCAAAATTCAATCTAAGGCCTCGAAATCCTGACCAGACACATTACTAGCTCAAATTCAACGCTCCAGATAAAATGGAACTAACATAATCTCCTCTAATTCTTGAATCTCTTAATGTTGACCAAAAAACTATATCAATATAATAAAACTCAAAAGGGTCAAAATCACCAAAATAACTCTCGATCGCATCCGGGGACCATGCTAACCATTCCCGCAATACAAACTAATCATGAAAACGTTAAGAAAAAGGGGAATGGTTATTTCACAAATAGAGAAATTTCACAAGAAATGGGACATTACATTGAAGTATCATGTGGTTGTGTTTTCTACCAAAAGTATGACCAGTTATTTATGTCACGGGGACATGTTTTATCACTCTTCGATAATATTCTTTTAAAGGCTCATGACCTAGCCCAGTGGATGTTTATGAATTTATGTCTTATTGTTAGTATTCATATTTTGACTCGAGTGTACATAGTATTATTTTCATTACATTTTTAATTAAATCAGATCAGATTATTTTACTGTTAGTTAGATACGAGATTTCGCTTGATGAAAACTCAACACTTAGCCTTAGAAAGCTCTCTTGGAATCAATGTTCCCTTTTCTTTCTCAAAACTCTTTTGGAAATCTTAGTTTCCCCTTAACTTAAATGTGAAGACATTTATAGTCTCTTAGGGAATACTTAGTTTCCTTATAACTTTTGAGAAATGAATTCAACTGTTTACTCTTTACTTAGCTTGAACTTGAGTATTAAATCAACTCTTAGGGAATACTTAGTTCCCGTATATTCCCTTGAAGGATAGACTTCAACTCTTTACTCTGTATATAACTTAAAACTTGAGTCTTAAAACAAAGTTAAAATGTTTATTAAAGACTCTTAAACTTTAGGAAACTTTATTTTGACTTACTTCTTAACTTTTATACTTAACTCTTAACTTCTTTGACTTCAATATTATCTTTCTTTGAATTAGATTATGGATTCAAGGTTCATGATCTCATATTTATGGATGATTTAATGATGTTTAGTACCTTAGAGTGTTTGAATCGATTAAGAAACATGGATATATCACTTAGGAACTAGTACGAAAGAGTGGAGAAGGAATGGGGTGAACTGGTGTCCTTGTCGCTCTGAGAGGCGTAGGGCGCCAGGCCCCAAACTTCAGAGGCCAAGTTGAGGTACTCTCGCTGGCGCGGTGCCCCAGGGCCCTACGGACAGAGATTGTCCTGTGAGGCTATGGGTGGCGCGGCGCTCCTAGGCCCTACGGACAGACATTCTTAACTTTTCTTCTCCATTTTTCATCTCTAAAACCCTCTAAAATTCCATGGTTTAGGATCATTATTACCCTCAATACGGAATAGATTTGACTTGAAAAACAACCCAGAAACATGAAACAAATCAATACTAGACATGCAACAACTCAACCAACAAGAATTCCTCAATGTTCTTCAAGTACTTCACTTTTTATCATTCAACCTACATCAAAATTGCTGAATTTAAAGAAGTTGGTGTATTGGTGAACTAACCCAACACTAAAAGATCTCACATAACTTGATAGGGATCAACCCCGACGAATTCCACTCGCAAACCTTGGTGTTCTTGGCAAATTCTTGACTTTTCTCCCTTTCCTTCTTCTTTTCTCTCTTCTCCAAGCCCTAAGCGTGATTTTGATTTTCTAAAACTGAACTAAACTTAGTTTTTACCCCAATAAAACCCTAAAATGAAATAGAAAATTCATTGGTGAAAAGACTAGTTTTCCCTTCCTTAAATCCGAATTGGGTCCTTCCTCAATCCAAAAACCTAACTTCTGAAAGGCATATATCCCTCATATTATATAGAAAATGCGCTAAATCGGAGATGTTGGAAAGATATATCCAATGGATTTCCAACCATATCAAGAACTACCTCCAATTCATCCTGATTTAGGAGTTATGACTGTTTGAAAATGACCAAAACTCGCTTTCTTAACTTAAAATATTTTCCAGATTTTTCCCTTTTTTTCAAAAGTGATTATTTTTAGTTTCTTAAATTATTCTTAGCTATTTCAAGTTACGAGAGTTACATTCATTTTCTCTTAAAAGCATCCATTAATAATAAATCATTACTTTCATAAAACATTTATTGATTCATAATCATTGTTCATATTTATAAAATAGACACATGCATGATTCGTGTGGAAACAATTGACAATCATATAATTGAGTTAAATCATGCATAATAAGATTGACTTTAGACAAGTGAATCACAATGAATTGAACCCATGGAGAATAACATGAAAGCCTAAATTTTAGGTGACGATTAAATTGGAGAATTGAGATTCTTTTGGAAACCAATGGATTAAAGGAATCAATTGATAAAGTTCTCACATACATTGATTATCAAAGTCTTAAAAGCAGGACAGAAAATCTTGAAGCCCTTGAAACCCTTATTTTTTACCTTAGAGTTTGAGATAATTGAGAGGATGAACTTGGAAGGAATTAAGGATCTGAGTGAATGTGACAGAATATACTAAGTTTTGAAGAGTAAATTGACATATACGGATAGTTATATGGTTAACAACATAATTTATGAATTAAATGGGTAGGAAAAAACCAAAATACCCTTAATGAAAAACTATTGGAAAGACCCCACGAATTCGACCTACGACCCATAAGAGCTTCTATGGATAATCCTGATCGGTCGTAGGATAAGTACTAGGATTTAAAATTTTGACACATTTCCATGACACCCTTTTTGTGGGCCTTGGAACTTTCTACGATACGTACATAGACCTCTTTCGTTGACCTAGTTTATCGAAAATCCTTCAAGTCCAAGAAACCTTCCATAAAACCTTTTAATGGCCCGTAACCATTCCTATTACTCGTAGGTCTCTTTCGTAGAACCTTAGGTTTCAAAATCACAAACTCTGAACCCATGCCACATAATATATCTATGACCCAGAGAAAACCTTTGGACTCACCATTTTCATCTGTAAATTATCATCAAATAATTGCATTTTCTAAAATTCAACCCAAGTTCCGCGAGAGCCTCCTATGACCCATATATAGCCTTTGTAGGAACCGTACCAACACACTTTTCTGCAACTTTCCCCTTTCAAAATTAAGTTCTAATTTCCAAGGTATTACATGATCTCTGGGATGTTTTAGCGTTCTCCCTCTGTCCTGATTTATTTGATGATGTTTTGACAGATATTTTGTGATCTAAGTTATACACATGTATGACTATAAATATAATGAGTTTAAAGTTAAATTATTTCAAAGTATGACACATAAATTGAATTTAAGGAAGAGTAAAATTTGTATATGTAATGACCCATTTCGATCATTATGACTAGGACAATGGTGAAATAATTTAGACCAAAAAACTTTTTGGTTAGTGACTTAAAACTTGTTAGGTACGCCAACCTTAAACATAATCTGGGCTAGGTGAGTTCTAGAGCCATACAAGAATGAATAGGGTGCAATGTTTAGGCTTGGTATTTAATTTCTTGTTAAGAAATTAAGGAGCCCTTGGGAATTGACGGAATCGAATTCAAGTAGATAGAACTCTTGAAATTAATCTTGATGTGGAGGGAATTCTTTGGGATGTAAAAGGAAGAAGGTATGTTGTGAAAATTGTGGGGGGGGGGGGGTTGGAGATATTTATTCTTTGAAGTTTATGTAATCCGCTAAAGTAGGAGTATGCATGTGCTATAGAAGGATAAACCACTATAGTTGGGTAAGTCGGGATTTTATACAAAAACAACCCCAAAACCTCCTATTTTGTAATCTTTTATTCTTGGAATTTTGAGGGGCGATTAGGGTTGTTTACACTAAATTTCCATGGAATTCATTGGTTAAGGTAGTTTGTTACTCCCCAATCTTGTAAATTGATTATTAAGGTTTAGAATCTAAGATATTACTCTTGAGGGAAGTTTTTGACATGATTTCATGGTGAAAAAAGCCCTAAGTTGGGAAAGATGATCATGAATTGGAATGGAGTTAATATTTAATTATAATAAGGTATTATTAGGTAATTTTGATTTATTGTTGCATTTATTTATTTTTTTAGACCAAGAACAAGCCAGTGAACTTCAAAAGGGAAAATTTTGTTTTCTTTAGAGTTTTCAAGAGAATTGATTCGAGGTAGGTGATGGTTATATGTTATTTGGTTTATGTATGTACGCATGTCTACTACTTTATAGTATCATTGGTGAAATGCATGTTAGGGAAAATATAGGAAAGCATATGAAATGACATCATGTTGATAATCTCATGAAATCGACCCGTTTATGTGATTTGTGGCTTCCAAGTGATACTGTTCTTTGTGTTTGTGATTATGCATGTTTGTTTGTGATTGTTGGTTGGATAGAATTACACAATGGTAAAGTTCATGACCAAGTAAACACATATCAAATATGATAAACTAATTCAATAAATCAAGGAACAATGTCAATGCAAAACTATAAAAATCATGTCAAAATCTTAAACTATGTCATACTAGTGTGTGAGAGAAACTATTAACCAACATATAACCATGTTATCTAAATATGGAGTTTGATATATCACCCCATCAAATAGGGCCCAATATATCTTTCCGGGACAAAAAGGCATCATCATTAATAACTCTGAGACTAGGTACTCACCATTAGTCCCCTTCAAGATCAAGAGCATTTAGAGATTGGGTACTCGCCTATATCCTCCTTGAGATCATGAGTTCTCGGTCTTATACCTATGGTGACACATAGTTTATGAAACATGGTTAATCACCGCCAGTCCACTGAGTGTGAAGTTCAACTCTACTAAAAAACAATGCATATACTTAAGAGTATCTCTTTAAAAATCATGACGCATAACACAATCATTGCATAAGAGACAGTTAATCAAAAGCATCTAAATCATGATCATCTTTCATAATGAGATTACATCAATGGGAAGCAACCTAATTTCATAGGATCATACAAACACTATATTTGAAAGAATCCTTGTATCATAATCATTTCGATTCATAATGCATGTGTATCATCAAAGCTTAATTTCATAATCAAAATACATACATAGCACGATTTAATGAAAACTATTATTGGAAACATGTAATTTAAATCAAATCTTGATTAATAAGATTGAACACAGTGAATTAATTCATAAAAAAAATTGAACTCATAAGTAATCATGCAAACCTTAGATATTTGAGTTAGAATCTTTGAAGAGAAGTAGAGAAATCTTCAAGACTCAACGGATGGAAATGATTCATTAATGAAAATTCCACACACCTTGATGAATATTTGCTTTGGAATTGGAGAAGGAAACTTAAAGGCTTGAAAAACCCTACTCCACTTGAGGGAATTCCGGGATAGAATTTGGAGAGAAAACCTTGCGAGCTTTTGAGGGTTTGAGTAAATGAGAGGGAAATAGTTTTATTTGAAGAGTAAATTTAGTTATAGTACTTAGATATAGGGTCAAAACGACCTAAATAGTTTAGGTGTATAAAGGGTAGAAAAATACCCAAATAATCCTAACTTTAAAAAATATCGGAGGGACTCTACGGACTGACTTCGATCCGTACAAACCTCTATAGACTGTCTTGGTGATCCGCAGAACCAAGTACTAGATTTCAACTTTTTTGAAAATTCCATGGACCCATCCTATGAGTTTTAGAACCTTCTACCACCCGTAGAGCCCTCTTGTAAAACCCTCGATCCAAAAATTCCTCTAAGTTTTTTACACTTTCTATAAACCTGGGCTATGGACCACATGACCTTATACGGTGCGTAGTCCCAACTGTTAACCCAAAGTTCATCAAAAGTTTCCTAAGTGTGGAAACCCCCTACTATCCTTCCAATGGGTCGTACAAAGGTCTATAGACCGTCCTTTTGGTCCGTAGGAACTTTTATCTAGGAATCGTAAAGTTTCAAATTTCCAACTCAACTTCAATGACTTACTACGTACGACCCATATAAACTGGCACCAACAAACACTTTTGAATTATTTTTTTCAAATCCACTTACACATTTGTAAGGTTTTTCAAGTTTGACGAAGATCGAGTGATTTGGGCCATTCAAGGTCTTTTAACCACGGTTCGAGGCCATGGCGTATCTCCTATTAGCCAGGGTTCAAGGACATTGCATAAATTTTTTATCCATGATTTAAGGCCCTAACATACCAGTTTTATCCATGGTTTGAGTCCCTGTTGTATATCCATAGTCACATTTCAAGGCCCTAACACGTATATATTAAGCGCGATTAAACTTTCGGAATCACCTCTATTATACAGGTTAAAGTCCTGGCTTGGTAATTCTGTTGGATTCTTTTGAAGTTTGTTTACAACGGTACGAGTCCATGGATGACTATGGTATTTATTGAATACTTATAAACTTACCTAGTAGTTTACTTAGCTGTAACTCTCGGGCTTATAGGGGTCCGTTCGTGTTATTTACTTTCAATTGCTCACGAGTGTACCCTTTGGGCTTATGAGTATCGGGTCAAATTAAGTTATATTTAACTATTTGTCTTTCCATTTATCATTTCCTAGACTGAAGTTTTTTATAGTTAGGTTTTCCGTTACGGTTTCATTTTGTGACATCTAGTTTTTACCTTCTCACTTTTCATTAATGTTTTTATTTTCCAAGCTTAGATGGTCTTGATATTTGTTGGTACATGTTGTTTTGGTACAAATAATATACTTTTCATCTACTTTTCTTGGTTTATATTCTAGCTTAATCGCCAACATTGAGTTTGGGCCAACTGCGGAGTCTTTGAAGAATGAGGGGTGAGCTTATGACGTCTTTTTTATTTTAGATATGTTTTCATATTAGCTTCTTTTTTGGTACTTTTGCTCTTTTAGTAAATTTTTAGTTGTGTCTAGAAGGTCATGGGATTGGATTTGTTCCTCATAATTGTGTGTGTGTGTATATATATATACATACACAGAGAGAGGGGGAGAGAGAGAGGGGGAGAGAGAGGAAGTGTTGTACTTATTTTCTGCTACTTTTGTTTATATGTTATTAAATTTGGCTATCTACCTACTAGTTTTATTATTTGTCTTTTCAAGTTATGGGTTGACTCACCTAGAGGGTGTTGTTGGTACGTGTTCTCATGAGTCGAGTTTTTCGGATCGTAACAAAGGTAATTTCTTTTGTCCTAAAGTGATGTGTCATTTTTATGTTGCTA
Organism: Solanum sitiens; assembly: GCA_016801875.1. Lineage (NCBI taxonomy): Eukaryota > Viridiplantae > Streptophyta > Magnoliopsida > Solanales > Solanaceae > Solanum > Solanum sitiens. Next base: position 4,448,927 of record JABWTJ010000037.1, on the reverse strand, counting down.
CTTGGATTAAGAAGATGTTATCTTTTTCTTATTTTAGTTAAATATATATAAGTATAGATTTGTTTTTCTTGATTCGTAATTTACTTATAAATTTGTTTTGTTTGATTTGTATATTTTCTAAAAAATCCCAAAAAGTTCTCGTAGAATTTTCAAAATTTTAATAGTTTCATTATATTTTATAATTTAATTTAACAATCTAGAGGAAATAATTAATAATACAATTCACATGGTGATCTTATTAATGTACATGAAAATTTTTAGTGTATTTTATGTACATTATTCATAATTAATTGTCATTTCATCTTGAATTCGAATTTTTTATTTTTTTGAAAGACACTCTAAAATCTAAAAGTATAATAATTGAGGAAAAATATTTACACCGTTAATACTTTTTTTGAATTAAATTTGACCACATGACTCATTTTATTGGTTAAAAAAGATCATATCATAGAAAAATATACAAAAAGGCTCAAATCGGACCCAAAATAAAATATGTTGGACATCCATATAATAAGTTCATCCACTTTCTAGTACTAATACCCAATACAAAAATTAATATAGCTCTAAAAAAATATAATTTTGAAAAATAATTCTAGAAAATAGTTCAAGCGAAATAATATTTTTTATTCAAAAGAATTATTTTATTTTCACATGAAATTCATGTCCAGAAACATGATCTCAAATGAGAATAGTTGAAACTTTTACATCCATTTCTTCTTGAACCAAAATAATAAATAACTTCATATCTTCTATTTATTTTAAATCATTTCATCCAGTAAAATGGTTTCACAAAAAGAAGAATGTTGATACATATTAAAATTGGGATCAAATGATCAATTTTTAAGAAATTTTTTGTACTATAGAAGAGCTTTAAACAACTTTTGGACAAACAATTATAATAACTTTTTGAAAATCCTAATACCTTGCCCTCATATACAAAATGATGTTTTATCGATCTTTCTTATTCTTAACGCATTCAAAATCAATTGCGGCTGAAGTGAAGGAAGTTGACAAAAAAGAGAAGTGAAGCAAGTTAACTTTTTAAAATCAAATTTGGGTCTTTTAATCACAAATATCAACGCATGCCAATGTTAAACCAACAAGGAAATATCCCCCAAAAAAAATGGACCACAAAACTTAAACAAGAAATCGACCCATCCTAAAGCCCAGCCCAATGTTAAATCGGATGGAGCTATAAGTATATCCATATGTAGGGTTTCATAATTCACTCCCCCTTTCCTCATTTGCCTTCTTGCCACTTCTCTCACCACTTGCACCTTAAAATATTTCTTTCTTGATCTGTTCAGTTTCAGTTCCTCCTCCTTTGGGTGATGAACACTCCTCATGTCCTTTCATCATCTCATGGTTCAGCTACAAGAAGTAAGTCCACCACCTGGTACCTTCTTACATCTTTTATTCCATGCATTGTTGATTCCTTTTTTTTCCTTTTGTGCAGTTATGTTCTTTAGTGGATAGGGCGTGCGAATCTTTTTTGGTGTTATGTTGAGGGCGCCCGTGGTTTAGATCTGTTTCCGTACACTAGTAAGCTCCTAATTTCTCCATTCTTCCTTGTCATACTCGTTAATCTTTAGTGTATAGTGGGTGCATAGATAACAGGATGCTAAGAACCACCAACACCGAAGAAAGAGAATTGAATTGCTCTCTATATGTGAGTTTGTAAAGCAATTTGATTTTGGTATTTTATATCCCACTACAAATGTAAACCTTTCAGGTCTTTGGATGTAAAACACTATTCTCTAAGAGTAAGCTCAATGCAGAATGGAGAATTCCATCAATAAAGATTTAACTATCTTTATCCAGAAATGCTTTCCAAGGTACACCACACAGGTTCATGTATCATACAACCATGTCACTACTCAAGGTGTAGTATCCCTTGTACACTCTCACTACACCTTGACTAGTGGCATGATTGTTGGTTACATGAACTTTATTGGTGTGTCTTGTAACACATTTATGGATGAAAGATAGTGTACACTTCATCAATGTAATTCTCTATCTCCGGGTCTAGATTATTGTCAGGAAATAGTGTATTTAGCAGCCAGAGTTCTGGATGGTTTACATTGTAATAATATCTTACTTTCTTAACCAAGACAATCGGAAGAGAGTCATGAGGATGGTGGAAGAATTGTCCAAAGCTTTTGGGTGTTAAAAAATCTATAAGTACATATGCTTACAAGGCAGCGACATTAAGGTGATCAACTATACGTAAATCCTTTAATTATTAACTAGATTTTGATGGTATACTTGAGGTAATATTACACAATTACTCAAGCAACATATATTTAAGTAATTTAAGGAATATTTGAATTTAATATTTATTCAAACATTATATTTATTGTGATTCATTTTTAATGTTATACGTTTAATTTTCTTGCAGAAAAAAACGCGCATCACTTGCCCAAAGTACTAGATTGTTACTAAGGTTGAGTTGAAAGGAAAGCATAGATTAGCAATTTTATTTTCATATTCTCACAAAAGAGGTACAAAGCCCAGGAGGTTCCATATATGGGCTGAACTATGTAGACACTGAACTGCTCATAACAAATTTAAGTAGAGGAGAAAATAGAAATGAAATCCAGAGAAATAGAGAGAGGAGTCTCTTTGCACACTATGGTGGTTAAAGCTTAAGAACCATTAGTAAGAGAATTTTCCATGATCTACATGTTTGTGGTCTTGTGCATGATGATTCTTCTAGTAGTTTGGCACAAGGATGTGGTGGAAAACAACTCTTGGCTTATATTAGATACTTGTTTAGACTTACTATTCAATATTCTCACAATTTCAATTTGCTCATCTTAGTTTGAGAGGGAACACAACCTAAAAAGGAAAAGACTTTTAAATCTTTTGATCTTAAACTAAATATTGTTATTGTAATCAGATTCATCCTATTTTCCTTTAGAACAATGCCTTAATCTCATAGACTTCTATTGAAGAAAGAAAATAAAGAATGTTTGCACTAAGACTGAGCTACCATTATGAAGTTTCCAGCAATTAACCTTTATAGAAAATGAAAACAACAAGCTTACCTTATTCTGTAATATAGCTGGGATTGCTATACGGACCTTCCATATTCAAACTATATTATTGTGATCAATCATTACCAAATTCCAATAACTTATCTTCCAAAGGAAAATTAAGAATCCTATATTACTAGATGTAATTATAATTAGTTTATTTTTACTAGATGCAAAACTCACATAGACATGGTTTCTCATAATGTAACACCTTGATGAAAAGTTTCATTTTTAGCACTAGTGCAGGTTTTACGGAAGCTACCTATAGACCTTACAAGGTGGTCCATAAAAGGCAGTTGTAGAAAGTGTTCCTAGAAGTTGAATTTGTTAGAGTCGCTGAAATTTTCTGAAGGACCAATAGTATGGTCCATAGAAGGTTCTGCGACCCATAGTAAATGACCCATAAAAGAGGTCAGAGACTTGGTGAAATTATTTAAGGGATGGGGTTTTACTATATAAGGGCTTATGATCCTGTCACAACTCAAAGTACACCCTAGATGTGACATGGCAAATAGGATCGCATTACAGCCTAAGTAAGTCACTAGACATTAGTATAATGTAATGAAATCTAAGTTTAAGAAATATAATCAATATAAGTCTAAAATCCTAGAATGACATATCAATAGAGTACATAAGATATATGAAGAGTAGTACTAAGCCTGACACAAGCCTTTATAACATAATAAGATTGGTTTGGATGTAACCCATACACCACATATAAGACTTCACCTCAGACATGATGATTCACCAATCCAAGAAGTAGAGGTTGAGAAATATCGATTTAGGCACGTTTGAGAGGAGAAACGCGGTGTAACGACCCTCAAAATGAAATAGGAAGAACTAAAGCCTCACATGAGTTTGAAGAGTTAATAACTTGTTAATATGGTGAGAAAAAACTTTTAATATTTTTTTTGAAGTGGTTTGAGCTCAAACATCAAAGGAGGACCAAGACGTCCGGAAACTAGCCTTTTGTGTGCTAGTGTGTCCTCGTATGTTTACCTTGTTTTTAAGTGTTGTTTGGAGTAAAATATAATATGATGGGACCCTAGTATCTAGATGGTCATGTTTAGGGTCGAAAAGTACGAGTACGACTCCTCAAGGAACACCCAAAGGGTCCTTGAGGAGGACCCAAATGTTTGTCACGAAGCTGCCAAAACAGCCTCATTGACGCCCATCAAAGATTTTCCAAAGAGTTTCTGTGATCACGTTTCCCAATTCTTAATCTAAACATGGGTTCATTTTCAACTGGTTTTCAAAGTCATTGTAATGATAAATTGATGTTTGGTCAAGGTTTTTAAGATAATTTTCAATGTAATTCCTTGAAGAACCCATGATCTCTCTAGTCTCTCAATTTAGCCTATAAAGTGGGTTTTGTGATCTTGACATGATGTTAATTAAATTATGCTTAGATTGTGATGTATTGTTAAATGCTATTACTATATTTAACTATTGATTATTAATTGTTAATGATTTATATATGATTGATCAAGTCTTGGAGAATTGATAAAATTGAACCTCGGGAAATTGAGAAAACTTTAGGCTCAATGGGTGAATAGAACCTATTAGTTTAGACCTACATACCCTTCTATTAAAATCTTAAATGAAATGGTGAAAATTATACTTGACTTGGAAACCTTAGCTTCTCCTTCATTGTTCATAAGAGAGAATTGGAGAGGGAAGAATGTTGATGGGATTGGTTTGAGTGAATGCGATAATTGGAGAAGACTTTGGCGTATAAGGGTAGTTATAGGTCTTGAAATAAGGGTCAAAAAGACATACTATAGGTATTAGATACATAGAAAAAGACCCAAATACCCTTAAAGAAAAGTTGCCAAACAGACCTACGATCGTGATCTACGACCCATCCTAGTCAACCATAGATCCAACTTCAGAAACCCAAAATTCAATCATTTCCTATGAGACCATTCTACGGTCCATATACCCCATTCATAAAACCCAAGTTTAAATACAAAATTTCACCAAGTCTAGAACCTTTCAATGAAACCACCTTATGAACCATGGAATCAACTGCGAGACATCAAACATTCCATAGAATTGAGGTCCTAAATCGAAGCTCTGAATCAACCCTATGAGTTCCATATACGGCCTATCAAAACTCCCATAGTTTGTCCTATCAAGCCGTAGGATCAACATCAGAAACTTGATTTACCAACACTCAACTTGGCTTTCTACGAATGCCTTGCTACAACCCGTATAACTACTACGATTCATATATTGTATGTGTAGTTCAGGGTTTCAGCAAAGTTTCCTACACTTTTGTTTCCTTTCTTGACTCCAACTTTTGAGGTTCTACAAAACACACATAATGGACTTGGTTCTTGTGTCTATGTCATTATATAAACAAGTTTAGCTTTATTGAAGAACATATTTTAAATCAATAAGAGTTAATTAGTAAGGGTTATATGTCACGACCCAAGGTAGCCCCCTAGGCGTAACATAACATATAAGACCCGGGGACACCCCATACAAGCCACTTAGTATTTGCCACACAAGATAATAGAATAAAGAAATTTAGAAGACAGTTTCCACATATCAAAGTTTTAAAGAGAAAAGCGGAAATTTAAACACCGACTCAAAGACATCTAGTACAGAAGAATGAATCTGGTGTAGCCCGTACATCATGTTCCAAAACTGAAATAAAGGAAAGAATAAATGTCTGGTACTCAAAGCATGAGGGCTCTCCAAAACTTAGAATCTCCTCAAGAAGTCTAGCCACAAAACTAGGAACCTGACTGTCGGAGCCTACATTAGAGGAAATGTAGGGAAGAGTATCCGTTAGTACAAACGTGTACTAAATATGATATCCATGCATAAAAATATTTAAAAACATACTTAAAAGAGACATTTCCATGACATTAAATGACCAAGATAAATCTGAGTGTAAAGAGTTAGAAAACATAGGTCGTAAAACAAGGTCAATGCAAGCTAACATCTTCAAAAAGAGTCATGAGATACTTATATAAGTAACCTTAGTTCATTATTGTGGAAAATTACCTTTTCCGTGACATAGAGACCATGTGAGCTATAACATGGAATCCAGTGTCTCCCACATCGAAAAGGGTTGTCCTACTTGCAAAGGTAAGGACCATGAACTTCTATCTTAGATGGATCCACTAGTTAATGTCTAGATAAGACAACATCCTATGTTGGCACATAGTTAAGGAACAAGGAGATTACTTCTAGAGACTCGACCTCTACTAATGGGAGAGCCTCAATCTCAATATCCGCTCGGTGCTAAGAGTACTTCCCATGGAATAGTCAGTTTATGCATATTTTTCTTTACTATCCATGGAAGGGAACATCATATTTCCAATCCAAGCTAAGTCATGTATTACCCATGGAAAGGTATCAATCAATAACCAATCCAAGCTAGGTTTCATTAGAATTACTCCTTAAATCTTTGATTCCAAGGGTAGTTGAGAAAATATTTCAACCCTAAGAATCTTTTATGTTTGAATGTCCTTTCACAAATCTTGTTTTTATATGTTTATGTGAAATGCTTTCACAACGCAACAAATGAAAACATTGATACTTCACTTTCAAAGTATCCTTAAAATATTTACATCAAATTCATGAAAAGATGCTTAGTTTGATAAATTCTCCTTTCATAATTCAAAACCCACATCATATGATCGTAACTTGGAAAACATGAGAATTTTATGGTTTTATGGGGGATCATCATAAAAATATGATATTAACTCAATTCATGCATAAAAGATCATAAATCAATGAATTATATCAATAATTAAGAGAACCCATAACATAGAAGAAAGAACCCTAACTCAATGAGGGATTTCTAACTTCGAAAATCTGAGAATTTGTGAACTCCATGGAGGAAAGGGCTCCATGGATGAAAACTATCATACCTCAATGCCAATTGCTTAACTTCGATGGAGAATAGGAAACTCGACTTGCAAACCCTAACTTTCTTCTTCAACTTCTAGAGGGAGAAATATTTGAGAGGAAGAGTTCTTCTTTTGTGAATTTGAGAGAATGATTTTCGTTGGGGAAATTTGGGGGTGAAGAACTTATTTAGGGGTTTAGATGAAGGGTAAACCAACATATTATTAGGATATAGTAATTAGGAAAAGATCCAAAAACCCCTAAAAATATATGTAAGACATTACCATTGGTTAGACCTACGACTCGTTGGCCAAACCACGAACCGTCATAGTCATCATGGTTTGAGGTCCGAGACACCAAATCAGACCCCCATTGAAGAAACCAACCTAAAGCTCTTGGGTCCAATGACGGATCGTGGACCATGACCTAAGGTCCCAACCTTTACCTTTAAATTTTTCTCTAACTCTGGACTCCCCTTTGAGGTCTACCTACGACTCATGCATTGAATAAATGATCGTCTTGGTGAACCGTCAAAAAATTACTAGAACTTAAATTTTTTGGGATCAGGGCTGGCCAACCGCGGAGCTGACCTAAAAACTGCGAGTCAATCCGCGAGCCATAAGAGGATCCATCGATATTGGCACTAGGTCCTTCAAAAGTTGCAAATTGTACCCTTTTTGAATTCGAGGTGTCACAATATCTCTCCCTTGGGATCATTCATCCTCGAATGATATTCAAGACATCATACAAAGGGTAGGAACTTAACGTGACAGTCCAACATGAATAGAATCACATAATACACATATCCGAAGAGGAAACATCAACTTAAGCTAAAACATGTTCAAAACATCATATCATGAAGTCTATATGCAACTGATAATCAAATGCACATAAACATATAGAAATCAATCAAGTCGACTCAATTTCTCAAAAACTTAAGCTTTTCATGAATCATTCATAATGAGGAAATCATGGAAATATCTAAGACACATGTCACCAAGAGAGTAAACCGTGAGGAGCTAAATATCTCAAACTTGAGTATCATGGAGGGAAAAAAGATGAGGACAATGGGATGTCATATCGGCCTCGGCTTCCAATGTAACACCATCAACTAATTTATTCCTCCAGAGAACTTTCACGGAAGTAACTTCTTTATTCTCAGCCGAAACTTCCTCGTTAGAAAGATTTTCCTCAACTCCAAAACATTCAAGGGAACTATAGATGTCGGATCTCCAATACACTTTTTCAATAATGAAACATTAAAAACTGGGTGTACTAATGCCAATCATTAGGAAATGCAAGTTCATAAGAAACCTTTCCAACTCACCTTAAAATTTTTTATGGGCCCACATATTGGAGACTAAGCTTCTCTTTCTTCTCAAATTTAATTAACCCTTCATGGGTGAGATTTTCAAGTAGACCCATTCAGGAACATCAAACTCAAGATCTCTTCTTTTAACATTGTCATAGGACTTTTTCTTGACTTTGATCCATATTCAACCTTTCTCTAATAAGTCAAACTTTTCCCGTAGCCTCATGTAACAACTTGGGACCATAAAAAAAACTTCACCCTCTTCAAACCAAAATATAAGATATCTACACCTTCTACCATATAATGCCTCAAATGGAGCCATACCAATACTTGAGTTTAGATTTGTTGTAGGTAAAGTCAATCATAGGCAAATGATCATCCCAATTACCCTTGAAGTCAATTACACATTCTCTCCACGTATCTTCCAAAGTTTGGATAGTATGCTCCGCTTGTCCGTCCGTTTTTTGTTGGAAGGCTGTACTAAGCATAATACGAGTATCAAGACCCTTTTGGAAAGATTTCCATAATACAGAAGTCAATTGGTACCACGATTAGAGATAATAGATAAGGGCACGCCATGCAAGCTCACTGTTTCCCTTAAATAAAACTTAACATAATCTTGCACCGAAAAAAAAACCTTGACGAAAATGAAATGAGATGATTTATTCATTCGATCTAAAATAATCCAAATTGAATCATGTTGTCGGTGGGAGGCAAGCCCAAACTGAAGTCCATGTTCAAATCTTCCTACTTCCAAGTAGGAATGCTAATATCTTGGGACAAACCTCATGGCTTTTTATGCTCACCCTTGACTTGTTGAATATTGGGACATTTCGCCCCCAAATCCCACAATATCCTTCTTCATCCCATTTCACCAATATATCTTCTGCAAGTCACGATACATTTTGATGGATATCAGATGAATGGAATATCAAGAACTATGGGCCTCTGACAAGATCTATTATCTTATTTCATCTACATTACATCTACATTAGGAACACACAAATGACCTTGATATCGACGCACACCATCTCCCACTTGGGAGAAAGTCTCAACGAACTTTTTAAGCATTGATTACTTCAATTCAACCAAAGTTGGATCAAGACCTTGATTGTCTTTCACTTCATCCACAAACCATAACACAATCGTTATTTGAATCAACCAATCGAACACCCAATCGGTCCAATCTATGAACATCACAAACTAACTCATTTTTATATTCCTCCAAATGAGAAACACCACCCATTGATAGATGACGAAGAGCATCCGCAACCACATTCGCCTTACTAGGGTGATAGAGAACACTAATGTCGTAATCCTTTAACAACTCAAGCCACCTATTTTGGTGAATATTACGATCCTTATTCTCGAACACATATTCCAAACTTTTGTGGTTGGTAAGCCACCAACATGTACATCATATTGATAATGCCTCTAAATCTTCAAGGAAAACATGACCCCCACATGTTCCAATTCATGTGTAGGATAATTATTTTCATGAATTTTAAGTTGTCGTGAAACATGAGTGATAATCTTTCCAATTTACATAAGAACACGCCTAGTTTAATCCTTGAAGCATTACAATAAACACCAAACCCATCATATCTTTCTGGTAGAGTCAATACCAAAGCAGAGGTAATTCTATCTTTCAATTCTTGGAAACTCTTCTCACACACTTCTGACTATAAGAACTTAACCTTTTTGGGTTAATGTCGTCAATGGAGAGGCAATCAAAGAAAACCCTTCAACAAACCTTCTATAATAACCAACCAAACCTAAGAAACTTTGAGTATCTAAAGGGGATAAAGGTCTTGGAAGACTGTTAACCGCGTTTGTTTTCTTAGGATCTACCTCAATACCCTTACCTGAAATAATGTGGCCAGTAAAAGCCATGGATCTCAACAAAAACTCGCATTTGCCGAACTTTGCAAATTGTTGCTGGTCCTTAACTACTTGCAACAAAAGTCTTAAGTAATCAACATACTCATCCTCACTCCTAGAATAAATCAAAAATGACATTAATAAACACAATCACAAACATGTCTAGATATTATCTAAACACTGTATGCATCAAGTCGCTAAATGCAGATGGAGCATTAGTCAAACCAAATGACATTACCAAAACTCATTATGATCATACGGAGTCTCAAAAGTTGACTTTGAAATGTTATCTTCCTTGACCCTCAATTGGTGATAGCCCGACCAGAGGTTGATCTTAGAAAAGTAACTTGTTCCTTTTAGTTATCAAACAAGTCATCTATCCTTGGAAGATGATATTTATTCTTAACGATAAACTTGTTACATTGCCGATAGTCAATACACATATAAAGTGAACTGTCTTTCTTATGAACAAACAAAACTGGAGCACCTCATGAAGAGATACTCGTTCCGATAAAACCGTTATCTAACAAATACTCCAATTTCTCTTTCAAATTTTTACGTTTTGTCAAATCCATATGGTAAGAAGGAATAAAGATAGGTTGCGTATCTAAGAGTCAATAGCAAAGTCTTTCCATTTCAGGAGGAACACCAGGTAGATCATCTAAAAACACTTCTGAAAACTCATTCAAAATAGGGACGAACTCAAGAGTAGGGGTTTCTGAATACGTATCCCTAACCTAAACAAGATGATATATGCAACCCTTTGAAATCATTTTTCTAGCTTTAAGACAGGAAACAAACTAACCCTTAGGCATAGAATTCCCCCCTTTCCACTTTAGGATGAGCTCATTAAGAAATTGAAATGTGAAAACTCGACTTCTACATTCAATAGACGCATAACAAGAATGAAGCCAATCCATACCAAGAATAACATCAAAATCTAACAGATCAATCTCTACAAGATCAACATGAGTGACTCTGTTGGATAATATGATGACATAATTTCTATAGACTCTCTCGGCCATTATAGATTCACCACCGGGTATAGAGATGTTCTAATAATACATCTGGAAGAACACAAAACATAGTAGCCACATATGACGTCACAAAAGACAAAATAACATCGAAATAAAGCAAAACATTAACATCAAGATAAAACACTTTGAACATATCGGTAACTACATGGGGGAACCCTTTTTCTTATGACGAGAATTGCATAAAATATGTTTTTCTTTGGTGCATTGAACCTAAACCGCTAGGTGGAGCTTTTCTACCTTCACTTTATTAGCAATAAGTGATGCACAATCCCTTATCTCATGACCGCTCTTACCACAACCAAAGCAACCATCCGTACTGGTTAAGCATTTCCCCTCATGCTTCCTTCTAGATTTATCACAAATAGTCAATAAAGATCCACCACCATTTCTTTCTTGAGGCTTAGGTTAGGCACCCTATCTTTGTTGAACTTTGAAATCGTAGAATTAGAGGAACCTTGATCGGAAAACCTTTTTCAGAACTTAGAACGATCATGTCCATCAGACCTTGAATGTGTAAAGTCAGTATCATTTGTCTTTGCTATTCTTGCATCCCTAGACCATTCCTTAAGTTTCTCCTCTTTGATTTATTGAGCATGAATCATTAGATGAGAAATATCCATTTAATTAATGTGCATGGTGGTATGACATTCCTTAACCACTATCTCAAACACTCCCGATGTCACGACCCAGGGGTACCCCGTAGATGTAACAAGGCACATAGAACCCAAAAAGCTCCATGTAATCCACTTAGTATACCACAATATAAGCAATAGAACAATAAGAGTCAAAATGCACTTCAAGTCTAAAATTTTCATTCAGGAAAGCGGAAGTCTAGACTTGTCTCAATTAGACATCTATTACAATAGCCGAATCAAATTGGGTAACAACCCATACAACATAATCTAAAAATGAAATACAAGAAAAGGAACTACAATGATAATATCTGTCCTCGAATCATGAGGAGTCACCACAATCAAGGAGAAATGAACAAATCCAATCTCTAGCCACAATTGGGACCACCATGAGAACCAAATCCTACACTTTGGAAAAAATGTAGGAAAATATGGGTTAGTAGAAAAATGCACTAAGTATGATAGCCATGTATAAACTCATTAAAACATGCTAGAAGGGACATTTTAGTTGAACGCATGCAATTTACTAAGTTAAAGCATCGTTTGAAACATAATGGAAAATCATAAGTCATAAGCATAATCAACTCATAGATCATCATATCATAATAGAACATACCATAAATACCCTCAAATCATACTTGTGCAATGCATGAATAAGATCTCATAATCCTACCTATACTAAGTAAAGCTTCGTGAGTAACTATAGTTCATAATTCATATTCTTGTCCATCTATCATAAATGGGAATAAGCCTTAACCGACATAGACCATGTAAACTTATCAGGGAATCTGATGTCTACCCCACACAAAAAATGGCTGTCCTATCTTCCTAAGGTAGAACCATACTTTTAGCTTAGGTGGATTCACTAGCTAAATACCTACGAGGGCACATAGTTTATCGGATAAAGAGATTGTCACTAGAAACCCGAACTCAACTAAGGTAGAAGGTTTCCATCTCATGAGATACATACTTTGGGAACCCAGGCTTAACTAAGGTAGAAGGAAGGAACCCATTTGGAATATCAGACTCAACTAGTGTAAAAGCTTTCATTGGGAAGCCAGAATCAACTATCGTATAAGCTTTCATATCATATTCATATCAACTCGGTGCTAAACATTAATTTTCACATATTAAATATTAAGTCTTTACTTAAGTTCATATTCATGGAAGAATGTATTCACACCCATTCCAATATAATTCATACTATAACTCATAGATTGAATAGGTAACAATAAACATTCAACCTTAGAATCATTATATTGTATTAAAAACTCACATAGTATCACCCATACATAAGTGTTTACATGAGGATAACCTTCAACAACACAACAACTAGATCATAATCATTTACTTTACTCTCAAAGTGTTCTTAAAGCATATACATAAACCTCATAATCATGCATAATTCTCATACTTTGCCCTTCAAGGACCATAGATCATATTCAATCAAAAAATCTAGAATTACTACATTAGTCATGAATAATTACATGATTCAAATAACTCAATTACTTTAAGCATAATCTCATAATATTCATCTTTCTACAATTCACCCATATCACAAGGTCATAAATTGGGAATATGGATATTTCATGGATTCTTGGGATTTTTAATCATAAAACTATAATAAATCATCAATTCAATCATAATATAAAGTAATTAAATCCATAGAATCATTTTTGAAAGGAGTCCATGACTTGGAGTCAAACCCTAGCTTTTGGGGAATTTCTATTCGGGTTTTGAAGGGACTCCATGGATGAATTATCCATGAATAAAGAGATACCATACCTTGTATATGAATTACAATGAAACTAAGTAGAGAACTATTCTCCTTCAACCCTATCTTCCCATTCCTTCTTTTTCTTTCTTAGAGTTCTAGAGAGAGAATTTTCGTGAAAGGGTTTGGGTCTTTCTTTTAGGATTTGAAATTATGAGGAAGTTGACTTTATTTGGTGACTTAAAAACCTTATATAGTTGGTATAATTTAGTGTAAAATGAAGTCACTTAATATTAATGAAAGCCAACCCCCCCATAATGCCAAATGTCAGTTTCAGGCCTCACCCACGAGCACGATTCGTGGATGGACCAACGTGGCGTGCTGGTGAACCATGGGTGGAGGTTCACAGACCTATTTTTGCAGGATTTTACCCATGGCCCTCACCCACGAGGCATGTCTTGACCCACGAGATGTGGGTGCCTTCCATGATTCACTGCCCAGGCTGCCTCTAAGGGTCTTTTTTAAAGACCCATGGGTGGTCTTTGGGGTCGTACCTTGATATTCTAACATGAAACACTATATTTTAGGTATGGGGAGGTACATTTACAACTCTAAACCTCATGTTAATCTCTAATTTAGCCTACTAGTTCTCGGAGTGTTACACCCAAAACAAACTTGCTCATCTTTTCCCTAAGATCGACAACCATAGTAGGAGCATATCTTGGAAATTGCATGAACTTCAACGAATACTCCTTCACACTCATATTTCCTTGATGAAGGTTTATAAACTCAAGTTTCTTTCATCTCAAGGGTAAATAACCTATAAAGAAAAGCAACCTTAAATTTTTCCCAATAAAGAGGACCCGCATCAAGCACACTCTGTAACTTCAATTGGTTGAACCACCTTTAAGTTGATAAGCGGGCATTTTCAATTTTTCCACTGGCGTCACTCCCACGTTCATCAACACCTTGTATACCTCGTCAATAAACTCTTAATGTTCTTCCTCAACCTTGGAATACGAACTTTGGAGGATTCATCATAGTGAAGTCGCTTACTTTAGTTGTCATTGTACCCATATTTGGGTTCATGGGGACCATAGACTCCCTGGATTTAGTTTTCATGGCTTGATCCAACACTTGAAAGGTATCTCAAAACTCCACATTAGTCACTTGTTTAGCCAAATGGTCGGCCAAAACTTGTGGAGCTTCTTGAGGAGCTTTTTATTCAACATTCTCATTCGCATTTCTAACATTTTCTCTTTGTGGGATCATATCTTGAAAAGCCTCATAAGAGAGAGACATATAGAGTCACACTCTATCACACAACTTTAGAATTATGAAAGAAGTGGAATTTCCTAAATGTCTTATAGATTCCTATTCATAGATATGACACGCTTCACACTTATGAACAAAACTCTACTTGACATGACTTATGAGATATCCTAAAATCTTTCTAAACGTTGTGCTCTGAGTACCAGTTTGTCATGAACCAAAGTAGATCTTAGACGTAAATGGTGTATAGAATCCCGAGAGACCATACACCACCCTTTAGCATAAGTCATACAATACAATAGAACAAAGACTTTCAAAGATAACATTTTATACATCAAAAGAGTTTAACAAAAGTAGAAGTCAAACTTGAGTCTCAAAGTCATCTAATACATCATAAGGAAAGTGATTGGGATGTAACCTATACATCACATACAAAGTCTAAAAACAGAAATGCCATAAAGCAATAGACAAAATCTTGGTTCGTGGAACAAGAGGACTCACCAACCCCTAAAAACCTAAAAGGATCAACTATCCCGAGTGTGAGAAGTAGGAGAATCAAACCCTACATTAGTGAAACAATGTAGGCACAAGTATACATTAGTACATGTAATGTACTAAGTATGATAGCAATGTATAAGAGTTATAAAATCATGTTAAAAAGGTCTTTACATGACTACCATGACCAAGATATATCATAAGATAACATGTTAGAAAACATAAGCTATAATTATGGTCAATGGAAGCTAAACATATTTAAAATACTTATGAGATACTTTACAAAGTAACCTTAGTTCATTATTATGGGAAGTGTACCATATAACCGACATAGACCAAGTGAGCTAAATATTGAATCTGGTGTCTATCCTATACTGTAAAGAGATTTCCTTACTTGCCAAGGTAGGAACCATAAACTTGAACAAAAGTGGATCCACTATCTAATGTCACTGTAAGAAAAACCTATGGTGGCACATAGTTATGGGATAAGAATATTTCTGTTAGAAACCTGGCCTTTACTAACGGGAGAGCTTCCATCTCAATTACTCTTTGTCACGGCTGGAATCTAGACTCCAGACGAGACCGGCGTGGTTGACCTCTCAGAGGTCGCAGACAAGCCTACTTAGTCATTTATACTTCCTCTAGGTTAATTTTTTAGCGGAAAATTTGAAACTTTTTGTTTCCTTAACATACTTGTTAAACATTCTTATCATTTTATAATTGTTCACCATCAACCATCTAACATTAAGAGATAAGCAACTGAAAGAAATAGATCAATAAGTATTAAGTGTATAATTGCCAAAATGGCACCAAAACAAAGTCTAAAACTAAGCTAGAATGTAAAACAATAGCATCCTCGAAAGCATGAGGACCTACCAAACTCCGGATGAATGCTGACGTCCGGATAGCTGCAACAATGATCCTGTAGCTCTATCGCCCACCTGTGCCTACACCTAAAATAGTATATATGTATAGGGTTAGTACACACTTGTACTAAGTATGGGTATATGCAAGTACACACCACGGACATGCATGAGAAAGAATAGCTCTTTCCTAACAACATGATTTTTGGAAGTCAAGTCAGTGGACTTGCCAAATTGAGATTAGGAAAGTTAGTGAACTTTCCAAATTGGGTTAGAGAGGTCATGCCATGAGAGTAACATGCATCATTATAAATATCGTATTGCACACAGCACATAACATCTTCATATAGCACATATCATAGCACATAACATGTAACACATAGCTTCTTTCATATCATTCATTCATATGCCATGAGACCTTGGAATCATGGACTTGACATTAAGACTTTCCAAAATGAGGGCTCAACATATGGGACCTCAACTAGGGAGTCTTCATTAGAAAACACAGAGTCTGCTTCATTCATTCACACGTACTTCATTTCATTTCATTCATAAGCCAGTGTGAACACCAGCTATACCTAGGGTGTAGTTTAAGACTTTCATCGGGCTTGCTGTACAATGATCAAGAATAACCTAATGTCATTACCTGAGTCTAGCTCACCTCTTGATTATCCTATCCTAGCACCTTTGGTATCATTCGTTTCATTGTGTGCTTCATTTGAGGCTGGGCTCATTCATTCATTGGGAACTTTAACTTTAACCGACATAGATCATGTGAGCATCATGAAATCCAGTGTCTCCCCCACACCGGAAAGAGGTGGAATCACCGGCAAAACTGACCCAATAACATGCTAGCGTACATGGGAATTTAACCCCGCCAGATCCCTATATTGGAAGTATAGGTTCGAAGACTAGGAGATGTAAGGAGACCCATACCCGGTAAGCCGGATAGTCTCATCTCATGAGAGTTACGTGAACCTCTACCCTTCCCAAAAGAAGGCATCACCGCTCATAGCTAGCCTATCGGTGCTCAGTATAAAGTTCCATTACATTCATCTCATATGTCATGGAAGTTGGCTTCTAGTATGAGGACATCATAGCTCATTAGATGATTTCTCATCTCATCATTAGTATTAAATGTATGAAGCTCAATACTTTCATTAGAGTGTTCATAGAGACTGGTCTCTTCATTATTTTTCACTCTCATTGGTGAGTACGTATTGGTAACATTTACGTAGGCTCATTTGAGTTTGCTCTCATCATCTACATTAGCCTCACATCATGTTGTCACCACATCCTTCATCATTAGCACCTTTTCTTTTCATAGTTACTCACCTCTTATTACGTGAATGTTCATTTCATCATTTCATAGTCCATCTCATCATATACCAATGCACTTGGTCACTTAGTGTATCTTACATTCATACTTAACCCTCCTAGGGTTCATCATTTCTTTACATACATCTTAGGTTCACTTATTTTTGAATGTATGTTAGACTTATATGTCTATACACACAAGCCATGGGGCTTCATTCATAATTCATTAAGTGATTCTTACTTTCCTAAGATTATGTAGTACAAGACTTATGTATCGTGTATATATGCCAAGATCTTAATTTTGATCTAAGTAGATGGCATTATTCTTGGATATTTTATTCACGTATGACTTATGTATCAATACGGAAGAGTGGGCAAGGAAACCCAAGCTTGAGTCACTTGGATATCATTTATATTTTTCATTGATTTTATTTCTAATATTCATAACATTAGAACTCTAAATTAAATCTCAACATTAATATTGAAGGATTAATTTTCTATTTAATTTTTCCCTTAAGATGGCCGAAGGGTTGTGGGTTCGAACCCCCACAACCTCTTTTTATTTTTCATTAAGGTTTCATTACTCATTTTCTCCCAAACCAAGAGGTTGTGGGATCAAATCCCCACAGCCTCTTGTATTTTTAATATTAAAATTTACTGAAATAGGGAGGTTGTGGGTTCGAACCCCCACAGCCCCCCTTTATTTTTGCTCTAATTTCGCTGAGGAGGCTGTGAGGTGGTGGGTTTGAACCCCCACAGCCCCTCTATCTTTATGTTAATTAAATGGGGTGAGTGGCAGTGAGGTTGTGGGATCGAATCCCCACAGCCTCACTTTATTTCTTTGTAATTTCGCTTCTTCCTTCAGCATTGAGGTCATGGGTTCGATTCCCACACCTCGCGTTTTCTTTCTCATTATTTTCTCTTCTTTCACGCGTACCTGGAGGTCGTGGGTTCAAATCCCACGCCTCCCATTTATTTGTTTAATTAATTTTCTCCTTCTTCTCTCCATAGATCGCGAGTTCGATCCCCCTCCATCCCCATTTCCCTTTTTTATTATTTTCGCGAAACCTGAAGCTGGGATCGAATCCCCTTAGCCTCCCTTTCCCTTTTTCCTTTGTCTCGCGACCAGTAGCTAAAGGGTTCGATTCCCCTTAGCTCCTTCACGTTTTTACCTTTCTTTTTCAGCTTCTTTAACAGGTGAGGTCTTGGGTTCGATTCCCATTGACCTCACTTATTTTATTTTACTTTAAAAATCCAGAATTTGACATTCTTGAAGGGTACAAAAATCTGGAAACGTTAGTCCTCCTTCAACTCATTTTTTGGGTGCATTTTTCATAACTTTAGTTAGCTAAAAAAAGGTTATTCAATCCACTATATCTCATTATAATGAACATCACATTGCACACACATTACACACATAAAATACACCCGAAACACATGAATTATTTGACCCCAAAACAGTGGCTAAAGTCACTGCCCACGATGCACACACAACACCAACTATT
The DNA here is from genome assembly GCA_016801875.1 of Solanum sitiens. NCBI lineage: Eukaryota > Viridiplantae > Streptophyta > Magnoliopsida > Solanales > Solanaceae > Solanum > Solanum sitiens. The sequence continues at coordinate 4,430,000 of JABWTJ010000037.1, read as the reverse complement.
TGGTCACACTTTGAATATCGTTTTCGTAATTTCCCTCACATAAACATGTTCACATTTAATATAAACACGTCAATCATGCCTAAATCTAGCAGCACAACATACCCATCCTACGAATTCGTTTGGGAGCTAAGGACAAGGACATACAAAGGGGAACAACCTTAGTTTTCAAGAGCTTGAGAATCGTTCGAAGGAAAGTAATCTTGGAGGAAGAATTCCAGGAGAGAAACCCATACCTCTTGACGTTGTTTAAGTGCGAAGCTGCTGCCCAAACGTCTCCAAACCACGCCCAATTCACTTCAACGTACACACCACTCGACGAACCTCTCTTTGCCTTGACGTTTTGATTACTTTGTCTTTTACTTAAAAATTCTTGTGAGTTCCTCAAGTGTGAAGAACTTTTAATATTTCATCAGTTTTTTTGTTGTTTTTGGCAGAACTAACGTGAGAGAGAGCTTGAGAGAGAGTGAAACATGGGTGTAGTTGTTTAGGATTAGGGGATTACTTAGTCAATTAAGGATCTCCTTAATATTTAAAAAAAATCTGATTTTCCTTTTTATTAAATCAGATAATATATATTAATTAATTAAATTAATTTATCAATCTTAAATAAAAGCAATTTAAATCATTGCTTCCACCTAGGTTCGAACCCGGGTGGAGCAAGACTCTACTCCAAGAGCTCAATTTCGGATCTCTCTCCCAAAATTGCCCCTCCATCTTATTAAATAATTAATTAAATATATATTTAGGGTAAATTACGATTTTACCCTCAGCTTGGTGAAAGACCATTTTACCCCTAGACCCTCAAAACTTAAGATTTCTTTTCTTTTTAAGTCCGGTAAAGACTCTTTCGATTAAATCTTTGTTTTCGAGAGACTCACATGGTTGGTTCCAACCTTTCCAAGCTCAACTAACTCCCCAAGTTAGTTGACTTGGTCGTAGTAAGGGTTTTGAGGTCTGGTTCTACGCGTATCAATCCGTGTGAACCTTGGTTTAATCGCAAGCATTTTTGACACCCTAAGTCTTTATCCTATTCATTTTTAGGGTTGTTACATTATCCCCCCCTTAGGAACATTCGTCCCCGAATGACACTACCAATACACATCGTAATGCCAGTCAGATTATAACAAAATCACTATGCACAGTCAAGCAATAGCAACAAAATACAAAGAGATAAGGAAACATAGACTTAAGAGTAGGAAGTCTAACCTCAAGAGCTGAATAGATGAGGGTATAGGGATCTCATGTCGGCCTCAGCCTCCTACGTAACACCCTCAACAAGATGATTTCTCCACAATACCTTCACTGTGGCAATCTCCTTGTTCCTCAGCCGCTTGACCTGTCTGTCTAAGATCTCAACAGGTATCTCCTCATAAGACAAGTCTTCACCAACCCCCAAACCTTCAACAGGTAGGATTGATGCTGGATAACCTAGGCACTTCTTCAACATAGAGACATGAAAGACTGGATGAATAGAAGCTAGCTCCGCAGGCAATGCTAACTCATAGGCCACCTCACCCACACGCTGTAGGATCTCATATGGCCCAACATACCTCGGACTCAGCTTCTCTTTTCTACCAAATCTTATCACCCCTTTCATAGGTGATATCTTCAAGTAAACCTGGTCACCAATATCAAACTCTAGGGGCCGCTTTTTGTTATCTATCTGCATATCACTTCTGCCGACTGTAAGCAGTAGCCAACCTGTCCCTAATCACTCTGACCTTCTCTAAGGCCTCATGAATGATCTCTGGACCCAAAATGGATGACTCTCCAACCTCTAACCACCCAACTGGAGATCTACACCTCCTACCATACAGTGCCTCAAACGATGCCATCCCAATGCTGGAGTGATAGCTATTATTATACGAGAACACTATCAAAGGAAGATGGTCATCCCAGTTACCTCTGAAGTCAATCACACACGCTTTCAACATGTCCTCCAATGTCTGAATGGTGCGCTCCGCCTGCCCATCTGTCTGAGGATGAAAGGCAGTGCTAAGCTTTACCTGTGTACCCAAGCTCTTCTGTATCTCCAGAAATGTGAAGTAAACTGAGCTCCTCTATCTGAAATGATTGACAAAGGAATACCATGCCATGTCACAATCTCATCAATGTAGAGCCTCGCATAATCCTTGGCTCTGTAAGTAGACTTCACAGGGATAAAGTGGGCAGACTTAGTCAATCTGTCCACAATAACCCATATGGAGTCATGCTGCCTCCTAGTCCTCGAAAGACCAACCACGAAGTCCATATTAATGGCCTCCCACTTCCAAGTCAGAACCTCAATAATCTGAGTTAGACCACCAGGCTTAAGATGCTCTGCCTTAACTTGCTGACAATTAGGACACTTGGCCACATATTCTGCAATGTCCTTCTTCATGCCATCCCACCAATAAATCTGCTTAAGATCATGATACATCTTAGTGGAACCTGGATGTATGGAATATCTGGAACCATGGGCCTCTGCAACAATCCTGGTTCGCAAATCATCCACATCTGGTACACAAAGCCTGTCCTAATACCTAAGTATGCCATCACCTCCCAAAGCGAAAGACTCATTCATCTTCATCAGCACTGAGTCCTTCAGTTCCATCAACACAGGATCTAGATGCTGACCCTACTTGACTTCAACTACCAAGGATGATTCAGAACTAGGATGAACTGAAACATCCCCACTAGTAGAGTCAACCAATAGCACACCCAGTCTAGCTAGTCTGTGTACATCTTTCACCAGCTCCTTCTTCTCATCTTCAACGTGGGCTGTACTTCCCATGCCCATCCTGCTCAAAGCATCAGCTACAACATTAGCCTTACCTGGATGGTAGTGCACATTCATGTCATAATCCTTCAACAGCTCCAACTATCTCCGCTGACGTAGATTCAACTCCCTCTGTGTGAACACGTACTGGAGACTCTTATGGTCTGTGAACACTTCCACATGCACCCCATACAAATAATGCCTCCACAGCTTCAGTGCAAATACCACAGCTGCCAACTCCAGGTCATGAGTGGGATAATTCTTCTCATGAACCTTTAGCTGTCTGGAACCATGGGCCTCTGCAACAATCTTGGTCCGTAAATCATCCACATCAGGCACACACAGCCTGTCCTGATACCTAAGTATGCCATCACCTCCCAAAGCAAAAGACTCATTCATCTTTATCAGCACTGAGTCCTTCAGTTCGATCAACACAGGATCTAGATGCTGACCCTGCTTGTCTTCAACTACCAAGGATGATTCAGAACTAGGATGAACTGAAACATCCCCACTAGTGGAGTTAACCAAACGCACACCCAGTCTGGCCAGTCTGTGTACATCTTTTACCAGCTCCTTCTTCTCATCCTCAACGTGAGCTGTACTTCCCATGCTCATCCTTCTCAAAGCATCAGCTACAATATTAGCCTTACCTGGATGATAATGCACATTCATGTCATAATCCTTCAACAACTCCAACCATCTCCGCTAACGTAGATTCAACTCCTTCTGTGTGAACATGTACTGGAGACTTTTATGGTCTGTGAACACATCTACATGCACTCCATACAGATAATGCCTCCACAGCTTCAGTGCAAATACCATAGCTGCCAACTCCAGGTCATGAGTGGGATAATTCTTCTCATGAACCTTGAGTTGTCTAGATGCATAGGCTATCACCTGCATAAGAACACAAACCAAACCAACCCTAGATGCATCACAATAAATAGTGTAATTCTCACCACACTTAGGCAAAGTAAGCACCGGGGCTGAAGTGAGTCTGTCCTTGAGCTCCTGGAAACTCTTCTCACAAGTCTCCGTCCATTCGAACTTGGCTTTCTTCTTAGTCAAAGCTGTCAATGGGGCAGCAATGGAAGAAAAGCCCTCCACAAACCTGCGGTAGTAACCAGCCAATCCCAAAAAGCTACGGATGTCAGTAGGAGTAAGAGGTTTTGGCCAGTTCTTCACAGCCTCAGTCTTCCTGGGATCCACCTCCACTCCCTGATCGGACACAACATGACCCAGGAAGGTCACTGATCTCAGCCAAAATTCACATTTGCTGAATTTGGCATACAACTGATGATGTCTAAGTACCTGCAAGGTTAGTCTCAAATGTTGTTCATGCTCTTCCTTGGTCTTAGAGTAGATGAGAATGTCATCAATGAATACTATGACGAAAGAGTCAAGGTGTTCACGGAAGACCCTGTTCATGAGGTCCATAAATGCAGCAGGTGCATTCGTGAGACCAAATGAGATGACTAAAAACTCATAGTGACATAGCGGGTACGAAAGGCTTTCTTTGGGATATCTCCATCCCTAACCCTAAGCTGATGATACCCTGAACGAAGATCAATCTTAGAGAATAAACTAGACCCTTGGAGTTGATCAAACAGATCATCTATTCTGGGGAGTGGATACTTATTCTTTATGGTGACTTTGTTGAGCTGCCGATAATCGATACACATTCTAAGGGTTCCATCTTTCTTCTTTACAAACAATACTGGAGCGCCCCAAGGGGATATGCTCGGCTGAATGAAACCCTTGTCAGTGAGATCTTTTAACTGCAGCTTCAACTCTTTGAGTTTAGCTGGAGCCATTCTGTAAGGAGGAATTGAGATTGGTTTAGTATCGGGCTCTAAATCGATACCAAAGTCAATCTCTCGAAGGGGAGGGACTCCAGGCAAATCATCAGGAAACACATCTAAGAACTCATTCACTACAGGTACTGAGTCTATGGAAGGAATGTCATGATCTAGATCATTAACACTCACAAGATGACTCAATAACCCCTTGGACATCATTTTATTGGCCTTAAGGTTAGAAATCAAGGGGTTAGGACGACTCGAATTGTACCCCTCCCATACTAACTCTTCTTCATTAGGAAAGTGAAATCTCACCACTCTACTACGACAGTCCAAGCAAGCATAACAACTGTGAAGCCAATCCATGCCAAGAATAACATAAAAATCATGCATGGGTAACTCAACCAGGTTTGCACACATAGTTTTACCACTCACAACTATTGGGCAATCTTTGTATACTCTATCAGTTCTTACATTCTCTCCTAAAGGTGTACTAACCACTATAGGATCATGTAGAACTTAGGGCAATATCTCAAAAGTAAGAGCAAGCAGAGGAGTTACAAAGGAAAGTGTAGACCCTGGATCAAGTAAAGCATAAACAGAAGTTGAGAACACTTGCAGCATACCTGTGACCACATCGGCGGACTTCTCCTGCTCCTCTCTGCCTTTTAGGGCATAGAACCTGTTCCTCTTAGGAGGCTCGGCTGCTGCTGCACCCTGTAGATTAGGCCTAGGCTGAGTATTACCTCCGGCCTGACCTCTGTTCTGTGGACAGTCTCTAACCATGTGTCCACTCTTACCACAACCGAAGCAGGCATTAGTGCCTTGTCTGCACTCTCCACTGTGAGCTCGGCCACACTTAGCATAATTCTTCTTAGGACGTTGCATCTCACCTCCATTGCCCTTCTTGGGCTCAGGTCTGCCTCCTCTAGGTGTAGCACTCCTCTAAGGATTAGAATTCCCAGAACTCTGTTGCCCCATTTTGAACCTTGGCTGCTCACGGACGCCAAAGTTGTTCCTGTGGCCTCCATGACTGGGTCCTGCCTGATCTTGAGGCCTAGGCCTCCTAGCATCACGAACACCTCTCTTTCTGAGGCTGTCCTCTACCTGCTGGACATGCACCATCAACCTGGAAAGATCCATATTATCATGGAGCATAGCAGATCGACACTCCTCCTCCAGGTCTCCATTGATTCTTGTGAGGAACCTGCTCATCTCATCCCTGCTGTTAGAAACTAGGGAAGTAGCATACCTGGGTGATTTCAACAAAGTCAGTATTATCCTCATTCTTGCTATTAAATACTAGGGAAAACAACATACCTTGACAGCTTAACAAACTTCAGGGAATACTCCCTGACTGTCATAGAGCCTTGTTTGAGGTTGATGAATTCCTTAACCTTGGCCTCCCTCATCTCCCTGGGAAAGAATCTCTCCAGAAATGCTGTCTTGAACAGCTCTTATGTGACTGGCACTCCACCTAAGACACGGCTATCTTGCCACATCTTGCACCAAGTCTGTGCAACATCCTTGATCTGATAGGAAGCCAGCTCAGCCTTCTCAATATCAGTGGCCCCCATAGCCACCAGGATCTTATGAATCTCATCCACAAACTCCTGGGGATCCTCTGATGTCCTAGACCCGGTGAAAATAGGAGGATTCATCCTCGTGAAATCCCTAAGTCTGTCAGCCATGCTACCAACCGATGGGTTCTCCCTCTGAACGTCCTGTCGGTTGACCTGGGCAGTCATAGCCTGGGCCTGCATAGTAATGGCCTGTGCCATTTGGGCCAGAGATGCCCGCACCTCAGCATCAGTCAACCCAGCTGGGTTAACTGGCATGGCCACTCCTTCAGCCGGAGCCTGGGGTAGACCCTGATTACTCCCAACAGCTGTTCCTCCTCTCCTCTAACCATTTCCTCTCCTAGTGTTCATTTTCTGGAAAAACAAAAAGTATTGATGTTAGACACGCTCATAACACCAAATATTCAGACATTCATAAAAGCACGATAAGATCAGAAGAAGGGAAACTTTCCTATGCATCATGCAGTCTCTAATCCAGGATAGTGGTGCACTTCACTACCATGACTTAGAAACTACTCAATGTGGTTGATGTGAACTTAATATTTTCGTAATTTAACCTAGTGCTCTGATACCAACTTTGTCACGACTGGAATCTAGACGCAGACGAGACCGGCGTCGTTGACCTCTCAGAGGTCGCAGACAAGCCTACTTACGTCATTCTTACTTTACATAGGTTAATTTTTAGCAGAAAATTTGAAACTTTTTGTTTCTAAACATTACTTACTAACCATTTATAATACATTCGTAATTTGTTCAACATCAACCATCTAATCATTAAGAGATAATCAATTGAAAGGAATAGTTCAATAAACATAATTGTATATTTGCCAAAGTGGCACCAATACATAGTCTGAATAAAATAAGAAAGAAACGCTAGTGGAACATGCTCCACTAGCTCAACTCCTAAACTAAGCTAGAACATAAAATAGTATCATCCTCGAAAGCATAAGGACCTACCAAAACCGGATGAATGCTGGACGTCCGGATAACTGCAGCGATGATCTTGTAGCTCTACCGTCCACCTGTGCCTGCACCTAAAATAGTAAACTTTGTATAGGGTTAGTACACACTTGTACTAAGTATGGGTAAATGCAAGCACACACCAAGGACATGCATGAGAAAGAATAGCTCTTTCCTAACAACATGATTTTTGGAAGTCAAGTCAGTGGACTTGCCAAATTGAGATTTGGAAAGTTTCCTAATTTGGATTAGGAAAGTAAATGATCTTTCCAAATTTGGATTAGGAAAGTCAGTGAGCTTTCCAGATTTGGAATAGCGAAAGTTATGCCATGAGAATAACATACATCATCATACTTTTCACATTTGCACACAACACATAACATTTACACATAGCACACATCATATAGCATACAATACATTTTGCATGTAGCACATAACTTCGTTCATATCATTCATTCATATGCCATGAGACCTTGGAATCATGGACTTGACATTAAGACATCCCAGAAATGAGGGCTCAACATATGGGACCTCAACTAGGGAGTCTTCATTAGCAAACACAGAGTCTGCTTCATTCATTCATACGTACTTCATTTCATTTCGTTCATAGTCCAGTGTAACCACCGATTATACCTAGGATATAGTTTAAGACTTTCATTAGGTTCGTTGTGCAATGACCAAGAATGACCTAATGTCATTACTTGAATCTAACTCACCTTTGATAATCCTATCCTAACACCTTTGGTATCATTCATTTCATTATGTGCATCATTTGAGGCTGGCCTCATTCATTCATTGGGAACTTTAACTTTAACCGACATAGATCATGTGAGCATCATGAAATCCAGTGTCTCCCCCAAACCGAAAAGAGGTGGAATCACCGGCCAAAGTGATCCAATAACATGCTAGCGTACATGGGAATTTAACCCCGCCAGATCCCTATATTGGCAGTATAGGTTCGAAGACTAGGAGATATAAGGATACCCATACCCGGCAAGCCGGATAGTCTCATCTCATGAGAGTTACGTGAAACTCCGCCCTTCCCGAAAGAAGGCATCACCGCTCATAGCTAGTCTATCGGTGCTCAGTATAAAGTTCCATTTCATTCATCTCATACGTCATGGAAGCTGACTTCTAGTATGAGGACATCATAGCTCATTAGATGATTTCTCATCTCATCATTCGTATTAAGTGTGTTAAGCTCAATACTCTCATTAGAGTGTTCATAGAGACTGGTCTCTTCATTATCTTACACTCTCATAGGTGAATACATGTTAGTAACATTTACTTAGGCTCATTTGAGATTACTCTCCTTATTTACATTAGCCTCATATCATGTTGTCACCACATTCATCATCATTTGCACCTTTGTTTTTCTTAGTTATTCACCTCTTATTACGTGAATGTTCATTTCGTCATATGCCAATACACTTGGCCATTTGGTGTGTCTCACACCCTTACTTAACCCCTCTAGGGTTCATCATTTCATGTCATACATCTTAGGTTCTTTTACTTTTGAACGTATGTTAGACTTATGAGTCTATACACACAAGCCATGAGGCTTCATTCATAGTTCGTTAAATGATTCTTACATTCCTAAGATTATGTAGTACAAGACTTATGTATCTTGTATGTATGCCAAGATCTTGATTTTGATCTAAGTAGGTGGCATTATTCTTGGATATTTCGTTCACGTATGACTTATGCATCAATACGGAAGTTTGGGCAAGGAAACTCAAGTCTTGAATCAATTGGATATCATTTATATTATTAATTGATTTTATTCTAATATTCATAACATTTTAACTCTAAGTCAATTCACAATATTAACATTGAAGGATTATTTTTCTATTTAACTATTTCCTTGTATTGGCCGATGGGTTGTGGGTTCGAGTCCCCACAACCCCATTTTCATTTTTCCTTTATTGTTTCGGTCCATGTGGGACATTGGGACCCGAGGTCGAGTCTCCTCAGCCACACCTAATTCTTTTTATTTTCTTTCCCCTTCCATTCGCTTAAGGCCGAGAGGTTGTGGGTTCGAACCCCCACAACATCTTTATTTTATTCTCCCTTTTAAGAGTTGACTGTTTGAGTTGACTGTGAGGTTGTGGGGTCGAATCCCCACAGCCTCATTTCATTTTTATTTTTATCTCCCCCCATCCGCATAGAGGTCGTGGGTTCGATTCCCACGCCTCTCATATTTTTATTTTTTCCTTTTCTTTGGGTTCTAACCGAGAGGGTGTGGGTTCGAATCTCACCCCTCTCATTTCTTATTTTTCACACTTATTTTTCCCAGCCATGACACGGTTCGAATCCCCCTCACCATATAATTTTTTTCTTCTTTAATTTTGGGGGATTTTAACGGGGTGAGGTCTCGGGTTCGACCCTCAATGACCTCACCTATTATTCTTTATTTTTCTTATCATTTTATACAACTTAATTTGGCTGAGATATGTCAACATAGTGCTGGAAATTTAAGGTAAACTCTTTGCTCATTTTTATCTCCCTTTATTCGTGAATTTATAGAGCAATACATAGTTCATTTGATACGTTCTTTAATACATTCTTTCACGAATTATTAGTCAAGATGTTTACTCCTCAATTCAGCCACACTTCATGTCACATGAATATCACAATTTACTTCAATTGGTGTACATAAAACAACAACATAACATTAACAAATTCAAGCCTCTAGGCCGAGACTCAAGACATGTCATACATTTTTCTTAATTTCGAACTCACACATGGTTTGTCTTTTCATAAATTAACGTACATCCAACACATTAACATTTAGCACAAACATCACATAATCCTAAGTCTACCAGCATTCATACGAACCTACAAATTCGTTGGGAGCTAATGACAGGGACATGCAACGGGGAAAACAACTTTAGTTTTTAGCCGAATATTCTGAGTCCTAGGGGTCTCTTGGGAAAGGGACCAAGAGTAAGAAGACCCATACCTTTGTTTTCTTGTTAAATCTCCAGAATGCTGCCCAAGAACCTCTCCAAAAATCAGTCCAAACACCCACACTCACACCTTACCCGACTAGCGTAGTATGTTTTGCTTAACGTTACCGAATTGCTTTCTCTTTTGTGTTTTGCGTGTGAATTCTTCAAGCATGAAGAACTTTTGTTTTCTTTCTGAATTTTCTCACGTTTGCAGCCAGAGAGAGTGTGAGAAAGAGAGAGATTATTGTGTAGGAGAGAGTGGGGGATGGGAGATAGTGGTCTAGTAGAAATAGGGCTTGTTGGTAGGACTTAGTCAACTTAAATAATTAATTAAAATTAATAAAAATCTGATTTCTTTTTCCTAAATCAGCTATTATTAATTATTTATTAAAAATTAAATTAACAAATTAAAATAAAAGCAAGTTAAATCTTGCTTCTAGTGGGGCTCGAACCCGAGTGACCCCATTTGCGAAAATGGGTCAATTCGGGTTGCCCCACCCGAAATACCTTAAATAAATGAATTAATTAATAATTAATTAATTCCTCAGGGTAATTACAATATTACCCTTGGCTTGGAAAAGACCATTTTACCCTTGGACTCTCAAAACTTAAGATTTCTTCTTTTGAGTCCGGTAAAAACTCTTTCAATTAAATCTTCGTTTTCGCGAGCCTCACATGGTTGGTTCCAACCTTTCCAAGCTCAATTAACTGCCCAAGTTAGTTGGCTTGATTGTAGTAAGGATTCTGAGGTCTGGTTCTACGCGTATCAATACATGTGGACCTTGGTCTAATCGCAAGCATTCTTGAAAAACCTAAGTCTTGATCCTATTCATTTTTAGGGTTGTTACAATGGGCATGCAAGGACCCGCAACTCAAAGGCGTCAAGGCATTGGTGAACCGCCTGAATCTTCTGCTCAGTCTGCTGGGTCACCTTATTGTCAATTCAGTCCTCAGCCTCGGCGATGGACTTTTGCATCCAAGGATGTATGTAGTGCAGCAAGGTGTCCATTTGGGCCTCTAACTTCTTGACCCACGCCAAAGGTACCAGTGCTGCAAATGGGGGAGTGGACCGACCAAGAGACCATTTCTTCATTCTTAGAGTTTTGATTTCAAGTATATGGCCTTCTAAAACGACAGTATGAAACCCTAAGTCAGATTTCGCAGACACAACATCCATGACTACATTTTAAGCAGATTAAAAGACCATACAACCATTTTCTATCATTCCAAGAGGCATATTACACTGATATTAGCATGCAATTTTAGTTAAATTTAGCCCCTCAGTCAAGACCCATATTCAAAATCAGTTTATGAACGAGAATTCATAGTATAAAGGAAATCAAAATACCTAGTGGGTGGTTGTGAGAGGGACTCATATAGCAGCCTATGCGCCCGATTTGATCACCGACCGAAGAACAACGGAGATGGAAGAGAATTTGGGAAGAGGGGTTTTTGGGGAATTTGGGAGAATCTGATGAAGTTTGGAGGAATCTGATGGTTATGGAAGGTGAATGTATGGTGCTTTATGAGAAATAAAGGAAGTTAATGAATAAAAACGGTTTTGAAGGGATTTGAAGAGATTTTGGAGGCTAATGAACCGTTGTGTCCTTTTATATTAAAGGTCAGGTCGGGTCGCTGGCAATTGTTTGGACCTACAACACCCCTTTAATGGGCCGTAATTCAGTCAATAGTCCGTTGAATGGGACCATCGATTGCATTAAGACTTAGAAAAATTATGAGACATATATGGCATCTACGGACACCATCGACGGTCTGTCGATTAGACGACGGCCCGACGATAGGGTCCGTAGACCTGTGCACGAGACCATCTTCTGCAAGTTTTTATTTTTGGTCCCTGCACTTGTAGCACCCATTAAGCTATTCCTTTTGTGTTTTTCTAGACACTTTTGAGACACGGACTCTACACTAATCTCTAGACAACACTAGTGCATAAGTGAGAATGAAATAAAACTACAAAAAAAATGAAATGGAAAGAGTACGACTATTCCTACAAAGAAATTAAAAACCTATCGTTGGCTAGAGGATACACCTTGGGTTGCCTCCCAAGAAGTGCTTGATTTAACATCGCTGCACGACTCAGGCTTTTTGATTACTCAAACTTCATCAAGGTGATATGCCTCAACCACTTCATGGACTCTCTGCATTCCCCATGTAGATCTTAATCCTTTGTCCGTTGACTGTGAACCTTGCACCATCCTTATACTCCAACTCAACCGCTCCATGTGGGAACACTTTATTGATGAGTAATGACCCTTTCCACTTGGACGTGAGTTTGCCCGGAAACATGCGTAGCCTAGAGTTGAATAGAAGCACCAAGTCCCCAACAGCAAATTCTCGCTTTTCAATCCTATGGTCGTGGTACTTCTTAATCTTCTCTTTGTAGATGAATGAGCTTTCATAGGCTTTGAGGATAAACTCATCAAGCTCATTCAACCCATTTACTCTTTGATCCGCCGCTTCATTCCAATCCATCTTCAGCTTGTTCATTGCCCACATTGCTTTGTGCTCTAAACCGGCAAGTGACAAGCCTTCCCATATACAAGTTGATATGGAGACATACCTATGGGAGTTTTGTATGCATTCCAGTGGGCCCAAAGAGCAATATCTAGCCTTATTAACCAATCCGTTCTATTAACATTCACCATTTTCGACAAAATTTGCTTGATCTCTCGATTTGACACCTCAACTTGCCCGCTAGTCTGTGGATGATAAGGAGTGGCCATATTATGACGAACCCCATATTTCTCCAATAGCCCTTTCAACAACTTATTACAAAAGTGAGAGCCACCATCACTAATAATGGCCCTAGGTGTGCCAAATCTGGAGAAGATATTCTTTTCAAGAGCGCGGTGACACTCTTTCCTTCATTGTTTGGAAGCGTTATAGCTTCCACCCATTTAGACATGTAGTCAACCGCCACAAGTATATACTTCATCCCATGAAAACTCACAAATGGTCCCATAAAATCAATGCCCCATACATCAAATAACTTAATCACCAGAATAGGATTTAACAGGAGCTCTTGCCTCTTTGAAATTCCCCCATCTTGTTGGAATCAATCAAATAATTTGGCGAACTCGTGAGCATCTTGGTGAGTGGTTGGCCAATAGTAACCACACTGCAATATCTTATGCGCAGTCCAGATAACTATGTTTCCCTCACACAAGGGAGGAGTAACATGCCTCCAAAATGCTCAACATCTCAACTTTCGATACACAACGGTGAATAATTCCATCGGCAAAACTCCGGTATAAGTAAGGCTCATCCCAAAAGAACTTTTTCACATCATGTATGAACTTCTTTCTCTGATGGAAAGACAAATATGACAGAATTATATCACTAGCTAGATAATTCGCAAAATTTGCGAACCATGGGATCAAATCTTGAGAAGCGGCCAATACATGTTCATCAAGGAATGCATCATTAATTTCAACCTTTTCTCCTACTTGACGCATAGCTTTATCCTCTAACCTAGACAAGTGGTTGGAAACTTGATTCTCAGTCCCCTTTCTATCTTTTACCTCAAATTCAAACTCTTGCAGTAATAGTACCCATCGAATCAACCTTGCCTTCGCATCCTTATTGTCCATCAAATACCTCAAAGTAGAGTGGTATTTATGTACTATGACCCTTGTACCGAGCAAATAAGAGCAAAATTTTTCGAAAGCAAACACCACTACAAGAAGATCTTGTTCGGTTACCGTGTAGTTTTTTTGAGCTTCATTCAAGCCCTTACTTGCATAGTAAATGGGGTGAAGGATTTTATCCCTTCACTATCCCAATACCACACCAAGAGCAACCCCGCTAGCATCACACATCCCTCAAACGGTTTACTCCAATATGGGGAAATAATAATGGGCGTAGACACCAGCTTCTCCTCAATTCTCCAAATGCTTTCAAACAGGATTCATCGAAATAGAACTTATATTTTTTCTCGAGTAGTTTGCACAAGGAATGTGCAATTTTCGAAAAATCCTTGATAAACCTTCGGTAAAAACCTGCATGTCCAAGAAAACATCTCACACCTTGTACATAGATAGGTGGGGGAAGTCTCTCTATAACTTTGACTTTAGCTCGATCAACCTCTATCCCTTTCTCCTAGATGTGATGGCCCAATACTATACCTTCTTTCACCATAAAGTGACATTTTTCCCAATTAAGCACAAGATTGCAATCTTCACATCTTTTTAGTACCTCAGCCAAAATGATTCAAACATCGATCAAAGGAGTCTCCAACTACTGAAAAATCATCCATGAACACCTCAATAGTGTCCTCCACAGTATCAGAGAATATCGACATCATGCATCGCTGAAATGTGGCCGGTGCATTACATAACTCAAACGACATCTTTTTTAATGCGAATGTCCCATAAGGAAGAGTAAAAGTGGTCTTATCTTGATCCTTAGTGGCAATGAAGATTTGATTGTAACCCGAGTAACCATCAATAAAACAATACCACCCTTTTTGTGCGAGTCTATCTAACATCTGATCCATAAAGGGCATGGGAAAATGGTCCTTCACAGTCCACGCATTCAAATTCTGGTAGTCCATACAAACTCTCCATCCGCTCACTGGCCGCATTGGAACAAGCTCATTCCTCTCATTAGGCACCACTGTCATCCCACCCTTTTTAGGCACACACTGAATAGGAAACACCCAACTACTGTCTGCAATAGGATAAATGACTCCGGCATCCAACCACTTAATGATCTCCTTTTTTACTATTTCTAGGTGGATTCAACCTTCTTTGGTGCTCAATTCTTGGTTTATGATTGGGCATAAGTTGGATTTTGTGTGAACAAATAGTGGGAGGAATACAATTAATGTACGCAATAGTCCAACCAATGGATCTCTTGAACCTCTTCAAAACCTCCACTAAACACTCCACTTGTTGTCCATTCAAATCCGCCGCAATTATTAACGGTAACGTGTCATCACTACCCAAGAACACATACCTCAGATGAGATGGTAGAGCCTTAAGCTCTAGTTTTGGAGCCTCCTCAATAGATGATCTCGCGGGTGGAGACTCACGATGCTTCATATCTAACTCCAATTTCTTTGGTTTTGGCCGATATTCATTTCGTTCAAGTGCAGCTACTAAAGACCCATACTCTTCAATACCATCACTCTCAAAATTCATGATCACTGCCGCTAGTGCCTCAATGCCTAGTCGCTCTTCAATTTGTACCTTGGATATACTCTCAACTCTATAGGATATAGCAGATACCATTTGGATCTCACCACTCTACTTTATGGACCTACAAGTGTTGAAAGTTTCTTCTTCATTGTTCAACCTAAATTTCATCTGCCCCTTTTTCATATCAACCAATGCATGCCCGGTGGGAAGGAATGGCCTCCCTAGAATAATGGGAACCTCAAAACCAACCTCACAGTCAAGAATCACAAAATCAGCCGGAAATATAAATGACTCCACTTTCACAAGCACATCATGGAGTATACCAATGGGCCTCTTCACTAATCGATCGACCATCAGTAACCGCATCTCAGTAGGATTTGGGTCACCCAAGCCCAACTTCTCATAAATGGAAAGAGTTATGAGGTTTATGCTTGCACCAATATCACATAGTGCCTTAGCAAAATAAAGCAACCCGATGGTACATGGAATGGTGAAAGCGCCTGAATCTTCCTTTTTTGCACAAGAGACCTTGTAGCAATAGCACTACAATGTTGCATTAGGTCATCATCCTCAAAAATCACCGATCTCTTCTTTGTCACTATATCCTTCATAAACTTAGCATAATCGGGCATTTGTTCCAGAGCTTCTATCAAAGGGACATTGATAGAAAGTTGTTTCAACATAGTGATAAATCGCCGCTATTTGCCATCCTCAGTCTTTTTCACCAATCTTTGAGGGAATGGTGGTACAGGTCTAGGAATGGGGACTACTTTCTAAGACACCTCTTCTTCTATTGTCGTGTTGTCCACCAACTCTCCAGTAGTCTCTCCAACCTCTTTGTCTTTTCTTATATCATGTTCTACCACAGGCGGCATTGGTGGATCAATGGTTTGCTTACCACCTCGAGTAGTGACCGCCATACAATGCATCATTTTTAGGATTTTAAATGGTGTTGCTAGGAACAATGCTAGGTTGGTTTGGATTCACAGTAGTTTACAATTGAGCCATCAGTACCTTAAAATGCTTGATCGAAATCGCATGTGCATCCACCTTTTGCAAAATATTAGCTAAATATCCTCTCATCTCCTTGGCATGCTCATCACTAGTATCAAATCTCCTCATCATCTTTTGTAACATATCTTCAACTCATGCCATACTAGCTCCACCGTCTCTAGGAGCAACTTCCCGATTTTGTGGGGGAATATAGGGCCCTCTCCTATCATTCCTATTACCATAGTTACCCCTGTTGAAGTTGTTGTCACGGTTATAGTTAACCTCTCGAACATACTGACCCTCTCGATTGTAGTTACCATAGTTCCGACCTTGATTTCCTTGACCTTGGCGCCAATTCTTCTGATTGGAGCCTTGGGCGTTTGGTCGGAAACCCCCCGTCTGATTATTCACTGCATAATTATCCTCTTCATAATAGTACTCATCCACTAGAGGTGGTGGTTTAGTCAAGTAGTTCACCGCATTTACCTTCTCTGCACCTCCAGTGACATGTTTCAATACCAACCCCAATTTCGTTCTCATTTGAGCCATATCCTCACGAATCTCATCCGTAGCCGGGTTGTGTGAAGCTTGCACTGCAAAGGTGTTTATCCCAGTGTCTGAATTTCTAGTACTCCAAGCCTTGTTGCTGCGAGATATTCTCTCCAACTTTTCTGCGATCTCTGCATATGTGCACTCTCCATAAGAACCCCCGCAATAGTATCGAGCACTGTTTTATTGTTATCATCTTGACCCCGATATAAGTACTCTTTTAACGACTCATCATCAATGCGGTGGTTTGTGACACCTCTCACAAATGCAGTAAATCTGTCCCAAGAGCTACTTACCGACTCTCTGGGTAGTGCCACAAAATTGTTCACTTTATCTTTGTGGTTGAGGTTCTTAGACACTCGGTAATACCTTGCTAAGAACACATCTCTCAACTGATCCCAAGTATAAATGGAGTTGTAGGAAAGCTCAGTAAACCATATGGCGGCATCTCCTGTCAGTGATAGAGGAAAAACTCGCTTATCGATGACATTCATATCTAAGTTTGGCCTACCCACACAACTCTTGCAAACAGACCACAGTTTTGCTATGTCAGCATGGGGGTCCTCTGATGGCAGTCCTGCAAATAAACCCCTCACGGTGAGCATCTACATCAAACTACTAGTCACCACAAACGTGTGCCCATGGGTAGAGGAGGTAAGACAAGGGGCCCATCAGAATCAGTGATGTTCACATCCTTAAAGCATCATCAATCTAATTTTTAGCAATAACTTTTTCGTGTGCCCCAACCAGTGGTGGAGGTTCATAGTTGTCCCCATCACCGTGTTTGGCTAGGATTTGTCAATTTTCTATCTTTATCAACGTGCGATTAAGCTCAGGATCGAATGGAATGAGTGGTTCTCCTCGGCTCCGTGTACTTAACATACACTAGAGCTCGACCTGAAAGAAACAAAAACAAAAGAGAAGTAAAATCAGGAAATCCTTGACTAAACTTCAATAATATTATTAAAGTTAATCTAAAACCCAGAATGCCCGGCAGCGGCGCCAAAATTTGATAGTGCCGGGCACCAAAATTTGATATGCTCAAATTACACTTCCCTAAAGAAGTATAAGCGGTCGTATCAAGTAAAGAACCCAACTAGTAGGTTGGGGTCGATCCCACGAGGAAAATGGTTTAGACTTAACTTCAATATACCATTATATCTATTTATTCAAACTCCTTCCGAAAATAAGTAATTAAAGGGTAGTTTTGTTGAAACAAGTTTCTTTAATATTTCTAAGTAAGCAAGTAGGCAAAAGTAAAGATTTAGTTTTTATCAAGTTGTGAGATAAACTAGGGTGTAACTATTCCCCATAGGTTCATAACTCCATATGCCTAGCAATAACAATTCTTCCCTAGTGTTTTGCATGCAAAGTGATAAGTTAGATATCTCTAAATCCTTGGTCCTGCATCTATAGAATTTTACCTCGTACCTTGGTCCGGTTACGTGTTTATAAGCTACTAACCCTTACCTTTACTTCATATTAATCATCATAATCGATGTATGGCTTAGTTATTACTTCGCACCAATCGACACTAGCCTATTAGATAGTATCCTACTAAATCTATGTTGATAATTCTTTTCTTATTGACTACCTCCTTGGTCCGGCAAGTAGTAACAAGGCGAGGTCTAACGTTGGCCACCGTTAAAAAGACTTCTAAATGGAAGAATTATCAATACATGCAAGAACATATTTGATAATTGTTATTTAGCTAGGTTTACTTTGTTAATCACCCATGATTCCTACAACCCTAGTTGTGGATTTAGTTACTCATGCAAGAAAGAACACAATTCATAGTTGTTAAGAAGAAATCATGAACTTACTTTAATAATTTGAAGAAAAACCCACAGAATTAACTTAAAATTGCAAGATAATACTTGAAACCAAATCCGGAAATTGAATTATTGCCAAAGTTTGCAAAAGCCAATCTCCAACACAAAACAAAAACAATACCAACAATGTCTAACCTCAAAAACGAAGTTTTAATCCCTATTTATAGAAAACATTGTCCTAATTAAAAGGAATAAAAATAAGAAAAGTTTGTTCAAAAACATGGTTGTAATCGACGACCCCCACCAATGGACAATCGATAGAACGACAGTCTATCGACTGCTTTAGTCAGTCCATACTTAGAATATTTTTTTGTCCTTCGGATGGAATCATCTCTGAATCAATCGACGGACCAACATCATGGTCCGTCGATGACCTCTGTCACTCCATCCTTAGAATTTCTCCAACATCGGGTACTGGGACTATATCTGATCACGTCGACAATATAGCAGAATGGTCCATCGATCAATTAACGGACCGTCGATCCTCTATGTAGTCCCACACTTGGTCAGATTTCTCCGAGTTTCTCTATTTGTCTCAACTGAAATCGACGGTCACAACCTACAGACCGTTGATTGAATGACAGACCATCGATGGCCTTCGTTGGTCGCCTCTGCACTATTTTCCAGCTGCCTTCTGTGTTTTAGTCCTGGATATCTTTCTTGTAAAACAAACATAAAAACATGTTAAAACTACTACAAGAAGTCTCTAGACACACATAACTCTTATGGAAAAAGCATTGAAAGCACAGTGAAACCACGGTACATCACCTGCTCATTCGCAAATGCATCATTTATTCAATCCCTTCCTTGTTTTCAGCCTCCAACCTAGATAGGTGATCAACTACCTAGTTCTCACAACCTCTTTAACATCAAAATCAAACTCTTAGGGAAGCAACACCCATCTGATCAATCGAGGTTTGCCATCTTTCTTTGCCATGAGGTATCTCACAACAATATGGTCCGTATGAATTGTCATTTTTGTTCACAGCAAGTATGTTATGAACTTTTCAAAGGCGTACACTACAACTAGTAGTTCCTGTTCTGTGACCGTGTAATTTAGTTGTACTCTGTTCAGTTTCATACTAGCATAGTGAATCGGATGGAACATATTGTTTCTCTTCTACCATAATACAACTCCTAGAGCAGTACCACTAGCATCATACATCACCTCAAATGGTTAGGCCCAATCTGAGCCTATGATCACTAGGGCAGAGATTAACTTCTCTTTTAGGAATTCAAAGGCTTTGATACATGCCTCATCACAGAAAAAATTCAACTCCTTCTCTAAAAGTTTTCACATGGAGTGTGCAATCTTAGAAAAGTCCTTGATGAAACGTCTATAGAATCTGACATGTCCTAAGAAGCTT
Organism: Solanum sitiens; assembly: GCA_016801875.1. Taxonomy (NCBI): domain Eukaryota; kingdom Viridiplantae; phylum Streptophyta; class Magnoliopsida; order Solanales; family Solanaceae; genus Solanum; species Solanum sitiens. Next base: position 4,410,052 of record JABWTJ010000037.1, on the reverse strand, counting down.
CAAACACCTTTCACATAGATCAGTGGAGGATACTTTTGAATAACCTCAACTTTGTCCTTGTCGACCTATATCCCCTTTTGTGACAGCTTATGCTTAAGTATTATGCCCTCATTTACCATTAAATGACACTTCTCCCAATTCAGCACTAGATTGGCCTCCTTGCATCTTGGTAGGTCCTTCTAAACAGTCATCAAAAGTATCACCTACTAAAGAAAAATAATCCATAAATATCTCTAGAGATTCCTCCACCATGTTTGAGAAAATGGACATCATACACCTTTGGAATATGGGTGGCGCATTACATAGCCTAAATGACATGCGTTTAAATGCAAAGGTACCATAGGGACTTGTGAAAGTAGTCTTTTCCTATTTCTCAGGAGAAATTGATATTTGGTAGTAGCCAGATTATACATCTAAGAAACAGTACCACCCTTTACCAGCTAACCTATACAATATTTGGTCCATGAAAGGCATTGGGAAGTGATCCCTCAAAGTTCACTTATTTAGCTTCCTATAGTCGATGCACGCTATCATCTAGTGACTGGTCTTTGTGGGACTAACTCATTATTGGTGTTTGCCACTACAGTCATATCACCTTTTTTGGGCAAACATTGCACTGGACTGACCCAATGACTATCAAAATAGGGATAGACCACCCTAGCATCTAACCATTTGATGAAATCTTTTTTGACCACCTATTGCATATGTGGGTTTAACCGCCTTTGATATTCAATGCTCGGGCTTCAATCCTCTTTTAGTTGGATATTATAGGTGCATATACCCTGAGGTATTTCGATGATGTCATCAATGGTCCACCCAATGGCCATTTTGTAACTAATAAACACATTGATCACATCTTGGACCTTTTCATAATTCAAATCTGTAGCCAAAATCACAAGTAAAACATTGTTAGTTCCTAAAAATACATACCTCAGATGATTGGGCAATAGTTTCAGTTTCAGCATAAGTGGAACCTCAATGCACGATTTTGCTGGAGGACTTGGCTTGTTTTTTATATTCAGGTATAACTTCTTTGGAGCATAAGAGTGTGCTCCCATACCTTGCAACACATTTACTCTCTCTACATAATTAGATCCGAAGTCAGCTTTAAAGTTCATCAGTACTGCAGCTAATGTTTCAACAAACATCCTCTCTTCAATTGATACTCGCATATCTTCTTCATCAAAGACTGTTATTGCAGACACCACATTCATGTCATGTGGTTGTTTTATGGACCTCAAAATATTAAACTTTACCTCATCCTTGAAGAGTCTAAACTTCAACTCTCCTCTCTCAAAATCTACCAAGGCTTTTCCTTTAGCCAAGAATGATCTTCCCAAAATAATGGGAACCTCAAAGTCCACTTCACAATCCAAGATCACGAAGTATGTTGGGAAGATGAATGTGTCCACTTTTACTAGCACATCACATAGGATCCCCACTAGCCTCTTTCTTACCTATCATCCATCATCAACCTCATTGTTGTGGGTTTTGGAACTCCCAATCCCAACTTCTTGTAGATGGCTAATGACATCAAGTAAATGTTGGCTCCTAGACCACACAAATCTTTTGCAAATTTGATTGAACCAATGGTGCACAAGATAGTGAATGCACCTGGATCTTCCTTCTTCTAACTATATATCTGGTAGCAATGGCGCTGCAATGATGCACATTGTTAGTAAAATGAAGACTTACAACTCTATTCTTTGTAACCAAGTCCTTCATGAACTTGTCATATCCTGGCATCTGCTCCAGGGCTTCCACTAGTGGTATGTTTACTGAAAGTTGCTTTAACATGGTGATGAACTTCGTAAACTTCCCATCTTCAGCTCTCTTTTTTAGTCTTTTAGGGAAAGGAGGCAATGGTCTGGGAATCTGTTGTAAAGGCATGTTTTCCTTAACCTCTTTTATTTTCCTCTCGCAGGTTGAACTTTAGGCGGAGTATCTTCCTAGTCATCAACATGTACAACTTCATCCTCCTCTCTTACCAGCTTGCTCCAACACCTGTTCATGTTTAGTACCTGCAGGAATAGGGTCAATAAGAATTTTACCACTTCTGGTGGGGATAGCCATGCACTGCTCGTCCTTCTTAGGATTTTGTATGGTGTCACTTGGTAGTGACCCACATTTACTCTGATTTAATGAGGCTGAAATTTTCCCTAACTGCTGCTCAATTTGTTTAATAGAGGTGGTGTGAGAGTCCACCAATTGACTCGTGCTCGAGAAATAACCTCTCATCTCTTTTACCTCAGCATCAATTAATTGAACTTTCTAGAGTGCCTTGGACATCATATCTTCCAGATTATACCCATTGGAACTACCAATCGTTTGATCTCTTTACCTGGGGCACATAGACACCACTGCGATCACACCTGTACTCATCTTTGTTCTACCAGTTTCCCTGCTCTCTATTTGCTGGCCTATCATATTGTCCTTCCCTACCATAGTTTCGACCTGCATTTCCAGAATTGTAACCCTGATTTCCAGAGTTATAATTTCGAAAACCTCCTTAGTTACCCAGGTAGTTAGCTTCTTCATCTAAATTGATGTCCTAGTCTTCATACCTGCTTTGCTGCTCTACATCATTTACCTTTTCAGAATTTGCAACAAGACGTTTCATGAGAAAATATATATGGGTCCTCATGTGTGTAATGTCCTCATCTATTTCTTCTTCTTTCTTCTTTTGCTGAAGTCAAAGTTCAAATGTGTAACCAAGATATCCTACTTTTACATCTCTAGTATACCATGCCCTGTTGTTCTTTGAAACCTCGTCTAATAGTTTCATGCTCTACGAGAATATCTTCCTCATGAATGATCCTCCGCACACTGCATCAACAACAGGTTTATTGACATAGTTTAAAGACCTATAAAAATCTTGCTTCAGATGCCTCTCAATGAGAACATGGTTAGGGAATTTCTTCAGTTTTTGGCTGAACCTCCACCAAGTGTCATGCATTGCTTCTCCTGGTAGTTGCTTATGAGTACATATTTCATATTTCATTTACAGCTCTTTTGATTCTGAAAAGAATCATTCAAGGAAATTTCCTTCAGCTCAGTCTAAGTTCTGATGGAATCGTTTGGCATCTCATTCAACCAGTTAGTTCCCTTTCCAGTAAGAGATAGTGGAAACAACCTTAATCACATTGTTGTTTGGTTGACTCCATGAATCTCTTGTGACTTACAAATTTCCACAAAGTTCGTTAGGTGCTAATTTGCATCATCACAAGCCGCACCCCTAAACATGTCTTTCAAGTTCAATAATTGTATCATACTGCTGGTGATGGTGAACTTAACACCTGAGGTAGTGCAAATACCACTATTGCTCCAGTTGTGTCAGCTCAATCCAAGTCAACATCATCTTCTTCATACAACCTATGAGCTGGACGATGAGCTCTACCACTTGGGGCTATTGGTTAGTGCTTGGGAGGGATTAACCCTTCAACTCCACTATTCGCATCTGCTGGCCTAGGATGGTTGATTCTAGCATTTTGTTGAACACCTCTTGAAGCAACTTCAATTTCAAAGCCTAGCCTTGGCCTTTGAGCCTCCAGTTCTCGTGCATTCACCATTTTTCGAATGGTTCACCGAAGTTCTAGATCATATAGGACTAGTGGGGCTCCCTTACTTCTAGTTTTTGGAATTCACAGTAGAACTCAACTGAAAGAGACACGCACAAAGAACAAGACATAACATTAGGAAATATAACTATAAATTGAATAAATGCTAGTAAAACGCTTCTCAATTGAAATTCTTCAGGAACGGCGCCAAATTTGATACGTCCAAATTGATACTTCAATTAAAAAGTGTAAACGGTTGATGTCAATTTTAAGAACTCAACGTGATTTGAGGTCGATCCCATAGTGAACTTCTTTACAAAAATAGGTTTCACTATCGCGTTTACTCAAATATCGTTATTATCTCCTAAATAAACAATGACTGAAAGTAAATGGGTTTTTGCTTTTTATGATAGTAACTAAGATCTGTAATAGAAATCCTAATTAATAATGAACATTGTTTTCAGTTCACAAGTTGTTTCGTTGATTAGAATTAAATAGGATTGTGCTCACCATAACATTAGTTCAAATGTTATTCTATAATTAAGCTTCAAGTAAATCAAAGCTTACAAAATTTATGCGAGTTAATTTTGTATGACACTTCTCAGTCTTAATAAGACAATTCACAGTCACGCCCTTTCAGCACTAAAGTGTTTCTAAATTTCACCTTCGCTTAAAATAGTTTGGTGTTGATGTTTTTTTCTCTCTACTTCAAAATTCAACTCCAATACTTTTTATTAGTTCAGCGTTTTCCTAACTGACATTTTTCTCCCGAACAAATTATAGATACAGGCTCACCCTAATGTGTGTACTCTTCAGGATACATGAATAATGAAAGCTAAAACTACAGACTATAATCACATATTGCCTTCCACTAGTTTCATGAATTTACAGTTAGAATTACGTCATGGATCCCACAACCCTAGTTTTGGTATTAAACAACTCATGATTTCACTTACACAATTAGATATATACAATGAAACATGTTTACAAAGGACTTACTAGAATCAACGAATCAACAGTTAGCTTTGACAATTCAAGAATCAGAATCTAAACTTCAAATTCAAATTAATATCAAGTCGAGAATTACAAAGTGAGAATAATAGAAACTCGTTCTTCGTTCAAGCTTCAATAAGATAAAAAAATAAAAAACGACCTAATCAATTCAAATAAAGTGTCTAAAAAGAGTCCTACTCAAAGTAAGACTGAACTGTCGGGCAACTGCACGGGCAATATGATGGACCGTCATAGGCTTCACGGTCCGTGAAGCCTGCCGTGATCTATACTTGACCCTAACAAAATGTGAGTATTAAATGCATGTACATTTGAGCTTTTTCACGAACCCCACAACAGGCCGTGATAAGGACCACAAACCGTGAGGCTTTCTGTGATCGTCACTGGGTCAACATCATATTTCATCTTCGTATGACCTAAACACTGGATCCATTCCACGATCAAAACCATGGATCGTGACGATGACCACGGTCCGTATAGGAGCATGTGGTCATAACTTGGCCAATTAAATTTTAAACTTTTTAATACTTATTCACTAGATCATCTTTACAAGTACTTCCATGGATCGTTGTGAGGACCACAGTCCGTGAAGTTGGACATGATCTTTACTTGGTCCCTTTTACTCTCAACTCCTCCAAGACCTTCACACTGGATCACTTTCACGACATGTACCACGGGTCGTGACAAGGACCCATGCCCGTAATGGGCTCTGTGATATTCACTTGCCATTTGGTTATCAGAAACCTTCTTTGCTTTTATCTTTCATGTCCACCTGTTTCACATGTACAATACTACCAAACGCATTATATCTACATAAATGCACTCGATCCTAGTATCAATTCTTAGTTTTTAAGCATCAAATGTGCCAAGGTTTCGCGGCACATCATAAGCCAAAATAAACAACATGTGCGAGACTTCCAAACGAATGTCATCCCACAAACGAAGAGAAATAAAATATAACAAAGAAATCCCCAAAACCTGGTATCATAAGTATAAAGAGAATTTAATACATTTCTCGAATCTTAAGTATATCTAAAGTCTTTGGAAGGAAATTAAAGATGGTAATTGAAATATAAAGACAAGTGGCGATCCAGAACGCAAGATCTCACCACAACTATAAATGAAACTCAACCGCTAGATTTGACCACCCGCTATGAGGATCACCCTGACTAGGATTTTCACCGGGATGATAACAAAATAAGGGGTAAGTACAATCTATATGTACTAAGTAGATTCGATCGACTGAGTATAAGCAACTAACCAGATTAAGAAATAAACTATGAAATACTTCCACTTGCATATAAAAAAGACCTATTCTGACATTGGTGCCGTCAATTTATATAATAATGGTGCAAATAAAGTAAACACATAAGGCTACAAATAATCCTCACCTTAAAAGGCTGGCAAGTCACACGACATAACAAGGCTAGCCAATGCAACGATGAGATGATCTGGTGGATTCAAGGTTGTTGTACAATTTATCGTATACACCTTGCCTACCTTTAGCTTTCGAACAAGGATCAATGGAGGACTCGCAGTCCATATATAAATCTTGAAATCCCAATATCTAATCAACTTGTCACTTAACTCGTGGAAAAGGATAAATGTATGGTGTCTCGTTTTCTTTCTTAAAAATAGTATATCTCAAATTTCTTCAAAATCCCATGAACAATGGTATGATGAATGAGTATGAATGCATCACAATACATACAATGCGAAGTCATAATCAACTTAACAAGGATAGGAAATAGTTAAATAATTCATTTGATATCAACCTTTACCACATAAAAGCAGTTCTTCAATTTTACGATGATCAATTATTAGTTTAATACCTAACTTGTGCATCTCAATGTCAACATATTAAAATAGGCAACAGAATTCTTCTCTCAAGAAAAATCTCAAAAATGATTAAGGGTATCGCATGAGACCTCCATACATGCTAAAAATCACAAATAAGCGTCACATGGGCTAAACAAGGAAGTTGACACTTACCAACCTCTAAATCTCATGCTACAACTCATTTCATAGTTAACTCTCTAAGCAAGATTAACTACTCATCTCAGTCCAAAAGAGGGATAGCCAAACCTACCTCGAAGGCTGAAAATTCACCCATAAAACTCTATTGAAACTTTTCTTCAACTAAAAAAACTCCAAACAACATCCAACTATCAAGAATATAACCCATATTGATAGGGTTAGAAACTGAGTTAAAATAGTACAAAAATATAGTCGGAAACTAGAAGAGTAAAATTAGTTTTTAATTTAAAAAATATAGTCCACCAGACAAGAGAAAATTGTGGTTGAAAAATCCATTAAAAACAAGAAAGGAATAAGCTCCAAATAAAGAATTTACTGATCTTTCCTAACATAGGGAAAAATACCCAAAACCCACATTACAATCATGATTTAAAATATATTTTGAAAGAGAAAAATTAAAGGAATAAATAAGGAATTTATAGGTGAAGCTTACCCACACGAGTTTACTCAACCAAAGCTCCTAAGATCGCCTCTCCTAAGGTCCAAAAAATTGAAATTGGAGGAAATAAGAAGAATCTCAAAATTTAGGTTTTGTATAGGTGAAAAAGACCATCGAGATTGTGAGCCACTAAATATCACGATCGCGAATGAAATTGAGGCGACTCATCCCGAACACGGGCCTATGGGCCGCAATCGCGAGGGTCACAAAAAAAGACTCCTCGCGAACACGAGCCCCCTGGACACGATCGTGAAGGCATGGAGAGTAACTCATCGCAAACGCGAGCCCATCCATCATGATTGCGATGGTCTAGCATACCTGCATCAAAATCTGGAAAAAAAAAGTAGCTCAACTCAAGGAAAAATTCCTCCGAACAGACCCTCGGAACTCGTTTGAGGTCTGATAAGAATAAGTTGGACATTTTACCCCACTAAATTTGGCATTCCAGACTCAGTGGAATCATCAAATTTCCAAAAGAAGTCAAGTAACAGAATTACCCTTCTTGACCTCTCTTAAGACTTAAAGCTCAACTTTCTGCCTAAATACCCAAAATTCAATCTAAGGCCTCGAAATCCTGACCAACCAGATTACTAGCTCAAATTCAACGCTCCAGATGTAATGGAACTAACAGAATCTTCATCTAATGCTTGAATCTCTTATGTTGACCAAAGCAAACTATATCAATATAATACAACTCAAAAGGGTCAAAATCATAAAAATAACTCCCGATCGCATCCGGCGACCATGCTAACCATTCCCGCAATACAAACTAATCATGAAAATGTTAAGAGAAAGGGGAATGGTTATTTCACAAATAAAGCAATTTCACAAGAAATGGGACATTACATTAAAGTATCATGTGGTTGTATTATCTTCCAAAAATATGACCAGTTATTTATGTCACGGGGACATGCTTTATCACTCTTTGATAATATTCTTTTAAAGACTCATGACCTAGCCCAGTGGATGTTTATGAATTTATGTCTCATTATTAGTATTCATATTTTTACTCGACTGTACATATTATTAATTACATTACCTTTTAATTAAATCATATCAGATTATTTTACTGTCAGTTAGATACGAGATTTCACTTGATGAGAACTCAACACTTAGCCTTAGAAAGCTATCTTGGAATCTATGCTCCCTTTTCTTTCTCAAAACTCTTTTGGTAATCTTAGTTTCACCTTAACTTAAATGTGAAAACATTTATAGTCTCTTAGGGAATACTTAGTTTCCTTATAAATTTTGAGAAATGAACTCAACTCTTTACTCTTTACTTAGCTTGAACTTGAGTCTTAAATCAACTCTTAGGGAATACTTAGTTCCCCTATATTTCTTTGAAGGAAAGACTTCAGCTCTTTACTCTTTACTTAACTTGAAACATGAGTCTCAAAACAAAGTTAAAACGTTTATTAAAGATTCTTAAAAGTTTAGGAAACTTTGTTTTGACTTACTTCTTAACTTCTAGACTTAACTCTTAACTTCTTTGACTTCAATCTTATCTTTTCTTGAATTGGATTATTGATTCAAGGTTCATGATCTCATATTTATGGATGACCTCATGATGTTTAGATGTACCTTAGAGTGTTTGAATCGACTAACTATTACGAAAGAGTGGGGAAGGAATGGGGTGAAATGGCGTCCTTGGCGCTCTGAGAGGCGTAGGGCGCCAGGCCCCAAACTTTAGAGGAAAATTTGAGGCACTCTGGCTGGCGCGGTGCCCCAGGGACCTACGAACAGAGATTGTCCTATGGGGCTATGGGAGGCGCGGCGCTCCTAGGCCCTATGGAAAGACGTTCTCTACTTTTCTTCTTCGTTTTTCATCTCTAAACCCTCTAAAATTCCATGGTTCTTTCCCTAAACACTTAGGATCATTATTACCCTCAATACCGAATAGATTTGACTTGAAAAAATAACCCAGAAACACGAAACAAATCATTACTAGACATGCAACAACTCAACCAACAAGAATTCAACAATGTTCTTAAAGAACTTCACTTTTTATCATTCAACCCACATCAAAATCGCTGAGTTTAAAGAAGTTGGTGTGTGGGTGAACTAAACCAACAAGAAAATATCTCACATAACTTGATAGGGATCAACCCCGATGAATTCCACTCGCAAACCTTGGTGTTCTTGGCAAATTCTTGACTTTTCTCCCATTCATTCTTCCTTTCTCTCTTCTCCAAGCCCTAAATGTGATTTGATTTTCTAAAACTGAACTAAACTTAGTTGTTACCCCAATAAAACCCTAAAATGAAATAATTGGTGGAAATACTAGTTTTCCCTTCCTTAAATCCGAATTGGGTCCTTCCTCAATCCAACAACCCAACTTCCAAAAGGCATATATCCCCCATATTATATTGAAAATGTGCAAACTCAGAGGCGTTGGAAAGATCTCTCCAAGGGATTTACAACCATATCAAGAACTACCTCCAACTCATCCTGATCTAGGAGTTATGGCTATTTCAAAATGACCAAAACTCACTTTCTTAACTTAGAAAATTTTCCACATTTTTTCCTTTCTTTCCAAAAGTGATTATTTTTAGTTTCTTAAATTATTCTTAGCTATTTTGAGTTACGAAATGTGACATAAATTTTCTCTTAAAAGCATCCATTAGTAATAAATCATTACTTTCATAAAACATTTATTGATTCATAATCATAATTCACAAGCTCATAATCATTGTTCATATTTATAAAATAGACATAGGCATGATTCGTGTGGAAACAATTGAAAATCATATAATTGAGCTAAATCATGCACAATAAGATTGACTTTAGACAAGTGAGTAACAATTAATTGAACCCATGGAGAATAACATGAAAACCTAAATTTTAGGTGAAGATTAAATTGAAGAATTGAGATTCTTTTGGAAACCAATAGATTAAAGGAATCAATTGATGAAGTTCTCACATATATTGATTATCAAAGTCTTAAAAGAAGGACAGAAAAATCTTGAAGCACTTGAAACCCTTGTTTTTTACGTTGGAGTTTGAGATAATTGAGAGGATGAACTTGGAAGGAATTAAGAATCTGAGTGAATGTGACGGAATATACTAAGTTTTGAAGAGTAAATTCACTTATAGGGATAGTTATATGGTTAATGACATAATTTATGAATTAAATGGGTAGGAAAAGAGCAAAATACCATTAATAAAAAACTATTGGAAAGACCCCATGAATTCGACTTACGACCCATAAGAACTTCTACGGACAATCCTGATCGGTCGTAGGATAAGTACTAGGATTTAAAATTTTGACACATTTCCACGACACCCTTTCTGTGGGTCGAGGAACTTTCTACGATACGTACATAGACCTCTTTCGTTGACCAAGTTTACCAAAAATTCTTCAAGTCCAAGAAACCTTCCATAAAACCTTTTAATGGCCCGTAACCATTCCTATTACTCGTAGGTCTCTTTCATAGAACCTTAGGTTTCAAAATCACAAACTCTGAACCCATGCCACATACTATTTCTATGACCCATACAAAACCTTACAACTCACCATGTTCACCTGTAAATTATCATCAAATACTTGCATTTTCTAAAATTCAACTCAAGTTCTGCGAGAGCCTCCTGTGACCCATATATAAGCTTTGTAGGAACCGTACCAACACAATTTTCTGTAACTTTCCCCTTTCAAAATTAAGTTCTAATTTCCAAGGTATTACATGATCTCTGGGATATTTTAGTGTTCTCCCTCTGTCCAGATTTATTTGATGATGTTTTGACACAGATTTTGTGATCTAAGTTATACACATGTATGACTATAAATATAAGGAGTTTAAATTTAAATTATTTTAAAGTATGACACATAAATTGAATTTAAGGACGATTAAAATTTGTATATGTAATGACCCATTCTGATCATTAGGACTAGGGTGAAAAATTGTAGACCAAAAAACTGTTTGGTTAGTGAATTAAAACTTGTTCGGTACGCCAACCTTAAACAGAATCTGGGCAAGGTGAGTTCTAGAGCCATCCAAGAATGAATAGGGTGCAATAGGATTGGTATTTAATTTCTTGTTAAAAAATTAAGGAGCCGTTGGGGATTTACGGAATCGAATTCAATGGGGGGGGGGGGTTTTGGAGATTTTTAGTCTTTGAAGTTTATGTAATCCGCCAAAGTAGGAGTGTGCATGTGCTATAGTAGGATAAACCACTATAGTTGGGTAAGTCGGGATTTTATACAGAAACAACCCCAAAATCTCCTATTTTCTACACTTTTATTCTTGGAATTATGAGGGGCGATTAGTTACACTAAATTTCCATGTAATTCAATGGTAAAGGTAAGTTTGTTACTCCCCAATCTTGTAAATTGATTGTTAAGGTTTAGAATCTAAGATATTACTCTTGAGCGAAGGTTGTGACATGATTTCATGGTGAAAAAAGCCCTAAGTTGGGAAAGATGATCATGAATCGGAATGGAGTTAATATTTGGTTATAATAAGGTATTATTAGGTAATTTTGATTTATTGTTGAATTTATTTATTGTTTTAGACCAAGAACAAGCCAGTGAACTACAAAAGGGAAATTTTGTGTTCTTTAGAGTTTTCAAAAGTCTTGATTTGAGGTAGGTGATGGTTATATGTTATTTGATTTATGTATGTATGCATGTCTACTACTTTATAGTATCATTGGTGAAATGCATGTTAGAGAAAATATAGGAAAGCATATGAAATGACATCATGTTGATAATCTCATGAAATCGACCCGTTTATGTGATTTGTGGCTTTCAAGTGATACTGTTCTTTGTGTTTGTGCTTATGCATGTTTGTTTGTGATTGTTGGTTGGATAGAATTACACACTGGTACAGTGCATGACCAATTAAACACATATCAAATATGATGAACTAAGTCAATAAATCAAGGAATAATGTCAGTGCAAAACTATAAAAAAATCATGTCAAAATCTTAAACCATGTCATACTAGTGTGTGAGAGAAACTATTAACCAACATATAACCATGTCATCTAAATATGGATTTTGATATATCCCCCCATCAAAGAGGTCCCAATATATCTTTCCGAGACGAAAAGGCATCATCATTAATAACTCTGAGACTAGGTACTCACCATTAGTCCCCCCCAAAATCAAGAGCATTTAGGGATTGGATACTCTCCTATATCCTCCTTGAGATCATGAATTATCGGTCTTATACATATGGTGACACATAGTTTATGAAACGTGGTTAATCACCGCCAGTCCACTCAGTGCGAAATTCAACTCCACTAAAAAACAATACATATACTTAAGAGTAGCTCTTTAAAAGTCATGATGCATAACACAATCATTACATAAGAGACAGTTAATCAAAAGCATCTAAATCATGATCATATTTCATAATGAGATTACATCAATGGCAAACAACCTAATTTCATAGGATCATACAGACACTATATTTGAAAGAATCCTTGTATCGTAATATTTTCGATTCATAATGCATGTGTATCATCAAAGCTTAGTTTCATAGTCAAAATACATACATAGCACGGTTTAATGAAAAATATAATTGGAAACATGTAATTTCAATAAAATCTTTATTAAGATTGAACACAGTGAATTCATTCATAAAAAAATGAAACTCATATGTAATCATGCAAACCTTAGAGATTTGAGTTAGAATCTTTGAAGAGAAGTAGAGAAATCTTCGAGACTCAATGGATGGAAATTATTCATTAATGAAAATTCCACACACCTTGATGAATATTTGCTTTGGAATTTAAGAAGGAAACTTAAAGGCTTGAAAAACCCTAATCCACTTGAGGGAATCCGGGGATAGAATTTGGACAGAAAACCTTGCAAGCTTTTGAGGGTTTGAGTGAATGAGAGGGAAATAATTTTATTTGAAGAGTAAATTTAGTTATAGGACTTAGATATAGGATCAAAAGGACATAGTTTAGGTGTATAAAGGGTAGAAAAAGACCCAAATAATCCTAACTTACAAAAAATATCGGAGGGACTCTACGGACTGACTTCGGTCCATACAAACCTCTATAGACCGTCTTGGTCATCCGCAGAACCAAGTACTGGATTTCGACCTTTTTAAAAATTCCATGTACCCATCCTATGGGTTTTAGAACCTTCTAAAACCCGTAGAGCCCTCTTGTAGAACCCTAAATCCAAAAAGTCCTCTAAGTCCATACACTTTCTATAAGCCCGGGCTATAGACCACATGACCTTATACGGTGCGTAGTCCCAACTGTATACCCAAAGTTCATCAAAATTTTCCTTAAGTGTGGAATCCCCCTACTACCCTTCCAATGGGTTGTAAAAAGGTCTATAGACCGTCCTTTTGGTCCGTAGGAACTTTTATCTAGGACTCATAAAGTTTCAAATTTCCAACTCAACTTCAACGACTTACTACGTACGGTCCGTATAAACTGGAACCAACAAACACTTTTGAATTATTTTTTTCAACTCCACTTACCAATTTCTAAGATTTTACAAGTTTGAGGAAGAGCGGGTGATTTGGGCCATTCAAAGTCTTTTAACCACGGTTCGAGGCCTTGGCGTATCTCCTCTTAGCCAGGGTTCGAGGACATGTCATAAATTTTTTATCCATGATTTAAGGCCTTAACATACCACTTTTATCCATGGTTTGAGGCCCTTTTGTATATCAGTAGTCACATTTCAAGGGCCTAACACGTATCTATTAGACGCGATTAAATTTTGGGAATCACCTTTTTAGTCAGGTTCAAGTCCTGGCTTGGTAATTCTATTGGATTCTTTTGGGGTTCCTTTACAACGTTACGATTCCATGGATGACTATGGTATTTCTTGAATACTCATAAACTTACCTAATAGTTTCCTTAACTGTAACTCTTGGGCTTATATGGGTCCGTTTGTGTTATTTACTTTCAATTGCTCACAATTATACCCTTTGGTCTTATGAGGATGGTGTAAAATTAAGTTATATATAACTATTTATCTTTCCATTTATCCTTTCCTAGACTCAAGTTTTTTATAGTTAGGTTTTCTGTTACGATTTCATTTGTGACCTCTAGTTTTTAACCTTCTCACTTTTCATTAATGTTTTTATTTTCCAAGCTTAGATGGTCTTGATATTTGTTGGCACATGTTGTTTTGGTACAAATAATATACTTCGCATCTACTTTTCTTGGTGTAGATTCTAGATTAGTCTCCAACATTGAGTTTGGGCCAACTGCGGAGTCTTCGAAGAATGAGGGGTGATCTTATGACGTCTTTTGTATTTTAGATATGTTTTTATATTAGCTTCTTTTTTGGGACTTGTGCTCTTTTAACAAATTTGTAGTTGTGTCTAGCAGGCCATGGGATTGGATCAATTCCTCATAATTGTGTGTGTGTATATATATATATATATAAACACACAGAGAGAGGGGGGAAAAGAGAGAGGGGGAAAGAGAGAGGGGGAGAGAGGAAGTGTTGCACTTATTTTCTGCTACTTTTGTTTATATGTCATTAAATTTGGCTATCTACCTACTAGATTTATTACTTGTCTTATAAAGTTATGCATGGGTTGACTCACCTAGAGGGTGTTGTTGGTACGTGTTCTCATGAATCGAGTTTTTCGGATCATAACAAATGTAAATTTTTTTGTCCTAAAGTTATGTGTCATTTTTATGGTGCTACTTGGCTTAAGAAGATGTTATCATTTTCTTCTTTTAGTTAAATATATATAGATAAATATAGATTTGTTTTTCTTGATTCATAATTTACTTTAAATTTGTTTTGTTTGATTTGTATATTTTCTAAAAATATTCCCCAAAAGTTCTCGTAAAATTTTCAAAATTTTAATAGTTTTGTTATATTTTATAATTTAATTTAACAATCTAGACGAAATAATTAATATACAATTCACATGGTGATCTTATTAACGTACATTAAAAAATTCAATGAATTTTATGTACATTATTCATAATTAACTGTCATTTCATCTTGGATTCGAATTTTTTATTTTTTTGAAAGACACTCTAAAATCTAAAAGTATAGTAATTGAGGAAAAATATTTACACCATTAATACTTTTTTTGAATTAAATTTGACCACGTGACTCATTTATTGGTTAAAAAAGATCATATCATAGAATAATAGACAAAAAAAATCGAACCCAAAATAAAATATGTTGGACATCCGAATAATAAGTTCATCCACTAACTAGTAATAATACCCAATACAACAATTAATATAGCTCTAAAAAATATAATTTTGAAAAATAAGTCTAGAAAATAGTTCAAGCGAAATAATATTTTTATTCAAAAGAATTATTTTATTTTCACATGAAAATTCATGTCCAGAAACATGATCTCAAATGAGAATAGTTGAAACTTTTACATCCATTTCTTCTTGAACCAAAATAATAAATAACTTCATATCTTCTATTTATTTTAAATCATTTCATCCAGAAAAATGGTTTCACAAAAAGAAAAATATTAATATATATTAAAATTGGGATCAAATGATCATTTTTTAAGAAATTTTTTGGACTATAGAAGAGCTTGAAACAACTTTTGGACAAAAAATTATAATAACTTTTTGAAAATCCTAGTACCTTACCCTCATATATAAAATGATGTTTTATCGAACTTTCTTATTCTTAACGCATCCAAAATCAATTGCGGCTGAAATGAAGGAAGTTGACAAAAAAGAGAAGTGAAGCAAGATAACTTATTAAAATCAAATTTGGGTCTTTTAATCACAAATATCAACGCATGCCAATGTTAAACCAACAAGGAAATATCCCAAAAAAATGAACCAGAAAACTTAAACAAGAAATCGACCCATCCTAAAGCCCAGCCCAATGTTAAACCAGAAGGAGCTATAAATATATCTATATGTAGGTTTCATAATTCACTCCCCCTTTCCTCATTTTCCTTCTCGCCGCTTCACTCACCCCTTGCACCTTAAAATATTTCTTTCTTGATCTGTTCAGTTTCAGTTCCTCCTACTTTGGGTGATTAACACTCGTCATTTCCTTTCTTCATCTCTTAGTTCAGCTACAAGAAGTAATTCCACCACCTGGTACCTTCTTCCATCTTTTATTCCATGCATTGTTGATTCCTTTTTTTCCTTCTTTGTAGTTGTGTTCTTTAGTGGATAGGGCGTGCAAATCTTTTTTGGTGTTATGCTGAGGGCGCCCGTGGTTTACATCTGTTTTAGTACACTAGTAAGCTCCTAATTTCTCCATTCTTCCTTCTCAAACTCGTTAATCTTTCGTGTGTAGTGGGTACGTAGATAACGGGATGCTAAGAACCACCAATACCGAAGAAAGAGAATTGAATTGCTGTCTATATGTGAGTTTGTAAAGCAATTTGTTTTTGGTATTTTATATCCCACTACAAATGTAAACTTTTCATGTATTTGGATGTAAAACACTATTCTCTAAGAGTAATCTCAATGCAGAATGGAGAATTCCATCAATGAAGATTTAACTATCTTCATCCAGAAATGCTTTCCAAGATACACCACACAGGTTCCTGTAGCCTACAACCATGTCACTACTCAAGGTATAGTATCCCTTGTACACTCTCACTACACCTTGACTAGTGGCATGATTGTTGGTTACATGAACTTTGTTGGTGTGTCTTGTAACACATTTATGGATGAAAGATAGTTTAGACTTCCTCAATGTAATTATCCATCTCCGGGTCTAGATTATTGTCAGGACATAGTGTTTTTAGCTGCCAGAGTTCTGGATGGTTTACATTGTAATAATATCTTACTTTCTTAACCAAGACAATCAGAAGAGAATCATGAGGATGGTGAAAGAATTGTCCAAAGCTTTTGGGTGTGAAAAAATATGTAAGTATATATGCTTACAAGGCAGCGACATTAAGGTGATCAACTATACTGAAATCCTTTAATTATTAACTAGATTTTGATGGTATACTTGAGGTAATATTCCACAAGTACTCAAGAAACATATATTTAAATAATTTAAGGAATATTTGATTTTAATATTTATTCAAACATTATATTTAATGTGATTCATTTCTAATGCTACACATTTAAATTTTTTTGCAGAAAAAAACGTGCATCACTTGCCCATAGTACTAGATTGTTACTAAGGTTGAGTTGAAAGGAAAGCATAGACTAGCAATTTTATTTTCATATTCTTACAAAAGAGGTACAAAGCCCAGAAGGTTCCATATATGGGATGAACTATGTAGACAATGAACTACTCATAACAAATTTAAGTAGAGGAGAAAATAGAAATGAAATCCAGAAAATCCGAGAGGGGAGTCTCTTTGCACACTATGGTGGTTAAAGCTTAAGGACCATTAATAAGAGAATTGTCCATGCTCTACATGTTTGTGGTCTTGTTCATGATGATTCTTCTAGTAGTTTGGCACAAGGATGTGGTGCAAAACAACTCTTGGCTTATATTAGATACTTGTTTAGACTTACTATTCGATACTCTCACAATTTAAATTTGTTCATCTTAGTTTGAGAGGGAACACAACTTAAAAAGTAAAAGAATTTTACATCTTGTGATCTTAAAGTAAATATTGCTATTGGAATCAGATTCATCCTCTTTTCCTTTAGAACAATGCCTTAATATCATAGTCTTCTATTGAAGAAAGAAAATAACGAATGTTTGCACTACGGATGAGCTATCATTATGAAATTTCCAGCAATCAACCTTTATAGAAAATGAAAACAACAAGCACACCTTATTATGTTATATAGCTGGGATTGCTATATGGACCTTCCATATTCAAACTATATTATTGTGATCAATCATCCCAAATTCCAATAACTTACTCTTCTAAAGGAAAATTAAGAATTCTATATTACTAGATGTAATTATAATTAGTTTATTTTTACTAGATACAAAACTCACATAGACATGGTTTCTCATAATGTAACACCTTGATGAAAAGTTTCATTTTTAGCACTAGTGCAGGTTTTACAGAAGCTACCTATAGACCTTACAAGGTCATATGGTCCATAAAAGGCAGTTGTAGTGTCACATCCAGGGAGCACCCCCTAGACGTAACTGGTGGCGGCGTCCTTTTTGAGGACTAAGACTAGCCTCTTAGCTTATATCATTACATTCATAGGTCAAAATGCGGAAAAAATTAGAACTTTTCATTACTTCTACATTCAAGTTTACATAGACACATAATATATATTTATATCGAGTATACATAGACCCTTCATATAAGAAGATTACATAGTCTTCTACTTTTAGTGCACATAGATATAGAAGATACTTCACATAGTCTTAAAAGAGTGTCTCGTCTCATAACCATCTAAAACAAGAATATATCAAATGGGATTTGTATCCGATAGCAAATAGATACCAAAATCAATTTCCCATTCGGGAGGAATACCTGGAAGATCATTAGGAAAGACCTCCGGAAATTCCCTCACTACGGGGACCGACTCAATGGGAGGATTTTCGGAGTCTAAATATTTGACTCTTACAATGTGATATAAACACCCTTTAGATATCATTTTACAAGCCTTAAGAGAAGAGATGATACGACCTCTGGGAATAGAATTTCCCCCCTTCCACTCCAAAACGGGCTCATTTGGAAAGTTAAACTTCACCACCCTCGTTCTACAATCTATAGAGGCAAAGCAAGCATGCACCCAATCCATACCCAATATGATATCAAAATCAAGCATATAAAGTTCTATTAGTTCAACATAAGTAATTCTATTGGGCAATATTATAGGACAATTTCTTTACATCCTTTTTGAAACAACCGACTCACCCACTGGGGTAGACACCATAAAAGGTTCATTCAAGATATCGGGCAAAATGTCAAACTTTTTAAATACTAGAGGAGTAACAAATAACAAGGTAGCACCGGGATCAAGTAAAGCATATACATAAATAGATAAGACTTTCAACATACCGGTCTACACATCGGGAGAAGTATCTTACTCACCTCTAGAGCGGAGAGCATATATTTGATTCTTCCTAGGAGCATCATTAAAAGCACTTGCTTGAGCTTAACCACCACCCTTGTCTTGACCCTTCACATTAGGGAAATCCCTAACCTTGTGGCCACTTTTACCACAACCAAAACAATTATCCGTTCCCTTAAGGCAATCTCCATAATGCTTCTTGCCACACTTTCCACTAGTTGGCTTCTTGTTTGGTGAGCTAGTGCTCCCTCCCTTTTGAGGCTTAGGGTTAGACACCCTATCATCACGAGCTTTAGGGAACTTGGTAGGAACTTGACTAGAAAACCTCTTCTTGAACTTAGGCTTGTCTTGTATATCAAGACTACCCTTTGAAGAACCATAATGAAAAGATCTTGCCCTCTTGGCATCTCTAATCTTTCTCTTAGCCCTTGCCTCTTCCACTTGTTGAGCATGAACCATGAGATGCGAAATGTTAATATTTTCATGTATCATAGCCGAATGACATTCCTCTTGCAAGACATCCGACATTCCCGTCACAAAGCGATTCATTTCATCCCTAGGATCGGAAACCAAAGAAGGAGCATACTTTGACAATTTAGTGAATTTCAAAGAGTATTCAAGTACACTCATACCTCCTTGGCGAAGGTTGACGAACTCCACCACTTTGGGTTCCCTCTTCTCCCTAGGAAAGAACCGATCAAGAAAAGCCTTCTTGAAAATATCCCAAGTCACCGGTCCACCCCTTAGAGGACTATTGTCCCTCCATTGGACGTACCAAGTTTGGGCCACATCTTTGAATTGGTAAGTGGCTAACTCGGCCTTCTCACTAGTAGTCAACCCCATAGCATAAAGGATCTTGTAGATTTCATCAATGAACTCTTGGGGGTCTTCTTCAACCTTGGAACCATAGAAAGTAGGAGGATTCATTCTTGTAAAATCCCTCAAGCGACATGTTTGCTCGGGGTACAACCTCCCGATTAGCTTTGGCATCATGGCTTGGAATTGAGTAGTGACGGCTTGATATTGTGAGGTAATGGCTTGGGCCATTTGTAAAAGGGAAGCCCTTATGTCACCATCCGTCAAAGGAGGAGGATTGACCGGAGCTTGGTCATCATTAGCATCTTCTTCAAGAGGAGGGACTTGATCACCACGGGGAGTAACTCCCGCATTGGAAATCTCTTCTTCAAGTCTTCGTATCGCGTTCCTTCGAGTATTCATTGTCTATAACTAAAATACAAGGTTTAGGTGAAAGTACACAAAGGTATACTCTAGAGGCACGATATTGGATTTCCAAGAAAAAGGAGAGTTTCCTAAACATCACATAGTTTCCTATTCATAAGTGTGGCGTGCTTCAAAATTATGAGTAAGAATCTACATAGACATGGTTGAGAGAGACATCGACTCTAAGATATTCAACCTCATGCTCTGATACCAAGTTTGTCACATCCGGGGAGCACCCCCCTAGACGTAACTGGTGTCGTCGTCCTCTTTGAGGACTAAGACTAGCCTCTTAGCTTACATCATTACATTCATAGGTCAAAAATGTACATTGAGGTTTACATAGACCTCTACATACGAATAATATATATTTTTATAGAGTATACATAGATCCTTCATATAGGAAGATTACATAGTCTTCTACTTTTAGTGCACATAGATATATAAGATACTTAACATAGTCTTAAAAGGGTGTCTCATCTCATAACCATCTAAAACAAGAATATATCAATTGGGCATATCCCATACGTCAATGTAACAAGGCCTCATATTGACTATACAATTCGCACTCAAATGAAAAGGAAGAACATAGGAGTCTTAAATTAAACAACTTCATAAGCTTGATATTCGCATCGCCCTCGGAAAGTGAGGACCTGCCTACTTGGATGATTGAGAATTTCCAAGTCTTCTTCAAAGTCGTCTCAAAAGTCTTCAACGATCGAAACCTAAAATGCTGGGGAAAAGGGAGAAAATGGGGTTAGTACACCACTTGTACTAAGTATGATACCATATGCACATATATTCATAAAATCATCCTAAAACGGGGAATTTCATTAAAACATGCTATTTTATATTTAGAAAGCCTTATGTATATTCAAGAAGACTAATACAAGTCATTAATGCATATTCATCAGGTCAATAACATCACAAGTATGAATAAGAGTTCATCACATTACAACAAAGCAAGATCATTACTCATGACCCTCATTAAGTCCACTTGTGTAATAACTAAGCAAAGCCTCATAACCTTACTTAATCAAGTCAACCTAGCAAGAAACATAACCAATGTCCAACTCCACATAACATATCATTAAAAGAACATAATATCATTCTTTAACAATAGAAACCAAATACATGTACATAAGAGTAACCAACTTCACATAATGTCATTTACATGTAAAGTCATCACATTATCATCATTTACAATTATGAGCATATACATACATAAGAACAACCTCCTAAGACTCCCTTCAAGGCTAACTAGTGCAATATATAGGTAGAGTCCCATACCCCTACCTAGACTAAGCTAAACCCCTTAGGTCATCCTAGTTAGAGTTCATTCATTACTTTATTTTACCTTTTGGGAACATATTGCCTTAGCCGACATAGACCACATGAGCTAATGTGGAATCCGGTGTCATGAAACCCTACACTGAAAGAAGGCATACTACTTGCAAAGGTAGTACCATAACATGAACATAGCAACTACGTGGATCCACTAGCTAGTATTCCTATGGGGGCAACATAGTTCAAGAACTAGGAGATATAATTGGGACCCTCTTTATGCTACATGCATTATAGTATCCAAATCTCAAGAGTACATTAGTGATCCTACCTTCCCTTATGTGGGAAGGTACACTCCTCACTCTAGTTCACTCGATGCTAAGCTAGAGTCCCTTTTGAAATGTCTTTAATGTCTTTATTAATCATCATAACTTAATGTAGGTCATATGTTCTATCCCTTGTATAATCATCATTATTATATCTCAATAATAATTGCATGAGTATAGTCCTTTCATTACAATTCATATAAGTGAGGTTTGCACATTTACATAATCATTCATGATAAGGCACAAGGGTAAGATATCACCATATTTATATCATTTACATCTTAGCCAATACCTCACAAACCATAGTCAAGAAATTTCAATTCAACATCATACCAACCCCATCAATACTAATACAAGATATACATCAATGCAACATCATCACTTAATCTCAAGTAAACACAATTGAAGTAAAGAGTTGAGATCACAAAACTTACCAAGTATACTTCATAATCCATCTTCAAGGTATTACCATAAACCCTTAACTCAACCCAATAAGGGTATAAAATCATCACACAACAATACCAACATGATAACAAGGCCAATTGTATCATTACATCACAATTCATCACTAGTTCATAGCTTAAGATAAGAGACTTAGGTCAAATTCGTAACATATTTCATAACCTAGATCAATTTCTCAAGAACTAGCATGATAGGACTATAATTCATCTTATTCTATTCATAATTGATACAATAAAATTATCTAGTAGTAATTCAACCCATAACCAAGTCAATTGAACCAACATTACACAATTCATATTAAGATCACAACCTAGGGTTAAGGGGAAATAGGTCATCTTCTACAAACTAGACCAATCCATAAAGAAATAACATAATTGAGTTGTAATACATGATAATATATCCATAATATCCAAAAATAATCATAAACAAAGCAATTCACAAGATCAATTTCGAGATTGGAAAACACCCACTTGAATTTCATATTTTTGAAACTAATTTGATGGAACCCTATGGGGAAAGAAGTGCCAAAGGTGAAAGAAATCCCATACCTTAATGTTTGATGAAGATTGATGGAGAAACTTTGGTGATTGCAGCCCTAGAAACAATTTGAATTTAACCTTCTATGGTGTTCTTCAACTTGGGAGAGAGAAAGAAGAGAGAAGGAAGAGAGTTTGGATTTTGGTAATTATGAGAGCTTAGGTTAGTTAATTAGGTTAGGGTACTTATATAGGTTGTTAATTAACTTAATTAGACATCCCCTGACCCCTAAATAACCTTCTAACTAAGCCAACAAATTAAATGAATTAATTAAAAACGTGCAGCAAAACCAGCCCCTCACAGACGAGACCACGATCGACGGATCGTGTGTCCATCGACGGGCACTGTTCACCTCCGTGATTCACATCCGTCGATGAGTTCAGAGACTTTTAAAAATAGTCCCTTGTCCAAATATTTTATGTTTCCATCGACGGAGATAATCGACGCCCCGTCGATTTGAACACGGTCCGTTGATTGCACTCGTTTGTGCACACTGCCTTGGGCAGCCTTCGTCCTAAATGCAAGGGTCCTCCTAAAGGGACCTTGGTTGGTCCTTGGGGAGTTGTGCCCAGACGTTTAGACCATTATCTAACTATAATACGTGTTAGACACCCTTCCACCAATTTTCATCAATTTCCGACTCATAAACTTAGTCAAATAGGCTAAGGCACATTAGAAACTCATTGAACTAGTTTCCGGACGTCATGGACGTTCCTTGACGTTTTGATTTCTAGACCTCCTAAATGACGTATATTCATTAAATTTGACCCTAAAACAGTGTCTAAGCCTTTTGACACCCATATTAGGCCCTAGAACACATCTTACACTTTCGAAGTGTTACATTATCCCCCCCCCCCAGGAACATTCTTCCCCGAATGACACAAAATCTTTGGAAGGAATAGACTCAAGAATAGCAGCTCAACCAATAAACAATACATGAAAACATGAGTTACAACATCAATCATTACATTTACACATAGCAACTCAAAACTTTAATTACCACACGTAAGGCTCAACATCACATTATGAGAAATTTTCCTTCTCACAACAACATGAGCTCAAGACATCACGTATGAGTCAATTATGCCAAAACTCAACTTACCAACAAGCTCAACATGATTTCATAAAGAATAATCATATCAAAATGCACAACATGACTCAAAACAAGAAGAAATTGCAAATTTTCAAGTCAATATGCACAATTCACTATAACTTCACTGTAATGACACCAAAAAAGCACATTTTTGCAAAACTTCTCCAAAAATCAAAGCAACTTCAAATTTAGTCATTATTTTCATTATAAGCAAGAACAACTAACCTTCACTAGTAAAGTGTTGAGGATAACAGGACTTCATTTCGGCTTCAGCCTCCCATGTTGCTCCCTCAACTAGGTGGTTTCTCCATAACAGTTTTATGGAGGCCACCTCTTTTTTCCTCAACCTCTTCACTTGACGATCGAGGAGTTCAATCGGAATATCCTCATAAGAGAGGTTATCCTTCACACCAAGACCCTCAATAGGAAGAATAGACTCGGGATCACCGATACACTTCTTAATCATAGAAACATGGAAAACCGGATGAACCGAAGATAGTTCACTAGGAAGCTTCAACTCATAAGCAACCTTACCAACCCTTTGCAAGATCTCATAAGGACCCACATAACGAAGACTCAACTTCCCTTTCTTGCCAAATCTAACCACCCTTTTCATTGGCGAAATTTTCAAGTACACTTTATCACCCTCTTCAAACTCTAAATCTCTTATCCTATGATCGGCATAAGACTTTTGCCGACTATAGGTTGTTTGCAACCGGTTTCTTATGATATGAACTTTCTCCAAAGTCTTATAAATCAAATCGGGACCAAGAAGCGAAGACTCACAAACTTCAAACACCCAATAGGAGACCTACACCTCCTACCATACAAGGCTTCATAAGGATCAATGGATATAGATGAATGGAAACTATTATTGTATGCAAACTCCACCAAAGGCAAGTGCTTATCCCAATTTCCCTTGAAATCGATGACACAAGCTCTAAGAATATCCTCGAGGGTTTGAATAGTACGCTCTGCTTTACTATCCGTTTGGGTATGAAAAGTGGTGCTTAACTTCACCTTGGTACCCAACCCTTCTTGGAACGACCTCCAAAACCTAGATGTGAATTGTGCACCCCTATCCGATATAATGGATAACGGAATACCAGGGTGACACACACTCTCATCTATGAAGATCTATGCATAATCCTCCGCCGAATAATAGACTTGACAAGAATAAAATGAGCGGATTTGGTCAACCTATTGACAACCACCCATATGGATTCATATTGTTTTTGTGTCCGAGGCAAACCTACCACAAAATACATATTGATGTCTTCCCACTTCCAAGTAGGAATTTGGATTTTTTAAAGTAAACCACCCAACTTTTGATGTTCGACTTTCACTCGTTAGCAATTTGGACACTTTGCAATAATTTCCGTTATGTCCTTCTTCAAGACTTGCCACCAAAACACTTCCCTAAGGTCATGATACATCTTTGTCGAACCCGGATGAATGGAGTCAGGGCCATGAGCTTCCTCAAGAATCCGGCTCCTCAACCCATCTACATTAGGAACACACAACCTTCCTTGATACCTCAAAACATCATCCCCCCCCCAAAGGAGAATGACTCATTAAGATTACCAAGAACCGATTCCTTACACTCCATCAATGGTTGATCAAGGTGTTGTTTGGACTTCACCTCAACCACTAAAGATGAATTGGAGTTATGATGGACCAAAAAACTACCATTCGGAGAATCTTCCAACTGTACACCCAATCTAACCAACCTATGAACATCTTTCACTAGGTCTTTCTTCGCTTCCTCTACATGAGACACACTATCCATGGTCATACGACTTAGAGCATCCGCAACCACATTAGCCTTGCCGGGGTGATAGAGAACACTCATATCGTAGTCTTTCAACAACTCTAACCATCTCTGTTGCCGTAGATTCAACTCCTTTTGAGTAAACACATATTAGAGACTTTTGTGGTCCGTATACACATCAACATGAACCCCATACAGATAATACCTCCGTATTTTCAAGGCAAAAACCATGGCCGCTAACTCAAGGTCATGAGTCGGATAATTCTTCTCATGAATTTTGAGTTGCCTAGAAGCATAGGCTATAACTTTATCATGTTTCATAAGTACACACCCCAACCCGACTCGGGATGCATCACAATAGACAACAAAACCCTTAGTACCCTCCGATAGAGTCAATACCAGAGCGGAAGTAAGTATATCCTTCAACATTTGGAAGCTCTTTTCACATGTGTCCGACCACTCAAACTTCACATTCTTTTAGGTCAAGGTGTTCAAGGGAGAAGCAAGAGATACAAATACGTCGACAAACCTTTTATAATAACCGACTAGGCCTAAAAAACTCCTAATATTTGTAGGAGCCAAAGGCCTAGGCCAATTTTTCACCGCTTTGGTCTTCCTTGGATCAACCTCTAATCCTTCACTAGAGATAATATGACCAAGAAATGCTACCGACCTCAACCAAAACTCACATTTGCTATACTTGGAAAATAATTGATGTTCTTTAAGTACTTGCAACACCACTCTCAAATGACTCATGTGTTCACCCTCATCCTTCGAATATACCAAGATTTCGTCAATGAAGACAATGACAAATGAATCTAGGTAACTTCAAAACACCGTATTCATTAGGTCTATAAACGCCGTCGGAGCATTAGTGAGACCAAAGGACATTACTAAAAACTCATAGTGACCATATCTTGTTCGAAATGTCGTCTTGGGAATATCTTCACCTCTCACCGTAAGTTGGTGATATCCCGATCTCAAGTCAATCTTGGAAAAGTAACTCTCACCTTGGAGTTAATCAAATAAATCATTAATCTGAGGGAGAGGATACTTGTTCTTGATTGTGACTTTCTTAAGTTGACGGTAATCGATGCACATTCTAAGGGACCCATATTTCTTCTTCACAAACAAAATTGGAGCACCCCATGGAGAAATACTAGGTCGAATGAAGCCTTTGTCTAGTAAATCTTTGATTTAAGCCTTCAACTCATTAATTTTGGTCGGGGCCATCCAATAAAGAGGATTTCAAATGGGATTTGTATCCGGTAGCAAATCGATACCAAAATCAATTTCGCGTTCGGGAGGAATATTGGGAAGATCATTAGGAAAGACCTCCGGAAATTCACTCACTAAGGGGACCGACTCAATGGGAGGATTTTCGGAGTCTAAATCTTTGACTCTTACAATGTGATATAAACACCCTTTAGATATCATTTTACAAGCCTTAAGAGAAGAGATGATACGACCTCTGGGAATAGAATTTCCCCCCTTCCACTCCAAAATGGGCTAATTTGGAAAGTTAAACTTCACCACCCTCGTTCTACAATCTATAGAGGCAAAGCAAGCATGCACCCAATCCATACCCAATATGATATCAAAATCAAGCATATAAAGTTCTATTAGTTCAACATAAGTAACTCTATTGGGCAATATTATAGGACAATTTCTATACATCCTTTTTGAAACAACCGACTCACCCACTGGGGTAGACACCATAAAAGGTTCATTCAAGATATCGGGCAAAATGTCAAACTTTTTAGATACTAGAGGAGTAACAAATAACAAGGTAGCACCGGGATCAAGTAAAGCATATACATAAATAGATAAGACTTTCAACATACCGGTCTACACATCGGGAGAAGTATCTTACTCACCTCTAGAGCGGAGAGCATATAATTGATTCTTCCTAGGAGCATCATTAAAAGACTTGCTTGATCTTAACCACCACCCTTGTCTTGACCCTTCACATTAGGGAAATCCCTAACCTTGTGGCCACTTTTACCATAACCAAAACAATTATCTGTTCCCTTAAGGCAATTGCCATAATGCTTCTTTCCACACTTTCCACAAGTTGGATTCTTGTTTGGTGAGCTAGTGCTCCCTCCCTTTTGAGGCTTAGGGTTAGACACCCTATCATCACGAGCTTTAGGGAACTTGGTAGGAACTTGACTAGAAAACCTCTTCTTGAACTTAGGCTTGTCTTGTATATCAAGACTACCCTTTGAAGAACCACCATCAAAAGATCTTGCCCTCTTGGAATCTCTACTCTTTCTCTTAGACCTTGCCTCTTCCACTTGTTGAGCATGAAACATGAGACGAGAAATGTTCATATTTTCATGTAGCATAGACGAATGACATTCCTCTTGAAAGTCATCTGACACTCCCGTCATAAAGCGGTTCATTTCATACCTAGGATCGGAAACCAAAGAAGGAGCATATTTTGACAATTTAGGTGAATTTCAAAGAATATTCAAGTACACTCATACCTCCTTGGCGAAGGTTGACGAACTCCACCACTTTGGCCTCCCTTTTCTCCCTAGGAAAGAACCGATCAAGAAAAGCCTTCTTGAAAATATCCCAAGTCACCAGTCCACCCCTTAGAGGACTATTGTCCCTCCATTGGACGTACCAAGTTTGGGCCACATCTTTGAGTTGGTAAGTGGCTAACTCGGCCTTCTCACTAGTAGTCAACCCCATAGCATAAAGGATCTTGTAGATTTCATCAATGAACTCTTTGAGGTCTTCTTCAACCTTGGACCCATATAAAGTAGGAGGATTCATTCTAGTAAAATCCCTCAAGCGGGAGGCCATGATGCCAACATATTGGCTTGCTCGGGGTACAACCTCCCGATTAGCTTTGGCCATCATGGCTTTGGATTGAGTAGTGACGGCTTAATCTTGTGAGGTAATGGACTGGGACATTTGGAAAAGGGCAGCCCTTATGTCACCATCCGTCAAAGGAGGAGGATTGACCGGAGCTTGGTCATCATTAGCATCTTCTTCAAGAGGAGGGATTTGATCACCACGGGGAGGAACTCCCGCATTGGAAATCTCTTCTTCAAGTCTTCGTGTCGCGTTCCTTTGAGTATTCATTGTCTATAATCAAAATACAAGGTTTAGGTGAAACCACACAATAGGTATACTCTAGAGGCACGATATTGGATTTCCAAGAAAAATGAGAGTTTCCAAAACATCACATAGTTTCCTATTCATAAATGTGGCACGCTTAACAATTATGAGTAAGAATCTACATAGACGTGGTTGAGAGATACATCGACTCTAAAATATTCAACATCATGCTCTGATACCAAGTTTGTCACATCGGGGGAGCACCCCCTAGATGTAACTGGCATCGTCGTCCTCTTTGAGGACTAAGACTAGCCTCTTAGCTTACATCATTACATTCATAGGTCAAAATGCGGAAAAATTTAAAACTTTTCATTACTTCTACATTGAGGTTTACATAGACCTCTACATACACATAATATATATTTTTATAGAGTATACATAGACCCTTCGTATAGGAAGATTACATACTCTTCTACTTTTAGTGCACATAGATATATAAGATACTTAACATAGTCTTAAAAGGGTGTCTCATCTCATAACCATCTAAAACAAGACTATATCAATTGGGCATATCCCATACGTCAATGTAACAAGACCACATATAGACTATACAATTCGTACTCAAATGAAAAGGAAGAACATATGAGTCTTAAAACTAAAATAACTTCATAAGCTTGAAATTGACATCGCCCTCGGAAAGTGAAGACATGCCCACTTGGATGATTGAGAATTTCCAAGTCTTCTTCAAAGTCGTCTCAAAAGCCTTCAACGACCGGAACCTAAAATATTGGGGAAAAGGGAGAAAATGGGGTTAGTACACCACTTGTACTAAGTATGAGACCATATGCACATATATTCATAGAATCATTCTAAAAAGGGGATTTTCATTAAAACATGCTATTTTATATTTAGAAAGCCTTATGCATATTCAAGAAGACCAATACAAGTCATTAATGCATATGCATCAAGTCAATAACATCACAAGTTTGAATAAGAGTTCATCACATTATAACAAAGAAAGACAATTACTCATGACCCTCATTAAGTTCACTTGTGCAATAACTAAGCAAAGCCCCATAACCTTACTTAATCAAGTTAACCTAGAAAGAAACATAACAAATGTCCAACTCCACATAACATATCATTAAAAGAACATAATATCATTCTTTAACAATAGAAACCAAATACATGTTCATAAGAGTAACCAACTTCACATAATGTCATTTACATGTAAAGTCATCACATTATCATCATTTACAATTATGAACATATACATACATAAGAACAACCTCCTAAGACTCCCTTCAAAGCTAACTAGTGCAATGTATAGGTAGAGTCCCATACCCCTACCTAGACTAAGCTAAACCCATTAGGTCATCCTAGTTAGAGTTCATTCATTACTTCATTTTACCTTTTGGGAACATCTTGCCTTAGCCGACATAGACCACATGAGCTAATATGGAATCCAGTGTCATGAAACCCTACACTGAAAGAAGGCGTACTACTTGCCAAGTTAGTACCATAAAATGAACATAGAAATTACGTGGATCCACTAGCTAGTATTCCTATGGGGGCAACATAGTTCAAGAACTAGGAGATATAACCGGGACCCTCTTTATGCTACATGCATTATAGTCTCCAGTATCAAGAGTACATTAGTGATCCTACCTTCCCTATGTGGGAAGGTACACTCCTCACTCTAGTTCACTCGATGTTAAGCTATAGTCCCTTTTGAAATGTCTTTAATGTCTTTATTAATCATCATAATTTAATGTAGGTAATAGGGTATATCCCTTATATAATCATCATATCTCAATAAGAATTGCATGAGTATAGTCCTTTCATTACAATTAATATAAGTGAGGTTTGCACATTTACATCATCATTCATGATAAGGCACAAGGGTAAGTTATCACCATCCTTATATCATTTACATCTTAGTCAATACCTCACATACCACAGTCAAGAAATTTCAATTTAACATCATACCAACCCTGTCAATCCTAATACAAGATATACTTCAATGCAACATCATCACTTAATCTCAAGTAACCACAATTGAAGAAAAGAGTTGAGATCGCAAAACTTACCAAGTCTACTTCATAAACTATCTTCAAGGTATTACCATAAACCCTTAACTCAACCCAATAAGGGTATAACATCATCACACAATAATAACCAACATGATAACAAGTCAAATTGTATCATTACATCACAGTTCATCACTAGTTCATAGCTTAAGATAAGAGACTTAGGTCAAATTCATAACATATTTCATAACCTAGATAAATTTCTCAAGAACTAGCATGATAGGACTATAATTCATCTTATTCTCTTCATAATTGATACAGTAAAATCATCTAGTAGTAATTCAACCAATAACCAAGTCAATTGAACCAACATTACACAATTCATATTAAGATCACAACCTAGGGTTAAGGGGAAATAGGTCATCTTCTACAAACTAGACCAATACATAAAGAAATAACATAATTGAGTTATAATACATGATAATATATTCATAATATCCAAAAGAAATCATAACCAAAGCAATTCATAAGATCAATTTCGAGATTGGAAAAGACCCACTTGAATTTCATATTTTTGAAACCAATTTGATGGAACCCTTTAGGGAAAGAAGTCCCAAAGGTGAAAGGAATCACATACCTTAATGTTTGATGAAGATTTATGGAGAAACCTTGGTTATTTCAGCCCTATAACCCATTTGAAATTGACCTTCTATGGTGTTCTTCAACTTGGGAGAGAGAAAGAAGAGAGAAGGAAGAGAGTTTGGATTTTGAGAATTATGAGAGCTTAGGTTAGTCTAATTAGGTTAGGGTCCTTATATAAGTTGTTAATTAAATTTATTTGACCTCCCCTAACCCCTAAATAACCTTCTAACTAATCCAACTAATTAAATTAATTAATTAAAAACGTGCAGCAAAACCAGCCCCTCACAGACGAGACCACGATCGACGGATCGTGTGTCTATCGACGGGCACTGTTCACCTCAGTGCTGCACATCCGTGGATGATTTCAAAGACTTTTCAAAAGATTCCCTTGGAAAAATATTCTACGTGTCCATCTATGGAGGCAATCGACGCCCCGTCGATTGGAACACGGTCCGTTGATTGCACTCGTTTGTGCACACTGCCTTGGGCAGCCTTCTACCCAAATGCAAGGGTCCTCCTAAAGGGCCCTTGGTTAGTCCTTGGGGATTCATGCCCAGCCGTTTCGACCATTAACCAACTGTAATACGTGTTAGACACCCTTCCACCAATTTTTATCAATTTTCGACTCCTAAAACTTAGTCAAATAGGCTAAGGCACACTAGCACCTAATTGAACTAGTTTCCGGAAGTCATGGACTTTCCTTGACGTTTTGATTTCTAGACCTCCTAAATGACTTAGATTCATTAAAGTTGACCCTAAAACAGTGTCTTAACCTTTTGACACTCATGTTAGGCCCTAGAACACGTCTTAGACTTTCGAAGTGTTACATGTAGAAAGTTCTCCTAGAAGTTGGATTTGTTAGAGTTTCTGAAATTTTTTGATGGACCAATAGGATGGTCCATAGAAGGTTCTACGACTTATAGTTAATGACCCATAAAAGAGGTCAGAGACTTGGTGAAATAATTTAAGGGATGGGGTTTTACTATAAAAGGACTTATGATCCTGTCACAACTCAAAGTACACCCTAGATGTTGACATGGAAAATAGGATCGCATGAGACCCTAAGTAAGTCACTTGACATTATTACGATGTAATGAAATCTAAGTTTAAGAAATATAATCAATAGAAGTCTAAAATCCTAGAATGACATAAATGATATCAACAGAGTACATAAGATAAACGGAGAGTAGTGCTAAGTCTGGCACAAGCCTTTATAATATAATAAGAGTGGCTTGGATGTAATCCATACACCACATACAAGACTTGACCTCAGAGCATGATGATTCACCAATCCAAGCAATAGAGGTTAAGAAATATCAATTTAGGCACGTTTGAGAGGAGAAACGCGGTGTAACGACCCTCAAAATGAAATAGGAAGAACTAAAGCCTCACATGAGTTTGAAGAGTTAATAACTTGTTAATTAGGTGAGAAACATATTTTGATATTTGTTTTAAAGAGGTTTGATCTCAAACATCAAAGGAGGACCAAGACGTCCGAAAACTAGCCTTTTGTGTGCTAGTGTGTCCTTGTATATTTGCCTTGTTTTGAAGTGTTGTTTAGAGTAAAAAAAGATAGGAGGGGACCCTAGTATCTAGATGGTAATTTTTAGGGTCAAAACGTCCAGGTACGACTCCTCAAGGACCACCTGAAGGGTCCTTGAGGAGGACCCAAACGTTTGTCACGAAGCTGCCAAAACAACCTCATTGACGCCCATGGTTGACACCCCTTCAACCAATTGACGACCCATCAAAAGGGAGTGTGGATCCAAACTTATCCATGGGAGTTTATCCCCCAAATGAGGTAGTCTCTGACAAAATCAATGGAGCGCAAGACGGCCCGTCATCTAGTTGACGCCCCGTCAATGGTGGCCGCCAAATGGCACCTGCTGTTCTGCAATGTTTGGGCCATCCAAGGGGTGAATTGGTAAATTCACCCACATTCTAATTAAAGGGTGGACGGTTATTTTACCTATTTTTGGGTACTTTAAGTTAGTTAAAACACCTAAACCTAGAATTTGAATTTATTCTTCAAATTAAACCCTTCTCTCTCAAATAAGATTCTCTCTAGAACTCCATTGGAGACCAAGCTCAAGGTCAAGCTACGAGATATATTTACAACTGATTCTTTTTCAAATTTTGTGGGTATTAAATCAATAAGGTATGGCAACTCTTGATCATTTGATAACCTTTCATCCAAAGATTCTATCAAAGATTTTCCCAAGAGTATCTATGATCAAATTTCCCAATTTTTAATCTGAACATGGGTTTATTTTCAAATGGTTTTCAAAGTCATTGTAATGATAAATTGATGTTTGGTCAAGGTTTTTAAGATAATTTTCAATGTAATTCCTTGAAGAACCCATGATCTTTCTAGTCTCTCAATTTAGCCTATAAAGTGGGTTTTGTGATCTTGACATGATGATAATAAAATTATGCTTAGATTATGATGTATTGTTAAATGCTATTACTATATTTAACTATTGATTATTAATTTTTAATGATTTATATATGATTGATCAAGTCTTGGAGAATTGGTAAGTTGACCTAACTTCTAGTCTATAGTATTGAAGTTGATGTTGTATGGTTTGGTCCACTTATGGTGGCGGTGTTTACTTCTTGTCTATATATACATGTTGTGATAATGGCCTTGAGGGAAATAGATGTAATGTGAATTTTGGTTATGATGATTATGAGTATGAAGGTATGCCATGACGGTTATGTATGTAGTCCTCAATGTTAGTATCACGATTAAGGTGTATTGATAATGTGAAGTATAATGTGAATGATGATTTTAGGATAAGGTATGGTCTACATGCCTTATTGTGATAAGTACTATTGTAGAATGACCCTACCTAGATAACCCTATATAAATGTGTGATCTTATACATGTTAGGAGTTGTCTATTCAAATGTTGAATGTGCTATTGTCTCTTATGATGAAATGTGGGTATTTGGTCTATAGTCCCTAAATGCTCTTTACGTGAGTTGTTCATGACTTGAGGATATTGTAAATGTGTTGTGATCCTTTAAAGGGAGGTTTCCTCAATAACAATGTTGTTGCTATTATGTTATCATGAAGACCAATATGTACACACACTCAATACATAATTATGAGTATGATATGTTTATGGTGCTAATTGAAAGGATAATTCTCATATGCACCTTTATATCTTATTATGCATTAAAAGTATGTGACTAATGAAGTATTAACATGTGTTATCTAATGGGGTTTATGTGAAAGGATTTCATATATATGTACACACACATGAATGTATGAATTACGTATGTTAAGGATAGTCTAGTGAATGAGATTCTCTTGAAAGGTTTTCTCAATTGTACTCTAAACTAGACTATGTTATGAATATGTTATAATGTGTGAAAGGATATTCTCACAGAATGTAGGTTCTATGATGAAAGGTAATTTCCATGTTAGAAAGCTTAGAGCGATGTGATACATAATGGACTAAGTCCCTAAAGCCTACTTTATGAACTAATGATAAGAAAAGGCTTAAAGATATTAAAGAGGGAGTTCAAGCTTAGCACCTAGTGGATATGTACAATGAGGAAAAGAACCCTTGGCTAATGCAATAGGTTGGGTCATCTAACTGATACTCATGAGATAGGAGCCTCTCCGCTAATGTAATAGGTCGGGTTTCTAGAAGCAATCTCACTATCCCTTAACTACGTACCCCTATAGGTTTTAGCTAGTAGATCCACCTAGACAGATATTATCTAGGTTCTACCTTGGTAAGTAGAACACCTTCTTTCGGTGTGGGGTTATATGACACTGGATTCCATGTAGCTCACATGGTCTATGTCGGTGATGGCTATATCTCCCAAAAGTTAAGAAATAAACTAAGAAAAGAATATGAACTCTAGTCATGATTTCTTGAAGAGTTTCTTAGTGTAGGTAGAAGTATGGACCCTACTTATGCATTGCACAAGTGGACTTTAAGGGAGGTTATGATTAGGTTCCTTTATTAAATAAGGATTATGGTTCATGTATGTTGATATGAATGCATGTTTAAGGTTGACTTTACTTATGTTAAGACATGAATTATGATATGCATGTGAATTACACTTATGGATTTTAAATGGGTTTGCTTAGTACATGTGGAGGTATAAGACTCTATGTGTACATTGCACAAGTAAGCTTGTGAAGGGGTTGAGAGGGTGGTTTACCTATGATATGAACTAAATGGGTTATGACTAAGATGTAATGAATGAAAGACTTCTTATGTGAACATTAATGAAGTATGTTGGTCTTATGTCTAAGGTTAAATGCATGTGTTGTATCTTATTGAAGGTGATGGTTCTTATGTGAAGGTAATGTTTTATGATATTCTTTGTCCTTCTGAATAAATATGCTTGAATTGATGAAAGTTGTACGAATGTTCACTTTTGGTGACTTTATGGTCATACTTTTGTATGAATGGGGGAATGAGACACTATTCATGCATTGCACTAAGTATTACTTAAGGGTTGCTTTAGGTAAAGGAGTTAAGGTAAAAGGGAAAGGTAATGTATTGGAGATATTGAAGGTGTCTTAATATGATAAATGACTTTATGTGTTGTTGTGAATGGTAACCTTGTCTATTATGATATACGTGGACTATGTGGTGCTTATTGTATAAATGCTTATGAAGTTTCTCTAAAAGACACGATGCATGGTTAACTAAATATCCTCTTTAAAGCATATTTTTGCATGGTTACCATACTTAGTGCATTCTTGTACTAACATCATTCTTCTTCATCTTTTTACACAAATTGTAGGTGGTGGTGACTTATGGACCTTTCCTAGAATGAAGAGCTTGGATTTCTATTCCCAAGTTCGGCTGTGTCCTAAAGATTCAAGGACCATATGTCAGTAGTTTTCTTTAAGTTCATGTACTAGATAGTAGTTGCTTTTGTATTATAAGGGATGTGTCCCTATTGTGTTGTAGTCGTGTTGTAAAATGGCTACATCAAGACTTAGTACTTCCATTGTATCTTAAAAAGGTTTTAAATGAGATGACTTTTAATCTTGTGTTATGGTATGAAAAAGTTTTAAATTTTCCGCTATTTTATGTCTATGCGATGAAACATGTCTAAGGGCTTTTATAAGACCTCCGAGAGGTCAAGTACGCCATATTCCGTCTAGGGGGTACTCCCCCGTCGTTACACGCGGGCCCTATATTACGAAAAAATATAGGTACAAGTATGCATTAGTACATGTAAAGTACTAAGTATGGATAAATGCATAAAAACATAAGCATGATCACCAGGGAATTTAAAACATAATTTGTGTGACCAAGTTAAAATATAGTAAAAAGCCTTTAATAAAATCCATGAATCGTAAAAAAGTTTTCATAAAATATTTTACGAAAACATAGTTCATTTGTGGGATATTTAGCAATAACCGACAACAGTACAATGTGAGCTATAATATAGAATCCGATATAACTCTCACACTAATAAAATAATTCTACTTGCCAAGGTAGACTCCATAACATTCTTTTATAATTCTATTTTTTTTTCAATAACTGGGTATTTTAAGACAATCTTACGGGGAACATATTTTGGGACAAGGGAATTGCTACTATTCTAAAGTCGTCACGGTGCTAGTAAATCTCAACGAAAAATACATAATCATATCCATATCAAAATATTTGAAAAACACAATTAAACTATCAATTTAATCATAAGTCATCGATTATCTCATTCCAAATCATGATTTCATAAAACATTAACATTAGACACTTACCTTTCTAAGCATCTAAATCATGATTTGATTCATATGTAAGAAAAGCTTTCACAAATCATTAATACTTTTCTCAAAAGCCTCCTTAGTTCATAAATGATCTTTTTTCACAAACAGATGAATAACTTTCATAATAATAATTTATAAGTTCATAAGTAGTGTAGACACAAACTATATACACTAACTTGACACCTTAAAATTTAACCAAGTGTGAGACCCACCTACGAGACATTTTTGCGACTCATACAAGGGATAACAGGCTATTTTGGTGAGCCGTAAAAAGAGTACTAGAACTTGATTTTAGAAATTTATTTTCCCACTTTTACAATTGTTATATGACCCATAGAAGCTTCTACGGTTCGTATATATGACTCATAGACATAGCTTGCAACCCAAAAACTTTTTTTCTTTCTTTTCCAAGTTCTGAGGTGTTACAAGCTTTAACTGATATTAGACAATGCAAGCTAAAACATTAAATTGTATGTAACTCCCACATAGTCTACTTTTCAAGGTAGAAATATGTATCATATCATGTGCTATATGTGGATCCACTAGCTAGTACATTTAACGCAGACCTACAATGGCGTGTAGTTTGGAACTAGAGGATTCTATTTAGAGAATATCCTATTTGAGCCTCCACCTAAAAGTTCTCTCGGTGCTAAGTTAAATCCCAACGGAATACCCATTTTTTATGAACTTATCATCTTACATTGAAAAGAACAATTCAAATACTAATCCAAGCTTAAACACCATAGGGTAGCTCATTTAATCTTGAATCAAGTCTAAGTGAGAAAACCTTCCACTAATTATGATTCCTTTATGTGAGAAAACCTTTCAAAATTTCATTGGTGCTCATATTTAAGCAACATTATTCATAATACTTCCCTTTTCGTAAATCGTGCACAACTTCATGAAAACCTCAAAATCATAGATTTATAGTTTCTTTGTAAATCCACATATTTTATGGTTCATAGTTAAAATTATGATCAATGCATGAATTCAAGTGAAAATAATTGAAAAGCATGTAATTTAACCAAAATAATCATAATAAGATCAAAATTGAACAATTTAATCAATCCTATTAGAACCCATGAAGAATTTAATGAAAACCTATCAACTTGATAAAATTGAACCTCGAGAAATTGAGAAAACTTTAGGCTCAATGGGTGAATAGAACCTATTAGTTTAGACCTACATACCCTTCTATTAAAATCTTAAATGAAATGGTGAAAATTATACTTGACTTGGAAACCTTAGCTTCTCCTTCATTGTTCATGAGAGAGAATTAAAGAGGGAAGAATGTTGATGGGTTTGGTTTGATTGAATGCGATAATTGGGGAAGACTTTGGGGTAGAAGGATAGTTATAGGTCTTGAAATAAGGGTCAAAACGACATACCATAGGTATTATATACATAGAAAAAGACCCAAATACCCTTAAAGAAAAGTTGCAAAACAGACCTACGATCGTAATCTACGGCCCATCCTGGTCAACCGTAGATCCAACTTCAGAAACCCAAAATTCAATCATTTCCTATGAGACCATTCTACGTTCCATATACCCCATCCATAAAACCCAAGTTTAGATCCAAAATTTCACCAAGTCTAGAACCTTTCAATCAAACCACCTTATGAACCCTGGAATCAACTACGAGACATCAAACATTCCATAGAATTGAGGTCCTAAATCAAAGCTATGAATCAACCCTATGAGTTCCATATACGGCCTATCAGAACTCCCATAGTTTGTCCTACCAAGCCGTAGGATCAACATCAGACACTTGATTTTCCAACATTCAACTTGGCTTTCTACGACTGCCATGCTACAACCCGTAGAACTTCCAACGATTCATAGATTGTATGTGTAGTTCAGGGTTTCAGCAAAGTTTCCTACACTTTTCTTTCCTTTTTCGACTCCAACTTTTGAGGTGATACAAAACACACATAATGGACTTTGTTCTTGTGTCTATGTCATTATATAAACAAGTTTAGCTTTATTG
This sequence comes from Solanum sitiens, assembly GCA_016801875.1. Classification (NCBI taxonomy): domain Eukaryota; kingdom Viridiplantae; phylum Streptophyta; class Magnoliopsida; order Solanales; family Solanaceae; genus Solanum; species Solanum sitiens. The sequence continues at coordinate 4,370,966 of JABWTJ010000037.1, read as the reverse complement.
AAGAACATATTTAAAATCAATATGAGTTAATTAGTAAGGATTATTTGTCACGACCCAAGGTAGCCCCCAGGCATAACATAACATATAAGACCCGAAGAGACCTCATAAAAGCCACTTAGAATTCACCATACAAGATAATAGAATAAATAAATTTAGAAGATAGTTTCCACATATCAAAGTTTTATAGAGAAAAGCGGAAATCTAAACATCGACTCAAAGCCATCTAGTATAGAAGAATGAATCAGGTGTACCCCGTACATCATGTTCCAAAATTGAAATAAAGGAAAGACTGAAAACAATAAATGCATGGTACTCAAAGCATGAGGGTTCTCCAAAACATAGAATCTCCTCAAGAACTCTAGCCATAAAACTAAGAACCTGACTGTCGAAGCCTACATTGGAGGAAATGTAGGGAAGAGTATCTGTTAGTACAAACATGTACTAAATATGATATCCATGCATAAAAACATTTAAAACATACTTAAAAGGGATATCCATGGCATGAAATGACCAAGCTAAATATGAGTGTAAAAGGTTAGAAAACATAGGTCGTAAAACAAGGTCAATGCAAGCTAACATCTTCAAAAAGAGTCATGACATACTTATAAAAGTAACCTTAGTTCATTATTGTGGAAAATTACCTTTAACTGACATAGACCATGTGAGCTATAACATGGAATCCGGTGTCTCCCACATCGAAAAGGGTTGTCCTACTTGCAAAGGTAAGGAACATGAACTTCTATCTTAGGTGGATCCACTAGTTAATGTCTAGATAAGACAACATCCTATGTTGGCACATAGTTAAGGAACAAGGAGATTACTTCTAGAGACTCGACATCTACTAATGGGAGAGCCTCAATCTCAATATCCGCTCGGTGCTAAGAGTAATTCCCATGGAATAGTCAGTTTATGCATACTTTTCTTTACTATCCATGGAAAGGAAGGTCATATTGCCAATCCAAGCTAAGTCATGTATTACCCATGGAAAGGTATCAATCAATAACCAATACAAGCTAGGTTTCATTAGAGTAACTCCTTAAATCTTTGATTCCAAAGGGTAGTTGAGAAAATATTTCAACCCTAAGAATCTTTTATGTTTGAATGTCCTTTCACAAATCTTGTTTTTATATGTATATGAGAAATCCTTTCACAATGCAACAAATCACAACATTGATACTTCACTTTCAAAGTATCCTTAAAATATTTACATCAAATTCATGAAAACATGCTTAATTTTCATAAACTCTCCATTAATAATTAAAAACCCATATCATATGATCATAACTTGGAAAACATGAGAATTTTATGTTTTTATGGGGGATCATCATAAAAATATGATATTAACTTAATTCATGCATAAAAGATCATAAATCAATCAATTATATCAATAACTAAGAGAACCCATAACATGGAAGAAAGAACCCTAACTCAATGAGGGATTTCTAACTTTGAAAATTTAAGAAATTGGGAACTCCATGAAGGAAAGGGCTCCATGGATGAAAACTATCATAACTCAATGCCAATTGCTTAACATCGATGGAGAATTAGGAAACTCGACTTGCAAACCCTAACTTCCTTCTTCAACTTCTAGAGGGAGAAATATTTGAGAGGAAGACTTGTTCTTCTTTTGTGAATTTCAGAGAATGATTTTTGTTGGGAAATTTGGGGGTAAAGAACTTATGTAGGGGTTTAGATGAAGGGTAAAACAACACATTATTAGGACACAGTAATTAGGAAAAGACCCAAAAAACCCTAAAAGATATATGTAAGACATTACCATTGGCTAGACCTACGACTCGTTGGTCAAACTACGAACCGTCATGGTCATACGTGGTTTGAGGTCCGAGACACAAAATCAGACCCCCATTAATGACACCAACCTAAAGCTCGTGGGTCCAACGACAGACCGTGGACCATGACCTTAGGTCCCAAACCTTACCTTTAAATTTTTCTCTTACTCTAGGACTCCCCTTTGAGGTCTACCTACGACTGATGCATTGAATAAAGGATTGTCTTGGTGAACCGTCAAAAAATTACTAGAACTAAAAAAATTTGGGATCTAGGCTGGCCAACCGCGGAGCTGACCTAAAAACTGCGAGTCAATGCACGGGCCGTAAGAGGATCCATCGATACTGGCACTAGGTCCTTCAAAAGTTGCAAATTTTACCCTTTTTGAATTCGAGGTGTCACAATATCTCTCCCTTGGGATCATTCATCCTTGAATGAGATTCAAGACATCATACGGAGGGTAGGAACTTAACGTGATAGTCCAACATGGATAGAATCACATAATAAACATATCCGAAGAGGAATCATTAACTCAAGCTAAAGAATGTTAAAAACATCATGTCATGAAGTTTATATGCAACTCTTAATCAAATGCACATAAACATATAGAAATCAATCAAGTCGACTCAATTTCTCAAAACTTAAGCTTTTCATGAATCATTCATGATGAGGAAATCATGGAAATATCTAAGAAACATGTCACCAAGAGAGTAAACCGTGAGTAGCTAAATATCTCAAACTTGAGTATGATGGAGGGAAAAAGATGAGGATAATGGGATGTCATATAGGCCTAGGATTCCAATGTAACACCCTCAACTAATTGATTCCTCCAAAGAACTTTCACGGAAGCAACTTCTATATTCTCAGCCGAAACTTCCTCGTAAGAAAGATTTTCCTCAACTTCAAAACATTCAAGGGAACTATAGATGTCGGATATCCAACACACTTTTTCAATAATGAAACATTGCAAATTGGGTGTACCAATGCCAATTCACTAGGCAATGCAAGTTCATAAGAAACCTTTCCAACTCGCCTTAAAATCTGTTATGGGCCCACATATTGGGGACTAAGCTTCTCTTTCTTCTCAAATTCAATTAAATCCTTCATGGGTGAGATTTTCAAGTAGACCCATTTAGGAACATCAAACTCAAAATCTCTTCTTCTAACATTGTCATAGGACTTTCCTTGACTTTGATTCGTTTTCAACCTTTCTCTAATAAGTCAAACTTTTCCCATAGCCTCATGTACCAACTAGGGACCTATCAAAAAAACATAACCCACTTCAAACCAACATATAAGATATCTACACCTCCTACTATATAATGTCTCGAATGGAGCCATACCAATACTTGAGTTTTGCTTTGTTGTAGGTAAACTCAATCAAAGGCAAATGAGCATCCCAATTACCCTTGAAGTCAATTACACATTCTCTCCACTTATCTTCCAAAGTTTGGATAGTATGCTCCGCTTGCCCATCAGCTTTTTGTTGGAAGGATATACTAAGCATAATACGAGTATCAAGAGATTTCCATAACTGAGAAGTCAATTGGTACCACGATCAGAGATAATAGATAAGGGCACTCCATGCAAGCTCACTATTTCCCTTAAATAAAACTTAACATAATCTTCCACCGAATAAAAAACCTTGACGAAAATGAATGAGATGATTTATTCATTCGATCTACAATAACCCAAATTGAATCATGTTGTCGGTTGGAGGCAAGCCCAAAATGAAGTCGATTTTTAAATCTTCCTACTTGCAAGTAGGAATGCTAATATATTGTGACAAACCTCATGGCTTTTTATGCTCACCCATGACTTGTTGAATATTGGGACATTTAGCCCCAAATCCCACAATATCCTTCTTCATCCCATTCCACCAATAGATCTTCTGCAAGTTACGATACATTTTGGTGGATCTCAGATGAATGGAATATTGAGAACTATGTGCCTCTGACAAGATCTATTATCTTAATTCATCTAAATTAGGAACACAAAAACGACCTTGATATCGAAGCACACCATCTCCCACTTGGGATAAAGTCTCAACAGACTTTTCAAGCACCGATTCCTTCAATTCAACCAAAGTTGGATCAAGACCTTGATTGGCTTTCACTTCATCCACAAAAGATGATTTTGAACCATAACACCACCGTTATTTGAATCAACCAATCGAACACCCAATCGGGCCAATCAATGAACATCACAAACCAACTCATTTTATATTTCTCCAAATGAGAAACACCACCCATTGATATATGACTAAGAGCATCCGCAACCACATTCACCTTACTAGGGTGATAGAGAACACTAATGTCGTAATCCTTTAACAACTCAAGCCACCTCTTTTGGCGAATATTATGATCCATTTTCTCGAACATGTAACATTCCAGAAAATGTACTTGTCTAGTGAAGAACCTAGTAGGTTTTTAAGAATGTGTATTGGGGTAGATGGGCATCCCAATGCCCAATATTGAGAAATATTGGGCATATTATAGAATATTGTCTTAAGGGTGTTAGCCAATTTCTATGTATACACAAGTATTTAAAAGATAATCCAAGCTTGTTTAAGAATTGTACCTGCAATGAAGACCCTAAGCTAAAATAACTATATTTTTCACATATTCTTCATATTCACACATTAGGCACTAGGCATCCAAGTGTCAAGCCTAGTACCATAGCACATAACCATTTAAAATGATCATGTAGATTAAGCAGTGCCCAAGGACATAGTGAGGATCCTTGGACAATAGGTGAACATTCCAAATGAACTTTCCAGAATAGTTAGTTAGGAAAATGCACGGCAACACATGTGCAAGCACATGTGCAACCGGCCGAGGGGACCAAGCTAACCGATTTAGTTATAGTGGTTGGGGACAGGCGCGTGTCTGGGTCAGCCCACGTGGGGCCATGCTCCCTAACTGGTCCTAGGCTCTAACTAACTGACCTAACTAACTAACTAACCTAGCCAAAAATAACTAACTAGTGGACCCGACAACCTAAGACCAAATCGGGTGACACTAAGCTAAGTAACTAACTAAAAGAAACATCTTAGTACCTAACCTAGGATGGTCTAAAGGGTTGGTATGGTCCTAACAACTTAGGGGTACTTTAGTAATTACCCTAGGTTACTTAATTAATTAAATTAGAAACTTAATTAATTAATTTAAATGGTCAAAACCGAAACCACTAAGCAAAATTCCAGATTTCGGTTAAGTCAAGTGTTCTCCTATTTTTAGTCAATTTAGGAGGGGCGTTTTAGTAATTAGCTACGTCTAAGTTGAACTAGTTAATATTCAATTCCTAAAGACTTCGACTCACGTTATTCATCATAAACCCTACGACCAAAAATCAGTGAGAAAACGTAAAGAAACCCTAGGCAATTTCAAGCAAGTTCTTCAAGGTTTTCGTGCAAAGTGCAAGGTGATCTACGTAGATTTAATTCTACAGTAAGGTATGGGTTTTCTCTCCTGGATTCCTTTCTCCAAGAGGCTTTTCAAACGTTTTGAAATCAATAATATCAAAACTAGGGTTGTTCCCAATGAATCACATGTTCATCTCCCTAGTTCTCCCGATTTCCGATTCTTGTAGTTTGTATGATGTAAATCTCGAGCATGTTGATTGTATGTGGTGCTAACTGATCATTATGTGTATGTTTTAGTGATTTATAATGTCGAATGAAACCTACATGTTAGATCCGCGTACTTAGTGTGTTATTTACATGAGATGATGAATGTTGTAATGCCTACTTGTGTTCGAGAAGATGATATTGTTATAAGTTGTTCATTGAATTGTTTCATAGGCTAATCAAAGGTTAAAAAATTGGCTTGTTTAACATGATATATTACTATAATGTATTCATGATATAATTGACTTGGCTAGTGATAATATAATGGCAAGTATCGAGTGAAAGTTGATTTATGCCAACAAATTGGCTAGCAAAACTATGTCCAAAATATTATCTCCCAAAATATGTGAAGTCATACCAATCTCTACATCAATGAACTCATAACATAGGGTATTCCAATAATCGGGATAAATCCCAACATACCCTATCCACACGAACTTGTGAACGTAATAACATTGAATAAGTCCTTATAACTTTCCTAAAGAATTGTACAAGACTATCAATTAACGTTGAACAAGTTAAGGTGAGTAATGAAATAACTAAAATCTTAAGTTATGAAATTGACCTAATTTAGAGTGTTAAAGGAAGTGACACAGACCTCACTTACACTTAAAAGATTATGTCAAAGATACTCACATAAGAGGGTACTAGAAGCCGTGAGACGTGTCTCACTCGCACCATGATGATAATGTAAGATTTAAGTTCATATTCATCAAGTATAGTAAAGGGATTACCAGTCATCCATTGAGTTAAGTATACCTCATACTAGAAGCAAGCTTCCATAATGTTTGAGTAAACTCTAAAAGTTATAAAGTAAAATAAATCTGATCTTAGCACCAATAGACTAGCAATGAGCTTGTGCCAGCACATGTAAGCCTCATGAGACGAGATCACCACCCAGGTGGACCAGGGTCTCCGAATGTCTCCTAGTCTTTGAACTATGTTGCCAGCATAGGGACTAGCTAGTAGAGAGATCCACCTAAGAATGCTAGGTAGTTTCGGTTTCACTTTGGCCGGTGATACCACCTCTTTTCGGTGTGGGGAAGACACCGAATTTCATGTTTAGATCACATGATCTATGTCGGTTAAAGCTCAGGAAAGTATTTGGTTCACTTCAGCCGTGAACCCCTCTTTTCGGTGTGGGGAAGACATTGACTTGGTTTCACTTTAGTCGGTGAACCCCCCTTTTCGGTGTGGGGTAGACACTGGACTTGGTTCACCTTAACCGGTGAACCACCCCTTTTCGGTGTGGGGGAGACACTGGATTTCATGTTAGCTCGCATGATCTACTTCTGTTAATGCTAAAGAATTCTTTAAATAAGTAAGAAGGAATGAAAGTAGCATGTTCAAAGTGAACAACAGATCAAAGAAGTAGAAACGTAAGTTCAAAGTGAGCTAAGTAAGTAAGAGCTTAAGAATGTCAATCATCAATGTTTGATAAGAATGAAGTTTTAACAAGTTAGTGGTTTATGCCAATATTGGAGTATGAATATATGCCCCAAGAACTATATATTATGCAAATAATCAAAGAATGGGCATAGCCAATAAATATTGGCTTATAAATACATTCATGCCCAATTTAACAAGAATGAAAAGAATGAGACTTGTGAGTAGGGTAGCCAAATCATTTCTTTAGTCTTGTGAATTACTTACTCGATTCATTGTAGGTATGGGACTACAATGAATCATTGCACTTGTAAGTAAAACATAGGATTAAAGGAGATCATTGAACTACACAACAAAAAGAAGAAAAGACTGAAAAATAAACTAAGGCTGGGAATAGGAGCTCTCGGCCTAAGGGAGCAAAATCATAAAGTTTTGTTAAAGTTGTTCTAAAATTATGTTCATGATTCAAGGTCTTATGTTCATATAGAAAATGAGTTGTGTGCCTTAATTGCATGAGAACATGTCATATTCATAACATGAATCATAAGTAACGATTTAAGAAAGTAAGGTGACTTAACTTTCCAGAAATGGCATGTTGCAATAGGAAGAGCTTTCCTTGATCATGCATAGTCCTTATGTGTTTATGTGCATACACCAATACTTAGTACAAGTGTGTACTAACCCCATATATTATTACTATTTTTATAGGCGCAGGTCCGAGAGAATATTGAAGATTCGACGAAGCAGTTTGGATTAGCGATCTCCAGACTTTGGTAGATCCTCTTGAGTTCGAGGATGCTACATTTATTATTCTAGCTTAGTACATTAGAAATAGCTAGTGGAGATAGTCCCTAGCGTTTCATTTCAAACATTTGTTCAAGCGTTGTAATAAGGACGATTGGCAAACTATTATTATTATTATGATTTTCTATTTTGATTTTTTAATCTTTAATAGATGGTTGATTTAGTCTAAGCTCATTAGAATATCACTCTTATGCAGTATATATATGAAGTCTATGTATACTTCAATAAGTAATTAAAAAGTTTTAAACTTTTCCGCAAATTTAACTGTATAATTGTGATAAAAGCTAAGAAGAGGCTTGTCTGCGACCTCTGATAGGTTAACGACGCCGGTTATATTCAAATTTCAGAATCCGGGTGTGACAAAACACATATTCCAAACTTTTGTGGTTTTTAAGCCACCAATATGTACATCATATTGTTAATGCCTCTAAATCTTCAAAGAAAACATGACCCCCACATGTTCCAATTCATGTGTAGGATAGTTATTTTCATGAATTTTAAGTTACCGTGAAACTTGAGTGATAATCTTTCCAATTTACATAAGAACACGCCCCAGTTTAATCTTTGAAGCATCACAATAAACATCAAATCCATCATATCTTTCTGGTAGAGTCAATACCAATGCAGACGTAATTCTATCTTTCAATTCTTGGAAACTCTTCTCACACACTTCTACTATAAGAACTTAACCTTTTTGGGTTAATGTCGTCAATGGAGAGATAATCAAAGAAAACCCTTCAACAAACCTTCTATAATAACCAACCAAACCTAAGAAACTTTGAGTATCTAAAGGGGATAAAGTTCTAGGACAACTCTAAACCGCGTTTGTTTTCTTAGGATCTACCTCAATACCCTTACCTGAAATAATGTGGCTAATAAAAGCCATGAATCTCAACCAAAACTCGCATTTGCCAAACTTTACAAATGCCTTAAGAAATCAACATACCCATCCTCACTCCTAGAATAAATCAAAAATGACATCAATAAACACAATCACAAACATGTCAAGATATTGCCTAAACACTGTATTCATTTAGTCGATAAATACGGCTGGAGCATTAGTCAAACCAAATGAAATTACCAAAATCTCATAATGACCATAGTGAGTCCAAAAAGTTGACTTTGAAATGTTATCTTCCTTTACCCTCAATTGGTGATAGCTCGACCGGAGGTTGATCTTAGAAAAGTAACTTGTTCCTTGTAGTTGGTCAAACAAATCATCTATCTTTGGATGATGATATTTATTCTTTTATTCTTAACGATAAACTTGTTACAGTGCGGATAGTCAATAGACATATGAAGTGAACTGTCTTTCTTACGAACAAACAAAATTAGAGCACCTCATGGAGAGATACTCGGTCGGATGAAACCCTTATCTAACAAATACTCCAATTTCTCTTTCAATTCCTAAAGTTTTGTCAGAGTCATATGGTAAGAAGGAATAAAGATAGGTTGCGTATCTAAGATTTAATACCAAGGTCTTTCAATTTCAGGAGGAACACCAGGTAGATCATCCAGAAACACTTCTGGAAACTCATTCAAAATAGGGATTGACTCAAGAGTAGGGGTTTCTGAATACATATCATTAACCTAAACAAGATGATATATGCAACCCTTAGAAATCATTTTTATAGCTTTGAGACAGGAAACAAACTAACCCTTAGGCATAGAATTCCCCCCTTTCCACTTTAGGATGAGCTCATTAAGAAATTGAAACTTGACAACTCGACTTCTACATTCAATAGACGCATAACAAGAATGAAGCCAATCCTTACCAAGAATAACATCAAAATCTAACATATCAAGGTCTACAAGATCAACATGAGTGATTATGTTGGATAACGTGATGACATAATTTCTATCGACTCTCTCGGCCATAATAGATTCACCACAGGGTATAGAGACAAAAAAAGGTTCTAATAATACATCTGGAAGAACAAAAAATATAATAGCCACATATGACGTCACAAAAGACAAAGTAACATCGAAATAAAGCAAAGCATTCACATCAAGATGAAAGACTTTGAACATATCGGTAAACCACATGGGGGAACCCTTTTTCTTATGAAGAGAATTGCATAAAATATGTTTTTCTTTGGTGCATTGAACCTAAACCGCTAGGTGGAGCTTGTCTACCTTTTCTTTCTTAGCAATAAGTGATGCACAATCCCTTATCTCATGACCACTCTTACCACAACCAAAGCAACCATCTGTACTGGTTAAGCATTTCCCCTCATGCTTCCTTTTAGATCTATCACAAATAGTCAATAAATATCCACCACTATTTATTTATTGAGGCTTAGGTTATCCACCTTATCTTAGTTGAACTTTGAAATCGTAGAATTAGAGGAACCTTGATCGTAAAACCTTTTTCGGAACTTAGAACGATCATGTCCATTAGACCTTGAATGTGAAAAGTCAGTATCACTAGTCTTTGCTATTTTTGCATCCCTAGACCATTACTTAAGTTTCTCCTCTTTGATTTGTTGATTTTTTGATCATGAATCATTATATGAGAAATATCCATTTAATTAATATGCATGGTGGTATGACATTCCTTAACCACCATCTCAAACACTCCCGATATCACTACCCAGGGGTACCCCGTAGATGTAACAAGGCACATAGAACCCCAAAAAGCTCCATGTAAGCCACTTAGCATACCACAATCTAAGCAATAGAACAATAAGAGTCAAAACGCACTTCAAGTCTAAAATATTCATTCAGGAAAGCGGAAGTCTAGACTTGTCTCAATTAGACATCTATTACAATAGTCGAATCAAATTGGGTCACAACCCATACAACATAATCTAAAAATGAAATACAAGAAAAGGAACTACAATGATAATATCCGTCCTCGAATCATGAGGACTCACCACAAGTAAGGAGAAATGAACAAATCCAATCTCTATCCACAATTGGGACCACCTTGAGAACCGAATCCTACACTTTGGAAAAAATGTAGGAAAATATGGGTTAGTACAAAAATTCACTAAGTATGATAGCCATGTATAAAATCATTAAAACATGCTAGAAGGGACATTTTAGTTGAACGCATGCAATTTACTAAGTTAAAGCATCATTTGAAACATAATGGAAAATCATACGTGATAAGCATAATCAACTCATAGATCATCATATCATAAGAGAACATACCATAAATAACCTCAAATCATACGTGTGCAATGCATGAATAAGATCTCATAATCCTACCCAGACTAAGTAAAGCTTCGTGAGTAACTATTGTTCATAATTCATATTCTTGTCCATACTATCATAAATGGGAATAAGCCTTAACCGACATAGACCATGTAAACTTATCAGGGAATCTGATGTCTACCCCACACAAAAAAGTGTTGTCCTATTTGCCTAAGGTAGAACCATACTTTTAGCTTAGGTGGATTCACTAGCTAAATACCTACGAGGGCACATAGTTTATGGGATAAGGAGATTTTCACTAGAAACCCGGACTCAACTAAAGTAGAAGGTTTCCATCTCATGAGATACATACTTTGGGAACCCAGAATCAACTAAGTTAGAAGGAAGGAACCCATTTGGAATATCGGACTCAACTAGTGTAAAAGTTTTCATTGGGAAGCCAGAATCAACTATCGTATAAGCTTCCATCTCATAATCATATCCACTCGGTGCTAAACATTAATTTCCACGTATTGCATATTAAGTCTTTACTTAAGTTCATATTCATGGAAGAATGTATTCACACTCATTCCAATATAATTCATATTGTAACTCATAGATTGAATAGGTGAGAATAAACATTCAACCTTAGAATCACTATATTGTAATAAATACTTTCACATAGTATCACCTCCATACATAAGTGTGTACATGAGGATAACCTTCAACAGCACAACAACTAGATCATAATCATATTCACTTTACTCTCAAAGTGTTCTTAAAGCATATACATAAACCTCATAATCATGCATAATCTCATACTTTGCCCTTCAAGGACCATAGAGCATATTCAATCAAAAAATCTAGAATTACTACATTAGACATGGATAATTACATGATGCAACTAACTCAATTACTATAAGCATAATCTCATAATATTCATCTTTCTACAATTCACCCATATCACAAGGTCATAAATTGGGAATATGGATATTTCGTGGATTCTTGGGATTTTTAATCATAAAACTATAATAAATCATCAATTCAATTATAATGTAAAGTAATTAAATCTATAAAATCATTTTTTAAAGGATTCCATGACTTGGAGTCAAACCCTAACTTTTGGGGAATTTCTATATTCCCATTCAACCCTATATTCCCATTCCTTCTTTTTCTTTCTTGGAGTTCTAGAGAGAGAATTTTTGGAGAGGTTTTGGGTCTTTCTTTTGGGATTTGGAATTATGAGGAAGTTGACTTAATTTGGTGACTTCAAAACCTTATATAGTTGGTATAATTTAGTATAAAAATACGTCACTTAATACTAATGAAAACCAAAAATAAAACATAATGCCAAATGGCAGTTTCAGGCCTCACCCACGACCACGATTCGTGTATGGACCCACGTGGAGTGCTGGTGAACCCTATTTTTGCAGGATTTGACCCATGGCCCTCACCTACGAGGCATGTCCTGACCCACGAGATGTGGGTGCCTTCCATGATTCCCTGCTCAGGCAGCCTCTAAGGGTCTTTCTCAAGGACCCATGGTTGGTCCTTGGGGTCGTACCTTGATATTCTAACATGAAACACTATATTTTTAGGTATGGGGAGGTAAGTTTACGACTCTAAACCTTATGTTAATATCTAGTTTAGCCTACTAGTTCTCGGAGTGTTACACCTAAAACAAACCTGCTCATCTTTTCCCTAAGATTGACAACCATAGTAGGAGCATATCTTGGAAATTGCATGAACTTCAACGAATACTCCTTCACACTCATATTTCCTTGATGAAGGTTTATGAACTCAAGTTCCTTTCATCTCAAGGGTAAAGAGCCTAAAAAGAAAGCAACCTTAAATATTTCTCAATAAAGAGGACCCGCATTAAGCACCCTCTCTTACTTCAATTGGTTGAACCACCTTTAACTTGATAACCGGACATTTTCACTTTTTCCACTGGTGTCACTCCCACGATCATCAACACCTTGTATACCTCGTCAATAAACTCTTAATGTTCTTCCTTAACATTGGAACACGAACTTTGGAGGATTCATCATAGTGAAGTCGCTCATTTTAGTTGTCGTTGTACCCACATTTGGGTTCATGGGGACCATAGCCTCCCTATTGGATTTAGTTTTCATGGCTTGATCCAACACTTGAAATGTATCTCAAAACTCCACATTAGTCACTTGTTTAGTCACTTGTTTAGCCAAATGGTCGGCCAAAACTTGTGGAGCTTCTTAAGGAGCTTCTCATTCAACATTCTCATTCGCATTTCTAATATTTTCTCTTCGAGGGATCATATCTTGAAAAGCCTCAGAAGAGAGAGACATATAGAGTCACACTCTATCACACGAATTTAGAATTATGAAAGTAGTGGAATTTCCTAAATGTCTTATAGATTCCTATTCGTAGATATGACACTCTTCACACTTATGTACAAAACTCTACTTGACATGACTTATGAGATATCCTAGGATCTTTCAAAACGTTGTGCTCTGAATACCAGTTTGTCATGAACCAAAATATACCTTAGACGTAACATGGTGTATAGAATCTCTAGAGACCATACACCACCCTTTAGCATAAGTCATTCAATACAATACAACAAAGACTTTCAAAGATAATATTTTATACATCAAAAGAGTTTAACAAAAGTAGAAGTGAAACTTAAGTCTCAAAGTCATCTAATACATCATAAGGAAAGTGATTGGGATGTAACATATACATCACATACAAAGTCTAAAAACAGAAATTCCATAAAAGCAATAGAAAAAGTCTTGGTTCGTGGAACAAGAGGACTCACCAACCCCTAAAAACCCAAAAGGATCAACTATCCACGAGTATGAGAAGTAGGAGAATCAGACCCTACATTAGTGAAACAATGTAGGCACAAGTATACATTAGTACATGTAATGTAGTAAGTATGATAGCAATGTATAAGAGTTATGAAATCATGTTAAAAAGGACTTTACATGACTACCATGACCAAGATAAATCATAAGATAACATGTTAGAAAACATAAGCCATAATTATGGTCAATCGAAGCTAAACATATTTAAAATACTTATGAGATACTTTAAAAACTAATCTTAGTTCATTATTATGGGAAGTGTACCATATAACCGACATAAACCAAGTGAGCTAAATATGGAATCTGGTGTCTATCCTATACTGTAAAGAGATTTCCTTACTTGCCAAGGTAGGAACCATAAACTTGAACAAAAGTGGATCCACTAGCTAATGTCATTCTAAGAAAAACTTGTGGTAGCACATAGTTATGGGATAAGGATATTTCTATTAGAAACCTGGCCTTTACTAACGGGAGAGCTTCCATCTCAATATCCTCTTGATACTAAGCATAAATTCCATGAAAAAGTCATTAATCATATTCATCTTATGATCCATATAAAGACACAATTTAGTAACCAATTAAATCTAGAGTTCATTTAGAATAAATCCAAAATCTTGGTTCAACTTAGGTGAGAAAACCTTTCAACCTTATGAATCTTTTATGTGATAATGACCTTTCACAACAACAACAATAACATCTATTCTTTACTCTAAGAGAAACCTTAAATCATATATATCAATTCCATAGAAAGAAATGCATATCTTTATAAATTCATCTTCTATAAAATATTATAAGCTTAATAATGTGTTCATAGTGTAAAAAGTCATGGATCATGCACGTTTTCATATGAATTTAACTTTAAATCATGTAATTACTTTTATTCAAGCAAAAATAAATAGAAAACAATCAATTTGATTAAGATTGAAAAGATTTTATGAATATTGAATAAAATACTAACTTGAATTGAGAATCTATCTTTACAAAATTGAGGATTTTAGGAACCATGTGGCGGAAAGGACTCCATAGGTGAATATAAACATACCTTGATGTCAAAAGCCCACAATGAATGGAGGATTAAAGACATGAAAATTGAATCCTAGCTTCTTATTTTTCTTCCTTAGATTGAGAGGAATTTAGGGAGTGCATTTTGTTAGGATTAGAGAAATTAGGAGAATAGGGTTAAAGGGGGTAGTTTTAGGACCCACTATCTTTATATAGGGCTTAGGATAGAAGACAAAATGACATAGTTTTAATCTAAATCGACTAAGTAAAAGACTTAAAAGCCCCTTAAAAATAGCTGTCAAACTGGTCTATGGATAAGACCTGCGGACGTAGAACTTTCTACGTTCCGTAATGGTCAACCGTAGACCAAGTACTAGGACCTTTATATTTACCCAAATCTGATGGAACCCTTCTACTATCCGTACGACTTCCTACAGTATATAGACACTAACCGTAGAACTCAACTTTTACCCTTAAAATTACACTAAGTCGGGCACTCACCTATGAGACCTATATATGACTCATACGTAGGATGACGGACCTTCCTGGTGAACCGTACAAAGGTACTATGACTTTTTTTGAAAATTTATTTTCCCTCTTCATACAATTGTCATTTGTGGCCTATAAAAGCTTTTACGGTCCATAGATGGGAGCTGTAAAACCAGACTTCTATCCAAAATTTCTTTTCTTCCTTTTCCAAGTGTGTTACATTCTACCAAACAATCTTCGAAACAATGTAGAACTATTAGTAATGGAAAGAATTCATTAATCGGGGCGCAATAATACCCATACTAATAGGATTAAATTGAAGGTAAAATAGTCCAAAAACCTCTTCAAATTTGGAAGGATAAAATCATATTTTAATTTGAAAAACATATTCTAGAAGCCCGGACGAATTCGTGATTGAAAACCCCATTAGAAACAAGCAAGGAATAAACTCCAAATTAAGAATTTACTAATGTTTTCAACTTAAGGGGAATACCCCAAAACCCACATTGAAATCATGATTTAAATATATTTAGGAAGATAAAATTGAAGAGATCGATAAGGAAATATTATGGTAAGCTTTCCAACACGATTTTACTCAACCAAAGCTCCCAAGATC
The DNA here is from genome assembly GCA_016801875.1 of Solanum sitiens. Lineage (NCBI taxonomy): Eukaryota > Viridiplantae > Streptophyta > Magnoliopsida > Solanales > Solanaceae > Solanum > Solanum sitiens. Next base: position 4,355,266 of record JABWTJ010000037.1, on the reverse strand, counting down.
CTCTCTCCTAAGTTCCAAAAGATTGAAAATGTAGTAATGAGAAGAATGGAAAAAACCCCAAAATTTAGATTCTGTCTGGGAGAAAAATGGTCATCGCGATCTCAAAGGACATTGGGGTAACTCATCGCAAACATGAGCCTATGGGCCACAATCGCGAGGGTCACAGAAGAAGACTCCTTGTGAATGCGAGCCCGCTGGTCGCGATCATAAAGGCAAAGTGGAGACTCATCACGAATGCAAGCATCCATCATGAAAACAATAGTCTACCATACTTGCACCAGAGTCTTAAAAACCAACAGCTCAACATAAGGAAAATGCCTCTGAATTGGCCCTAAAAAATTATTTGGTGTCCGATAAAAATAAGTTGGACGTGATACCCCCACTAAATTTGACATTCTAGACTCAATGGAATTGTCGAATTTCTGAAAATAGGTCAAATGAAAGAATTATCCTCCCAAACCTCTCTTGAGGCTTAAACCCAATTTCCCACCTAAACACCCAAAACTCAACATTAAGGCCTCGAAACCTTGATCAACCACCATACTAGCTTAAACTCAATGTCTTGGGTGCAATAAAACTGGCAGAATCTCCATCCAGTGCTCAAATCTCTATACATTGACCAAAGTTAACTACATAAATATAATTCAACTCATAAGGGTCAACATCACAAAAATACTTCCGATCACATTGGGGACCATTCTAACCATTTCCACATCACAAACTAAGCATGAAAGCACTAAAGCAAAGGGAAGGTCATTTCTCAAATAAAATCAATTTTACAATCCGCTAAAACATCGTGTTCTTCCTTAAACAAAAGGTAAAATAAGGTACCTAAAGGTGTGAAAAAGTTGAGGGCATCTACGATGCATGTCAAACTCTACCTCCCACGTAGAAACCTCGATAGGTCGATGCATCCATTACACTTTCACTTAAGCAATATGTTTGGATCTCAACTTCCAAGTCTGCCTATCAAAAATAGGAATTGCTCATCCTCAAAGGAAAAATCCTGATGCAAGGCAACCAAATTGATTCAATCACATGGAATAATCATGAAGGTATCACTTAAGAATAAAAAAATGAAACACAGGGTGGACCGCTGAAAGTTTTGGGGGCAAGGCCAACCTATAGGCTACCTCTCCAAACTTCTCCAAAATCTCAAAAGGCCCAAAAAGTCGTGGAATGAGCTTCCTTTCTTCCCAAACCTCATCACACCCTTAGTGGGTGGCACCTTAAGCAAAATCTTCTCACTGATAGTAAAGGATACATCCTTGACATGTTTATCTGCATAGCTCTTTTGCCTAGTCTGAGTGGTCACAAGGCGCTACTTAATCAATCTCACTCTATCCATGGAGACTTCAACAAATAAGTGCCCAAGGTTGCGCTTGAAATAAATTAAACAATCCAACGGGAGATCAACACCTCCTCTCATACAAATCTTCAAATGGTGCCATCGAATGGTAACTTTTGTTATAAGAAAACTCCACAAGAGGTAAGGATTGGTCCCAAAGACCACCAAAGTCCATGACACAATCCTGACGCATGTCCTAAGCACATGAGTAGTCCACTCAGACTTATTATCATTCTAAGGAAGTGGTACTCAACTCAACCTTGGTACCCATTTGCTCATGCATAAAACTCAAGATATGAGAGGTGAATTGTGTACCTCTATTAGATACAATGGAAAAGGGCACTACATGCAACCGGACAATCTCATGAATGTATATCCAAGCCAAATGCTCTGCATTATAGCCAGTCTTCACCGAAATGAAATGAGTCGACTTGGTCTAGGGGTCCACAATCACCCAAATAGAATCAAAATTACCAAAGGTAAAGGGTAATCTAGTCACAAAGTCCATCGTAATTCATTCCCAGTTTCACTCATGAATGGTCATCATTTGAATCATACCACCTGGTCTTTGCTGTTCATACTTCACTTGCCGGTAGTTCAAACACTTGGCCACAAAATCCACAATGTCTCTCTTCATACCACACCACCAATAGCGTTACTTCAAATCATGAAACATTTTGGATGCCCCTGGCTGAAATAGAGTATTAGAGCAATGAACCTCCTCCAATATCATACATACCTAACCACCTACTTTAAGATCACAAATACAACCACAATCATCAAAACTTCCTTGGGGTCAAGAGAAGCTGATTTAGGTTAACCTTTCAACACTTTGTCCTATATCATTCTCAACTTGTCATCCTCAAACTGGTGGGCACATATAATCCATCAATATAGACCTAGCCTTACTGAAAGTTAAAATGTGGTGAGGTACTGTCAAGCAAATGACTAAACCTCTAACGCGGAAGGTCTCTCCTTTGCCATAATAAAGGCCAAGCTACCCATATTATATGCACCTTCTAACTCAAAGCATACTCTACCAAATTTACCTTTCCCAGATGATAAAAAATTATTGATGTTATAGTGCATCAACAATTCAAACAATCTACAGTACTTCATGTTCTAATTCGGTTGATAAAAGAGATACTTAAGGCTACAATGATTGGTAAAGACTTCAAAATAACACCATAAATATAATTCCTCCATAAATTGAAAACAAAGACCACAACCCTAACTCAAAATCATGAGTGGGGTATTTCTTCTAATGCACCTTCAACTATCGAGAAACATAGGCTATAACTCTCCTCTTTTTGCTTCAGTACACCACCTAGACCAACACCTGAAGCATCACATAATACAACAAATCCTACACCCTCATTGTCTAATGCTATAATAGGTGATGTGGTCAATAACTCCTTGAGTTTTTGAAAGCTCCCTCACACTCATAATTCCACTAAAAACCCATAGTCTTCTTATAGAGCTACGATATAAGAGAAAATCTAAACAAACTAACGAAAATAGCCTACTAACCCAACAAAACTATGAATTTCGGTAGGGAAAGTAGGTCACGCACAATCGGGAATAGTTGTAACCTAGGCCGAAAAAACCATATTACTTTCCTTGTTCACCACATCACCCAAGAAAGCCTCTAACTCAACCCAAAACTCTCACTTGGATAATTTTGTATACAATTTCTAATCCCTCAATCTCTGAAGCACGATTCTCAAGTGACGAACATTAACGACCTCATTCTTTGAATAAACCAAGATATTATCAATATACATGACCACAAATAAATCCAAATAAGGTCAATACGGGAAATAGTCAATTTAAAGAACATGAATACAAACTCATAATGTAAATAATGAGTCTTCGAGATGTAAAAATCCCAAACTCTCAACAGATGGTAACCTGACCTCAAGTAAGACTTGGATAACACTAATATATCCTAAAGTTGATTAAACAAATCATCAACGCGAAGAAGAGGATACTTATTCTTGATTGTAGCCTTGTTCAACTGTCGATAGTCAATACACATCCTCATACTACCATTTTTATTCTTGACCAATAAAAATGGTGTTCCCCACTTTGAAACACTCAAAAAAACAAACCCTTTTTCCAATGATTCTCTTACTTTTGCGTTTAATTTCTTCAACTCCATTAGATCCATTTGGTATGAAGAGATAGAAATGGGCTCTGTTCCCCAATCCAAGTCAATCACAAAATCAATGTCACGGTCTAGAGGAACACCTAGTAAGTCTATAAGAAACATATCCATAAAATCTCTCACCACTCTTTTGGTCTCTAAAAGAGAAGTATCTTTGGAAAGATCACAAATATGGGACAAACAAGATAAACAGCCCTTCTGCAATGAAGGACGAGCACGGATAAAGGTTATCACTCCCTCCAGATACAAACTTAGAGTACCTTTCTCCACCAACCTAGGTAAGTCAGAATAAGCTAGGATCACAGTCTTAGCATAACAATCAAGTATCACATGATAGGGAGATAACCAATCCATATCCAATATCATATAAAATTCAAGCATGTCAAGTAAAATCAAGTCTACCCGGGACTCGCTATCCAAAAATGTAACTACACACCCAGTACACCCATCCACCACTAAATAATTGCCTATTGAGGTAAAGACACTAATAAGTAGAGCAAGAGAATCACACACATTATCAATACATGCAACAAAATAAGTAGACACATAAAAGTATGTAGAGTCGAGATCAAATAATATTGTAGAAGAGCGATGGAATGGGACAATACTTGTGATCACTACATTTGAAGCCTCTACCTTAGATCTACATGGTATAGCATATCAAAGTTTGTAATCACCAATATCCTAGGAACTACCACAAGATTCCTAAGCCTTGCCCTTGGTACCACCTTTAGTAGTCTGAAAAGTACCTCATACCGTTGGAGATGGCGTAGAATGAGAAGCCTGTGATCCTGACTAGACAGTACAAGGAGCACGTCTAGGAAATCCTTTGCCTTGTGTCAAAATTACCCACAAACAAAACAGAGACGAAAAACTAAACCCCACTGAGAGTAACAAAAAGAGTTTGTATGTCCTCCCTGACCTTTAGATCAATTATGTGTACCCTAACTACTATGACTAGACCTAGGTCTAACAACACCGTTTGTACTATGAATAATAGCCTCTACTGGACTACCCTGATAACCCTGTGTGCCCTGGTCAAAATAATCTCTACCTTTAGATGAATGACCGCTAAACATACCCTGGAGATGAAACTTCTTATTGTCACTAGATTGTGTAACATGTCGAACACTCTCAATCATAGTGGAATGATCAATTAATACTCTAGAATGTACCACTTGATAATACAAGAGAGGTAGTGTCATCCTAAAGATAAATGGCGAATCTCTTTACCAACTTATGGATCCTATCAAACTCTCTAGGGATACTCAACATGGCCTAGCAAGCAAATTTATGAAAATGAGCCACAAACTCAGAAACTAATAAGGAACCCTCTCCAATCTATCGAAATCGTCCCTATGTTGATCTTAAAGGATATATGGCACAAACCTCTCAACTAAAACCTCAGTAAACAACTCCCAGCCCATCACATGAGAACCAACAAGCCTACGAGTAATAACCGATTTTCACTAGTCCTTGTCCACTCCTAAAAACTAATAAGAGGTGTAAAACATTCCATGGGCCCTAAAATACCTAGATTAAACATGGAACTTTATCAAGAAGTCATAAGCCTTCTCTCCAGCCATACCCTCAAAACCTGGGAGGTGCCAATCTAACAAATATCTCAAAACTCTTTAGTTCAGTAACCAGCATGGCTGCACTTGTAGAAACAAGTTTCTACAAATCTCAGAGGTGTCCTAGAAGGAATTGAAGAGGAACGAAGAGTCTAAGATCCCACACTAGGCCCCTCAACTGGCAGTATAGCACTAACTATAATAGAAGAACCTGAAGTACCCTAAAGAACACTAGTAGGAGAGGCACTATCCAATATAGTCAATAATCTGATGATCAGCTCCTGAAGCATCAGAGTGATGTTTGGGATCGAAGGACGTTGTCCTAGTCTCATCTCCTTTAGACTAATGATCAATAACATCATCATGCTCAAATAAGGGCTCAGACAATGCCTCCATATCTCATCATCGAGCATGTGTTACTCATTTTTTATCAACCATAACCCCTAATTGTATTGCATCTCCTACCTCACCTACACAATAGGCTAGGGCTCAGGCAATAGGTATGATATCACCACCTAAGACAATGGTCTAGTCCTTGCCATTTGTACATTGAGAATACATTAGAGGTAGAAAACACTTGATATGAATAACTCGCATGAAAGGAATAAAAGAAAATGAATCTCTCCCACTAGGTATCTTTTAGACTCTCAAAGATAAGTACGATGTTTACATACCGATACACCAGAATCTACTAGACACTATGTTCTTTAACTTATATAAGTGGTGAACCTAGATCTAATATCAATTTGTCATGATCCAACAACCAAGGTCATGATGGTACACACCTTGAGAACCTAATTTTGTAAGTAAGTTGATACGTCCAAACTCACACTTCAAATAAGAAGTGTAAACAATCGATGTAAATTTATAGAACTTAACGTGAGTTGAGGTCGATCCCACAGAGAATATCTTACAGAAAAGGTTTCACTGTCGCGTTTACCCGAATGTCAATAATATCTCCTAAATAAACAATGACTAAAAGTAAAATTGGTTTATTGCTTTGGTATGCCAGTAACTAAGATTTGTAATCGAAATCAGTATTAACAATTAACATGTTTTCTTGTCAAATTTTGTTTCGTTTATTAGAAGAAATCAGGATTGTGTTCACCATAACGTTAATTTTATTAATCTTTCGTAATTGAGGTTTAGGAAAATCAATGCTTACAAAATTCATTCGAGTTAATTTTGTCTGACACTTCTCGGTCTTAGTTAGATAATTCTCACTTACACCTCTCAACCCTAAAGTGTTTCTACATTTCACTGTCGCTTATAATGGTTTGGTATTATAGTTCTTTTCTCTCGAACTCAAACTTCAACTCCAATTCATTGGATTAGTTCATGCATTTTTCTCCCGAACAAATTATAGATACAAGCTCACCCTAATGTATGCACTCATCAGGATACATGAATAATGAAAGCTAAAACTACATATTATAACCACAGATTGCCTTCCACTCATTTCACAAAGTTACAGTTACAATTATGTCATGGATCCCACAACCCTAGTTGTGATATTTAGCTACTCATGATATCACGTAAACAAATATATATATATATATATATATATATATATATATATATATATATATATATATATATATATATATATATATATATATATATATATATATATATATATATACGATGAAAACATACTTACAAAGGACTTACTAGAATCAACAAATTAACAGGTAGCTTTGATAATTCAAGAATCAGAATCCAAACTTCAAACTCGAATTAATGTCAAGTCGAGAATTACAAAGCGAGAATAATGGAAACTAGTTCATCGTTCAAGCTTCAATAAGATAAAACATAAAAAAGACCTAATTAATTCAAAGAAAGTATCTAAAAAGAGTCGTACTCGATGTAGGGCTAAATTTTCGGGCAATTGCACAAGAAATATGATGGATCATCACAGACTTCACAGTTCGTGAAGCATGTTGTGATCTATACTTGACCCAAACAAAATATTTCAATGCCTATACATTGGAGCTTATTCACGAACACCACAATGGACCGTGATGAGGACCATGACCTGTGAGGCCGTCTGTGGTCTTTACTTGGTCAACACCATATTTCATCTTCTCATGACCTAAACACTGGATCAACTCCACGATCACAAACATGGAGCGTGATGATGAACACGATCTGTATAAGAGCCCGTGCTCATAACTTGGCCAATTCAATTTTCATCATTTTAATGCTTATTCACTATCAGCTTCACGAGTACTTTCACGGATCGTTGTGAGGATCATAGTCCGTGAAGTTGATCGTGATCTTTACTTGGTATTTTCTACTCTCAACTCCTCCAAGGCCTTCACACTGGTCACTATCTCAACATAATTTTCATCCAAAACCATGAGTCTAACAAACAAGGATCAATGTATGACACCTCATTACTCATAGTCGATCATGCTTATGCATGTGAATTATCTGCTCACACATTTTACTCTCAAATGCAATCACTGTGTCCTTACACCAAAGAAGTCCCTTACTCATCATAATTGGGACTAAGTACTACGCTCACACTCTCAAAGAACTTCTGACACTAACAACAAACTACCATAGGCTTGCCCTTGATTTCTACACACTCTTTCAAATACCCGAAATACGATCATTGTAGGACTTTATTGGCTTGTAACATAGTCTCAGGCTAGGGAATGAATATTTGGGTTTGTGTGTGACTAGTCCCTTGGATTTCCAAAGTTTTTTTTTCACAAAACTCTTTTCTAGGTGATTACCTCTATTACTTCATTTCAGAAACCATTATTTTTAATCTTTTTTTTCTTCACTTTAATTTCTTTTCTTTTCTTCAGACTTTTTTTTGTAATATATGCAACTTTTTATGCATATAACTCACTGGTTGAACCTTTTTTGCACTTCTTCTTTTTACTCGGTTTGCAATCACCCTCGACTTAGCCTTTTGGCCTAAGTTGTGACACCATATCATCGAAAACCAAAGGATATGATATTTACTAGGTAAGAACAAAAACTGAATTTAGGCTCAAATCGGGTTCAAGTGTTAATCTTTTTACGGAAAAGGGCCTAAAATACCCTCAAAGTATTGGAAATGGTACAAAATTACCCTCCATCCACCTATTGGCTCCAAAATACCCTTCCCACCCACCTATTGGGTCCAAAATACCCTTGTCATCCACCTTTTGGTTCAAAATTGACCACTTATTTAGCGGTTTTATATTTAAACTATTTAAATATTTTTTTAAATACGTGGCACGCAACTATATGTTATAATTTAACTTATTAGTATAATTTATAAATCAATCCACTACCCACCCATTACTAATTAAACCCCTCCAAATTAATACACCCGTCACATTATTAATGAAACAACAAAAAAGCTACTGCCAATTGAGTGTTTTTAAAAATTTGAGGCGAAAATATCTATAGAAGTAAATTATCATACGTTAAGTGTCTAAATAAAAATTACCGATAAACTTAAAAGTCTGACTATGTTCATCTTAATTATTCTTACGTCTCAATTATGTGATGTTACTTCATAGTTAACTTTTTTTCAAAATAATATATTAAAGGTTTTAAAACAAATCATAAATATTTATAAAATTATATTTTAAAAAAGTGCATGAATTAATTCGGGATGTATTACTTCTTTACCTTTAATCATAAATTCTTAATTTAATCTTGAAAGAGAATCCTATTGAAAGTGTCCTCCTAAATAAGCGGCTCAACCTATATTTAATTGGGGCTTCGATTCAGACTCAAATAATTTTGAGTGTCATTTTCAGGAATCTATAATTTCATTGTGTTTTAGCAGTGTTTATGACAATTTTGATATTATAATTGGATTATTAATTGGGTGGGGTTTAGTTAATAATGAGTGGGTCGTGGGTTGATTTATAAATTATATTAATAAATTAAATTATAACCAATAGTTGAACGCCAAGTATTTTAAAAAATATTTAAAGAGTTTAATTTTAAAACAATTAAAGAAGTGGTCAAGTTTGAACCCAAAGGTGGATGACAAGGGTATTTTGGAGCCAATAGGTGGATGAAAAGGGCATTTTGGAGCCAATAGGTGGATGGAGGGTAATTTTGTACCATTTTCAATACTTCAAGGGTATTTTAGGCCCTTTTCCGATCTTTTTATTGGTGAATCTATTTTTGGATTTTTATTGTCTTACAAAAATGGCCTACTGATCCTTTCCTATTCGGTTACTCAGACTTAAGCAAGACTACTTGGGCAAGTTCTAGTTTCTGCTCCTATTGTTAGACTTCAAATAAAACTCTCACACACATGACATAGGACTACATTATCTAGTTTCTTGGCTCACCGATTTATTGATCCAACTACCAACACTCAACATGTAAGTATCTAAGATGTCATCGAAACATCCTAACAGTCAAACTTCAGATTAAGGTAATCATTACACACAGAGTAATTACTGCATAACTCAACACAAAAAGAACACCAGTTTTCACAGAAACATTGAGTCAACCTCCATTCATTCTAACATCTTAAAATGGCAGGTTTCTCAACGCCCCCTCCCCGAAAAAGAACATTGCCCTCAAAGTCAATAAAGAAAATAAAATAGGGCTATGAGAAGGGGTTCATACCTACGGCGCTCTAGGAACCGATAGTCGTCTCAGCATCAACACCCTTATCACCGGGTGCACTCTCATAACTCAACACATAATCAAAATGGCCACCACTTGTCGGGGCAGGTGCTCCGCTACCAGAAGCTCTAACTAAAGTTGTATCGCACTGTTATCGCTCACGAGCTTCTTTTTATCTAACTGCTTTCTTTGATGCTTTTTGGGATTTCTTTTCTTGCCTTCTTTCCTCTTTGGACGGGACAACATACAGCCCCTCATCAAATTCTCCAGATTTGAATTTCCTCTTGCTCGACTTACTCGTAAGTAGTTCTCCCTAGAATTCATCAATTGATTAAGTGGACGGCGCCTGATTTAGCATTTGCATTGAATAATTTGGCAGAATCGAAATGGGTACCTGTACTGGCTTTTCAACCAATTTATTATCACGGCCGACTGTGATTTGAGCTCTTCAGTATCTATTGAACCTAAAACTTGGCACTGATCTTAGACAAGGTTCTCCAACCCATCCATTTTTTCTTTTAAGACAGTCAGCTCCTTCCGCATCTCATTATTGATCTCTTTTTTTGCAGCTAACACCTTCGTCTCTATTAGCTAGGCACCTGAATTACAATCTGGTCTACCAATGTCCTATTTTGGCGCTGATTTGTAATCAAATTTTTGAGAAAAAATCATAGGAATGGTGACATAGGTACATGTATCCTGTGAGACAAAAGATGATGGTGGTGGTGCCTCTGTAGAATGCTGCGATGACTCCCCCTACTCTAGGCATTTGTCTTCTTGTGGAATATCGAGTGGGACATGAGAAACAACAGCTAAAGTACCCACAGTTGCAAACTTCACGCCAAAGAGATGATTTGTGACATCCTTGATTTTAGACACCTGGATAAATTTGAATAATTCACCCTATCTGTCAACTAGACTATTCATAGGGATGTTCGCTTTCGACATAATTTACTTATCAAACAACGAAATGGAAATATGACCCTCTCATTTAGTTCCCTATCTTGCATCTCAGTCGTTATGATCCTTCCCACATATAACGGGTAACCAACCATAAGGCAAGCGACCAAGGAAGACAATGAAGGAGACAATGTGTTTTCCGTAGCTATCGGTCTCAATTATGCATGGACAACAGCCCACCAAACCTTGGATGGAAAAGTAGTGAAGCTTTGGTAATAAATGTTGTCATCGTTTTGACCCAAACTGCATTCTCCCCATCTATAGCAATATTCTTTGTAATCCAGTGCAGGACCTTCTCTCGAATAGAACTCTTAATCTCCATAGTAAGATAACTGGTGAATTCATGATGTTTCCCTTCAACACGTGAATTGAAGATCGTGAAGTGTATTCTTGGCTATGCAACATCCTGTTAATAGTGGCCTCAAAGATGTATATCGGTTTGCCATGAACTATGATTGAGTTGAGTGGATCCCAAGTAATGGCAATGTCTCTCAATCCATGTTTCGTAGTATGTGTTACCAATCTGTGTTAGAAAAAATATAATTATTGATTCTAATAAAACTTTGGAGAAACACAAAGTAACCAAAGTTTACTAAATCAGTACAAGAGTTGAACAGAAATTAATTAAGGAAAAATTAAGAATTTGTAACGTACCAATATCTGAAACTTTTAACAGAAAAGATCAAGTCCACTGAACTCACAGTGTCCCCTTAAGGAAATTATTCCCCTCTAGTATCCGAGGTCTGATTTGGAATATGACCTCCCAGGGTAAAATGATCTCAATCACCAGAGTATAGATACCAAAAACTCTGGTGTCAGCGAACCAGTCAACAGCAGGAAAGTACACGAAGAATTTTTTTGTGCAGAAGAAGAAGAAGAAAATCAGAAAATTCGTAAGGAAATATTCTGAAGAATGAATGGTATTTATAGGCAAGAAGAACACGTTCCAAAAGGTTGCAATCCTTTCAGAATCAATACGACCATTAATGAAAGTTTGCAACCTTTCAAATGGTACTGACTGTTTCTGAAAGTTGCAACCTTTCAGAACAGCCATAGCGGGAATTTTAAATAAAACTGGAAAGTTTTTTTCAAAAATAAAAAAGATCGCGCGCGGGTCCGAGTCGGGTCAGGCTAATCAACTAAAAAATTGAAACATTTCGGTTAATTTCAACTAAATAACTGAAAACATTTCTGTTATCAACTAATTAATTGAAAATATTTTTGGCTATTTAATTTAATTAATTAAATAAATAATTAAATAATTAAAACAAACTTTGTCCAAAAAATAATATCTCGTTCGATCATTTTCCAAAGCCAAAGCCGTAGCCGAAGCCGAAGCCGAAGCCGAGCGAGCGACGACGATGACGGAGCGAGGGGGTCCCTCTTTCCAACCCTTTTAGCAATTAATAGGAGTGTTTCTATATTTAAACTCTCCTACTTTTCTTTCCACCACCGATGAGGTACAAATGCCTTTTCATTAGAGCATAAGAAGACTTTTCAAGTTTCCAACTATTCAAGTTCTCAACTTTTCAAGTTCCTCTCTTTCCCTCTATTTCCCATCAATTCTTGCAACATACCCAACAATCCCCCACATTGATGGGGAATGGTTATAACATAGGAATGAACGGACAATTGTGTACTTTACAGACAAGGATTAATTGCATCTGGAAAATTAGGTTTCCCCTTGGACTTTCCGTAGTGAACATATGTCGAATATACTCAGTCAATCAGTAGATGTGATATCTTGAACCGTCGAGCTTTGGTGTATACCTAGAGAACCATATGTCACACAATTAACCCTTTACTGTTAATGGTTCTTACGGTTGTGTTCGTTTCAGCCATGAACACCTCCTGATTTCATGAGCGTATAGAAAATAGGCTTTTGACATAAATTCTCTTTGAAGCGGCTTACACTTCACACTCATATAGGTAATTTCTAACCGTGTCATCTCGTAGATACACTATTTGGTCAAATCTACCAAACTTAGCAAATCATTAAAAACTTTAAGCTTTATTACCTCATTAACAAGCCTTAAAGTCTTAACCTTGTTCCTTAACATTGTCTTCATCATGAGAATGGATTGAGTTAATTGACAATGTTGAACCGTCAGCCATAACTTTGTTTTTCTCTTTGAATATAGCTCTTGGGATCTCCAGTCTGCTAGATAGAGTTACCATCATGCTGACTTGTCCTAAGCCGTAAACCCATTCCCTTAGATGATCTTTCAACTGCCTCTCTCACTAGGCCTTTCATTAGTGGATCAGACACATTATCGCTTGACTTTATATAGTCAATTATGATAATTCCACTAGAGAGCAATTGTCTTACGGTCTTATGTCTCTGTCGTATATGACGAGACTTCCCGTTGTACATGACGCTCCCTGCCCTACCTATTGCTGCTTGACTATCGCAATGTATGCAAATAGGTCCAACAGGTTTGGGACAGAATGAAATATCCTCTAGAAAATTCCGGAGCCATTCATCTTCTTCACCAGCTTTATCCAAAGCAATGAATTCAGATTCCATTGTGGAGCGAGCAATACATGTCTGTTTGGACGATATTTAAGAAACTGCTCATCGACCAAGTATGAACACATAACCACTTGTGGAGTTTACTTCATTTGACTCGGTGATCCAATTTGCATCACTATATCCTTCAATCATAGTAGGATATTTATTATAATGCAAAGCATAATGTTGTGTAAATTCTGATAACCCAACACACGTTTCATTGCCATCCAGTGAGTGTGATTTGGATTACTAGTGAACCGACTCAGTTTGCTAATAGCACATGCTATATCTGGTCGCGTACAATTCATAATATTAATCAAACTTACCAGCACTCTGACATATTCCAATTGAGAGTCACTTTGACCTTCATTCTTTTTAAATGTACAGCTTAAATCAATTGGAGTTTTGACAACATTGAAATTCAAGTACTTGAACTTATCCAATACTCTTTCAATATAATGAGATTGAGATAATGCTAATCCCTGGGGAGTTTTGATAATCCTGACCCCTAAGATCAAATCAGCAATTCCTAAGTCCTTCATATCGAATTTGCTGGACAGCATGTGCTTAGTAGCATTTATATCGTCAATATCTTTACTCATTATTAACATGTCATCAACATACAAACAAACAATGACCTCATGATTCATAACGTTTTTAATGTAAGCACATTTATCACATTCGTTAATCTTGAATCCATTTGCCAACATTGTTTGGTCAAATTTAGCATGTCATTGTTTGGGTGCTTGCTTGAGTCCATAAAGTGACTTCACATGTCTGCACACTTTCTTTTATTTACCAGGAACTACAAACCCTTCAGGTTGTTCCATGTAAATTTCTTCCTCCAACTCTCCATTTAAGAAGGTTGTCTTTACACCCATTTGGTGGATTTTAAGATCATGCACTGCTGCTAGTGCTATTGACATCCTAATTGATGTTATCCTTGTTACTGAAGAGTATGTATCAAAGTAGTCCAGACCTTCCTTTTGTCTGTACCCTTTGATTACCAGTCTAGCCTTATATATGTCAATAGTCCCATCAGGTTTCATTTTCCTTTTAAAAATCCACTTTGATCTTAAAGGTTTATTTCCTGGAGGAAGATCAGCCAATTCCCAAGTGTGATTACTTAAAATTGAGACGATCTCACTATTGACTGCTTCTTTCCAATAAGTTGACTCAGATGAAGACATAGCTACTTTAAATGTTTGAGGCTCATTTTCAAGCAATAGTGCCACAAAATCTGGTCCAAAAGAAGCAGGTTTCCGTTGGCGAGTACTACACCTAGGATCCTCACTAGTTAGTGTATTTTTCCTTGATTCTTCTCGTGGTCGTTTAGGTCTTTCACTTGTCAACTCACATTCAGTTTTATACGGATAAATGTTCTCAAAAAACTCTGTGTTATCTGACTCAATTATCGTATTAACATGAATCTCAAGATTATTAGATTTGTGAACCAAAAACCGGCAGGCCTTACTGTTCACAGCATATCCAATAAATACACAATCTACTATTTTGGGTCCAATTTTAATCCTTTTAGGTAAAGGAACCTCTACATTGCCTAAACACCCCCACACTTTGAAATATTTCAAGTTGGGTTTCCTTCCTTTCCACAACTCATATGGAATCGATTGTGTTTTTCGATGGGGTACCCTATTGAGTATCTTATTAGCCGTAAGGATAGCTTTCCCCCCAAAGGTTTCGTGGTGAACCAGAATTGATCATCAAGGCATTCATCATTTCCTTTAATGTTTTGTTCTTCCGTTCCGCGAAACCATTTGACTGTGGTGTATAAAGTGGGGTAGTTTGATGAATAATACCATATTCCAAACATATGTCTGCAAAAGGAGATTCATATTCTCCACCCCTATCACTCCGAATTATTTTTATCTTTAGATTCAATTGGTGCTCCACTTCATTTTTGTATTGCTTAAATGCATCAATTGCTTCATCCTTACTATTAAGCAAATATACATAACAAAATCGAGTGCAGTCATCAATAAAAGTTATAAAATACTTTTTTTCACCACGAGATGGTGTCGACTTCATATCGCATATATCTGTGTGAATTAAGTCTAAAGTTTTGGAATTTCTTTCAACAGACTTATAAGGATGTTTAACAAACTTACTTTCCACACAAATTTTGCATTTTGATTTATCGCATTTAAAATCAGGCAATACTTCTAGAGTAACCAATTTTTGCAAGGCTTTGTAATTTACATGTTCCAAACAGGCATGCCATAAATCATTTGAATCCAATAAGTAAACAGAAGCAGAATTTTTATTAATATTGTCAATAACCATTACATTCAGTTTGAAAAGACCCTCATTGAAGTAGCCCTTTTCTATGAACATTTCATTCTTACTTATTACAGCTTTATCACTAACTAGGACACACTTAAACAGCAGAAACTAAATTCTTCCTAATAGTAGGGACATGCAAAACACTGTTCCAAGTCAACACCTTGCCGGATGTCATTTTCAACATTACTTTCCCAGTTCCTGCAATCCTTGTTGTTGTTGTGTTTCCCATAAACAAATCTTCATCGTACTCAGCAGGAGTGTAAATTGCAAATGCTTCTTTCGCAGAGCAAATATGTCGAGTGGCACCTGAGTCGAGAAACCACTCCTTGGGATTTCTAAATAAGTTACACTCCGAGATCATTGCACACAAGTCATCTGCATCTTTCGTCTCTTCCATGATGTTTGCTTGACTTTTGCCTTTGCCTTTGTCTTTGTCTTTTTTTGGAGCACGACAATCAGAAGACATATGACCAGCCTTGCCACAGTTGTAACAGTTGAATTTGAATTTCTTCTTGGCCTGTTCTGACTTCTGCCCGTTGGACTTCTTTCTCTTTTTGTCTTTTGTAGAAGCTTCTTCAACAATATTAACTCCAATGATTGTTGAGCTCTTACGAGACTTCTTTTCGGCATTTTTGTTATCTTCCTCAATCTTGAGCCGAATCACAAGATCTTCAAGCTTTATTTCTTTACGCTTGTGCTTTAGATAATTCTTGAAATCGTTCTACGAAGGAGGCAACTTCTCGATCATTGCAGCCACTTGAAAAGCTTCATTTACTACCATATCTTCAGCAATCAGATCATGGCGAATAAGTTGAAGTTCCTGCACTTGTGATCCAACAGTTTTACTATCTACTATTTTATAGTCTAAAAACTTTGCGACACAAACTTTTTCAAGCATGCATCTTCTGTCTTATATTTCTTCTCAAGTGCATCCCACAACTCTTTTGAAGTTCTTATTGCACTATAGACATTATATAAGTCATCCTCTAAAGCACTCAAATTGTAGCCTTTACATAGGAAGTCTGCCTGTTTACATGCTTCAATTATTATGAATTTTTTTCTGTCTGGCATATCAGCAGCAGGCACTGGAGTTTCTTCACTGGAGTTTCTTCACTGGTAAATTTCTGCAGACCAAGAGTGGTAAGCCATAAAAACCTGTTGCTGCCATCCTTTGAAATTCACACCAGTGAATTTACCCTGTTTCTCTGCTTGTGGTACAAGAGTTCGGGTTGGTGCAGCAATAGCCACTGTAACACCATTGTTTGCCATTTATGATAAACAAAAATCGATACAGTCTTAGTAAGCAATAAATTATAATTGCAGACTTAAAGAAGTATAAAATCACAAAGATTTTTTTTCTACATCAGAAACACAGATTAAAAAAATCCTTAAGATTGTTACCAATCTGTGGTAGAAAAAACAGAATTACTGATTCTGATAAAACTTTGTAGAAACACGAGGTAACCAAAGTTTACTAAATCAGTACAAGAGATGAACATAAATTAATTAAGAAAAAATTAAGAATCTGTAACGTACCAAAATCTGAAAACTTTTAATAGAAAAGATCAAGTCCACAGAACTCACATTGTCCCCTTGAGGAAATTATTCCCCTCTAGTATCCAAGGTTTAAAATGATCTCAATCACCAGAGTATATATACCAAAAACTCTGGTGTCTACGAACCAGTCAACAGCAGGAGAGTACACGAAGAAATTTTTTGTGCAAATTAAGAAGAAGAAAATCAAAAAAAATCGTAAGAAAATATTCTGAAGAATGAATGATATTTATAGGCAAGAAGAACAGGTTCCGAAAGGTTACAACTCTTTCAGAATCCACACGACCATTAATGAAAGTTTGCAACCTTTCAAATGGTACTGACTGTTCATGAAAGTTGCAACCTTTCAGAACAATAAAACGGGTCGCGCGCGGATCCGAGTCGGGTCGTGTTAATCAACTAAAAAGTTGAAACATTTCGGTAAATTTCAACTAAATAACTGAAAACGTTTCTGTTATCAACTAATTAATTGAAAATATTTTTGGCCATTTAATTTAATTAATTAAATAAATAATTAAATAATTAAAACAAACTTTGTCCAAAAAATAATATCTCGATCATTTCCAAAGCCGAAGTTGAAGCCGAGCGAGCGACGACGACGGCGCGAGGGGGGTCCCTCTTTCCAACCCTTTTAACAATTAATAGGAGTGTTTCTATATTTAAACTCTCCTATTTTTCTTTCCACCATCGATAAGGGACAAATGCCTTTTCATTAAAGCATAAGAAGACTTTTCAAGTTCTCAACTATTCAAGTTCTCAACTTTTTAAGTTCCTCTTTTTCCCTCTATTTTCCATCAATTCTTGCAAGATACCCAACAGTATGTGTATCTGCAACAAATTTCATCAGTGTAGTTGCATAAGGCCAGTGGATGGAGTATTCTCCAGGTGCATTGTCCATCCATTTGAACTGATGGAACTGAAATGTCCGATAAATATCAGGGAATGCCTTAATATCAGCTAGCACCACTCTAGTCTTAGGCATGATTGTGTGACTTTTAAAACTGTCATTCTTGGTCACAATACCCTTGTCGGGGAATTCTTTGGACTGATTTATTGTCCACATGGAGTAGTAACAGGCAACCAGCTACGATCTCGTTGTAGGATTAGGTTCATAGATATTCACATACATCACCATGGTGTCATCATTAGTGATTTTGTCATCCTAATCTATAGTAGTTTCTCCCTCTCATTATATGTGATCTAGTATCTCGATGTGAGTGATCTTCAAGTGTGACATCTATTTGCATCTCAAAATTACTAGCATTGGAGTCATCGTGACCCTCTGATTGAGAAACAGTGGGGGGTAGGTTTGGTTGCGTTCTTTCTTCGAAGAGGCATCTTACCAGAGAAGCACAGAACTCATGAGTACACAACACATTAAAGTGACACACTATTGGGTACCAAGACTTCCCCATGTGTAATTTCATCGTGACGCCTTGCCTTAAGAATGCCATCACCCAATCTATCATTGAGAAGGGGCACAGAATCAAAAGATGACAAAAATAAAAGTACAGAAAATTAACATTTTACGAAACCAAGTACACTCTACGCAAGCTCTCACGGGCCGTGGTAAGTACCACAGTTTGTTAAACTTCTCGTGTATACTAATACAGAAGCAGTGGGTATCAGTATGCATCAGAACTTTTGACAAAGTAATGTTTACGAATGGCTTCATGACCCTTGGAGTGCACCACAGTCCGTGATACTCCCGGTGAACTTATTTGGGGGTGGCTAGACTTCAAGTGTGGTCCACGATTGGTTTCACGGCTCGTTGTAGTCATTCACGGTCAATGAATCCTATCGTAGTTTTACGCTTGACCTTTTCTTTAATCCTCTTCTTCCCCAAATGTTTTTACAGCACCAAACCACCATTTTTACATAGGTTCACAACCCACCTACATCTATAGATAAACATAGTTTGTCATAAACCCAATTAACTATCAATATATCAATTCAACGAATCTTCAACAAGCAAGTATCCCTATTTTCACACAAGATCACACTGAGGCTATGAACATCATTGAATTGCAACAAGACCACTTCCAACAAACATGGTATTCATCCAAGTAAAACACATACTCACACATCAACACTATCCTTACACAAATTCAACCACCCACTTGAGATTACACCCAATTTAAACAACACACACAACCAGTTTGCATCACTAAAGCTTGTTCATCACATGATCATGCTATAACCAACTAAATCCAAGTAACTTTAAAATGTTTTCATATAAGATTAAACTTACAATAAGGGATAATCAGAACTTACTTGGAATCAGAAGACAATTTAACGCAACAAGAAGAAGATGAACTTGACCAACTTCAAATAGTGTTTTGAATCACTGGCAATAAGGATTTATCGATGATCGAAGACCTTCGAGAACAAATATTGGACCGGGAAGAAAAAGGGGGAAAAAGTAAAGTCTAAGCGCATATGGCACGAAAAGGAAATCCTATTTCGGTAAGACTTGATCTGAATTGTAGTTCAGATTCAAGTTGGTTTAGTGAGGGCGTGAATCGATTTACTCTTTAATAATTGTTACAATATGAAGCATGAAGAGAGGATAAGTGAAAGAACTCGACCTCTAGCTCTTAGGAAGCTAATATATGTTTCATTTAAGTTTAGGTTCAGCACGGGTTAGGTCGAGTTTGGTAATATTTAGATAACAAATGACAGACCGTGAAGTTGCGCGTTGAGGGTATCAAGGTCTGTGGACTAGTTCGTGAACATGACTTGGGGATAGAAGTGCTTACCTGAGGTTTATGAGAGGCTTGATGGTCCGTACAAATGATGACGGACGTAAACCCTTCTGTAAATTTTGTTATGAAAATATCCAGTAGCCTGCTTTGATTGGTGCTGAAGTTGACGGATCGTGAAAGTTCCTGTAAAGGGAACCACGGTCCATGAGAGGGCAGTCTGCAACCAGTTCTGACTTTATAACCCATTCTTTTATGCACATATCAACACACAGTGACTCTAAGAAAAGAGAAATAAAGAAAGATAAAAATACCTACTACAATTACATCTTGGGTTGCCTCTCAAGCAGCGCACAATTTAACGTTGCGGTGCGACGCATGTTACTTGATTACTCATACTTTTTCAAGTTTACATTCCTCCACAATTTTCACATTCTCTGAAACACCCAAGTATGCCTTGATTCGCTGGCCATTGGCTTTGAACCTCTCGCCTTTATCATTTTCCAGCTTAATAGCACCTGATTGAAACATCTGCGCTACCTTAAAAGGTCTAGACCATTTGGATCTCAACTTTCATAGACGAATTCTAGAGTAGAAAAGTAACACCAAGTCACCGTGAGTGAAGCTGTTTTTCTCAATATGCTCGTCATGATAGAGCTTCATTCTATCCTTATACAGTGCAGACCTCTTATAGGCCCTCTGACGAAACTCATCAATCTCATTGATCTGATCCAACCTCAGGTTTGCAACCTCGCTCCAACTAAGGTTCAGCTTCTTCAAAGCCCATAGTGCTTAATGCTCAAGCTCAATCGGCAAATGACATTCTTTTCCAAACACCAATTGATATGGGGTCATACAAATAGGCATCTGCAAATCTGTCTTATATGCCCATATAGCATCATCTAACTTACATGCCCAATCTGTCCTGTTGGCATTCATTTTTTTTGCCAGGATTGCCTTGATTTCCCTGTCGGATACCTCTACTTTTCCACTGGTTTATGGATGATAAGGTGTTGCAACCTTGTGTTTTTTAACCCTATACTTTTTCATAAGTGCACTGAATACCTTATTGCGGAAGTGAGAACCACCATCACTGATGATAGCAGATATTCTTCTTCAGAAAACCAGCCACACTCTTACCATCTTTCTCAGGCAAAACAACTGCCTCAACCCCTTCGGAAACGTAGTCTACTACAACCAGTATATATTTATGCCCATATGATCTTATAAATGGGCATATGGAGTCGATTCCCCACACATCAAATAACTTCACATCTAGAATAGGTGTCATAGGTAACTCATGGCACCGAGAGATGGATCCTTGTTGCTGGCACACATTACAACTCCTCACTACAATCATCACATCCTGGTGAATTGTGGGCCAATAGTACCCACATTGGAGTACTTTATGAGCTGTTCGAGCACCTCCATGATGAACACCTAGCGGAGATAAGTGACATGCCTCCAAAATATGCAACATCTCAGCTTCAGGAATACACCGCCTGATGATGTTATGAGCAAAAATCCTGTACAAATAAGGTTCATCCCAAAAATACTTACCTACATCATGCATTAACCTTTTTCTCTGCTCGGTATTAGTCCTTCAAGCATCAAATCACTAATAAGAAAGTTAGCATAATTAACCAACCAAGGAATAAGATCAAGAGTTACGACTAATACCTGCTCATCTGCAAATGTATCATTTATTCAAGCCCTTCCTTCTTTTCAGCCTCCAACCTAGATAGGTGATCAACTACCTAGTTCTCACAACCTCTTTAACATCAAAATCAAACTCCTGGAGAAGCAACACCCATATGATCAATCGAGATTTGGCATCTTTCTTTGCCATGAGGTATCTCACAACAGTATGGTCCATATGGATTGTCACTTTTGTTTACAACAAGTATGTTATGAACTTCTCAAAGGCGTACAGTACAACAAGTAGTTCCTGTTCTGTGACCGTGTAATTTTGTTGTACTCCGTTCAGTTTCATACTAGCATAGTGAATCGGATGGAACATATTGTTTCTCTTCTGCCCCAATACAACTCCTAGAGCAATACCACTAGCATCATACATCACCTTAAATGGTTTGGCTCAATCTGGGCCTATGATCACTGGGGCAGAGATTAACTTCTCTTTTAGGAATTCAAAGGCTTTGAGACATGCCTCATCAAAGAAAAAATTCAACTCCTTCTCTAAAAGTTTGCACATGGAGTGTGCAATCTTAGAAAAGTCCTTGATGAAACGTCTATAGAATCTGACATGTCCTAAGAAGCTTCGAACACCCTTCACATAGATCAGTGGAGGATACTTTTAAATCACCTCAATTTTAGCCTTGTCGACCTCTATCCCCTTTTGTGACACCTTATGTTTAAGGATTATGCCCTCATTTACCATTAAATGACACATCTCCCAATTCAGCACTAGGTTGGCCTCCTCACATCTCTGTAGGTCCTTCTAAACAGTTATCAAAAGTATCACCTACCAAAGAAAAATTGTCCATAAATACCTCTAGATAGTCCTCCACCATGTCTGAGAAAATGGACATCATACACCTTTGGAATGTGGGTGGCTCACTACATAGCCCAAATGTATGCGTTTATATGCAAAGGTACCATAAGGACATGTGAAAGTGGTCTTTTCCTATTTCTCAGGAGCAATTGATATTTGGTAGTAGCCAGATTATACATCTAAGAAACAGTACCACCCTTTACCAGCTAACCTATCCAATATTTGGTCCATGAAAGGCATTGGGAAGTGATCCCTCAAAGTTCACTTATATATCTGTGTACGTTCGCAAATGAATTTAACCTTTGTGCATTGATAGTGAAAATATCAGGTTAACTACATATAAACTTCCATAAGAAGTGGAATTAGCAACTTAAAAACAAGGCACTAACTACAGTAATAAAGTGAAATAATCAATATTATTGGTGTTTATAAGTTAAATGATATCAATGTATTTTAAACCCTTCCCAAATTAGAAACTAGATATATAATTGAAGCAATAATGAGGACACATAAAGCTTCAAGTTTTTTAATTAAATTCTTCCATTATATGTGTATACAAATTAAATTCCTTACGTTATCAATATATATATATATATATATATATATATGCACGCGCGTTAAATCCTACCCAAATTAGAAACTAGATACATTATTAAAGTAATAATGATGATAAATATACTAAAATCTTCTAGTTGTTTCTTAATACAATGAATATGTGTTATATTTAAAAATTAAATTTGAGGGCAAGGCTCATTTTATTGGTTAAAGAAGACAAAATCATGAAAAAAATATTGACAAAAAAGAAGAAGCCCAAATCAGACCCTAAATAAAATCCGTTGGACAACCCAATGATAAGTTGATCCACTATCTAGTACTAATATCCAATATTACCATTAATATAGTTCTACAAAAAAATGGATAAATTTTGAAAACTAGTTCAAGTGAAATGATATTTTTTACTCAAAAGCATAACTTTATTTTCCCATGAAGCTCATGTCCAAAAACATGATCTCAAATGTTGAAACTTTTACATTCATTTCTTCTTGAACCAAAATAAGAAAAAACTTCATTTCTTCTATTTATATCAAAGTATTTCATTTAGACAAATGGTTCCACAAAAGAAGGATATGGATATAAAATTAGGATCAAATGATCAAATTTTAAGAACTTTGTAAGGGATAAAGAATAAATACCTCTGAATTATGACAGAAATTCAGATACATATATTAACTAAACTAAGGTCATATTACCCTCAAACTCATTTTTTGTAATTTTGTACACTCTTTTGGCTAACGAGACATTCAAACATCTCTTACGCATCTCAGCTACGTGGAGTCACGAAGTGTGCCACGTAAGTCAAAAGATGTATAACGTTACCAAGCAATAAGTTAAGAAGGTTATATGATCTTACTTTAGTGAAGGTATGTTTCTGAAATTTCGGTTATAATCTAGAAAATATTTGTGTCATTTCCTTCTGTCTTTTAGAAAAAATTTAAGAACCCTAACTTTGAGACCAAGTCAATTTTACACCTATGAATTGCGAGATTCTCTTCATTGTAAATTTATTTCCTTCAAGGGAAAAAATTTAATTCTTCTTTTTCCCATGAATAGCAAAATTCTCTTCATTGTAAAATGGAAAAAGGGTCTGATATACCCCTCAACTTTGTCATTTGGAGCTGATTTACCCCTCGTTATGAAAGTGGCTCATATATGCCCGTACCATTATACAAACGGCTCACATATACCCCTGCCGTTACAAAATAAGCTCACATATACCCTTCATTTAACGGAAGTTAAAAAAATTAGTTTTAAATTTATATTTTTCACTTTTAATTTTTTTTAAAAATTGTTTAGGGGTATATATGATTCTTCTATCAAAGTTCAAAGATATATTTTAATTCTTTTCATACATAAGTTATTTGTTGACTTCTTTTATTATAATTATTTGAGTTTCTTATCCTTATTTTTTTTTTTTCATTCCTTAGTTTAAAGAAAAAGAATTTAAACTATTTTTTGGTCTATATTGTAATTTGATTTTTGTATTCGAAGAAAAAAATTTGGTCATCTACAATAAGTTTTACAAGAATATTAGTGAAACGTAAATAAATTTGATTATCAAAATAATAATTCTAAATTAGTTATTGAAACAAAAATAATAAAAAAAAAATATGTTCGACGAGGACTAAATTCTCATATGGGAATATACTTTTTAGAAAAAAATAATAAAAAATTACTTTAAATTTTTTTTCATTTCCGTTAGAGGAAAATGGTATATGTGAGCCATTTGTTTATAAGTAGGGGTATATATGAACAACTTTCATAACAAGGGGTATATCAGCTCTAAATGACAAAGTTGAGGGGTATATCAAACCCTTTTCCCTTGTAAAATTATTCCTTCAAAAGAATAATCGGACAAGGGCCTAAAATACCCTTGAAGTATTAGAAATGGTACAAAATTACCCTTCATCCACCTATTGGCTTCAAAATACCCTTGTCATCCACCTTTGAGTTCAAAATTGACCACTTATTTAACAGTTTTAAATTTAAATTATTTAAATATTTTTTAAAATATGTGGCGCTCAATTATTTATTATAATTTAACTTATTAATAGAATTTATAAATCAATCCACCGCCCACTCATTACTAATTAAGCCCACCCAATTAATAAACCTGCCCATTACTAATGCAACAACTACTGCCAATAAGTGTTTAGGCGAAAATGTCTATAGAGGTTCATTATCATACATGCAAGTCCTCAATCAAAACATATTATAGTTCAAGTGTCTAAATAAAAATAACTGATAAACTTAAAAGTTTGACTATGTTCATCTTAATTATTCTTTCGTCTCAATAATATGATGGTACTTAATAGATAACTTTTTTAAAAAAATAATATATTAAAGTTTTAATATTTAAAACAAATCATAAATATTTAGAAATTATATTAAAAAAATTGCATGAATTAATTTGGAATGTACTACTTCTTTACCCTTTAATCATAGATCTCGAATTCAAGCTTGAAAGAGAATTCAATTGAAGTGTTTTCCTAAATAAGCGGCTCAACCTAAATTTAATTGGGGCTTCGATTTCCACTCGAATAATTTTAGATGTCATTTTCAGGAATTTATAATTTCATCGTGTTTTAGTAGTGTTTTGGACAATTTTGATATTAGAATTGATTTATTAATTGGGTGGGTAGTGGATTGATTTATAAATGATATTGATAAGTTAAATTATAACCCATAGTTGAGAACCAAGTATTTTTTAAAAATATTTAAATAGTTTAAATTTAAAATCATTAAATATGTGATCAATTTTGAACCCAAAGATGGATGACAAGGGTACTTTGGAGCCAATAGGTGATTGAGAAGGGCATTTTGGAGCCAATAGGTGAATGAACGGTAGTTTTGTACCATTTCCAATACTTTGAGAGTGTTTTAGGCCCTTTTCCGAAGAATAAATAATAAGTCTTCTCTTTTGTTCTACTTTATTTTATAGTTTTATTAGAAATTATATCTGGTAATAAAATAATTCTAATTGAACCATAGTTCTTTGTAGAATGTCACCCCAATTCAAAAATTATATTTACAACGGCTTGATTCTCTTTAGGAGAAATATTGGGGTGATCATCAATCCATCGTGCAAAAATAATCAAATAGCACTTCATATTGGGGTGATCATCAATCCATCGTGCAAAAATAATCAAATAGGACTTCATCTCTCTCTTTGCTCTTTCGACCTAAATATTTAGGTCTGTCATTTCTTTATTTTTATTATACATTGTCAAAGGAGCAATCAGGTTTTGGATCAATTTCATTGCATGTATGCAAACCTAACAATTTAACTAGTTAACATAACCAACGAATTTTAGGTTAAGACAAATTTGAATGTACCTAATTGCACAAATTCTTTTACACCGAGTCTTATCAGTACATCGATTTGGTTTTTAATGAAGATTTCAACTCACAAGGGAATGAATGCTAGCAAATGTTGTAGGTAATTGTAGCATATATCATCCAAGATTAGTCCATGCAACTTGCCAAATGCTGGTGACTTTAACAATAGCATAGCCACAATCCTTCACTCTCTGCTGATAATATATAACCGATAACGGCTAAGAGTAGTAAGTATGCAATGCATCGAAGCAGAAAAATCCAACCCGAAACAAGCATGCATTCTCAAATTCAGAAGAGATTTTCTCTTCAGTGCCTACATAGGATCTAAACAAGAATGATGACATATCGAAATAAGATCGATCATATGTCTACTTCCTCCCTTCCTGTGCACCTGCTGTTGTATTCTTCAGTATCTGCAGATTATAACAAAAGAAGTCGAACCCCAAGTATACACCATTTTCTTTTGACTATCTCCGAAGAAAGCAAATTTACATCATGAAAAGATTGAAGCATTTGAAGGACTTTTTGTGTAGTCTTTGGAGATTCCTATGAGCCGATTGGACATGCAATATGAAATCATGAAAGTTGATGTTTTGTTTGAACATGCAATCAGGTCAATGGCATTCCAACAATTAGCTTTTTAATCGTGATAAATCCAAGGTTGACTGACAGTCACATAGAGTTGCAATTTCTAAGATGTCTTTATTGATTTTCAGCAAGACTCATCTTATAGCTATCTAAATACATCTGCAAACCCCCAGCTAACTTGAGGAGATGCAGAAATAGACCCAGAAGAACATGATAGATAAGAACCAATCTTAACTGGCAAGAGAGGCAGTGTGTACTAAGAAAGGGTTAATATGAAATAGCCAGCCCTGTGACTTAAAAACAGGCTGAAGAAAGTGTATAGATACAACACAAAGTCAAGATCGAAATTTATAGGTTACATGTTCACACAGACCAGCCTTGACAGTTGTACCTAAGTAATCTCTACACTTCCCAATTAACATGAGCCCATTTCTTAGATTTACCAACAGTAGAAAGCTGACATCACATTTCATGGACGATTAAGCAATTCTTCACATCTCTTGCTAGCAAATATACTATGGAAGATACAAACACACTTTACTCATCCATTATTTGTCTGTACACATATGATGGACAGTATAAAGGTATATTCAAGAATATAGAAGGTGAGAAAGCTGCCATGCTTTGATCTATGTTCATAAGCTAGTACATTTCTACTGCCCATAGATTACATAATACTATGTTACTTCATGAGGCTGAAGTCACAGCATATTGTTGATAATTCATACTTTGTCTCCTCATCTTCGATGTTTGATAAATAATTGATGGGACTTAAAGAAAGCCCGATATAAGAGTGAGCTAAACCGAAGAAATGACAGAGCTTCTAAATTGTTTCTCGATAATCCCCCATTCATCTAATTTATTTTAAGGCTGTGTTTCCGCACCTTAACTAATTCCCCGAGATACCTACCATCACCTCCCACCAGCATCAAGTACCAGGTAACTATGTTCACCAAGGCTAGGACATACAGATAGAATCACGTAGTAGCTTTTTTACCCTATTGAATTTGAACTTGAGACCTCATGGCTCTCAACTACTTCATCGACCAATAGACCACACCTTTGGGTGCTATACCCTATTCAAGTATGTTGGTCCGTTATCCAAGAATGGGGTGATTGACAAGGATGTCACTCACTGCATTAGCGCAACATGTATGACATTGAGACTTGCATCCGGAGTTTCGAGTGATAAGAAGATTCCACCAAAACTTACAGAAAAATTCTACACAATGACGGTTAGACCAACTATGTTGTATGGGGTCGAGCACACAGGGTCATATCTAGAGGGGGTGCCATGGGTTTATGTGAACCCATGCTCCCCTCTCTAGATCATATATAATAGAGTTATATTTTAAGAAAAATATTTAAATATAGATGTGTGAAACCACATTTAAAGTACCGTATAATAATATGATGATGATTGGATGCGCCTCGCTAAGTGAGCATAGAAATTAAAATCTTATATCTATCTTGTCTTTTTAAGTAGCACCTCTCCAAGTAGTTATCGGTTACACTTTTGGCGTTTCAACTAATTTTTCTTTTGTTTTTTTCCTTAATTTTTTCCAAAATTTTAAGTGTATTACATTGAAAATTCCTAAAAAAATATTTTTTATATATAATTAAATCAAATGTGTGCATTAAAATTTAAAACTAGTAGAATTATATATTTTGCACCTATAATTTTTAAAGCTTATGGTTCATATTAAGAACTTAAAAGTCAAATTGATCAAATTTATAGTAAAGATGCGTTTTTTTCATAATCGTGCACCCATTTTGCCGAAATCCTGAATACGCCTCTGCGAGTACATGTTAGTCGAGAACTCTCACGTTCAAAAGATGAAAGTTGTGGAAATGAAGATATTGTGATGGATGTGTGGACACATATACCAGGAGATATAGTATAGAATCAGGACATTTGAAACAAGTTGAGAGTGGTTTCTATAGAGAATAAGATGCACGAATGTATAAGTGCGGAGGTGTGAGAGTTTGACTATGAATGGATTCAAGAGAAGTAGAGGTAAGCGGAAGAAGTATTCGAGAGAGTGAATAGACAGGACATGAGGCACTTTCAACTTACCAAAGACATGACCTTAGATAAGAGATATTATAAAGAACACAAATTAGGCAATTCCCTCTCAAGCAAATAGGATATATAGATGAACAATTATATTGCAAAATAGAAGTAATAGGAGTGAGAAGAATGTTTACATGTCTAAGCATTTGATTCTCATTTTGCAAAGTAGACAACCTCTCTTCAAGTTCTGCATTCTTTGTTTCCAATTCCTTCACCCTTGCTTCCAGATCTATCAAATATGCTTTCTTCCTCTCCCTTGCTTGTTGTGCTGATACTCTATTTCTCAACAACCTTTTTTACCCCCACAAAAAAAAAATATTAACTAAAATGCCACTGCTATCACAAAAAACAAAAAAAAAGTGTGGAAGCCCATAACATGTGACAAGTGGATACACCTACGTGGCATGATGTTTAAGTGTTATTACCTTTTTAACCTTTTGTTTTCTTTGTCAGCTGGGCTTCTTCCTCTCTTCCTTTGAGTCCCAGCTGATGGTTGAGCTTGACCGGCGGCCGAAGCTCCATCTCTGCCAGAAGCTGACGTCGTTCCCATCGCTTCTCCGCCCATCTCCGGCACTCTTCTGATCTCATCATCACTCTCCATACCTTCACAAACACAAAATGTTTTCTTAAAAACTATTTCAACAAAAGAATTACTCCATAAATTCATCAAAAATTAAATGCTTAAAAAGCTGAATTTAAAATTTAAAAAAAAAGAAAAGAAAAAAGATTACCTTCTTTAAGTTCAAGATGTAAAGCTGAACTAGAAGATCTCTCACTACTTGAAGGTAGTGAACTAGCGGCAATAGAACTCGTCGCTTGCTCTTGCATTTTTCTCTACACTTGAAAAAACACTAAATTAAGGGAAAGTACAGTTTCGTATTTTATTCAGAAAAAGAAAGTAGCGGGACATGATTGTTAAACAAGGAGATGAGAGAAAGAGAAGCATCTCTATGGAATAAAATAACCGTTTGATCAGTTTCATATCTGACGGATATAAAAAGGTGATCGTGGATGCTTTAGAAGCCATAAGTTGTCGGATTAATCAAAGGTTGATACGTAACTGTCGTGGACAAATGATAGCCTTTCGATTCGATAGGATTAACGGCTATGATTAATTGTTCTTTAACTCTTAAGTAGGTACAACGTATCGGGACCATTTATTTTTGCTGGTTTAATAAAAAGTGCTGTTGGAGCCAAATTTGTTATTACTGTTTTGCCCATCATAGATATTTTATCAACTCCATCTATCCGACTTTTTTATACTTTCTCCATCTCTCTTTTCTTTTTTTTTAATAAATCAAATATGACCAATAGCCCCATTTTATATATATAAAAATATATTATAATCTATATAAGGATAATGTACAAGTACCCCCTCAATATATGTTCGAAATTTAAAAGACACACTTATACTATACTAAGGTCCTATTATTCCCTGAATTTATTTTATAAATAATTTTCTACCCCTTTTCGGCCTACGTGACACTATCTTGTGAACCCATCGTGTGTTGATATTTTTTTTAATCTAGTATCACGTAGGTCGAAAAGGGGTAGAAAATTATTTATAAAATAAGTTCGGGGGTAATAGGACCTTAGTATAATATAAGTGTGAATCTGATATTTCGAGCATAGGTTGAGGGGGTACTTATACATTTTCCCATCTATATATATGTATTAGCGTACGAATCTAATATTTGTTTATAAATTAATTTATAATTGATGTTTATTAAATAATTTTAAATTTGAATAAGTTATATATGTATTCCTATGGTAGTAAACATTCATCTCATCTATAGAATGACTATTTGATAAATGTTATTAATATTAAGTAATTTTCATTAAATAAATTTAATTTTTTATCTGAAATAAATTCTAAATATTTGTAATGGTAATAAATTATCTCGCTCTAATTTTTCAGAAAATCTCATGTGAGTGGATATTGTTCTGAATTTTCAAAAAAAATGATAAATAATATTTAGAAATTGTATATTTTATTTTCTTCACTTAAAACTCAATCAACATATATAAGGGGAGGGGGTATAAGCAAATAACTCATAAAAACAAAATAATTACAAACATATATCCCTTTATATTCATACCCACATTAAATAATTACACTATATATCTGTTTTACTCGAAAAAATGACTAAATTTTCGAATAATCGATTAAACCTATGATTTAAGAGTAATCGCATTTTCAAAATAACAAAGTCGCCATTAATTTTTTTTGAAAAATATCAAGAAAAACTTAATGTTTTCAAAAGGATTTAAACAGATAAAATCAATTTGAAAAAAAAAAGGTTCGAAGTTCAATGTACATTCTGAAAAGGTGTTAGGCCCTCGAAATGTCCACTAACTTGGAGTTAACCGACAATTTGACTAAAACGACTTTGACTAACTTCCAAATTTTAACTAAGTAAAGGAAATTCATTTTATTTATTAACTTACTTATTGTTATATTTTTTTCTAATTAATTATTTTAGAGAAAATGATCTAAGGGGCCTTTTCTAAAGGGAAGTGAGAAGACTAGAGATAAAATAAAGCTAAGTAATGATATATATATATATATATATAATTATAAGAAAAATATTTTAACTTTTTGAATCTAAAGAGAAATAACTAACTTTGGGAAATTAATTAAGATAAAATAAAAGTATTAGTCAATACAATAATAAATAAAGGGAAAATGCATAAGTACCCCTCCAACCTATGCCCGAAATCCCACACACATACTTATACTATACTAAGGTCCTATTACCTCCTGAACTTATTTTATAAATAATTTTCTACCTCTTTTCAGCCTATGTGGCACTAGCTTGAAAAAAAATATCAACAGGCATTGAGCCCACAAGATAGTGCCACGTAGGTCGAAAAGGGGTAGAAAATTATTTATAAAATAAGTTCAGGTGGTAATAGGACATTAGTATAGTATAAATGTGTCTATGAGATTTCGGGCATAAGTTGGGGGAGTACTTGTGCATTTTTCCAATTAAAGAGAAAGAGGGAGAGAAAATTGAACTTGGGCCAATTTGCCCAAATCCTCAAATCTGATGGGCCCAGATTCCTTCCCTGTCCTAAATCTAAAATAACTCAAAAATGGGTTTTGCCCACTTTTGCAGCTGCTGGGCCTGCTAAGAAATTCTTTGGGTATTTGGCCCCTTTTCATTCTCATTTGTCATAATATACATCAAGTGTATATTTGGTGTATACATCATGTATACTGCTAAATCTCGTACTCCCAAACCTATAATTTTATTGTAACTCCATACTTCTGCATTTTTTACCTGTATTTGCACGTTTCTTACCAGCATATCGTATTTTTCAACTGTATATCAGTGTTCACAACCGATATATCAGCCTATTTCAGGCTTTTTGAGATCTGAAAAGTTCAAATTTCAGTCCCTATTTATCATCTTCCACCTCTATGTCAACTCCAAAGATGTGGCTGACTCGATAAAAGATTGTTACACCTCCGTGGCGCAATGAGAAAATGCAAGGAGAAGGAAGAAGTCCGTAGGGACTCGAACGAATTTACTTTCAAGGTGCAACAAACAGGGACAACCAACAAACTTGTAGAGCGACAATCTTTCACAACCAAAAGTAACCTTGAGTATGAACAACAAAGCGAGGAACCTGGGCAGAAATCCAATAGTTCCCTCGAGTTCAAAGAAACTTATGAAAGAACACCGAGAAAAAAATAACACAGATCCTAAATGAGCTAATTTCCTCTCCTTTGGAATATTATCAAACATCTTCCCACTTAATCTCTCTATATTCTCGCTCAAAATTCCAAATAAAAATATCTAACCAACCCTCTACAAGGAATCCGAAGAGAATATATATAGGGGATTATTAGGGTGAGATTTATTTTTTTTTGGGGGGGGGGGGGGGGGAGAAAGTGGACAAAAATTTGGATAAGAAGGGTCCATTTGAAATTCAAACTCCCAAAAACTTTCACCATTTTAGGATAAACACCTTTTTCTGAAGCTTCAACCACATTTCGGAAGAGGAAAGGGAGTGGACGGCTGGGATCAATTCCAATCGTCCTTGTTGCTTGACATGTCCTCATCTCGCGCTGCAAGGACGAGCCTCAGACTGCCAACGTCGAATTCAATTCACAAGAACAATGCTAGACTGCGGAAGGAGACGTTGAAATTGTTTTTCATCTATTTGACGCCCTTGTGATTTGTCGTTTGCTGGAGTTTCTTTCATGCATTCGCGTGCGGAAAAAAATGTGTGTTTAAGTCGAGTGGTGTCATTCATGCGTTTGCCATTTCGATCGTTGTGTACTTTTGTTGCTATCTTCGTCTATTCACCAGCTACTGCTTTGTCGTTGTTGAGTTCTCTTTTGAGAAGAGAATGATGTTACATCGGGTTAAGGAACGGTGGGCCTGCTGAATGGAATGAGAATTACAGGGAAATGGGTATGGTTACAAGGAAATTGGGGAAGGAAAAGGCTGCTGAAAAATGCTTTTGGGCTGATTAAATGGCCCGATCTTTGGGTCTTAAAAGGGCTGAAATCCAAAGATAGAACGACAATATAATTATTGAATTACAATTGTAACCAATTTAAGTTGAAATATTAGCTAAATTGAATTAAAATGGTGAATTCGGCTAACAACAAAACAAAACAAACTAATATCAATTAAATTCTTAATCTTAACAAAATAAAATAATTAACTTAATAAAAAAAATTAAATACAAACTAATTAATTCAAAATTGCAATTATGATTTAAGCTAAATAAATTAATGAAACAAAATCATTTTGATATGATTCTCAAATATTTATAAAATATACTAATTACTAATTGTATGAAATATATTTACTATTTATAAATTATGAAAATCGACTAAGATCACTTAAAATGGATTTGAAAAGTATTTGAATTTTATAAAAAATATTCTAAATCATTTGGAAATTAAGAAGCTCGTGAATTAGTTCCTATCAGGGAGGGTCAAAATTGGGTGTCAACAACTGTCCCTCATTTTACTTGGATTGATGCAAGAAATTCGAGGAAAATGAAATTGATCAAGCCAATTTTGACCGATCACATATTCATCTTTAGGAAAGGAATTTGGTACGGACTTTAGGAATTATGGCCAAACCCCAGAAATGAATTTCATACATATCTCAAGCTATATGAGAATTCAAGCCATTTGTAGTTTGATACACTTGATTTGGCGCACGATTTTGAAGGAATTCAAAAGTCCCCGATATCAAATTATGAGGAACCCAGGATGCTCATGATTAAGGTTTGAGAGCAAATGTTGGAATACAAACCGAGTTTCAACATTGATTTCGCCTACATATCCCTCAACTTAGGGAATTAGGTTGTTTGTAGTTCGACTCAATAGATTGAAAAGGAAATCTATTATGCTAGATGACCTTCGGTTATGGAAGAGTGACAAAGTAAGCTGAGTATGAAAAAGAGGCTCGCAACCTCTTAGCCATGAATGTGGCATGCTTAACACCCATAAATAAGAACTTGCACGGACATAATTTCCAAAGCTCTTGGTGCATTGTTACTCGGATTGGAAAGCTGCTTTCGGTGGAGATAAAAAATTTCTGAATGCGAAACTGAAACCAAAAACCTAAAGAAAAACCACATGCCTTCTGATAGAGGTGTAATTGATTGTGGGGAACTCGTTCCTCTGCTCGCGTCCTACGAGTTTGACGCTCCTCTTTGGACTATGTCCTAGTTCGCTGCTAAGAAAAAGTTTCACATTGTGCTGCATCTTTTTTTCGCACCTGTGATTTCTTTTGGAGAATTCATCCTTTCGGATGCTCTCGACAGAGACTGAGATAAAACTCATTAGCATAAAAATGCAATTCCTGTAACAACCCTAAAATGGCTAGACTTAGTAATGCTTAAGGTATCTAGAATGCCTACGATTATATCGGGTTCACACGGATTGATGCGCGTAACCAGACCTTTGAACCCTTGCAACAGCAAAGCCAACCAACTTGGTGAGTTAGTTGATCTAGGAAAGGTTGGGTCCAGCCATGTAGGGCACCCGAATATGAAGATCTACCCGGATGAGTCTTAACCGGACTTAAAAAGGGGTAATCTTAAGTTTGGAGGGTCTAGGGGTAAAATGGTCTTTTCCAGGCTAAGGGTGGTATTGTAATTACCCTAGATATTTAATTAATTAATTAACTAATATGGTGGAGGGGCAATTTGAGTAGAAAGGGCCGAAATTGACCTTTGAGCGAAATCTTGCTCCACCCGGGTTCGAGCCTAGGTGGGAGCAATGATTTAATTTGATTTATTTTATTTAGTGAATTAATATACTTAATTAATATTTAATTGCTGATTTAAGAAAAATGAAAAAAACATATTTTTATTTATTAATTAAAATAAATCCTAATTTGACTAAGTCTCTCCCTAATCTCCTGATCCTAAGCCAACACACCCACACGTTTCTCACCACTTCTCTCTCTCACTTCATGATCTGCCATCAACCAAAAGAACAAGAGCAGAACGTAAATGCAAAAGTTCATCAATAACTTGAAAGCTAAAAACTCAAAGGCAAAACAAGCTTAAAAATGAAAAGTAAAAATCAATTTCTCGACGGATTTTGCTTGTGGTTTCTGTGGTGAGACGTTGGCTTAGTGGGGGAAATAGGCAGCACGCTGAATCACTTTTGAACAACTTCAGGTATGGGTTTTATTCTCTCTTGGTCCCTTTCCCAAGAGACCCTTAAGGTTCAGTTTAATCGCAATTGAAAAACTAAGGTTGTTCCCCGTTGCATGTCCCTGTCACTAGCTTCTTATGATCTTAGGTTGGGTATGCTTGCTGGTAGAATTTAAGGATACTGTGTTTGTTGTGATGATCTCATTTTGAGTATGTGTTCATGATTACGTGCTTATGTTTTGTGTCTTTCGGAAATATGAATGTAGGCACGTATGTATGTGTGCAAGCTTGTGACCGTGACTTTGAGTCTCGGTTTGAGCATGTTAATAGCATAGAGATCACTCGTGTTTTATGTGCAATTAGATGTTCCTAAATCGTGATGTTCACATGGTTGAAATGCTATCAATTCTAGTTAAAATAAATGACCAAATTATACCTCAAACTTGTCTTAAGAACCTTAATGAACGACTAAGAAAGAGGTGCTCAAATGACCTGTAAAATACTGTAGAAAAACGTTGAACAAAGTTCCAGAATCTGGAAACTTGATGGTTTCTGGAAATTCTGGGTGTCTAAACATATAAAAAAAATAGGTGAGGTTTGCAAGGATCGAACCCGAGACCTCACTAAGGCATAATTTAATAAATTAATTAAAAGGGGTGTGCTTGGTGGGGCTCAAACTGGGGCTGGGGTTTCGGCAAAATTCGGAAAGAAAAAGAAAATAATAAAATGTTTTGTGGGGTTTTGATCCCATGACACGGAAGATCCCTGAGCATTTATTTAAAAGAAGTGAGGCACACGGGATTCGGACCCGTGTGCCCTTAGCCGAATTCTCCTACTTAAAATGAAAATAAATAAATGAGAGGAGTGGAATTCGAACCCACGTCCTCTCGATAGGTAGCGAAGGAGAAGAGAAAATAATAAAAAAAAGGGCTGTGGGGAATCGATCCCACAACCCCTCGGCCAGTAGCAAAAATGAGAGGATAAGAGAGGGAAAATTAATTAAGGGAAAAGTATGGGGTCGTGGGGAATCGATCCCACGCCCCTCAGCAATCGGCAAAAACTAAATGTGAAGAAAAAGAAACGGGAAAAATTAACGTGAGCAATGGGGATCGAACCTGGATCCCCAAGCCGAGTGATACGAAAGTTGAAATTGAGGAAATGGCTAAGTGTTGTTCAAGGGATTCGAAACCGGGTTCCCTTGCCCAAATTTTCGTATTGACGCATAAGTCTTACGTGGACATACGTTTAATGAAAGCTGCCTACGGGAATCGAAATCGAGACCCTGGCATACATACAAGATGCATAAGTCTTGAACTATACAATCTTAGGTAATATGAATCACTTAGACGAGAAATGAATGAAGCCTCATGGCTTCTGCATATGGACTCATAAGTCCAGTGTACGTTTAAATGTAAGTGAACCTAAGATGTATATGATGGAATGAACAATCACGTAAGGGGGTGAGTAATATGAGGAGCTGAAATGCTAAAGTAATGAATGCGGTGACAAAATGATAAAGGGGCTAATATGAACGTGAGATCTATCTCAAATGAGCCTAAGTAAATGTTACCAAAACGTACTCACCTATTAGAGTGTAAAGTTAATGAAGAGACCAGTCTCTATGAACACTCTAATGAAAGTATTAAAGTTAATGCATACTTAATACTAATGATGAGATGAGAAATCATCTAATGAGCAATGATGTCCTCATGCTAGAAGCCAACTTCTATGATGTATGAGATGAATGTAATGGAACTTTATACTGAGCACCGATAGGCTAGCTATGAGTGGCAATTCCTTCTTTCGAGAAGGCAGAGGTTCGTGTAATTCTCATGAGATGAGACTGTCCGTCCATACGGGTATGGGTCTCCTTATATCTCCTAGTCTTTAAACCTATGCAGCCAACATAGGGATCTAGCAGGGTTCAATCCCCTATATATGATAGCATGTTTTTGGTTTCACTTTGGCCGGTGATTTCACCTCTTTTCGGTGTGGGGTAGAAACAGGATTTCATGGAGCTCACATGATCTATGTCGGTTAAAGTTAAAGTTCCCAAAGAAAGAATGAGGCCAGCCTCATGTAATGCCCACAATGAAATGAACGATACCAAATATGTTTGGGTAGGATAATCAAGAGGTGAACTAGACTTATGTAATGACAGTAGGTCATTCTTAGTCATTGCACAGTGAACCCAATGAGAGTCTTAAACTACATCCTAGGTATAGATTGTGTTTACACTAGCCTATGAATGAAATGAAATGAAGTACGTATGAATGAATGAAGCAGACTCT
The DNA here is from genome assembly GCA_016801875.1 of Solanum sitiens. Classification (NCBI taxonomy): domain Eukaryota; kingdom Viridiplantae; phylum Streptophyta; class Magnoliopsida; order Solanales; family Solanaceae; genus Solanum; species Solanum sitiens. Next base: position 4,317,557 of record JABWTJ010000037.1, on the reverse strand, counting down.
GTGTTTGCTAAAGAAGGCTCCCTAGTTGAGGTCTCATATGTTGAGCCCTCATTTTGGGAAGTCCTAATGTCAAGTCCATGATTCCAAGGTCTCATGGCATATGAACGAATGATATGAAATATGTTATGTGCTATATGTAATATGTTATGTGCTATATGCAATATGTTATGTGCTATATGCAATATGTTATGTGTTGTGTGCAATATGATACGTATGATGATGTATATTACTCTCATAGCATGATTTTCCTAATTCGATTTTGGCAAGTCCACTGACTTGACTTTTCATAATTTATATCGTTAGGAGAGAGCTCTTATTAGTCATGCATGTCCTTGGTGTGTGCTTGCATGTACCCATATGTACTAATCTCATACAACTCTCTACTTTTAGGTGCAGGTGCAGCTGGACGCTAGAGCTTACTAGTCGACGTTGAAGTTATCCGGACGTGGAGCTTTCATCCGGATTTGGTAGGCCCTCACGCTTTCGAGGATGCTTGCTATTTTATTCTAGCATTAGATGTACGCATTAGCTAGTGGAGTATGTTCCACTAGTGTTTCTTTCCCAGTTATTTTCAGATATTGTATTGGTGCCATTTTTGGCAACTCTATATTTTTATACAGATATGACTATGTCTTTCATTTGATTATCTTGATATTAGATGGTTGTTGTGAACGCTTAAGAGTTTATGTAGATAGTCTTATACGAGCACAATGTTTCTCACTATGAAGTTTAAGTAAACAAAAAGTTCAAAATTTTCCGCTAAAATTAACCTAGATGATGTAACGATGACGTATGTAGGCTTGTCTGCGACCTCTGAGAGGCCAACGACGCCGGTTTCGGCTAGGGTCTAGACTCCGGTCGTGATAATTCAAATGGGAGATAATGTTTTTACCGTGTTGAAACTTAATTGCTCTCCTTGAACATTTGACGTCAAGTCCATTGGGTTTGACGTAAAGCAAATAAAGTTTGTGTCTGATATTTGAAATATAATCTTCAATGCACTCTTCCTTGTCAAAGTAAACATATTTAGTTAAAATAACAACACAAATATTTGTTTAAAACATCATAATGACAATATTTTCAAAAATTATTTATTCACATTTATTATTTTTGGTATTTCCTTTTATTAATTAGAAGATTCCATAATTGGACCAAACTCTAACCAATAACAAATTAAAATAAAAAATAAATACAATATTCTCTCCTCATCTTGTTTCTCCCCTTTTCATGTCATTCTCTAAAAAATTCTCACCTTTTAAGTTCTCAGATTTTCTTTATTCTTCAAATAAAAATTATTCAAAATTTGATTCTTAAAAAAAATCTATGCATTAATTCAAGGATTTTCTTGGTTGATAAACAATTAGGTATGCATTATTTCATCAAATTTTGAATCTGGTTAAGGTAATTTCGATTAGATTTTTAGATTTCTTTTAGTTTATTTTCAATGTCACTGTTTATATTTCGCATTGTTCATGTTACGAATTTTCCGTCATTATTCTCGATTTTTATGCAAGTTTGTTTACATTTTCAGTCAACTTTTTGGAGATTTTTACTCCAAAAATGTATGCTCTGCGATTAAAATAACTCAAGAGAAGAGATCTAAGTTTCTTCATGATTTTATCCGTATTCAAGTTCAAGATGACAATGTCAGGGTAAACAGACTATTAATAAATGAATTAAAAAATTAGGTGCAGAAAATTTCAAAAAACATGAAGAAGACCAAATTGAAGAACAAATTCGTATTAGTTTGTTTTGTATTTGTAATTTCTTTTAGAATTTTGTATTATTTCTCAATTTGTATTCTAACCATTATTATTTATACTTTCAATATTTGCATTCATTCAAAATCTCATGTTGTATAGTCATGAATCTTATATTTGTTCTTAATTTGTATTTATCATAAATGTATGCTAACTAGTTGTGTATTTTATTTATAGGAAGAACAATTTTCTATTAGTTTGTTTTGTTTTTATAGTTTTTTTTTTCTTTAGAGTTTTGTATCATTTCTCAATTCGTATTCAAACCAATATGTATGCTTTTAATATTTGTATTTATTCAAAATCTCACGTTGCATAGTTTATGAATCTTGTATTTGTTCCTAATTTATATTCATTCCAAAGGTATACCAACTAGTTATGTATTTTATTTAAGAACGATTACAACAAATATTCATTTATTGCTTTTCAGTTTTATTTTCACTTTTCTATCATATTATTTTTGTATTTTATATATCATTATACAAAATACAATATAAAAACTAGAATGAATACAAATACAAATAATATACCTATTGGAATGTATACGACTTACGAAAGGAAACATAATTTTGAAGAGAAAATAAACACACGATGAAAAAATACATGAACACAAATATGCTTATATTAAATAACTACAAATTCATTTGACATACGTATTGGAATGTATACGAACTATTAAATAAATACAAGTTTCGTTATACAAAATAAAACATGAAAACTAGAATGAATACAAATACAAATGAGATACAAATTGGAATGAATACGATTTAAGAAAGGATACAAAATTCTGGTAAATAAAATAAATACACTGTGAAAAAATATGTCAAATAACATATAAAAATATAGGTGTTCAAATTTGTAAATTTTAAAAAAATAAATTTAATAGATAAAACTCTAAGGTATCACCATAACGTTTCATAGCAATAACTAGTTTTGAAAGATAAGGACAAATAATGACCTTTAGAAAGAAGGAAGAGACAACCTATTTTAGGTCTCATAATCTTTTTGTAAGGAAAGTAATGAATATTTTCAGCAACTTAATCTAATTTGAAATATTTCCTTCTCTTGATTTTCTCTAGTTTGTTATTTCTTAATTATATTATGTTAAGTTAAATAAAGAAATAAAATACATAAATCAACCCATAACAAACTAAAATATTGTCATTTTTAATAAATATTAAAAGTATTGCTAAGGCATCCTATTAAATGCCAAAATATTGTTGTTTTGCAAAATTTTCCAATTTAAAATGACCCACCTACTGGGGCCACTAAGAAATTCTTTGGGGTATTTGTCCCCTTTTCATTCTAATTTGTCATGATATACACCAAGTGTATATTTGATGTATACACCACGTATAATGCTAAATCTCGAATTCTCGGACCTGAAATTTTATTGTAACTTCATACTTCTGCTTTTTTCACCTGTATTTACACGTTTTTACTTGAATATCAGCCTATTTCAAGCTTTGTGAGATCTGAAAAGTTCAAATTCTAGTCCCTATATAACATCTTCCACCTCTGTTGTAAGATCACGAAAATGACTTAGGTGAACTAGAGCCTAACATGGTTGTCATGGTGGTATAAGTAAATAAATTGGTCTATAATGTGGTATAGAGGCAGTGTCTAAGAGTTTAGGTGCATTGGAAGTCAAACGTCAAGGGACGACTAAGACGTTCGACGACTAAGTCACGTAAGTGCCTCATATGTGGTTATATGTGTTTATGTGTGATTCATGAGGTTATAAGGTTCTTAAATGATTTATTATTGTGTATATAGGCAGTGTGTCAAGTTTCGTGAAGTTTGGAGGTCAAACGTCCAAGAACGTCCATGACGTTCGAAAGGTTTGTCTTGAAATGACCTTGTGTGTCTTGGCATGTTTCGTCGAGTTTTATGTGTTAGTTTGGATGAAATTTATGTGAGAGATCCTAAACTCGTATACGAACATATTCGGGTTGGAAACGTCCGAGAGAAAGTCCCCAAGGACCAACCAAGGGTCCTTGAGGAAGGACCGTTTCCTTGAATCCAAGACTGCCTAGACAACCCTAAACGACAGAGGTAGTAGACGGCTCGTGGACCAGTCGACGCCCCGCCGATGGGTGTCGTGGGTCAGCACTTAGGCGTGGGAGAAGGCCAGGCCAAGGACCAGCCTCAGTCCCAAACCACGGACCAACAGAACGGTCCGTTGGTTGAGGGACGATCCGTTGGTGGCCAACCGTCTGTGAGGCTGTCTTCTTCGCTGTAAGTCTAGGGGTGAAGTTGTAAATTTACCCTACGTCAAAATAAGAGAAAGGGAGGTTACTAAAGGGTCTTTTGGGTATTTTAAACATGTTTATAAGTCTTTAACACTTAGAAGAATTCATTCTTAAAAATCAAAACCCAAAATCCCTTAGAAATTCCCTAGAACTCCATTGAAGCCAAAACTCAAAGAAGAGCTTGGATTGGAGATTTGAGTGGTGATTCTTCATCAAATTGGAGGATTAAAAGCATTGAGGTATGATTTTTATCCTTGAAACACTATTCATCAAGGAGCCCAAATTCAAAGAAATTTTCTAAAAGTTTTCAAAGATGAACTTGTCCAATTTCATGATCTATCCATGGGTTCTTGCATTAAAGGTTTTGAATCATTAGGTATTGATTATATTGTTGTTAATTATATTATATTAACTCAATTAACCTATGAACCCATGTAATTGATGAACCCTAGTTTTTGACTACTTTATGGGTTAAGTGATATTGTCTTAATGCTTATGAATTCTAGTGTAGTTTTCTATGGGCTATTGAATGATGTAAGAATTGTATTCAATTGATGTCTAATTGGTCTTAGATTGATAAATCTATATTGAATTGACTTATATTCATTGAGTATTATAGTTTTTGTATTGAATTGATGTTCATGGTCATAGGTAAGGGCCTTATGGTATTGAATTGAATGATTTAGACATGGATTGAAGTGGAGAGAATGGATTGGTGGTACGCTACCATAATTCTCTTTATTTTAAGTTTTATAACTTTTGAATTATGTTGTGATTGGTATGACCCATTTATGGTGGCGGTGTTATGTGATTGATGTGGCCTTGTCGGCATTACTTCATGTATTATGATGATCATGGACTTGTCAGCACTACTTGAAGGATTATGATGATTTGTATAGTATATTATGTGAAGTATGATCATATCTACCTACATGTGAAGTAATGTGAAAGTATGTGTTTCTTCTATTGATGCTATTTAGGTGATCATGTTAGACTATGACTATGTCTTTATGTGTGTAGTCTTAGAGTTGATGCATGATTCTTCCTAATTGGTTATTGAGTCATATGATGGCTATATTGATGATGTTATAGTAGTGTATAGGGTGACCTAAAAGATGATGAAGGTTGTGCCTATGTGCTTCCTGAATATGATATGCTATATGTGCTAAAGTGAAGTAATGGTGTGTCTTGTTTAGGTAGACTTAAGTCCCTCTTCTTGATGCATGAATGATATGTGAATATGAGATGTCTTGACTTAGGATGATAAAGCCTCTTAGTCTTGTATGTATGAATGACATCAGACCTTGAATGATGTTAAGAGGGTCATTTATGTGAAACCTTGAACCTAGTGGTAAGGTTATGAAACTTGAAGTCGAAAGCCGTAATGGTATCCTTCTTGTAATGAATGATGGACTTAAGGTTGATTGGCTGGAACGACATCATATCAATCCTTAGAAAAGTCATTATGAGCTTCTTGTCGCCATTGTAAGGCAGCCCTAGGGGACCTCTTTGGCAGGGTAAATATAATTGGGTTATGAACTTGATATGGAACCCTTTGTATGAACCTTTAATGTGAATTACTCTATGAGAAAAAAGGCTAGCACCGAGTGAGTAGGGTAAGGGAAGTAGTTCAAGATAAAGTATGAGGCTAGAATACAAAGTAAGCCCTTCATATTCCTTAACCATATTCCTACATGGATGTGTCCAAGTTCTACCATTGGCAAGTAGAACACCCTCATCGGAGTAGGATAGCTAGAACTCCAGATTCTATGTTTTGCTACCATGGTCTATGTCGGTTATTGCCTATTCTCATCATGTGGGATACCTATTAGGATTACAGAAGTTCTATGAATTATAGGTGGTGGTATGAGACGCTATCTAGACATTACACAATAGGCTTTGACGATATTAGTGAGAGTCCTTAGGTCTTCTCCAAGACCATTACTTGAATGTCCTCTATGTGATGAATGTCTCTTAATGAACTAATGAAATAATGGCTTATGTTAGAAATCATGTAAATGAATGAGTACGTAATATATAGTGACTTAAGGATTCCTTAGTTAAAGCGTGAAGGGGGCATAAGGATGATCTCTTCATGTCTTATCTAGGAAAGTCTTGAGAATGACTCTAAGCTAGGGAAGTTGGTTGATACTTTGGGCATGATCTAAACTTAGGAAGTCTTAAGGATTATTTAGGTAACCTTGAAGAGAGTGTATGGGCGTTCTCTTCTAGGAGTACTTAAGTAAGTCTTTTGATAGCCTTGGTAAGGAGAATGTCCTATTATACATGTTATGTGTGTTGGTGTCTTGTAAATGTATGTGTCTCATTATAAGTAATCTTGAGGATCATTTAGGCATGCTTAAAGAGGGTGTATGTGAGGTCTCTCTTTCTGTTGCTTAAGTGAGTCTTAGGATAACTTTTAGTGGGGGAAATATATGCTAGAAGGTGTTTTGAGTGAAGCTGAGAGACTTCACTGTAACAGTGAAGAAGTTCACTGTTACAGTAATATTGCTCACTGTAAAGTTGTCTTAAAAATGTGATAAATAGTCTAAGTGATTTCTTATGTGTTTCTAAGTTGATAAATGTTGTTCTTATGATTATATTATGATGTTTAAATGAAAAAGATACATATTTCCAATAAATATCCGTTTTCATGATTTTTATGCATTATGTCATACTTAGTACATGTGGTTGTACTAATTCCATGCTTTTATCTATCTTTATAGTGGTTGGCAGGTGAGGAGCATTGGGAAGCAAGACTTGGATCGTAGCATCGTTCAAGTGAAGTTGAAGTATGTCCTCATTTGACTCGAGGGCATAGATGTCTTTTATTTCTCTTATTGAAGTATTGTAATAGACTTAGTAGTACTATATTCTATTATGTATGGGTCGTGTCCCAAGTACTCTTGTGTCTAAGACTTGATGAAATGAGACTTAGTATTTCCTATGAGTTTTATATGGAAGAGATTTTTAAAGACTATGAAATTATTTGTGAAAAGGTTTAATTCCGCACTACTTTTCACTATGTATATGTGATGAACGATACGAAAGGGCTTGTATAAGATATCTGAGAGGTCCAGTACGCCGGTTGCACTCCGAGAGTGTCACATCTTCTAGGGTGTGGTCTCAGAATGTGACATGCGTGTCAACTTCAAAGATTTGGCTGATTCGTTAAAAGACTATTAGGCCTTCGTGGCCCAACAAAAAAATGCAAGGAGAGGAAGAAGTCCGTAAGGAATCAGGCGGATTTCCTTTCAAGGTGCAACAAACAGGGACAGCCAATGAGCTTATAGAGCGACAATATGTCACCACCAAAAGCGACCTTGAGTATGAAGAACAAAACAAGGAACCTGGGCAGAAATCCAGTAGTTCCCTCGAGTTCAAAGAAACTTATGAAAGAGCACCGAAAAGAAAATAACACAGATCCTAAACGAGCTAATTTCCTCTCCATTGGAATGTTATAAAACAACTTTCACTTAAGTTCTCTTTGTATTCTTGCTCAAAATTCCAATTAAAAATCTCTAACCCTATACAAGAAATCCGAAAAGAATATATATAGAGGATTATTAGGGTTCAAATTTTTTTTGGGAAAGTGGACGAAATTTTTGATAAGAAAGGCCCATTTCGAAATTCAAACTCCAAAAAACTTTCACTATTTTAGGATAATCGCCTTTTTCTGAAGCTTCAACCCCATTCCGAAAGAGGAAAGGGGGTGGACATCTGGGATCAATTCCAATTGTCCTTGTTGCTTGACGTGTTCTCATCTCATGCTGCAAGGATGAGCCTCAGACTGCCAACGCTGAATTCGAATGCACAAGAACAGTGCTAGACTGAAGAAGGAGACGTTGGAATTGCTTTTCCGTCTATTTGACGCCGTTGTGACTTGTCGTTTGTTGGAGTTTCTTCCGTGCATTCGCGTGAGGAAAAAATGGTGCTTTTAGGTCGAGTGGTGTCATTTGTTACGATCCGATTTCGAAAACTAAATATTTTGAAGCCGATTTCGCAACTTTGAAAATTTTGTTATGTTTTTTTGGAAAAATAACAATTTGGAAGTCGCCACTTAAAACCATATTTAAAAAAAAAAAGGTTTTATGAAAGGAAATATTTTAAATAAAATCAGAGTCGGGTAAGGGTTCAAATAATTTTCTAAGAAAGGGTTAAGGCACCTTAGAGAATTTGCTAACACAAAGTTGACCGGGGGATTTTAAAATTAGGCAAACTTTGTAAAAAGGGTTACTTATTGAAATAACAAAAAAATAAAAATAAAGTCTTTTGATACTTATACACTCATCTTATTTCAAGTGATGAAATAAGCCAAATGATAAAGTGTCAAAATAATAATTTTTGCTCAACATTTTATCCGAGTCAAGTTTTTGAATCGAATAATCAACACAATCACTTAAGCGTGGATTTGAAAGATAAATACTAACTATGAAAGAATATAGATAATTCTCAAGTTAGTCTTGAAGCATAGATTGCATGAATTTAAAAGGTTTAAAAATTTGAATACTTGAAGCAAAATAAGTAACAAAATAGAAAACTTCCCGAGGACTCATCTAAATTAGATATAAGAAAGAAAGTGTTAACATTTCTAAAACAAATTAAGAAAATAAATCAAGATAACAAATAACAAGAATCTAGGCCCTTGGCCTACATTTCTCTCTATTGTTGCCAATCTAACTGGACTTTTTTAAGTCCGAAAAGAATCTCACTTTCAGCCCTTTGGTGTTGTCATCCTGCTGGTTTGTTGGGGTTTTAACCCAATTTTTGCTCCTCGTTTTTCTGCCTTTTAGAGGCTGCTGCTGCTGTATTTAGTGGACTTTACAATCCAAAAAAAACTTGATTTCAGCCCTTTAGGCTGCTGTCACCTTGCCCAATTTCTTGGATTATTAACCCAATAATAATTTCCCTTTCATGACTAAGATGAGGTCGACTCGAAGAAGAGGAAAATGCAAGAGAGGAGAGTCCGTCGGACTCATTCGGATGTCACATACAACAAACAAAGAAGAAAAAGAAAGTAAGTTAGCAAAGTGAACAAATTTTAGATAACTAAGGAAAGCACACATCTTATTCAGCTTTAAGCACAAAATCAAACAAAGCTTGCATTTTTATCAAATTTTAACTTAAAATGAACAATTTCAATTATGAGAAACTTATCACATAATACTTGTAGGAAGGTTGTAGCCAAGACTTAAGGCATGCAGGTTTCAACTAGCAGGTATAATAATTAATTAATGATAGAAAGAGTACAATTCATATAACTAATAAATAAAGAGATTCCACAAATACATTGATGTGAGATACCATTGGATTCGAGATGTGTTGGATTCTAAGTTGCTTGAGCTTGAAAAGATTCATACAAATGACAATGGTTCCGATATGATGACTAAAGCTTTGCCAAGAGGGAAGTTTGAAGATTGTTGCATGGTCGCCGGGATGGCGGTCTCCTCCACATAGTCGTGAGGGGGAGAATTGTTGGGTTATGGGTCTTTTTCCCTTCTATGTGGATAAATAAAAGCCCAATTTGGACCAACCCATTTTTGCCCATAGGCCCATTCTTATGAGGCAAATATAAGCCTATTCAGGTCTTATATTCATATACAGAAAAGAGAGTTTTTCAGCAGCCAAAAAGAGAGAAAGAGAGCAGTTTTTCGCAGTCAAAATTCAGCCCTAACAGCCAACTTCAAATTGCGATTCCCGCTTCGTTTCTTGTCCGATTGAGCTGATTTTTGGACAGCATATTATCTTCATCTCAATCTTTGATTAGGAACTGACAGAGTTGGATTTGGTGGCCTGCAGCTTCAGTTTTGCTGTTGTGAACAGTAGCTGCGAAATTGGTGATTTTGCTCCTTTAATTCTCTAGATTTGGTGCAATCTTATTTTGTTGTTGCTCGTTGTTTGGCATTTGTTTTGTGGCCAATTTTGGAGAACAATATTGTAACTCTTGGTGATTATAGTGGAGTTTTTGGTCCCGTGGTTTTTTACTCTTCACATCGAAGGGTTTTCCACGTAAATCTTGGTGTCTTGTGTGATTGGTTTATTATTGCCTTGTTATATTTGTTTGGTTGAATTACTTGCTGCCTTACTATCATATTGCTTGTGGTTGTTTGTCTTCTCTTGGTTCAAATCAAAAAGGGAAAGTATAGACTTGGGTATTCTTCCGCTGTTATCCTGTCAGGCATTCTTTGTTAGTGCCTTGTCTTTCCCAACAAAGTGGTATCAGAGCATTGGTTATTGTTGATTGTCGTTTTGAATGATGGAGGCAAATATGAGCAAAATGGTGTGTTAAAATGGTAGTAACTATCATATTTGGAAAGGCAAGATGAAAGATCTTCTATTTGTCAAGAAGATGCATTTACCTGTGTTTGCTTCTAATAAGCCCCAGTCTTTGAATGATGAAGAATGGGAATTTGAGCATCTGCAGGTTTGTGGCTATATTAGACAATGGGTTAAAGATAATGTTAGAAATCATATTGTGAATGAGACACATGCCAAAGGTTTGTGGGACAAGCTCGAGACACTTTATGCTTCGAAGACTGGCAACAACAAGTTGTTCCTATTGAAACAATTAATGAATATCAGGTATAAAGAGGGCACTCCTATTTCTGATCATATTATTGATTTTCAGGGTGTTCTTGACCAGCTGTCCGGAATGGGTGTAAAGTTTGATGATGAGATACAGGGACTTTGGCTTCTTAATACTCTGCCAGACTCTTGGGAAACTCTTCGAGTTTCTTTGACTAATTCTGCTCCCAGTGGTGTTGTAACCATGGAATATACTAAGAGTGGTGTCTTGAATGAAGAAATGAGAAGAAGATCTCAAGCCTCATCTTCTTCAGCTTCACACTCCGATGTTTTGGTTACTGAAGATAGGGGGAGAAACAAGTCCAGAGGTCAGAATGATAGAGGTAAAAGTAGAAGCAAGTCAAAGTCTAAATACAAGAATATTACATGTGACTATTGCCACAAGAATGGGCATATCATGAAATATTGTTACAAGCACAAGAGAGATATGAGACAACAAAAGAGAGAAGGCGATAATGAAAATCGTGTTGCTGTTGTTACTAATGATGATCTTCTTGTTTCTTGTGATGCAAATGCCATTAATCTTGTTCGTGATGAGTCTAGCTGGTTTGTGGATTCTGGTGCTACTTCTCATGTCACGCCAAAGAAGGAATTATTTTCTTCTTATACTCCAGATAATTTTGGAACGTTGAAAATGGGCAATAATCATGAAGTTGAAGTTATTGGCATTGGGACAGTTTGTTTGGAAAGTAACAATGGTTCCAAACTAGTTCTCAATAATGTCAAGCATGCTCCAGATATTCGCTTGAATTTGATTTCTGTGGGATATCTTGATGATGAGGGTTATGTTAATACACTTGGTGTTGGCCAGTGGAAACTTACTAGAGGTTTGATGGTTGTGGCCCGTGGTGACAAGTTGTCTAACTTGTATGTATTTCAGGGCTCCATATCCAGAGACTCAGTAAATTTGGTGGAGAATGATACTTCATCAGAGTTATGGCATAGAAGGCTGAGTCATATGAGCGAGAAGGGGATTGATAGTTTGGCTAAGAAAAATTTGCTTTCTGGAGTGAAACAAGCAAAGTTGAAGAAATGTGTTCATTGCTTAGCCGGTAAACAGAAAAGAGTTTCTTTTCAGAGTCATCCGCCTTCAAGAAAACTTGATTTGCTGGAGTTGGTACATTCTAATTTGTGTGGTCCTTTTAAGGTAAGATCTCATGGTGGTGCACTTTACTTTGTGACTTTTATTGATGATCATTCTCGCAAACTCTGGGTATTTCCTTTGAAGTCCAAGGATCAAGTACTTGATGTGTTCAAGAGTTTTCAGGCCTTGGTTGAAAGACAAACAGGGAAGACATTGAAATGCATCCGCTCAGATAATGGTGGTGAGTATATTGGTCCTTTTGATAGATATTGCAGAGAGCAGGGTATTAGGCATCAGAAAACTCCTCCAAAGACTCCTCAGTTAAATGGTTTAGCAGAAAGGATGAACAGAACTCTAGTTGAGAGGGTTAGATGTATGCTTTCAGATGCTAAGCTGTCAGATTCCTTTTGGGCAGAAGCACTTAATACTGCTGCTTATGTTATCAATTTATCTCCTACTGTTGCTTTAGATGGTGATGTCCCTGACAGAGTTTGGACTGGTAAGAATGTTTCTTATGATCATCTTAGAGTCTTTGGGTGTAAAGCCTTTGTACATGTTCCTAAGGATGAAAGGTCAAAGTTGGATGTTAAAACTAGGCAATGTATCTTCATTGGTTATGGTCAAGATGAATTTGGCTATCGTTTCTATGATCCTGTTGAGAAGAAACTTGTTAGAAGCCGTGATGTTGTGTTCTTTGAAGATCAAACAATTGAAGATTTTGACAAAGTTGACAAGGCTGATTTTCAGAGTAGTGAGAGCTTAGTTGATGTTGATCCAGTTCCTTTGACTATTGCACCGGAAGAAAATCTTCATAATGATGAAAATCAAGTTGATAATGAAGATGGTGATCATGTTCAGAATGAACGGCATGATGTTGTTGATGCTCCAGTGCAAGATGATGTGGTTGTCCAACAACCAATTATAGATGCTCCAGAGAGTTCTCTCAGACGATCTAGTAGAGAGAGAATTCCTTCATCTCGTTATTCTCCCAATGAGTATGTACTCTTGACTGACGGGGGAGAACCTGAGAGTCTTGATGAGGCCATGGAAAGTGAAGAAAAAGAAAGGTGGTTTGATGCTATGGAAGATGAGATTAAATCCTTGCATGATAATCATACCTTTGATTTGGTTAAGTTACCTAAAGACAGAAAAGCTTTGAAAAACAGGTGGGTTTTTCGGGTGAAACATGAAGATGGTAATCCAGTTCCACGGTACAAAGCTAGATTAGTTGTCAAGGGATTTAATCAGAAAAGGGGAGTTGATTTTGATGAGATATTCTCTCCAGTTGTGAAGATGTCATCCATTCGTGTGGTTCTAGGCTTGGCTGCAAGTCTAGATTTAGAGGTTGAGCAAATGGATGTTAAAACTGCTTTCCTCCATGGTGACTTAGATGAAGAAATTTATATGGAGCAACCGGAAGGCTTTGAAGTCAAGGGTAAAGAGAATTATGTTTGCAAATTGAAGAAGAGCTTGTATGGTTTGAAACAAGCTCCCAGGCAGTGGTACAGGAAGTTTGGTTCTTTTATGAGTCAGCAGGGCTTCAAGAAGACTTCTTCGGACCATTGTGTTTTTGTGCAAAAGTTCTCTGATGGTGACTTTATTATTGTGTTGCTTTATGTTGATGACATGCTTGTTGTTGGTCATAATACTTGCAGGATTCAGAAGTTGAAGCAAGAGTTGAGTAAGTATTTTGCTATGAAAGACTTAGGACCAGCAAGGCAGATTCTTGGCATGCAGATTGTCCGTGATAGAAAGGCCAAGAAATTGGTATTATCACAAGAGAAGTACATTCAGAAAGTACTTCGCAGATTCAGCATGGACAAAGCTAAGGTTGTCAGTACACCTTTAGCTATGCACTTCAAATTGAGCGCGAAACAGTGTCCTTCTAGTGATGATGAGAAGGAAGATATGAAGAAAGTTCCTTATGCTTCAGCTGTTGGTAGTTTGATGTATGCGATGGTTTGTACAAGACCGGATATTGCTCACGCTGTTGGAGTTGTTAGCCGTTTTCTTTCTAATCCGGGAAGAGAACATTGGAATGCTGTGAAGTGGGTTATGAGATATCTCTGTGGCACTTCTAGTCTGAGTTTGTGTTTTGGTACAGGGAAGCCTATTCTTTGTGGTTATACTGATTCAGACATGGCTGGTGATGTTGATACTCGCAAGTCTACTTCAGGGTACTTGGTTACTTTTGCAGGGGGAGCTGTGTCTTGACAATCTAGGTTGCAAAAATGTGTTGCTCTATCTACTACAGAAGCTGAGCTTATTGCTGTCGTTGAAGCTTGTAAAGAATTGCTTTGGATGAAGAGATTCTTCGGGGAACTTGGTTGTGCTCAAGAGAGGTATGTGCTTTATTGTGACAGTCAAAGTGCTATACATCTTGGCAAGAATTCTACGTTCCATGGTCGGTCTAAACACATTGATGTGAGATACCATTGGATTCGAGATGTGTTGGATTCTAAGTTGCTTGAGCTTGAAAAGATTCATACAAATGACAATGGTTCCGATATGATGACTAAAGCTTTGCCAAGAGGGAAGTTTGAAGATTGTTGCATGGTCGCCGGGATGGCGGTCTCCTCCACATAGTCGTGAGGGGGAGAATTGTTGGGTTATGGGTCTTTTTCCCTTCTATGTGGATAAATAAAAGCCCAATTTGGACCAACCCATTTTTGCCCATAGGCCCATTCTTATGAGGCAAATATAAGCCTATTCAGGTCTTATATTCATATACAGAAAAGAGAGTTTTTCAGCAGCCAAAAAGAGAGAAAGAGAGCAGTTTTTCGCAGTCAAAATTCAGCCCTAACAGCCAACTTGAAATTGCGATTCCCGCTTCGTTTCTTGTCCGATTGAGCTGATTTTTGGACAGCATATTATCTTCATCTCAATCTTTGATTAGGAACTGACAGAGTTGGATTTGGTGGCCTGCAGCTTCAGTTTTGCTATCGTGAACAGTAGCTGCGAAATTGGTGATTTTGCTCCTTTAATTCTCTAGATTTGGTGCAATCTTATTTTGTTGTTGCTCGTTGTTTGGCATTTGTTTTGTGGCCAAAATTGGAGAACAATATTGTAACTCTTGGTGATTATAGTGGAGTTTTTGGTCCCGTGGTTTTTTACTCTTCACATCGAAGGGTTTTCCACGTAAATCTTGGTGTCTTGTGTGATTGGTTTATTATTGCCTTGTTATATTTGTTTGGTTGAATTACTTGCTGCCTTACTATCATATTGCTTGTGGTTGTTTGTCTTCTCTTGGTTCAAATCGAAAAGGGAAAGTATAGACTTGGATATTCTTCCGCTGTTATCCTGTCAGGCATTCTTTGTTAGTGCCTTGTCTTTCTCAACAAATATCACGCCAAGACCAAACCCGACACTACTCATGGATGTATACAAACTTCAATCTCTTTTACACTCAAAATTTAAACATTTTAAAGTCACGTAAGATTAATTGACATGCATTAACTTAGTTATGCTAAAGCTAGTAAAAAGAACATATCATAATGAGGACTTTAAAGTAGTTTAGACTAACATCCTTGTGGACATTAAAAATTATTTTTTGGCAGAGATAAATTAAGTAATATGCCAAACAAAATGAAGGCAACACCTGTAGGAGTTAAAATTATATCCTAAGGAGTTAATATAAAGTAAATGAGATAATAAGTATTCTTTCGATACCTAATCAAAATGGATCAGCCATTGGCATAAAATGCAGTCACACTAGGATTAGACCAATCTCAAAACTTCAAGCCTTTATCAACAACAAAACAGGAGAGGAGAAACAGAGCTAAAACATCGGGCATGATCAAAAGAGAATCGAACATACTACTCCTAGAAGCAAAATAAGTATAGAACAGACATGCCAGAATTCAATTTACTTAAGTTGAAACGAGAAAAGAAAGTGATCAAGTGAACATATACATAGTCATATAAGCTTACTGGAAAATATATTAAAAAACAACAACAAAAATAAATAAATAAAATAAACAGCTAATTGTAACAGTAACTGATCTCCTGAAAACAAACATGAACAATTATCAACCATGATGAAAACATGAGCAAAGATACAGTATCATTCCAAAGAAGAAAACATTAGAAATAAATGAATAATTTTGGAGACAGTAGCTCTTAACAGAGAAATCAAAGTGAAACACTAATTGAGATGTTTTATACTAATAAATGACAAGAACGAACGTAAAGAATTACATACAGAATTCTTTATAAAGGGATTCATATGAGCAACACAAAAGAAGCTAAGGAAGATTTACGATTATAACAGTAACTCATCAACCAAATTTTAATCTATGGAGACTTAAACAATGCTAAGAACACACACAAAGCTAACAATTAATACGACAATAGAACACAAAGAAGAACTAGGAATTAAACAAAGCTAAAAAAAAGAATTTACTCTTTCCGGGCAACGAACTGGACGACGAGTCTGGAGACAAATCCACCACCTCTGTAGACTCGAACAACCACAAAAAGCCACAAAACTTTAAATTATGGAACCAAGAATTCCCAAAACTTTTAGGCTACTCTTTGGTCTCCAAAAATCGTCTCCAAGGAACAGTGAATGGGGTGGGTTTATAAGATTCTAGGTCGAAATTGAGGGGGAAAACGATGTGGGACTTATGCAAAAGTCCAAAATCCTTAGCATATAGGATTTGCGAGTTGGATGAGGTATAAATTTTTACTTTTTTTTAAAACATAAATTGGCAAAAGGAAAGAAAAAAAAAAAGAGAGGATAAAGTTGTTGGGAACGTTTGGACTATGTCGCGGGTACAAGAGATCGTGCCCTGCGCGTGACAAAACTAGCTAAGCAAAGAGGAAATCTTGACGTCATTTTGATTCTTCCTCTCTGTTGAATCTCGCGTTTTAGGTCATTTTGGTTGAATTCGCTGGAGATTTGCGTTTTTTAGTTGTGCTCGTGAAGAAGAATAAAGGGTTTGGACATTAACGAATAGGTCCTGGGCCGAGTTATTGTTTTAAATTGGCTTAAACTTGTAGGAGATTAAAAGGATTGAAGGGACCTGATCCATGTTTTATTTTTATCAAATTCAACTTAACTTCAATTAATTCAAATTTGATAAAATGGAAACGAGACAAACTATAAACTCAACTATTTATCCAAACTTCTTAACTTTAACAACACAAAATAATTATTTTGAAAAGATTTTAATTAAATTGTATCACTTTTAAAGGAGATAGGATGAATACTTAATTAAAACTCTATTTTTAGTAAAAGGATTTTTTAAATATTTGTTCAAATTATTAAAATTATATAAATCTATATATTTTAAGTATATAGAGATATATTTTATAGTAAAAAAATGAAAATTGTCTTGAAAATGATTTCAAAAGTATTTTTTGATTTCTTCCAAAATAATTACTTCAATGTGTTCGAAATTTAAAAAGCTTGAAAATTAATTTAATGGTGAAGGATTAAAATTGGGTGTTAACATCATTCACGCGTCTGCCGTTTTGATCGTTGTGTATTGCTGCTGCTATCATCGTCTATTCGCCAGCTACTGCTTTGGCGTTTCTGGTTTCTCTTTTGAGATGCGAATGGGGCTGGGTAATGGTAAATAAAGGGGAAATGGGCCTGGTTGCAAGGAAATTGGAGAAAGAAAGGGCTGCTGGAAAATGCTTTTGGGCTAATTAAATGGCCCGATCTTTGAGTCTTAAAGGGTTGAAATCCAAATATAGAAGTGACTAATTTTGCAACTACGATATAATAATTATTGAATTACAATTGTAACTAGTTTGAGTTGAAAATTAGCCAAATTGAATTAAATTGGTGAATTTGGCTAACAACAAAACAAGACCAACTAGTATCAATTAATTAACTTCTTAATCTTAATGAAATAAAATAATTAACTTAATAAAAAATAAAAAAAAATAAAAAAATTGATTTAAATACAAACTAATTAATTGAAAATTGCAATTATGGTTTAAGCTAAACTAAATTAATGAAACAAAATCTTTTTGATATGATTTTCAAATATTTATAAAATATACAAATTACATATAATTGTATGAAATATATTTACTATTTATAAATTGTGAAAATCGACTAAGATCACTTAAAATGATTCTGAAAAGTATTTGAATTTTATAAAACTAATTATTCTAAATCGTTCGGAAATTAAGAAGTTCGTGAATTAATTCCTACCAGGGAGGGTCAAATTTGGTGTCAACAATAGGCCACTTACTAATTTCATTTAATATATACTAAATCAGTATCATATACTGTATTGATATCATAAATACTGATAATTTCGCTTAAATAATACTAAATCAATACTCTATCATATACTATTTTGGTATATGATAGAGTATAATTTTTCCCATATAAAAATTATTGTTAATTCATACAATATTTGGTTGTTTTTCTCATAAATTAGGTAAGTTATGTTAATTTTTTTTATTGTTCGCATTAGCATTCATGCAACACTAATTTTTTAATTGGAATTTCTACATTACTAATGTCTAATAGTTTGCATTAAATTCTCAATATAATATCTACAATGTTAATCCTGGTATGTCTTTTCTCTTAACCAAGTTGTCCCTTAATATTACTTTAGTTATTTTGAGATATTGATAAAAGAGATAAGTTTCAAAAAAACAAATAAATTATATATTTTTTTGAGTTTTATATCCAAACTATTAAATGTGTGTGTTTCATATCTAAACTATCATTTTTTAGTTTGAGCAATATACCTCTCTTTTTTATACCACTCTCATCATGGTGTGTGAAATATACTCTCTTTTTTATTTAAAAAAATTGTCACATCACACTCCACATGGATAAAACATTCAACTTTGAAAAAAATTAAATAATTTATTAGTATTAGCTAAAATTAAAAACTTATTATCCAAATAAATATATTTCTTTTATAAAATAAAATTCCCCCCCCCCCTCCTCGGGCATTTTTTAAAGTTTTTTTTTTTTAAATTTCTTTTATAAAAGAATTATTTTTTTAACTTCATCTCCCCCCCCCCTCCCTCCTCAAATACAAATTTATATATTATTTTATTTATTTAGAAAAAATAAATCTACCCACCCCACCGAATTCTCCGCTTCCAATTTTTTTTTCATTTTGTGTTAGAGATATACGTATCGTTGCAAGGCATTTTAAATTTTTACTTATTTATGATATATTTGGTATACTAGTAAAATTATTTTTCTACAAATATATGTACGTACATATCTAACACAAAATGAGAAAAAAGTAAAAAGAAATAAAAGCGCAGGGTTAAATAGGATGGTGTAGAATTTTTATTTTTTTAAAATAAAATAATATCAATTTTTTTGTCAACGTTTTTTCAAATAAAAGAGAAGTGTATTATACACGCACTTAGGTGTTGATGTGTGTTTTTCAAACTAAAAAGTGATAATTTAGGTATGAAACTAAAAAAAAAAATAGCTTAGATGTGTTTTAGACAAAATATTCATTCTAATTTAAGTCTTTAAAATTTTATGAACTAATAGCACTTTCCTAATAATATTTAGTCTAAATAAACCGTGTTGTAAATTCTCACGTGTTTATGATCGAAATTTCATTAATATCAGTAAAAAGATTAAAATAAAAAATAGTCATCAAGATGTCAAGAATTATTTATCGAAATAGATACCACTGATCTTTTTGTTGATGTCATCTTTGTGATTGGGTTTATGAATTAGGAATCTAAGGTTGCACTTTGGAGGAATCCAATTGAAGTTTCTGACATTGATTAATGCAAGTGACAATGTTCCAAATTATTTCTTGATCGTAAATATTCCAATCATACCCAATATTTTTTTTCGAACAAAAGAGTAGTAAAAGTTATTGCTACAATCAACATAATTTTTAAAATTTAACAAGATATGGTATGGTTTAAATGGAGAATAATCTCCAGGCTAGTAAGGGTGACTTGGTGTATGTAAAACAGAATTGAACGATAAATTGAATCAAAAAAGTGTTATTGATTTATTGATATTGGATAATTAAATTTTTTAATAATTTTATAATATAAAATATTTATCGGATTATCAATTCGGTATTGATTTTTAATATTAGGTAAACTAATAATCCATTAAAACTACTAATTTACTACATTTACTTGTACATAAAAATTGCTTATATATTAATACTAGTTAATGTCATTATCTTTAAGCCTTCAATTCACACTTCAAAGTGATTTTAATTAATTCACAACTTCACACTATACAAAACGTCAAAATATAAAGAAAGAACTGTATTCCTCTTGATTTCTCAGAAGTTACACTTGTATAGTTTTTTCATTACATTACAAAGAAGAGGAACATTCTTTTTGTTGATCACCGTCTTTTCTTTACAGAGGATATTGCTATTGTTGTTATTGATAAATAGCAAAAGGAAGCTGACGGTATCAATTAATTCTGGTATCTGATACATAGCATGAGGAACCAGTTTCATCAGATGTAGAAATTACTTGTTCTAGCTGGTATTTACAAGGAGAGTACTATTCAGATATAGACGATGGTTGGTATGGAAGTCGATGAGCAGGAACCCCTTCTTCAGACCGTCTGTCTTCAAACCATTTCAGAACTCTTTTCTGAGGCAGATTTGTTACATGCACAATGCTGCTAATCATGGCATTCTGCATCACGACAACAAAAAGAGCTATTAGGATAACAATGTTCTTTGTTTCATCACTTACCAATTGTATGTAACTACATCCACATATCATCCATTTAATTGTAGAGTTTGGAGATACCAATATAAGGAGTCATGAGTCGCACATGAAGTGCAATAATAGAATGATATAGCAGTGCCTACCAACTCAGACTGGGTTTTCTAAACAAATCATCAGTATCCCCAGTTATATCAATTAATGATACCATGGGATGTAAAAGAGAAACAGGTACGACTTACTAATTCAGTCAATTGTGCATTGAAAAGAGAAACATCGTCAATTTACAGAGCAAACGAGAAGAACACTGACATCCAACCACTTCAAACTAGTCATTGAATCCCCTCCCCTAGTACATCCAATTTTTTAAATGGAGAAAAAAAAACTGGTCATCTGGTGCCTGAAATTAGTAATACAAGCATAACTTCAATTATGTACAACAACTACAACACCTCAGTCCCGAATAAGTTGGGATTTTGATGATAGGGTTCAATCATGTGATCCAAGTACTTCAACTTGGTGGTTCCTAATAATAGGGGAACTATGACACATTTGAACCATGAAAAGAAGGGAAGAAAGGTATGAAGTTGATTGAACACATACATAAACCAATAAGAGGTGCCGATCGCAACGGGTTGCCATTCTAGGACATCATTTCTTAGATTTATCAACACAGTACTAAAGTTATTACTATCTTCAATCTCCTGACTTTTGGTATACAGATTGCAGTAACCACTCAATTCACCTGAATTTTTTGGCAATTTCTATTCAACTACCAACTACAAAGATATTAGAATAGAACAGATAACCTGAATAGGTGTCTTAATATTTATTTGTGTTTTTGAAACTGAACAGGTGTCTTAATATTCTCATCATATCCATGCTCATCCCGAAGTAAGGAAATTGCAGAAAAAAGATAATCATGAAAACAACAAACACAGATGAAAACGGAAAATGTATACCGAGAGGACAGATGTGTTGAGATTTGGATATCGAGAGCAAGAAAGCAGATTCACTTATCCCAGATTATATTTGGTCCCTAAGATCCAAGGTGGCAAGAGCCACCACACAACGTTGTCGGCCTCAGTGACTAATATTCATATCCCAGACTAGATGATATTTCAGATTGGATAGTTTTCTATTTACTCACACCAAAGCCCCATTGATCAAGTGCAGAATTAAGCAATAATATGCAGAAGCTCTGTATTCAGATATGAAAATTTACCAACAGACTAAAAGGGCATCAAACACAAATAGAGAAGTAAAGGGACTCACAGTGGGCCGCTTCGATCGTCTATAAACCTGTTCAAGGGTTTCCAATTGGACTTTCTTTATTCTCTTTTGAGCAGACCAGTTACTTTGCATCACATGAACTGGCGTTTCCACCTTAGCATCTGGCTTCGCAGCATCACTCATCTCGATGGGATCAGTCTCCAGGGGTTTGCTTTCAGGCTCTAACATTCTGGGGACAGGTTCATCAGGTAAGGCAGCACTCAGCAACACTAGATTAGGTGGAGGATTGCGAAGCATTTCAAGAACAACAGCTCTATCAAGGCATAGGTCAGCAGCAAGATTTTTTATCTGGACGGGAAAGGTAAATATAAGTTCTAAATTATCACCACTAGACATATTCTCTTTACATAGGTAGTAGTGGTTAGAAGAAGCAGTTCCATATTTTTCTGCTCTTCTAATTCTGCTACAGGTTCTGAAACTTCCAATCTAAACTTATGATGAGTTTATCTAGCAGAAAGCTGAATACCAAATGCAAAATAATCAATAATAAGCTTCCGGTGTAAATAAGTATAGTTTTCACTAATTAACGTCAAGAATACAATGCAAGCCAAAAGCAGATGTCCAGCTATATGCTACAAAAACGATGGAATCTGAAGAATGAAAATACATGGGAAAGATGAGATTAGCAAAGGTAAATTTTGCCCAAGCATTTGAAAACTTTAGACACATGGATAGATAGCACAAATGTTCTTAGTACCATATGCTTCATGCTGGAATGCGCGAAGAGCCAGAGTACAACTAAAGTGGCCTTAAAACTCATGAGTAATGAGTAGCTGTAATAAAATTGCGGTATCTGAATTTGAGAAGACTTAATTAAGATTGCAGCTTACATTTAACTTACGCCGTCCCTTTCTCAAGGCATATGCCAGTTTCTTAAGTTGCCAATTTTTCAATTTCACTAGCATATCTTCATCTTCATCATCTTCATTGGCATCTTCTGCTACTGCTTCTTCATCTTCAGCCATACTATTTTCAATGTTCTCATTGGCAATTGAGTCAATTTCCCCTAGTAGTTCATCATCCTTCAGTGCTTCCTCCAATTCACGTTCAAGCTTCGCGAGGTCCTCCTCAGTTATATCATCATCGTCCAAGGATAGCTCATCGTTTTTCAGATCTTCTTCCAGCAGCTGAAAGAGTGCCTCAAAAGCATCTTCATCTATATCATCAACTTCCTCTGTATCTTTCCTAGGTGAACTCTAAACAGGAAGCAAACAGAGCCTAGGGTTTAGTAAACAATAGTAAAAGCTGTGTAATACAATAATTCAGCTGTAAAGAAGAGGTTATTGATGATATCAAAGTCCGTGAGCAAGTATGTGCAAGAAAGCAAAACAAAGACATGTTTCTAAAAAACTTCTAGTCAAGGAAAATAGTTTGAATATTCAAGTGAAAGATCTCAAAAGATCAAAGCACATTAAAAATCATGTACATTCAGAAGGCCAACTAAAAGGAGATTATACTCCACATCCCAGAAAAGATAATACAAAAATGGGATTCCATCAGCCTGACAAAGGTTTCTTGATGAACATTAACGTGCACTAGAAGAAGTTCATGGGACAGGCTTCTCTTTGATGGATATTCACATGTACCAGAATAAAATAGCTGCAGAAAATCTAAACCAACTCGTCAACTGTAAAAGTTATAATGTTAGTGTTACATGTATGGATTGGAAAATCACTACTCTATATGTCTATCAAACACAATTACACGGAAAAAGATTTGTCTCCTGGTATTGATCCTTATACTAAACGCAGAAGGACAGTAGATCAAGCAGGTGAAAACTGTTTGGCATAATTACAAAAACAAAGAAACTTGTAAACCATCTCGTCAACTGTAAAACCTACAAAGTAACACTGGACAAGTAAGTTGACTGGAGCAACAACTGCTGTTGAAATACAAGCCAACAAGGTGCAATTTCTTTCTGATGTTAAACAAAAACAAAAAGTCACAGCAATGTACAATGCTTTTCCTTTGCTCTATTCAACTACATCAATATGACACATGAAGAACTATACTATTGACTTGGAACTTTTTCATGATAGGTATTAACTTGGTACTACCTAAAACAATCATATAAATCAGAATTGCTCGTGTCTAGGCCACCAGGGGCACCGCCATCAATCAATCCCTTAGCATATGTTTGTGAAGCATAACGTACTTACAGATACAAGCACATTAAAGTTTCTACTGATTCAAGTAAATAATAAATCCATAAACAACAACCTATATCAGAAAACACAAGAAAATTACTCAATGGGGACCATGGGAAGGGAATCAGTAGGAAATAAAATTTAAGCTCAAACTTTTAGCATAGTACCAGAATAGAAAACTTCCATAAACTTCAATTTATTTTCAATTCTCACTTAATATTTCATACCTTCTCTATGAAAAACTAATTCTAAGAAGAACTATCCTAAATTCTTCATGTGTATTTTATAAAAAAAAAAAAAGAATTTGTCTGCTCAAATACTCTAATCCCTAGTAAAGGCATTTTCATTCTTGCCCCTTTTCAATTTTCCCTCCTTTCCTTCCCACCCACAAGATAATCTAAAAAAGTACCATCTGCCCCTTTAAATATCAAAACAAATGGAGAGAAAATTGGTTATTTACAAAGGTAGTACCTTTTTCTTTTTGTTGGAAGAAGTGATAGCAGAATTGTTTCGACGGCGAGAGAAAGTAACAAGACGAGAGGAAGAAGAATGAAATGGCAAGGCTATGTTAGTTCTGCTTCTGGGCTGACCCAAAAGGAGATGTTCATTGCTTGGACATCCAAGTCTAATGGAAATGCCCAGAGTTGTGGAAGAAGACGCCATTCTCTATTTTCTCAAATTCTTCAAGGTCTATCTCAATTCTATACAAAGGGTTTAAACAAGGTAATAATGGTAGAGATAAATTAGTTCACAACAACTTTTAATTATTTATCAATTAAATAAACGAAAAAATGAGCTAAAAGTATCTTACACATAATATAAAAATCATTTTCATATGATATAACTATATTTTACATAATTATGCTCCATAGCAAACATAAATATATATATTTCGCTATACATATACAAAAATACAATTGTATAATTCGCTATACATATACAAAGAAACCAGTTGTATAATTCGTTATACATACACAAAAGAAAGCAGTTGTATACAAAAGATTAATTATATAATTTGTATGTATAAAACGAGAAAGAAAGAAAGAGAAAAGAAAATTGGGAAGGTGAATATTTGTATTGTATAATTATAAGTGTATAGGACAAAGATATATGGATTTGCATGTGTATATACAATTTTCTCTCGCTTTATATAAACAGAAATGCAATTTATACATATTGTTTCTATTTGTATAAGTGAGAGAGACGAGAGAGGCGAGGGTGACGAGCGAGATCTGAGAGAGTGGCGAGCGAGATATGGAAAAGGGGAGCGAGGAGAATGAAAATATATGTATATATACAATTTTATCTCACTTTATACAAACACAAACACAAACACATTTTATACATTTGTGTTTGTATAAAAGTGAGAGGGAGCGAGCGAGAGAGGGAGAGTGGCGATCAAGAGTTTGAGGGAGAGAGACGACTGGCAAACAGTTTGCTACAGGGCACAGTTAAATCAAAGTGTGGTTATAACATTTAATTTGAATTAGTTTGCCAGTATATAAAATTTTTCCTTAAACACATAAGACAAGTGGGCCCTTTTTTTTTTATATATATATTTTTTAAATTTTAACATTAATAAAAGGACTAAACTAATAACATCTTTAGTAGTTGTCAGACCAACTATTGAAATTGTAGAACGACTAAAGACGTTGTCCCGACAACTACGATAGTTGTCGGACGACTAAAGAAGTTGTCCCAACAACTATGACAGTTGTTGGACTAAAGTGTAAAAGTTAAAAGTTTGGGACTATTGTAAAAACATCGTTTAACCTAATATATATTATTTGTCACTTCTACCTAATTTTTAAGACTTGAATGACTCCTACCTAACTGACAAATCAGTTTGTCCCTTTTAATAGACATTCCCTAAATAAACCCTGATAAGTGGGCTCCACTTAATTTTTCTCTAGGAAAAACTACCTAACTACACATACATTGCTATCATATTGTAACGACCAGATTCCGTCGTTATAGTAATACCAATGGGGAAAAATTTGGCCGAAAAAACTCCTCATAGTATTTGAATTTTTTCCAACCTTGTCCAAATTTGAACGAAATCGAAGTAGTTGAGGTATAGGGAAATATGGTAGCAATCTAGTAATTTAATTATGATTTTGATTGCATGAGTGGTTAGATAACTAGTTAAGAAATCCGTACGACTTTACAAAATTAAATCTAGATGAGTAGATCTCCGAAAATTGATCTTAGCATGAAAGGTATTTTCTAAGCGTCGTTGGTTAGAGGTGTGTTGTGAAAGGGGGGATTGAAATTCCTTAAAGGAACATTCTGTTACGATTTGTGTCGTTCTAACGGGGTCGATACTGCTGTAGCGGAATAGTGGCCGATATGGCGGACGAGACGAGACTTAAAATCGTAAGTTCAAGTGGGGAGCTCATTGTTTCAAAAATGCCGTTGAATCGAAACTTTAAGCCAGTGTGGCGCCGCCGCTATAGCGGGATGAGGGTCGCTGCAGTGGGTAGGCGCGAATTAAGTCGTTAATTAAATTCCTAAACAATTTTATTTTGCATTTTTTAACTTTTAGAGCTAAGAAATGACCCCTAGACGATTTTTACTCATTTTTCATCATTCTTGAGGTAAAGGTAAGCTTTTAACTCCCGAATCCATTTTTTGATCTGTAGAACGTAATATAATGGGTCAATAATGATGGGGGAGGATTTTGATCTTGAATCTATGGTGAAAACAACCATAATTTGGAGAATTGGGATCATGAGTTGATCTAGGGTTGTTAGAATTGTTAGTAATCTGAATAATTGGTGATTGTTTATTGATTTCGATATTATTGATTGTTTGTAGACCAAGAACAAGCGGAACGAATCCGAAAAGGAAAGAATTAAGTTTCTTAAGGTTTCAAACTTGTTCGAGGTAGGTGATGGTTGTGATTCTATGATTGTGTGATGTTTGTTTGTTCTTACTTCATTATGATACTTATATATGTATGAATGTTGCTATATCGATCACACTTGTTGTAAATGAAATTGTTGAATGATTGTTTCCATGAAATCATGATGTAAATGTATGATCTTGATGATGTACTTGTGATTGTGATTGTGGTGTGTGATGGAAATCGGTTGCCACATTCCGACATAACTAACTCGGATCTATTGACACGTCCGACATAACTAACTCAGATTGATTGACACGTTCCGACATAACTAAAAGAAATAATTTTGGTGGAGGAGTTAATTGATACGATAGTTGTAGTCATTTCACTTGAAGAATTTTGATGATTACTTTTTGTGTCGTGAGAAAATGCATCGATGGAAGTGTTGGCAAGAGTCACTCACGTGGCTCGGAGAGAATTTCCTCTTAAGGAGAGGAGAGAGACCTTAGGGTACTCTCTTTGGTAGGTCCTATCTCATCAACTGAGTTAGGAATGAGTTCGTCACTTCACACATCTCTTTGTCCTTCCTGTGTTTGTCAAATTTTGATGTGTTTTCATTTAATGGAGTGGGTCATGTTTGTTGGTATATTGTTTCATGCCGCTTCTTGTTCCATTGGTGGTTTGGGGATTCATGTTGTTTCTCTGTTCAATTCTTTTGGGTTGTTTACGTTTCCCCTTATTCAACCACTTAATTACACCATTAGAGATGTTAATATTAAAAAGAGATGTATTGGAATGGACAGTGCTTGCTGAAATTTGAGTAAACTTACCAGAATATACATTGAAAGCTTTTACGTGAGTTGTTGTCTGTTTTTTGACCCTTTCTTATTTTGTGCTTTTCTGTTTATCCTTGTGGTTGTTTCTCATTTTTGGATAGATTAATGTTTGCCAAGTTTCTTGCTTGTTGTTTTTAGTGGCGGCTTCCTCTGGGGTCTTTTGTGGTTGAGTAATTTGTTTTGTTGTGCAAGCTTTGATTGTATATATCAGTTTTGCCGCACCAAATATACATGGTGCCTCCCCTTCATAAATCATCTTATGTGTGTGATTCTCTTAGTTTTCACTGGAGTACCCATCAGAACTTGGATGCATATTCGCGTAATTCTTCCTCTTATTGTAGCTAAATTACACACATTTTTAATCGTGCCCCTGATTTTATTTTATTTTCAATTATTTCTAGGATTTGTTTATCATAGAATTTGATTGGTAATTTCTCAGTCTTACCAGATGGCTAAGTGGGTTAACGTTGATTCTTGTGGTGCAAAATTTGGTTTCCAATGTCTCATAGAAAGGAAGTTTCCTAAAATGAACCAAGGGCCTCTATGTATCACTTTCTCCATGTTTTTCTTGAGAAAGAACTTTGCTATATAGAAATTCCAGCCTACATCAATACGGATGAGGATTTCAGTTGACTTCCATAGTTCAGTCAATCTGCTCGTGAGGTATTGATGAGAGGTTTTCCTTCCCATCAATTTGACAATGATTGAATTTTTTCATGGGTGGTAGATTTCAGCTTATCCTTGGAAGTCAATCAGATGGAATTATCCTTTTTGTCTCTGCTTCCTCCTCTGTAGTTACGCCTCTTATCAGGGAGGCCTGGGAATTTCCTTGAAGGAATATTTCGTAGGAGTATTTTTCGTCATGAATTTCAGTGTATCAGGTGGATCTGGTGTGACTTAGAAAGGGGAGTTTTCTCTGGTAGGGTGTTGCTTGTTGGTCATCCTTTCCGGAGGGGTCTGTTCTAGAGAAAGATAGAGTGTATCATATTTTGTTTCAACATATAAATTATTCACCTATTAAAATATTATTTTTAAATATAACATAATTCTCTCTCTTATATATTTCAAATTATTGGAAATAAAATTTAATAAAGACAAAATCTATTAGGTAGAAAAATATTATATCGATTTGATGTTTCTTTAAAATTGCTCTTCATCCTTCTTTCACTTATTGTATTTTTTTGTTTTTATTTGTTCTTTAGTTTATCTTTGTTATTTTGGTAAATTTTGTTGATAGATCGAAGGAAAGAAGATCTTTTTTCTATGATTTGGTGAATTTTGTGTAATAATTTAAGGGAATTTTTTTTTGGTGATATATTGCAAAGATTAATACTTCTAGAGATTTTTTATAATTGTTCATCTACTTACTCCAATAATTAATAAATTGCTCCACAATTGTACTAGTTATTTTGATAACTAATCAGCTGATCAGTAACTAAGCAGAACTGTCGGACAATTTAATAATGTTGAGAAAATTTCTTTAACCATCTTATTATTTCTTTCAACAGCATAAATTGTTCCACTATTACATTAGTTGTTTGAAAAATTAGTCAACACTAAAACTTTGGTTGTTTAAAGATTGAAATTTTTTATACTTTATTGTACTGAATGTTAAATAGTGTATAACACATAATTGATGACTTAGGATGTTCCTAACTGATATCCAAGACACAAGTCGTATTTTAAATCGTATATATGGTTATACTTCGCTATTCCACTAATATTATATCACTTTTTCAAGTGGACAAAATATATTTGAATTGTGTACTTTATTTAGCTGATGATTTATCTGTTCACACTATTCGATGATTTAAAATCAAGATGCTCGTTACAATTTATAATGTCGAGCACTACATTATATCAAATATATCAATGATGATTATTAATTATCAATTTTAGTACCACATAACTTGTCGAGACTCTTCATTTTTCAAATATTAAGCCTTTATCAATATCAAGATTATCTTGATTATTTACTCCTCTCATTCCTTAAGGAGTTTTATGTTTGGAATCGACGAGTTTATCTAGCTTTAGACGTGCCCTTCGAGGACCTTTTATTGGAGCACTTACAACTTAATTATGATATAGGGTCATCAAATACATCTAACAACTCATTTGCAACATTTTGCAAATGAAGAATCTCTTAAACTTCAAGTCCATTTTTTTTAAAACGAGGATCTAAATAATTTTTAATTACTAATCATCTCTCCACCTAATGTTAGGAATTCTAAATTTATCTGGAACCTCATTTGAAGATCTATTTTTGTGTGTGGTGGAGCAACTAAATCAAATATCACACATGCAAACTTTTAGATAAAAGCTATTTGATTTCTGAACTTAAATCAATTCTAATTTGGGGTGGGTGGGGGTTGGGGCGGGGGATCTTGTTGA
The DNA here is from genome assembly GCA_016801875.1 of Solanum sitiens. Classification (NCBI taxonomy): domain Eukaryota; kingdom Viridiplantae; phylum Streptophyta; class Magnoliopsida; order Solanales; family Solanaceae; genus Solanum; species Solanum sitiens. Next base: position 4,287,718 of record JABWTJ010000037.1, on the reverse strand, counting down.
CTTAATGCGTACATGTGTTAGGTATATATTAAATAAGTCATCTCCTATCAAATTTTATTTGAGAGTTTTGCTCTCAAAATCAATTATTTAGCTATAACTAAAGACATATAAACACACTAATTTAAATCAACATCATCAACGTAATGTTATAGTTGCAACCATGCTCTTAATTTAATATTGACATAATACATAAATGTGCCCTTTAACTTGACCTCATTTTATATTTACGCCCTCAAATTTTGGGTGTACATAAGTAGATACTTTAACTTGTATAAAATTTAACAAGTAAACACATGAGTCCTACTGGCATAATGTAGGATACCACGTCGGACACAAAATTTCATTTAGGATGTCATGTAAGACATCTGTGTTTATAAGTTCAATTTTATACAAGTTTATATTTCTACTTGTGCAGATCCAAAATTGAAAGGAATATATGTGATCAGAGGCTAAGTTAACCGACATATTTATGTATTATGCCTTTAATATTTGAGCAAACAACCTTGTAACTATTAAAATGCAAGTTGATACGAAAAAATTTATGATGGATGAGGAATAGATATGATGTGGCAGATATAAATTGTATGAGGCTTTTCTTAAAAATTACCAAATGAATTATTGGGTCCTATTTTCAGAAAAATCGGCCAAATTCATTTCTCTCTTCCTTTTTAACTTTTTCTATTTGATTCAAATCTTTAGTTTTTCAACATCTCTTCTTCTTTTTTCTTTTTCTTTTAAGTAACTGTATTTATAAATAAAATGTGAAATTTAGCCTAATTCATTGCTCTTTTAACATTTGATATTATTTTCTATGTTGTATTGATCATTTACCTTACTAAAAATAATTATTAAAAATTATTTGTCAATTAACAAATTAAACTGTAATTTTATTTTATTTTCATTACAGTAATAATTCATTCTTTTTAAAAATATAAACAGAATTTGTAAAATTGCAAAAACAATTCTTAAGGAGCAAATTAATAAAGTATCATTTTTATTTCTAATTTCTTAAAGATTCCGTAAAAGAAAAAATAAATAACTAATACGAAAAGCTGAAGGGGTATAAATTATTATTTTTTCTGTTCTCAATAATTTCATATATACTTAAATGCATCAAATACTCAAGAGAAAAATATAATGGAAAGAGCATCAAATAATTAGATAAGTTTTTGTAATATATTAATGTAACCCAAAATCAAAAATTACCTATAAGTACTTAAATATATATATATATTCTTCTGTCAATTTATATGATAGCGTTTTATTCTTGAAATCAAAGCAATGTGAAATTTAATTAATATTTTAAAATATATATATTTTTTATATTAACATAAGAACTACAACTTATAATGTTAATAAATAATCCTTCCAACAAAGTTGCGATTCAACCAAAAATACTATAAGTTGATATTCTTATCATGTTAGCACATGGAAATATAAACTTTATAGCTTGAATTTCAAGAAAAAAACAATCAAATAAATTGATGGAGAGAGTAAAATGGGAAAAAAGGAATTGATTAATTATATTTTAATTTTGTCGATTGACAAGTAATTTTAAATAACTATTTATGTTTATCCTAAAACTAAAATAATTATTTTTTTATGAGGTTAAGTGCACACATCTTAGTTTAACTTTTTTAAGTACATTATTATTTGACTTCAAGTTTAAATTAGTATCAATATATTTATTTCTATGTGGCTTTTGACAAATGAATATTATGAACTACAAAATAGGTAAGGAAAATAAATGTTAATTTTAAGAAATAATGAAATACTAACTTTAATATATTACTATTTTTTTTCTTTTAGCTTTTATCTTGTTATTGTATTAGTTTTAATTTATGTAATGAAATATATTTAAATTGAAAAATAATAATATAAAGTACTTTATATTAAAGAGAGGGGTAAATAGAAGGTGGGGTGGAGTTAGAAGAGAAAGGGGAGGTTCAAAAGATCTACAAAATGTACTTTTTTCTATTAAAATTTCCTCATACAACTATTACATGGTATATCTATTCACCATAAAAAATTTCAAGAACAAACAACATAAGAGAATTTGTGAAAAACTTTTTATTTCTTTAATATATAACCACATGACCGATTTGCCAACTTTGTTTTTCCTTTAGTAAACTCCCAATTTACTTTCACATTTGATTCCATCGTCATGTTCATATTTATGTACGGTAACAACTTGAAAAGATGAGTAACTATTCACATGAATAATTATAATCCACTTTGATTGTAGCAATATGAACATATTAAATCTTTCCAAATTTCCAAGTCTGAATATAATTTTTTTCCTTGTCAATTTCTTTGGAACTCACTATAATCCCAATATAATGAACAATTCATTTTTTTGGGTAGTAACAAATCATTTCTTTCGAAACTCTCAATGGAATTTGTGTATTAACACATATTCCATAACGCCATTCATATAGTGAACATCTCCTTCTAGAGAGGAAAATGATTACATGGAACCTCTGCTCTGCAACCTATCACCATAAACTCCCCTATTCTACCTACCATTGTAAGAGCTTAGCCAATACAGGTGTATTTCTACTTGACCCAACACTACCATCAGTAAATCCAGTCCTATCATACTTCCAAATGCTAGAATCCTGAGATGCCATCTTCATGACGTAAATGAGACTATGCAAAATCTGTAGCATCTCGAAAAGGGATGGAAGAGCTAGATTTAAACAGAAGGGTGCTCTCTTTCTCAGAAGACCTATAGGGATTGACATTTTGTTGAACATCACTTCCAGAGTACTTTAGGCTGTTGTTTCGACTTTCTGCCACAGAGAGAGCAGGGAAATCAACGAGGACTAACATTTAGAGCAGACAAGGCTTTTGAATTCATATTTTGATTCAACTCGCCATCAACTTGAAGCTGTAACATAAAGCTTTCAGCCATTAGTATGTAATTGAAGGTTCCAAAGGAACATAGTCTCCAATTGAAAATCAATCTTCGAAACCATTAGAGAGACATTTCCTATATTGTGTCCATTACAACTAATTTGACTGAACATCTAACTTATTTTGTATAATCCTCAGAAGTATTATTGCTTCGGACTCAAGACAATCTAAAAAATAGATAAGTGACATAGACTACTAGGACACTGAGACTCAATGATGGAAGCTAATTGACTAAACTTTTTTTGTAAGTAGCTGATTCACTAAACTTACCACATAATTGAATTTCTAGACAGTTATAACTGTGAGAAATATAGCAAAATAATATTATTGAATTGTTGTTGTATCTACATTATTACATGAGACCCTATTTATAGACCATAGAATACAATCCTTTACCAAATAGGATACTATTTAGTAGTCCTATTCCTATTCTAATAGGATTATATAAACCTATTCCTATTTTAATAGTATTGTATAAACTATTCCTATTCTAATAGGATTGTATAAACCTATTCATATTCTAACAATAACCATAGAATGTAAAAACATCATGTGTGGAGAAAATCTGGATTACTTAATTTGTTGAAGACACGGTGCTCAGATAATTCTAATAACTGAATAATACTTCCCAAAAGTTTGAAAGCACGGACACAACAAAGGAATATCCACGGTCACTTTATGTAGTTGGTAGTAAAAGAGGCATGCTTAATGGATGAAAATTTGAGGGAGAGAGGCATTCAGTATCTTCAAGATGCTATCTTTATGGTAGGGAAGCTGAAACTAAATGTCACCTTTTTTTTTACATTGTGAAGTGACTTCTCAAATTTGGAACATCTTTTTAAGCACGAGTATCAAATGGGCGACGCCTAAAAACTCTTTGGAGTTTTGAAATGCTGGAAGAGTTTAGGATGGTTACTCAAACAGAAGAACTGATTGAAGATGATCCCACTATGTATTTGGTGGACATATTTGAGGGAAAAAAACTTGATTTGCTTTCAAGGCATGAGTAATCAAATTCAGAAGATCAAGATGAACTCCCTTTTGTTATTTCATTTTTTGGTGCAAGGAAGAACCCCTCTAGTGGACACTGTAGCTATCCTAGAAATTTTAGAAGCATTGTAAATAGCTTAAGGTTTATCGAAAGCAGATTCCCTACTCCACAAAGGTAGGGGTAAGGTCTGAGTATATCCACCCTTCGCAGACCCCACTTGTGGAATTTCATGAGTATGTGGTTGTTGTTTTGTTGTTGTTGCATTCTTATGCATTTCCTTTGTTTTTACTGTCTAAGATTTTTGTGAACTAAATATATATTGTTCAAAAATAATTTCCAACTGAAAGTGCAACAATAAAAAACATATTAAAGGACGCTGTGACATTCATCATCATGCCCTACCAATTACCGTTGTAGTTATTGGTGCCCAGGACTCTTTTCTGCTTGATATGGGAAATTAACTGGGGCGCAAGTTATACTATGGAATTTCACCTTTGTTTACTGTAAACATAATTGATGTACCCTATCACATCATCTTTTAGGCTCGTGGAACAGCCTGAGATTCACAATATTTTTTAAAACTTCAAATATATAAATGGGTAGATAATTGAGTCCTCGTCACAAGCAGCAAAGGAAATATCACTAGCTAAGTCGACTAACTTCAGAATTGAGCAACATCACAAAATTACCAAAACTTGGTGGAACATGTCAGCAAGTCTTCTTTCTTAATTATTGTAATCAAGAAATGACTGATGCCACCCTGTGCTAGTTGAAGATAAAAGGGAAGAACATCAAAGACAATAAGTTACAACTTGAATAGAAAAACCAGTTTATGAGATAAGAGTGTCTGGCTAGATCATTTGTAACAAACAAAAGACGTAATGATAGTCTTGTTACTCAGACATAAAGTTTCCCCATCATAAGTAACATATTGAGAATGATATGAGAGTAGAGATGCATTTTGATGGCAGCAAAAAGTTGTTACATACTAACCTACTATACACATTGATGAATGAATCTTCCACATTTCTAGCTTTCCCTGTCAGTACATCAGCAACTTATAGAATGCAGCAAGAACATATTGTTTCTATAGGTAAATGACTTATTCTTGGCACCAATGCACCACAGATGGCCTTGTACTTCTAGGTCGCCTTTCATTCCTGCTGTTTCCCATACAAACTTGAAAAGCCCCAGAGCTCTGCTTAGCTGCTTTACTCCGCTCTGCAGCATATTCTGCTCATCAGACGTTAGGATCTTTCCCATGCACAGACGAAACTTATCCCCGCGACCAATTGGATAAAGTCCTCCACATACTTCAATATCAACATCCCAGATGCTGCCATAAAGATAATAAAGAAGAAGTGTGAACACACATCGTGATGAGTGTCCCAATGTCTTAGTCAACTTTTTATGCACTAAACTCTCCTGATAGCGAGCTTCCTTAAATCCGATGTTTTTGTCTATGAAAACATCCTTAATCTGATGAAGCCCCTCTTTCATGACCTCAAGCTTCTTTACCTCCGAAGTTAATCTTGTCTCTTCACTCAAACAATCAATAAGGTCGCTGAACATTTCAAGAACACCTTCCCACTTATGAGAAGCAGGTGATTCCACACCTTTTGCAGGTGCGATGCGCATCCATGAAGTGGATTTAGGGTCATAAGAAGTTGCATTCTCTAAATACTTTTGACAAGTTGTAACTATTTGTTGCGCCATTCTAATATCTTTACTCGGACATCTACAATTTAGAAACTCAATATTAGATTTCAGTCCATTCAATATCTCCTCAATTGTCCCTGTCCATACGGGGTACTTTGTGACCTGTGCACATATTGATTGCCTGACAAGCTTCCTTTGTTGTGCAGAAACATTCAAGAAGTTTGAAATTTTTGTAAGGGAATCAACTGTAATTGATTCCCTCTCGCTAGCTTTACTGAAACAGACAGGCTGATCACACTGTACATCGGCTAATGCTTGAGCCACATTCTTTTTCATCATTTCTTGCATTGATGGACACCCAATAAAGCTCCTAGACAGTGATTTAAAATAAGAGAACTTTTGTTCCAAGCTTTCATCATAAACTCTGGAGTGATCATTAACATTTACTAACTTCCCATCAACTAAGTCCACATTCTTCAGGAAAAGGTTCAATTTTGTTAATTTTGAGAAAGCTTTCTCGTACCATTCAGAAGGCAAAGACTCGTCCTGGAATTCCTCTGAGCAGTGATAAAACCGCATCACCCCACTAGTCTTGGCTGTCAACATCTTAGCTCGAGGTATAAGGTTCCTCCTCACGCTACACATTCCCATTGTAAGATAAACTTAAGTTACCATAAAAGATACACTTGACACAACTAGCAACTGCTTTGTTTTCTTCTTCTAACAATTGGGACGCCTACAAACCAAACCTGCATCGAAATTTCAACTTACTCAGTCCACTGAGGCATTTCATCGATCAGGTTGTGTGCATATATTTCTTCACAATGAGCTTCAAATTGAAGGCTCAAACGAATTCAAATCTTGAAGTAGTCAAACTAGAATGGATATACAACACCATAAATTTTCAGTATTGGTGAAGCACAAGATGAAAAGGAGAGCGAGGCTATAGTTTGAACTTTGACGCCTTAAAAGTTTGGTACAAGAAAAAGAAAGGGTGGGGCAAAATACCCAATAGTACACCTGACTTCTTTTTTATTTTTTTTAGTTTCTTATTTAAATTATTAGGAGTGTTATTCATACTTTAAAAATCATTACTTAGAGCCCGTTTGGTCATGCGATATAATATCATGAGATAAAATTTAAGCTTTGTTTGGATATGCGATAATGAAATTTTGGTGTTGTTTATTTTTTTATAAACATAAAACTCCCATAAGTTCTATAACTATTAAAATAGCCCCAATTGTTTATTGAGATAAGTGTCAACAAGACAACAACACACATAAAATATACCTTTTTTTTAGTCAGAAATCATCGGTGGCCCCCTAAATTTGGCAGCAATTTTCACCTAGACACTTCAATTAGATGATGTTCATTTTAGAAACCTCAGGTAGGGTTTCGATGTGTCATTTTGACACTTTTTTTTATATTATTAGAACTAGCTTAAGCGTGTGTATCCAAACGCCTCCTACGTGGATAAATAAATGAATGAACATGTGACATGTGGAATTTAATTTTTATTTTTTTAAAACTCACTTTTACTTTCTTTTTTTTCTTCAAATTATCTAACGCTAGTCCTTAGCCCCCACATCTTCTTCTTCTTCTTCTTCTTCTATGCATCTTGTTATGTTCTTTCTCTTTGTTCATCTTCCAATCCATTAAAATTCTTCTTCAGCCCCCACGTGTTCTTCTTGTGCTGCACAAAATTGTGATTTCTTGTGTTATATTTCTTGATTCCTCTTTTTTTAATTTCATTTTTTAAAAATTAATCAAAATTTCATCTTTAAACAAAAATAACAATATTATATAATGGTGAAGATGCAAATGGAGGCAAATTTTGGGGATTTAGTAATGAATGCTATGGGAAAATGTTGGGGATTCAGTTATTTAAATGTTAAAGATGCAGATGGTATAACAACTTGTTCCTCCAATTTTCGTTGTTACAGACACAAAAAATTAGGATAATTTTCAGTAAGAAAACTGAAAATCAATAGAACGTCTCATTATTATTGGAGGCGGAAGTTTCTTAGTTGTAGTAGCAGACAATATTAATGTAGAAAAGCTTAAACATTATGTGATTTGATTTTAAAAAGAAAAGAGTCACAAATCTTAGATAATGATGATGATCTTAATTTTTTTTGGTGAGGTTGCTAAAGAAATTTACTCTTTTGTTGAAGAAATTGGATTCTAATATAAACCAACAAAGTTTTGCAGAATTGTTTTGAAAAATTGTGTGGTCATTTTGGGTGATGAAAGGTAGAGAAGCTACAAGAAGAGAAAGTGAGGAAGAAGAAATAGAGCAAAAATATTTTTAAACAAAAAGAAGTGTTTCACGCGCATTAAATTTGTGTAACACACATGCTACGCTGAGTCAGCGAAAAAGTGTCAAAATAACATAGTGTAAATCTACATGAGGTGTCTAAAATAAATATCGCCTAGTTGAAGTGTCTAAGTGAAACTTCGTGCCAAGTTTAAGGGGCCACTGATGGGTTAGGCCTTTTTTTTAAGTTTCATACCTTAACTATTGAAAGTTTGAGTTTCATATCTAAACTATCAGTTTTTAGTTTGAGAAACACATCTCTCTTTTATATCACTCTCATCATGGTATGTGTAATACACTCTCTTTCTCTTTTATTTTAAAGAATTTTCACATCACACTCCACATGGACAAAATATTCAACTTTGACAACAAATAAATAAATTATTAGTATTAATTAAATTAAAAATTAATAAACTATTATAAAAAAATAATATTTTCTTTATAAAATAAAATGTAAAATTTTTTCTTACCCCATACCATTTTTTAAAGTTTTTTATTTTGTTTGAAATTCTTTTATAAAAGTATTTCATTTTTTACTTCATCTCTTCCCCTTCCTCAAATACTAATTTAGTTATTTATTTTCTTAAAAATATAATTCTACCCATCCCACTTAACCCTCCGCTTTCAATTTTTTTTCCAGTATTTAGATATACATATCGAAAATAGTTTTACTTGCCGCCACAAGACTTTTTATATTTTTTAGTTATTTATGTTATATCGGTACACTAGTAGAATTTTTTTTCTAAAAATATATGTACGTGCATATCTAACACAAAATAAAAAAACGTAAAAAATAAAAATTAGGAGCGAAAAATTAAATAGGATGGGATAGATTTTTTTAAATAAAATAATATCAATTTTTATCGAGAGGGGGGGGGGGGGGGGGAGGATGGAATATGAAATATGAAATTTTAAAAAATATTTTATAAATGATTCTTTTTAAAAAAAAGATGGGGTTGTCGCGGGGGAGGGGGGTACGTGAGGAGGTAGTGGAGTGAGATAAGAAAAATAATTTAATTTTTTATTTGGATAGTAATTTTTAATTTTTAATTAATATTAGTTTTTTATTATTTAATATTTATCTAGATAAAATATTTTATCTATGTGGAATGCCATGTGTCAAAAAACTTTCATATAAAAGAGAGAGTGCATTACACACACCACTGAGGTGTGTTTCTCAAACTAAAAAAATGATAGTTTAGGTATGAAACTCACACTTTCAATAGTTTAGGTATGAAAACTCAAAAAAAGTGAATAGTTTAGGTGTGTTTTTGACACTTATCTTTTGTTTATTCAATATTATCAAATCAACAAAAAATCATAAAATCGTATAATAAATTATGACAAAGTTATTTGTTGTTCACTTAAGTAATTGTTTCATCAGTATATTTGAGTAAAAATGAAACACCTTTCATGGGCTCTTCAAGATTTTATTAATCAACAGTCGTGAAGTGTGAGTTAAAGTGACTATATGTTAGTGAGAATAATAAATTTTATGTCGGCGAGAATAATAAATTTAAAAAAGTAATGATGTGATCATAAATTTTATTAACATGTGAAACAAATGGTTAGTAGTTATAAATATGAGGTTGTTTTAACAAAATATAAACTCGTGGATCAATTTTGTATTAAAACATCTCAAATCATGATATGGTATCACCATGTGATTCCATATCATGGCTTTTGGAGAATATGATATCACATCTCATGATACGAAATCATGAGATGGAATCAACGTAAAATGACATGTCCAAACGTTGATTCCATCTCACGATACCATATCGTGATATGGTATCGCATGGTCAAACACCTACTTAATTTAGGAAAAATTAGTAAATACACATATTTTTTTTAACCTTATTTTCTTATTCCCTACAATTTCAAAAAATCTCTCTTTTCTTCAATTTCTTTCACTTGTTCGGGTACATCACTTTAAACAATCACCTTTATTTTTTTCACGCCTAAAATCACTCTATGGTATCACTAATTATCTCCATCACTCCATTTTTGAATTTCAAATCTTTTCTTTTTTTCTTTTCTAGTTCACCAATCTTTTTTTCATCTATTTTTTCTTTCCAGTTCATCAATTATCGATTTTCTAAATTCTTTTTAGCTTTTTCATCTATAAATTTCATATATATATGGATGATAGGAATGTACGTGCGATCTTCTAGAAAACGTTAGCGAACAACGCGAAGAAAAAGAAACGAAAGAGAAGAGATGAATTAGTTGTTTGTCATACGACTATGCAAAGTTACATATGAGTTCTGACTCATCCTTTAATATTGGTCTTACTCAATCAATTTCACAAACGGAAGATCTCATCTTCAAAATCGGTAAAAAGGTGCATTGCAAGTTCTAAATTATTCCATTGAGAAAGATTCCCGGGGGGGGGGGGGGGGGGAGTAGAACACGTTACTAACCTAGCAATTTTATGACACTTAACCATACAATTACCAACAAATCACCCCAACAAGAAAAATCAAGGTAACAATCAAGAACTAGAAAAGTACCCCTAGTCATTATTGTTGGGTTTTAAAAGGTGTGAATGGAAAATGAAGAGTTGCGACTTTTATGAAGAGTTGCGACTTTTATGAAAATGTAGCGACTTGTATGAAAAGTTGCAATTTTATGAAAAGTTGTGACTTTTATGAAAGGTTGCGACTTGTATGAAAAGTTGCGACTTTTATAAAAATTTGACTTTTATGAAAGGTTGGGATCTTTCCTAAAGATTGTAGCTTTTCCAAAGGTTTGTCACCTTTCCGGTAAGGCACAATAATAACCTTTTCATACTACCCTTTATTTTCTATAAATTGAGGGATTCCCTCTCATTTTTTATTTTAAAAAAAAACGATTTCTGGACTTTTCTACTACTACTAAATCTAGTATTCTAAGTGTACTTTACTGTCATTGAGTGGCTCGCTGACACCAACATTTTGGGTATCAATACACTGGTGATTGAGATCATTCTATCCTGGGAGGACATATTCCAAATCAAACCTTGGATACTAGAGGGGAATACTTTCCTTAAGGGGACACTGTGCATTCAGTCGGCTTGATCTTCTTTCTGTTTTTCCAGATTCTGGTATGTGTTACAAATTTTAGATTGGTGAATTAATTTATGTTCTTCTATTCTTCTAATCTTCACTGGTTCATTAATCTTTGGTAACTTCATATTTCTGTAAAGTTTGTTGGAATCAGTAAGATTTTTAAACACTGATTGACAACAATTCTTCTTTAAAAAAAATATTTCGTATATTTTCTCTTATCTGTTTGTGATTCTAGTTTCTCTACTAGTTTTAATTTTTTAGTTGTGAAGATGTTCTTATACTTTGTTGTGTCTTACAAAGTTCTTCAAAATTTTGTTTAAAGTATGTTAGGGATACAAGATGAACAAAATTCTTAAGAAAATTATTATATTGTTGGTATTTCTTGTATTCTACTGATTGAGAGAAATAAATCATGGAAGTAGAAGATAAATACACTAATTCTCCAGAATTCAGTGTTTTATTTAGTAAGGTCGAAGTGAGAATGTAAAGGAAAAAAATTGGTGATATTTTGGTTAAAGATCACACTAGATAACCTTCTACTTTTTTGTCTAAGGAGGAAAATAGATTCTAAGAGTTAACTACTTTGATTGTTTATCATGTGTATCTTTGGAAAAAGATTTGCAAACCATATGTTGTGGAATGAATTTGCTTGGCAAATAGTGTTGCCTTTTAAAATTCTTTAGTTTGCAAAATGAGAGATGCATATTTTTGTTTGATAAAATAGTACGTCAAAATGTTATAGTTGGAAGACTATTTGAAAAGAAAAACATTTCTATGTGATAATCTAAGAATATGTTTTATTCTATTTGGAGAAAGAATTTTTTTTTGTAGTTTTGTACTCCTTGTGAATTTGATTATGTCTGATTGTTGTGGACTAAAAACTTTTATAACTTTGAATAAATTTGAATATGCAATTGATTTGAAGAATATGAAAAGTTCACCTACTAAGTCTGTGTTGTACTTTTGATTTTCTATAAACTTCAATGTTATATAGAAACAATCTAAATACTAAGTGGTATATCTATTTCTGATAGAGGAAAAAGACCAATGACTTAGAGTGTGTTTGGTATGAAGGAAAACATTTTCTGGAAAATGTTTTCCAATTTTCCCATGTTTGGTTGGGACAAAAGTTTTGGAAAATGTTTTCCAAATCAACTCATTTTCCTCAAAATTAAGGAAAATGACTTCCCTTCAAAAATTAAGGAAAACATTTTTCAAAACTCTCCTCCAATTTCAAATTATATTTTTTTTTTGGGAAAAACATTAATTTTAAAAAAATATTTTCAATTTCAAAATTTTATTTTTTCACCCGATCTCTGATTCTCCCACCCACCACTGGCCAACCCCCCCCAACCAACAACCCCTCCCCAAAAAATTAATTTTGCTTTTTAAAAATATTTTCAACTTCAAATTTTTATTTTTAAACTCCTACAGCCCCCCACCCGGCCAGCCCCCCACCCATCCCAACCCCCCAAAAAATTAATTTTGTTTTTTAAAAATATTATGAACTTCAATTTTTTATTTTTTCACTTCTACCCCCTCCCCCATCCACTGCCCCACCCCAACACCATCCCCAAAAAAATAATAATTTTGTTTTTAAAAAATATTTTCAATTTCATAAATTATTTTTTATTCTAGTAAAAATAAAAGATGTCTCTCAAAAATATTTTTCATTCATAAATCAAACACAAAAATCATTTCCGAAAAATATTTTCTTCTCACCAACCAAACATGAGAAAATAAGTCCAAAATCTACTTGTTTTCCATGAAAATATTTTCTAGGAAAACATTTTTCATGGAAAACATTTTCCTCCATACCAAACACACCCTTAGAGTTTGTGAGCTTGTGTCTCTATAGAATGAACTTTGACACTATGTAAAGATTGTCAAAGAGAATTGAAACTCTATAATTCTTTCGTAAAATAATATTTTCAAAAGAGGTTTGATACTACCATTGACATTTTGATAGTTTGGGAAAATATGTGGAAAAACTATTTTCAAATACTTGAAAAATATTTTTGAGATCATATTTAAAATGTGAGGGTTCTTTTCTTATGATAAAGATAAAACTAGGCTTGGTGTCTAATTTAATTTTAGAGCAAAAGATATGAAATTTTGTAATACTTTTATATTATATTAGACCCACAAAATTCTTGGAGTATATTTGATATTGTGGTTGTTGAGTTTCTCTATTACGAGTATATGATGTGACTAGTATGAAACTACCAAATTATATATATACTTGTTCAAAATAATTGTGTTCTTTTATGAAAAAGTGTCACTTAAAATGTTCTGATTTTTAGTCTATTGTAATAAAAGTATTTGCATAGACATGAATATTGGTGAATAGTCAATTGTTATGTTTTTATAAAATAAACATTTGGACTATATTGCCTTTATTGTACCCGATGAAACTTTGTTCATGGGTAGTTCTATAACAATCAAATTGAAAGTTATGGAAAGGTCCTTTTGAAAAGGACATTTGACAACGTGATGACTCTAAACAATGTTTGTATCACACAAAATTGTAAAAAATAGGAACAAAATATTAGCGAGAAAAAAGCTACCTCGAGAAGAGTTTTTCGAACTCAATATTTTTATTTGTTCTTACTTGCTTGAGTCAAAGTTTGTGACATGAACACTTCAGCATATCAATTACAAAACCTTAGAAGCAAAACTAATCAACTTAGAAGTTTTGTCTAACTTCGAGTGCAATAAGTAAAAGTGTCATGTTTGTGTGGAATCTAAGTATGCTGAGCATTCTTATAAATTTGTTGAAAGGAATTCTAATCCCTTAGAGTTGATTTACACTGACATTTGTTATATGAAGTCAACACCATCTCGTGGTGGAAAAAAATATCTCATAACTTTCATTGACAATTTCATTAAAAATGACTATCTCTATTTACTGAATGGTAAGGATGAAGCAATAAAAATGTCTAGACAATATAATATCGAAGTTGAAAATCAGTTGGGAAAAAAGATAAGAAGTGAAAAGAATGGAGAGTATGAATCTCCTTGTGCAGAAATATGTTTGGAAAGTGGATTTATCCATCAAACTGCTGCCCTATTTACCTCAATCTAAAGAAAACCGAATGTTGAAAGAAATGATGGATTCATTATTTATGAGTTTGGGTTTACCACAAAACTTGTGTGGAAGAACTATCCTTACTGCAATAGAGAACAACAAAAAGTTGTCTTTTCAGAAAGAAAATAATTTTGTTTGTTCAGGACACAATCTATTCCATATAAGAAATGAAAAGGAAGAAAATCCAACTTAAAATATTTCGAATTGTGGGGGTGTCTAGCCAAAGTCCAAGTCCCTATTCCTAAAAGGATTGAAACAGGACTTAAGAATGTGGACTATAAAATTAGACTTGAGTAGTCTAATGAAAGGTCTAAACGACCTTGGAAAGAACAAAGGAGAATGTACTTAATAAAGAGATTCATATGCGTAGTAAATGTCAAGGGACATATACTTCCTTCGGCTATGATTTTGTAACATTTCTTGTGTCTCATCCTTTTGGACAGATGGTGTCAATAGTGAGATTGGTTCAATTTGAGCAATCCTATTGGAAGTTGGTTGATCTTTCTCCAACGAAATAAACTTTTGGGTTCAAAGTGAATCCTCAAAAGGAAAATGAAAGTCGATGAAACTATTGACAAATATAAAGCAAGACCAAAAAATAAGGTCTTGATCTTTTCGACACATACTCGCAAGTAACTAGAATTACTTTTATTTGGATATTAATTATGTTAGTTGTGGTATATGACCTCCAAATTCATCAAATGTATGTAAAAACAACTCTCTTAAACAGAGAATTGGAGGAAGAAATTTACATGGAACAGCCCGAGGGTTTTGTTATTCCTGGTAAATAAAAGAAAGTATGCGAATTTGTTAAGTCATATTATGGACTAAAACAAGCACCCAAACAATGACATAAGAAATTTGACCAAAACATGCTGGCAAATGGATTTAAGAATGATAGAAGTGATAAATGTGTTCACATTAAAATCACAAAAGTCATCGTTTGTTTGTATATTGGTTATATGTTGATCATCAATAGAGACACTAATGAAATAAATGCAACTAAACGTATGCTAGAAAACAAGTTTGATATGAAAAATCTTGGAGTTGCTGATGCGATCTTAGGTATAAAAATCCTTAGAACGCCATAATGTTTAACATTTTCACGGTCTCATTGCATTGAAAAGGTACTTGACTAGTTCAAATGTTTGGATTCCAATATCGTCAAGTCTCCAATAAATGTGAGTTTTGCATTTCAAAAGAGTGGAGGCGAAAGTGACTCACAATTGGATTGAGATAGAGTATTGGGAAGTATGATGTATATCACGAAGTGTGCGCGATCAAATATAGCATGTGCTATTAATGAACTGAGTCGGTTCACGAGTGATCCCAATCAAACTCATTGGATGACAATGAAAAGAGTTTTGGATTACTTAAGAAATACTCAAAACTACATCTTGTATAATAACAATAAAAAACAACCTTTAACCATATAGACTTCGTGCCCAAAGACCTACGCATGAAGCCTTCGATCAATCTAGAATATAGCATGTAGGGGTGTACATGATCGAATTGGTTTGGGTTTTTCAAATAACAAATCAAATCATTCATGTAAAAAATTAAATTATAAATCAAACCAAACTAATAAACTTCGGATTTTTCTAGATTTTTGGAATTTTCGATAAAGTTTGCATACAAACATATAATTAACTTGTGCTCCAAATATTTCTTTAGTCCAACCAAAATAAAATTATCTAAGGTGTTTCTTAAAAAAAAAAACACAAAATATGAGATGAGTATTGATGACATAAAAATATTCAATAAAATATAATAATGAAATCATCATATAAAATAAATATTTTAAAATCATAATGAAAATAATTATAATTTAAAAGTACTAAATCATGATAAAATAAGTTTAATAAGTACTAGTTACATTACTAAATATTTAAGGAAAATTAAAACTAGATTATGTATTTTAATTGTCTAAACCAATGTAAAACTAAAGAACAAATATTCAATATTATTGTCATTCTTAGTGTTGAATTGATTTTCTTTTTGCATTACTATTAATTTGATTTTGATTTGAGTTTTATTATAATTATCAACATAACTATAATCTTTATTGGACCATTTCAAATTCTAAGTTTTAAACTTGAAATAATATATTAAAAGATAAAAACTATGATATAGTATAAGAAATATTTTAAAAGGATATCAAAGTAAATATTTTCTTGTATAAAATAAAATTTTAAAATTCCATATATAATCTCGGGTTGGTTTGGTCTCGGGTTGTTTTTTTTAGTTGAAACCAAATCAACCCAAATATAGTCGAGTTTTTTTTCCAATACCAAACCAAGTCAAACCAAATCACTAGTCGATTTTTTTTTTGGTTTGACTCAATTTGCGGTTTGATTCAGTTTTTGGTTCTGTGTTGTACAGCCCTAATAGCATGCAATTAAAAACAAGTCTAAACTCTCAATTAAGAAACCTAGCCTATCTAAGAGAACTATTGCAGAAGTCTGATCACATCCTTTGACTCCTTTTGTGAAACTTTAGCTTGTTCTTAGTCTAAGATAATAGTATAGTACAAAATCAATGATAAATTACCTAAATATTTTCAGATTATATGCAAATCCCAAATCCTAGGGTAACCTCATGATCTTTCCACCCAAACTAGTGTTTTCCTGCTATTAATTTGCTTAAAACTACCAATTTCATGGTTATTAGTACATTATGATAAAAAAATCAAGAATAATAATTCTTAAGAATAGTCCAAGGCCTTACACCCTAAAATCCTCATAAATTTGTATTTTCCCCACTTTAGATGATTTCTTATTGTTTTGTAAGCATAACTTAGTGGATTCACTTAGTTGAGGTGTCCTATATTCCGGCAAGGTATAGGACAATTCTGGCTGCGGGGCGAGACGTTGTATCATCATGCATCTCATACTGATGATTTTCGGTGAGAGAATCACCCAATAGAATTAAAGTATATTTTTATATATTTATATATCACTTATTATGTTGAGTTCATATATGAGAAAGTATTTTGTAAAACTTTAAATGATTTAACTCTTTTATTTCTTTACATTCAGCTTGAGTACATTGTTATCCATTGCAGTCCTTTCTTTCAATTATTTATTATTCAACTATATTACATACCCGTACATTCAATGTGATGATGTCATTCGACCAACATCTCTTAATGATGCAAATATAGGTTCTAAGAATCCTCAACAAGAGTCCGTTGAGATCATTTTGTCAGCTTTTGAGTAAGACCTTCTTGCTTTCAGAGTACTCCAGTTTTATGAGTTGTTAGTATTAGTAACATTTTGAGTAGTCGTGGGTATTATCACGACACTCGTCTATAGATAGTATAGGCTTCATAGGCAGGCAATTTTAGAGAGTCTTTTAGTTTTTAGATGTTTTATTTAAACATGTGATTCATACTTAGTATATTTAGTAAAATTTTGAGATTTAGTAAGTTATTTTTAAACGTTTATTTTAATTTAATGTCTATGCATGCTTGAATTAGTCTTCCGGTTGTAGTTAACTAGGATGATGGTTCACTTGGGGACCAACAATGGTTCTTGAGTGCTGACCACGTCAAGGGTGCATGCTCGGGTCGTGACAAACTTGGTATCAGAGCACAGAGTTCAAGTTTCTTAGGGTGTCGATGAAGTCGTGTCAAGTAAGATATTATTTATGGTTGTGAGGGGCCCACTTCTATAAATGAGGGACTACAAAAATTTAAAAAAAGTTTCCCTTCTTTATAGTCTAAATCGTGCAATAGAACTATGTCGTAAGTAACTCAGTCAATCTCGTGCATTACTCTTATCCATTTGACTACCCTTCATACTAAAGGAAGTTGAGAAGTAAAGTAGAAATCCTTATGGATGAATACTCTTAGCAAAATTCTTCAGAAAATTCAAGATACCTCATACGGCTTGAGAGAAGCCCGTGAGTGAGTTAAGTGTGGAGATTTGAAAGAATGCACTTTTAATTCATATGCATCGCACGTTCAAGCTAAAAACGAGATGTATTCCCACACTCTTTTTGCCTAAACCTCGTTTCAGTAGAGAAACTTATGAGGAAGTATGTTTTAGAGCTTGGACAATGTTTTCACCCGAAGATATAGTATGATGTACAATTTTATAAGTAGTAGTAGTAAAAGTCCCCAAATTTAGATTAATGAATGCAGAGGTATAATAATCTAAGAAAGGAAGTTAGTGATAAGGCAAATTATGTTGTTGTAGTCATGCATCCAGTAAGTTATTGATGAGGAGTTTTGTCTTATTGGTAGACTAAGAAGTGATGAGGTTGTGTAGATTTTATGGTAGAAGGTGGAGTAAGAGTTACGAGTTAGGATGAGTTAGAGTATACTTTAACTAGAAATGAGTTTATGATGATTTGTCGTTGTGTTAATAATGACCATGTGTAGGTGTTGAATAGAAGATCAGGGGTATTCATGAGGTGATATCTCTAATCTAGGATTATTATTTTTAGGGGAAAGCCCATAATATTCAGAGGGTTACAAAACTAATTAGGCAATGATGTATAGAGAATGGGTAAATAGTACTTAAGTTGTGAAAGTAAGGGTGGTAGCTAAATTATAAGTATGAAGAATGAGAGATGAAGATTGACTACTTATCATGAGGTTTTAGTGGGTGAGTATTTCTTAATGTTTATCTAATAGTTGTCAGTTAGTATAGTAAGCGAGCAATCATATTGATATCCAAATTTAGTAATAAATATTAAGCTTGAATATGACATCAGTGTCGTGATCGAGAGAATGAAAATATAAGGGTGATGATGACAGTCTTGAGATCTGATCTCATAGACTTGACACAGAGTAGGTGAGGAATTAAAATGTTAGCTGTAATGAATAAGAGTTGTACAAGTGAGAGATCCTAACTTTTAGATAATGGCAGTGAAGTGTGGCTAAGTCATAAGAGTAACAAGAGTATTAAGAGGTGTACCCGAGATTGTATATAATCAAACGAGGTTTCAATTAAGTTAATGATTTTCCATTTGTGTCTAGATAGTATATTTGAGTTGTTAATATGGAATAGGTTGATGTAAGCATTATTTTCCCTTAAGATTCAGATTAAGTGGCCTTATAAGCGAATGAGAAGAGGTTTAAGATAAGTATCTTAGAAAGAGGTCTTAGAGGGAATCTTAGTACCTGCTTATGGAGAGTTCAATAGTCATGAGATATGCCTTTTCGAGTATTTGAGTAAAGAGAATGTAGACCAGCTTAGACATAATGGAATAGATCCATAACTTTAAAGTGTCAGCCTCAGACCTATGAGGAGGATGATAAGATGAGAAACCAAGTCAAGCGTTGAGTATGAGCTAATGATGTTTTTTGAATGAGTTTTAGAGGTACATCAATCTATTTGTACTCTAGCATATTCCTCAAAGCTTATTTATTACAACAGCTTGTTGACATTTCTTATATCAGAATTGTATCTATGACCTATGCCCATACACTTCAGTGAGTTTGATATTTATGCTCAGTTTCTAGAATGAGGGGCAAAAACTTTAGCCCATTAACCTCGAGCTTAATCCATAAAGTTGTGGATATCAGCTTCATGCTATGAACCTATTCATATAAGTACTCACGTCTTATAGTATGTTTACTCTCACAAGTTCATGATTTACTCTCAATGTCTAGCAACATAATGTTATGTCATGCATATTCTTATATCAGAATCCTCGAATGACTCGTGCTTATGATATTTCACCCTAAAGTCTTTTCAGTAATCCTTTTTAGTTTTGGAGAGGGGTGTTGTTGATAGTAATTGTGTGATAATGGAGGAGAGGATTGCTACTTCTTATTGTGATAGTGATGGTGTATTTATTCAATCTAAGACTAAAAATGTGGAGGAAGAATGAGATAAAGTTTTACAATGAGTACTAGATCAGCTTCCTGGTGGTAATGCATGAAAGTTCAGTTGGTAGAGATGATAAGAGGATGAGAAGTTCTTAGAAAGTGGGTTAGTAGGAATATATGGAGTGGTTAAGGTTCTAAGCTAAAATGTGGTATTGTTAACATGTGGACAATGTGTGATACATTAGGTGTTTCGTGATATGATCTCAAGGTTACCTGAATGTAGCAGTAAGGAGTAATGTTCTTGGGATGAGAATTCCTACATAGGTACAGAACCCGAATATCGTGATTTAGATCAAAATAAAATCACCTTATTTTAAGTACTTTGTGATTCTGAGTTAGACTTTAATAGAGTAAGAGTAACCCTTTCCATTCTCAGACCAACCGTCATTCGAGGACGAATGATCTCAAGGGGGAGATATTGTAACACCCCAAAAATTTCTAAGTTAAGATCCGAACTATTCTTTATTTACATGTAGGGTCATAACGCATGATTCTAAAATTTCCAATATATGTAAGGTAAATTCTTTAGAGTGGGAATGATTTTTGATATCAATTAAGGTCACTAGAAATTCCTAGTACAAAGTTGAGTTGAAAGTTTCCTTACCGATTAAGTTTTGACATAAGATTTTACTTACGTCAACTTAAAAAGACCACATCTCTTAGAATAGAGAGTTATGTGGACCATACCTATCAATAAGGTATTTTAATCCTCATTCCAATGCCAAATATTTTGCGTCAATCCCAAATTTTGAGTAAAAAGTTATGACCAGTTTAGTAACGTAACGTGATATAGTGTTGTGACGAATTAGCCGATGGAAAAATATTAAAAAGGATCGTTTATATTTTTTTACCTCTAAGAAAATCCTAAACAAATTTCTTGACTAATTAAAGATGCAAAGCAATCATATTTTCATATCTTAATCCATCATTCTCTTCTCTTTCAAATCCTAAGGAAAAAATCAAAGTAGAAGACACATTCAAGATTCTTTCAATATTTTTCAAGATTCTTCTTCGAGGTAAGTTTTTCTCCAAGAATTCCATTATTTTCAACTCAAAGTTCTTCATACAATAATGAATCACTAATGAAATCATAATTCTTGGCCATTGAGTTTCAAGAAACTAATTTAAGAAATCTCAAGAAATGTTTTCTTGATTTTTCTCCTTTAAGCCAGGATTTCAAGGCTTCTAATCAAGTTCTTCTTCAAGATTCTTCAAGAACCTTATTCTTCCAGGTATGTAAGACTATGATAGTGTTGTACTAGTTCGTCCTCATGCCCTACATCTACTTTCTAACTAGTAAAAGAGTAATCTAAGATATTATCCTTAGATTTGAGTATTCTTGAGATAAATTGATTTTGAGTTCACGAGTTTCTGTTTTTTTTTTGAAATTCTATTCCTAATTATTGAATTGATATATGTTATGCATTAAAATGCTTGAGTGGATTCATTCATGTCTATATTTTAGCATTAACCCTATGAATTGACTATTTTTTAGAGGAGAAATATCATTGAGTTATGAGTTTCGAGCCCTTGAGTTCTGACTGAGTTTTCTTATTGCTATTAAGATCCCTGACTTGAGTCGTTCATGTTCATACTTCAACATGAACCCTATGATTTGAGCTATAAAATTTTAAAAGGTTTTTAAAGCCCACACTTGAGTTCTTAAACTGAGTTTTGAGAAAGTAAAGATGAGTTTTGAGAAAAGAGTTTCTAAAACATGATTAGTATGACAATTGAGTATGCCATCAATGTATGAGCAGTATGGTATCTGGATATATCATCAAAATTTATGCAGTATGACTTCCCGAGTCATCAATGATCATATTAAAATATATTTTAGTTATGTTTTTCAGAAAGAGTTTTGAAATATGAATTGACTAAGAGTATAAGGGGACTATGTATTCCGACATGTACCAATTTTTACATTGATGAAAGAGAAACTGAGATTTCTAAATGAATTATGAGTTACAAAGATATTTTAAGAGTTGTTACCTCTTTTTAGAGGGTAATTTGAGCAATTATCTCAAACAAGAGGAAGAGTTATGTTAAACATATGAGCATGAGTATATATTACTGGGAGTAGTATTGAGCAATGATATGCGGGTCGAGTTCAGACAACTCAAAGTCCTCACAAACCATGTATGCCAATATGTATAAAGGTTCATACCTTTTGATAATTCCTTATTGCTTTTTTAGCATAGCTTAGTAGATCCACCTACTTGAGGTCTATATCCCGACAAGATATAAGATAGTTCTAGTAGCGTGGGCGAGACGCTATATCATCATGGTTGTCGATTAGAGAATATTTCAATAGAGTTAAAGTGTATTTTTATATATCACTTATTAAGTTGTGTTCAAAGATAAAAAAAAGCATTTTGTGAAGCGTTGAATGATTTAACTCCTTTATTTCCTTACATTCAGCTTGAGTACATTGTTATCTATTGCAATCCTTTCTTTCAGTTTTTTGTTATTCAGCTATATTACGAACTTGTACATTAAATGTACTGATTTTATTCGACCTGCATCTTTTAATGATGCAGATACAAGATTTAAAGATCATCAACAAGAGTCAATTGAGATCATTTTGTCAGCTTTCCAGTAAGACCTCCTTGCTCTCGGAGGACTCTATTTTTATGCGTTGTTAGTATTAGTAAAATTTTGAGTAGTCGTGAGTCTTATCTCGACACTCGTCTATATATAGTAGAGGCTTTATAGATAGAAAATTTTGGAGAGTTTCAGTTTTCAAATGTTTTATTTAAACTTATGATATTGAGAAAAGTTTTGAGATTTAGTCAGTTTATTTTAAATGCTTATTTAAACTTTATGTATACTTTAGATAGTCTTCCGCTTATAATCATCGAGAAAGAGAGTTATCTTAAAGTCAAGTAATGATTCTTGAGTGACGAACATGTCTTGCATATAGGCTCGGGTTGAGGAAGAGGAAGAAGAAAAGAAAGAGGAAAATGAAAAAGAGGAAGAGAAAAAGGAAGAGGAATAAAAAGGGAAAGAAGAGAAGGAAGAAAAAGAAAAGTAGGAAGAAGAGGAGGAAGAGGAAGAGGAAGAGGAAGAGGAAGAAGAAGATTAAGAGGAATGGGAAGAGCAAGATGAAGAATGGGAAGAAAAAGAAAAGAAAGAAGAAGAAGAAGAAGAAGAAGAAGAAGAGATGGAAAATAAGGAAGAAAACGAAGAGGGGAAAGAATAATAGGAAGACAAGAAAGAGGAAAAAGAAGAGGAAGAATAAGAAAAAGAAGAGGAGGAAAAATAGGGCAAAGAAAAACAAGAAAAAGAATAACAGAAAGTAGATGAAGAGGAGGAGGAGGAAGAGGAGGAAAATGAGGAAGAGGAAGAAGATGAGGAGGAAGAAGATGAGGAAGAAGAGCGAGAATAAAAGAAGAAAGAGAAGAAGAAGGAGAATAAGAAGGAGAAGGAGAGGAAGAAGGAGTAGAAGTAGGAGGAGAATAAGAAGGAGGAGGAGAAGATGGAGATTGAGGAGGAAGAGGAGGAGAATGAGAAGCAGAAGGAGATTTTAGGATAAGAGGAGAGATGGGAAGAAAATATAGTGGAGAGATATTGAAATATAAATAGACTAAAAATAGGATAAGTTTGTTGGGTTGTGTAATTCAATATAAATAAGAAGCAATTATGCAAAATGTCTGCCCATAAACTCCCTCCTCCTTCTTCTTCCTCTTCCTCTTCCTCTTCCTCTTCTTTTACTTCTTCTTCCTCTTCTTCTTATTCTTTTTCCTCCTCTTCTTTTTCTCTTTCTTCTAATTCTTCTTCTCCTTATTTAAGGAGGAGGAGGAGGAGAAGGTTTTTAAGAAGAAGTACAGGAAGAAGAAGAAGGAGATGAAGAAGATAAAGAAGGAGAATAATAAAATGAAGAAGAGGAAGAGGAAGAAGAAGAAGAAGAAGGAGAAGAAGAGGAAGAGGGAGAAGGAGGAGGAGGAGAAAGAGAAGAAGGATAAAAAAGAGGAGCAGAAGAAGATGGAGTGAAGGAGGAGGAGGAGCTTATGGGCTGACATTTTGCATAATATTTTCTTGTTGATATTGTATTGCAATACCCAACTGACTTATCTTATTTTTAGCCTATATATATTTCAATATCTCTCCACTATATGTTCTTCCCATCTCTCCTCTTGTTTTAAAATCTCTTTTTTGAACACTGATCTTTCACTAAATTTTGATAACAATGTACGTCAATTAAGACATTTTAAGAGAAGAAACGAGTTATTTTGCATCTGCCCTAGAGAAATAAATCGTTGACCAATATATAGAGGATACACATTTTTTTGGTCTTTTTAGAAAGTCAATCTGGTAATTAGATTTGATGTAATTAACTGGATTTGATATAATTGAGTGTAATTACAATATCTGGCATATTTGACCGATCATGTACTTTGTTTTGTCAACAAGTAATTTGTGTAATTGACAAGGGTAATTACACTTTCAAATTCTCAAGGAGGGGTTGTGAATTGTAGATATTGATAATTTTAACTCATATTAATGAAATCAATCCGTTTTACCCATAGCAAATAAGTTGGATCACTTATTTTTTATGTGGATAAATATGGACATCAACTTATTTTATAAGACCATATAAATATGGTCAAAATGGGTAAAGAATGGGCATCCATTTAGATCCATAACATATCAGTTCATTTAGTAAAATCCTTATTGAGCTGCACAGAAACCTCAAGGCCCAAATTAGTTTCCCGTGTCTCTATAAAGGGCCCTTCGCCTGTCATTGATTAGTTTTTACTGACAATACATGCGTATTTTACTTTCTTCAGTGTCATTTTTGCTCTACTGTTGAATCCTACTTGCACTTGTTCCTGGAAGTTGGAGGGCAATTGAACTATCATTGGCTTATGAAAGGGAGAAGTTGAGCAATATGATTACCCGAATGTGAAAGACTTCTGTATTTGCACCAAATTACGAAGAGTTTGCTTCAATAATTTACCCTTGATTCATGGAGTTTGTTATAATAAGACAAAGACATTTGCTTGTTCTGTTAATTTCTACATTGTAATAATGTTATATTGTCGAAAAGAAATAGATAAATTGATGTAATGAAGGATATAACATTTGTTTTCAGTTTACGGTTTACCGGTTCACTTCACTCAAGGAAATATAGAGAGGTATTAAATGGGTTAGAATCAGGGGTGGAGCTACCTTGTATGAAGGGGGTTCATTCGAACCCCTATTGGCGGAAAATTATATTATTTATACATGGTCAAAATAAATTTATATGTATATATAGTATATGTCGAACCCCCTTCGACTATCAAATTTTGAACCCCCTTATTGAAAATCCTGGCTCCGCCTCTGGACTCACTTAGAACCATTTTATCCAAACTCATATTAGCGAAATCCATATTTACCCATATTTTATATGGATGGATCGTAATTCAAACTATTTTGTGGGTGGATCGTAATCCAAACTATTTTTGTTTAAACAATATTCAATATATGTAAATCCGAATCAATCCAACCATTTGCCACCCCTAGTGAATCGTTGATAATTACTTGGTGTAATTACAACCTGATTACTTTTAATTTATTCTTTTTACTTTTTTCGTTTTTATTTATTTTCTATTTCTATTATTACAAATTCATGTTATATTTTTATTATTCTAAAATTTTTTATAAGTTTATTTTTATTGTATATTATTTATATTTTATTTCTTTCTCATTCTCAACCTTTACTTCACGTAATTCAATGCAATATTTTGTATTATCTGTTTTTATGTCATGTTTATTTATTTCATTAACATAATTTTGCTAGTATAAGATTATAGTTTTATGTTTTCCTTTTTATTTATAAATCATATTTGTGTTTGTTATATTGAAATTTGACATAAGAGTATATGTTAAATTTTTTATTTTGAATTTAACTTATGTTATATTTTTAGTTACATTTGTTTTAGTAGTATTTACATGAGACTTCATTGCAAGTCATTTAATTTTTAATTAGACTTGATAGATTATCTTTTTGTCAAATATTTTAATAATTTATAACATTCTATTTATAATATTAATCTTTTTGTCGAATATGCATTTCATGATGCTAATAGAAATCTTGTGTTGTTAATTTTTATGATAAATTCAATTGATATATACTAATTTGAAAAATATAAATAAAATATTTTTCATAATATTAGTTAAAACATATGTTCATTAATTAATATACATTCAAAATACAATATATATCTTTAAAAAAAATTAATAACATTTATAAAGTTTCTTATTTGTCTATCATAAATTTTAATTACTAACTTTTATTTTTAAAATTTGGTATAATCTTAAGATTGCAATTGTGCATCCAAACAGTACATATTTAATCACACTATGACAAATAAACATGTCAATGTAATTACTTAGTTGTGTAATTACCAGACTGCTAATTACTATCCTAGCAATTACACTAATTTCAATTACCAAGTGACTTTAAAAAATGGCTCTTTGCCAATTTAAAAGATATGACATCGAGTCGTACATATTATGTATAATAACAATAACTTTTTGGATATACATATAAACAACTATTAATATGCCTGTTCTATTTACATTATGTAACAACTTAAGAACAAGCAGAGATAGACCACATTATAGTTGACTATAGAGATAAAGAACTTTCACTCTTTTATATTCAAACTAGTCTCTGGAAACGTGCATTGCACCTTTATCCCAAAATACTTAAAACAAATCTACTTTAATTTAAAGATAAATGCATATTGTAATGAAAAAGTAATTTATCTTGTGAAACTAACGATTATGCATCAACAATAAAAACTAAATTGATGCATATATTGAATCACATCATGATCAATCAAAATGTGGTAAGAAGTTATAGAACCTTGTATTGATTTAATTATATGAAAATTAAGAAAGTAAGCAAAAAAAAGAAAAAAGAAGATGGGGTGGGTGTAGGGTATGGGGTTGATAAGTACCTAAAACTGAAGATGTTAGGAGAAGTAGAAGATATATATTAAGAATTTTATACAATGAAAACAATCAAGAAACCTAAACATTAAACAAAACAAACAAAAAGTGAAAAGAGAAGAGAGCATAGAGAGTTATACATTTTTTCCAACTATTTTGAGTGTGTCAATCTTGTGTCAAATGTCACTATATAGATAGGATCGAAGAACACAAAGAGTTGTCATGTATATGACATTAACTCATATGAAATCATGAATGAGAGGTAGGAGTAAAAATCATAATGAACATAATTAGTGAAAGTTATTATATTTCATAAAGGAGAGATAGTCGAAATAGAATATATGTTACGTACTTTATATTAATACAAATATTTATAATAATCTATATATAATATAGATCCAATTTTTTCCTTTTTTGGGAGGACAAACACAATCATTAATATTTCCGATTGGAATACAAAAAGAACAAAAAATTCATGAATTTACTCCAACATGAAATCAATACAAAGATATTTCCATGGACATTATGGTGGTTGATTCATGACTAATGTGATGAGTTACTATTTATTATTTAATTTATTAAATAGTTAAACATTTTAATTTAATATAGAAATAAAACGGTCATCTATCTTTTCTCTAACATTCTTTCTACTTTTAAGCGTATATTACTCTTACGAAGCAAATATAAACTTCTTAAAATTCACAAAAACATTATAAAAAAATAATCTTTAATTGTTAAAGGAATAAATTCAAGTTCCTAACAGCAATGAAGGTAAACACTAAATATCTATTTAGCGAATAAAGAAGTCATATCCAATACTTATCATGAAAAATAGAAGCAACAAAGTAATTCAACTTCCTGCAAAAGCATCATATATTTATCACTGAAATTAAAAATCTACCTCATAAGTGGTGACAACAAAATTTTAGTAGTTAATTTTCATGTGAAAGATCAAATCCTTAAACAACAATTAAAGAATTGAGCATGATTTATATGATAAATAAAAAATTAAAACATTACACGGAATACAAAATACTTGAAATAACATACCATAAGAACTTTATGTAAAAAAGGAAGAGGAAGATGAGAGACTTACATTGTCTAAACCAAATTCAACTACACAATATTGTCGGCAAAAGAAAACATGAAAGAATAAACATACACATTAGGGATGAAGAAATATGAATTGTTGGGGATTGTAATATATAGCAGTTTCTTTTAAAACTTTTCATTTGAAATAACTTCAACCTAGAAAATTAATGTAACTTTTTTTCATTCATTTGAATGACTTTTTATCTTCCATTATATCTTTCTTACAATAATTTAAATTGGATACTTTAAAATTGATTATTTAATTAGTTATTAGTATATATTTTTACCTTTTGTACATTAAAAAAGAGATAATATTTAAGTGAAGGACAAAATGGTAATTCAACTTTGAGGTTAGGAGCTTCACACTTTTAATAATATATGATATGATATATAATATATGATATATGATATATGATATGATGATTATGCTTATCTAGAAGCATTACGATCTACAACTCAAATGATTATGTTATTCTAAATTGTAAATTCTTAGATAAGTCACCTTTAACTCTCTTGGTATCAAAATAAGATTTAAATTGATATAAGCCGTAAATCCACACCTGAACATGCATTAGACACTCATTTTCATCATCCATCCTCTTTTTTCCCCTATAAAGTGAGATTTTATTAAGGCATTTAGTAGATGCAAAGATATATGAAGAATATGTTAGATAAGTAAATACAAAAAAAACATATAAAGTTATGGTGTTGACAAAGTTGGATGCACGTGTTTTGTTCATATTCCTTCTGTGAACTTTCTACTTATGATCGTCACGAATTGAATTATAAGCATGACGGAGTGATCTTTCCCTCTTATGAAAGCCGATATCTCACTTTCGAAAGAGAGTTCGAGTCTCGAACTCTTGTTTTTTTTCCAAAATTTCGGGGAAAATCAAATGTTACCTTGAACGATAGATTGGTTCGACTCCCTTATTCACCGTTCTTCTCGAATCGCTCCAGTACGATGGGCCGGGGGGGGGGGGTCCGCCAGAGAAAATGCAACACGATAGAAGAGTTCTCTCCGTTCTTTTCTCGATGCCTATACACCTTCTTGCAGGGATTCCAGTTTCAAAGGGAGTTCTTGACCTCGTCCACCAAGCGGGACAAAGTGCGACCCCTAAGCAATTGGGGGTTCTCGCTCATCTTTTGGGGGTCCATCTCATCTGATGTTTCAAAGAAGTAGGTGGTTGTTAACCTAAGAGACGAGCGTTTTCTCTTAGGTTTCTTTCTCCCGCGCCCGTCGCTACCCGGTCCGCGTTAGAAGGGAAGATTAGCAAAGTGGGAAAAGAAAGAGGTAAGGAGAGCAACATCTTATTCTCTTCGCGAGAACTTCTGGATCCTTAATAGCAGATGCCCATGCTTTGATTCGAAAGCGCTAAACGACACGCCATTCTCCTTCCAATAGTATCATCGACTGGAGACTCGAACCCGCAGCTTCCGCCTTGACAGGGCGCTGCCATTTCTATTAAATACGATACCACGAACTCGTATAAAGATTCTTCCTATAGGGCCTCGGAGTTTGAGGGATTCACTATATTTTTGATGATGTCTTATTGAGAGTTATTACAGAATAACCTTTTCATAGAGGAGAGCGATAGGCCGGTTTGAAGAGCCATTGGCCATTGATTCTTCCTCGCAATCGCGGTCTCTATTCGTAGGAATAGACTCGTCCAAGTAATTCAGATAGTGATCTAAGTTATTTACAGGGGAGATTGATTCAATTAAAAAATTTGATCAAACAACTAGCCTTACACTTTGAAATAAAATAGGACAATGAATTTGACCAAAACATAATTGCTTTAATTTACAGTAAAAGTAATCACTCATAAAAATTGAAACTTATTTCAAATATTAGAATTTCTAAAATAAAATTTTACTAAATGGTTAGAATATCATAAAGCAACGTGAGCTCCCCCCACCCCCACCCCAAAAATATGACAGAAATTAAGGCAATTTCAACCTACATCATGATCTGAAATCAGATTGATTTGAAGTTGAAATTTTGTTGGGACATATAATTTGAATTTCATAAACTGTATACTTCTCATAAACATAAAACCCACAAGTTGTGAAGCCAATAAAAAAAATCAATTCTTATACAATCTTATCAAAGGAGCAAATATAATCATAAATATCCTGTTATTCATCTTGTATTCCTAACATACTTAGAATAAAACTTTGAAAAACTTGGTAAGACAACAAAGTTTAAGAACATTTTCACAAATTGAAAATTAAAACTAATAGAGAAACTAGATCAGAAACAAATTCAAAAATATATGAAATATTTTTCTTAAAGAAGAATTGTTGTTAATCTGTGTTTAAAGAATCTTACTGATTCCAACAAACTTTGCAGAAACACGAAGTTACCAAAGTTTAATGAACCGGTGAAGAATAGAAGAGCATAAATTAATTCACAAATCTAAAATTTGTAACACATACCAGAATTTGGAAAAACAGGAAGAAGATCAAGCCCACTGAACGCACAGTGTCCCCTTAAGAAAATTATTCCCTTCTAATATCCGAGGTTTAATTTGGAATATATCCTTCCAGGGTAAATAATCTCAATCACCAGTGTATTGATACCCAAACCGCTAGTGTCAGGGTGCCACTCAACGGTAGTAAAGTACACTTAGAATACTAGATTTAGTAGTAGAAGAAGAAGTCCATAATTCTATATTTAAAATGAGAGGAAATCCCTCAATTTATAAAAACTAAAAGGTAGTGCGAAAATGTTCTTATTGTGCCTTATCGGAAAGGTCACAAACCTTTATAAAAGTCACAATCTTTCAGAAAGGTCATCACCTTTCATAAAAGTCATAACTTTCCATAAAAGTCACAACTTTCCATAAAAGTCACAACTTTTCATAAAATTCGCAACTTTTCATAAAAGTCACAATTTTTCATAAAAGTCGTAACCTTTCAGAAAAGTCACAACTCTTCATCAAAGTCGCAACTCTTCAATTTCCATTCACACATTTTAAAACCCAACAATCCCCCGTATGAATTGGGAATGACTCCAAGAAAAAGAAACTGACAATTATGTGTACTTTATAAGCAAGAATTAATTGCATCTGGATAAGTAGGTTTCCCCTTGGACTTTCCGTAGTGAACATAATTCTGACTTAGACGTCCTGAAATTCGTGTATTTAGATTGAGTTACGATCTCAACCTGTGATTTAGAAGTTCCGGCCACCTTTTACGTTAGAAGAGCAAAAGGCCCAGGGCATAGCAGGATGAACCAATGTGAATGAGTGTAAGCTTCGTTGCCCGAACACGAATGGTGCTGGGCACTCCGGAGAAGCAAATCTTGATTGAACCTATATTTGCTCAATGGATACAATCCGCTCATGGTAAAACTTCATATGGGTTCGATGTACTTTTATCTTCAACGACTTGCCCAGCATTCAATGCGGGTCGAAGCATCTGGTTGCCTGTCGGATATACTCGGTCAATCGGTAGATGTGATATCTATGAACCGTCGAGCTTTGGTGTATACCTAGACAACCATACGTCACACAATTAACCCTTTACAGTTTATGATTCTTACGGATGTGTTCGTTTTATCCATGAACACCTCCTTGTTTCATGAGTGTATAGAGAGATGGGATTTTGACAATCATCTTTTTTGAAGCGGCTTACACTTTACACTCACATAGGTGATTCATAACCGTGTTATCGCGTAGATACACTATTTGGTCAACTCTGCCAAACATAGCAAATCATTAAAATCATTAAGCTTTATTAACTCATTAACAAGCCTTAATGTTGTATCCTTGTCCCTGAGCATTGTCTTCATCTTGAGAAAGGATTGAGTTTGTTGACAATGCCGAACCGTCATTCACAACTTTGTTTTTCTCCTTGAATCTAGCTCTTGGGATCTCCAGTCTGCTAGACAGAGTTACCGCCATGATGAGTTGTCCTAAGCCATAAATCCATTCTATTAGATGATCTTTCAATTTTCTCTCTAGTTAGGCCTTTTTGTAAGTGGATCCGACACATTATCCTGTGACTTTACATAATCAATTCTGATAATTCCACTAGAGAGTGGTTTTCTAACTGTATCATGTCTATGTCATATATGACGAGACTTTCCATTATACGTCATGCTCCATGTCCTACCTATTGCATCTTGACAATCAAAGTGTATGCATACTAATGCCAACGGTTTGGGCCAAAATATCAAGAAATTCTGGAGTCTTTCAACTTATTCACCTACCTTATCTAGAGCACCTAGCTTAGAGATCATTGTAGAGCTAGCGATACATGTCTCTTTTGAAATATTTCCAAGAGACTGCTCCTCTACCAAGAGTAACTACATATTCACTCGTGGATTTTACTTTATTTGTCCAATGATCCAATTTACATCACTAGATTCACTCAATACTGCTGTATATTGTTATAATGCAAGACATAGTTTTAAGTATTATTTTAAATACTCCAAAACTCTATTTATTGCCATCTAATGAGTTTATTTGGGATCACTTGTGAACCGACTCAGTTTATAATAGCAAATGCTATATTTGATCGCGCACACTTCATGATATACATCATACTTCCCAATACTCTAGCACAATCCAATTGTGAGTCACATTTGCTTTCACTCTTTTGAAATGCAAAGCTCACATTTATTGGAGACTTGACAATATTGACATCCAAATATTTGAACTAGTCAAGTACCTTTTCAATGCAATGAGACAGTGAAAATGCTAAATATTATGTAGTTCTAAGGATTCTTATATCTAAGATTGCATCAGCAACTCCAATATTTTTTATTCCAAACTTGCTTTCTAGCATACATTTAGTAGCATTTATGTCATTAGTGTCTCTATTGATGATCAACATATCACCAATATACAAACAAACAATGACCTTATGATTTTAATGTGAAAACATTTATCACTTCCATCATTCTTAAATCCATTTGCCAACATGGTTTTTGGTCAAATTTCTTATGTCATTGTTTGGGTGCTTGCTTTAGTCCATAATGTGACTTAATAAGTTTGCACACTTTCTTTTATTTATCAGGAACCAAAAAACCCTCGGGTTGTTCCATGTAAATTTTTTCCTCCAATTTTACATTTAAGAAAGTTCTTTTGACATTCATTTGATGAATTTGGAAGTCATATACCACAACTAATAATTTTAGCATCCGAATGGATGTAATTCTAGTTACTAACGAGTATATATATCGACAAGATCAAAATCTTGTTTTTGTCTAAAGTCTTTGACACAAAGTCTTACTCTATATTTGTCAGCAATTCTATCCACTTTCATTTTTCTTTTGAGGATTTACTTTGAACCCAAAAGTTTATTTCCTGGAGGAAGATCAACCAACTTTTAATAGGATTGCTCAAGATTGAACCAATATCACTATTGACACCATTTGTCCAAAAGGATGAGTCTACATAAGACACAAGAAATGTTACAAAATCATATTTGAAGGAAGTATATGTCCATTGACATTTACTACGCCTCTGAATCTTTTTATTAAGTACATTATCCTTTTGTTCTTTCCAAGGTCGTTTAGACCTTTCACTAGACTACTCAAGTCTAATTTTACAGTCCACAGTCTTAGGTCCTATTTCAATCCTTTTAGGAATAGGAACTTGGACTTTGGCTAGACACCCCCACACTTTAAAATATTTCAAGTTGGATTTCCTCCCTTTTCATTTATCATATGGAATAGATTGTGTCCTGAACAAACAAAATTGCTTTCTTTATTAAAAGACAACTTTTTTTTTGTTTCCTTTTGCAGTAAGGATAGTTCCTCCACAAAAGTTTTATGGTAAATCCGAGCTTATAAATAATGCATCCATCATTTCTTTCAATCTTCGGTTTTTCATTAGATTGAGGTGAATAGGACAGTAGTTTGATGGATAATTCCAATTTCCAAATATATTTCTGCATAAGGAGATTTATGCTCTCCATTCTTATCACTTCTTATCTTTTTTCAAACTGATTTTCAACTTCGATATTACATTCTCTAGACATTTCTATTGCTTCATCCTTACCATTCAGCAAATAGACATAGTCATTTCTAATGCAATTGTCAATAAAAATAACGAGATACTTTTTCCCACCATGAGATGATGTTAACTTCATATCACAAATGTCAGTGTAAATCAATTCTAAAGGATTAGAATTCCTTTCAACAGATTTATAAGAATGCTCAACAAACTTAGATTCCACAAAAACTTGACATTTTTTTATTTATTGCACTCAAAGTTAGACAAAACTTCTAAGTTGATCAGTTTTCCTTACAAGGGTTGTAATTGACATGCCCCAAGTGTTCATGTCACAAACATTGACTCAAGCAAGTAAGAACAAATAAAAATATTGAGTTCAAAAAGTTCTTCGCGAGGTACCTTTTTCCTCACTAATAATTTTGTTCCTATTTCTTACAATTTTGTGTGATACAAACATTGTTTAGAGTCATCACCTTGTCAAATGTCCTTTTCATAAGGACCTTTCCATAACTTTCAATTTTATTGTTATAGAACTATCCATGAACAAAGTTTCATCGAATTCAATAAAGGCAATATAGTCCAAATGTTACTTTTACAAAAACAGAACAAATGGCTATTCACCAATATTCATGTCTATGCAAATACTTTTATTATAATAAACATATCTTTTCATGAAAAATCACAACATTTTAAGTGATTTTTTTAAATAAAAGTACACAATTATTTTGAACAAGTATATATATAATTTGGTTGTTTCATACTAGTCACACTATATACTAGTAATAGAAAAACTCAACAACCACAATACCAAATATACTCCTAGAATTTTGTGGGTCTAACATAATACAAAAGTATCATTGAATTTCATATCTTTTGCTCCAAATTTAAATTAGACACCAAGTCTAATCATAAGCAAAGAACCCCCACATTTTAAATTTGATCTCAAAAATATTTTCAAGTATTTGAAAATAG